>OY998146.1:5738472-6338472 GCA_963921925.1 Sphagnum tenellum
CCACCACCACCACCACCACCCCCTCTCTCCGCTGGCCACCCTTATTACTTGCCACCCCAAGAAAACTATTAATTAATTAATTAATTAATTAAAAATATAAATAAATATTTTTTAATTTTTAAAAAAAAACCTTGGACTTAGAACAAACTAACATTGCCGATTACCGAAACTTTTTATGCATGTTCATCATACACATGTGCAATCAAGAGAGGAGATGTAATGGTGCCGGACACCCTTTTTTTTTTTTTTTTTTTTAATTTTAGCCGTGTCTTTTTTTCCCAAGTGGCCACATTGAACTAGGAATTGGCAAAAGGTACTCGAGCTTGTGATTATAAATTATTTTTTTGCCCGAGTGGCTGGCGGCGGCCACATTGAACTACGCATTTTGGCAAAAGGTTGCTCAATCTCACATGTTTATAGTTTTTTCCCCCAAGTGGCTGCAATTGAACAAGGCATTGGCAAAAGGTTACTCAACCTTAGGTTTAAAAGCCACGTATCCCCCGACCAAAAACAAAAAAAAATTAAATTAAATTAAATTAAATAAAAAATGGGCACCCATCACATTCTAACAACAACCCAACACTAACAATTTGTTGGCTCTACCGGTAACGGGTAGGTAAGTTTTGTACCATGATATACCCATGGGTATATGACAACATGAATAATGTACTCTACCTAATCGGTAGTGTTTTTACCTTTTTAATTGCCCTATTTTGCTAGTATATGTTTGAGGTTTATTTTTATTATCTAAGTGAGGATAATTGTTTTGAAATGGATAAGAAAAAGTCATATGCCAAAATCATTTATGTAATATATACATGCATTTTCATATTTTGCAATGCACATGCTTAACTAAGGATTCAAGTTCAAATTATGGTGACTAATTATTGAATTTTATTTTTATTTTTTGCATCTTGATTATGTTCATTACACTTATTACCTTACTTAGTTAATATTTTTTTGTTATCCTTTTTTAATGGCCTAATTGGTTGATAAATATTATTTTATGTACCTTTTTTTACCCTACTTGGCTAGTGTATATTTGAAGTTTCCTCTTACCCAAGAGAGAAAAAATGTTTTGAAGTGGGTAAAACATTCAAATATGTGATCACATCATTGTAAAACATATGTGCATTTTCATATTTGTGATGCATCTAGTTATGATGGATTTGTTCAAATTATGGTGATTAACTATGAAATATATATGTTTTTGGCATGTCATTTATGTTCATTACCTTAATTATCGTGAAAATTTTCTCACAATATGTTCTTAATTGGAACGCTTTTAAATTTTAGTACCTTTTGCCATGATAAAAATGTTTTGAATATATTTTCAAAGGCCATTGATCGGTTTCATATTATTTTCGTTAATATTTTTGATAGCATGTTTGAAATTTCACGTGTTCATGTTTGCAATGCCAATTGCTCAAGTAAATTGGGTGAAAGCATGGTGAAATGAACAATTTGGACTATCATAGTTGTAGCTTTTTAGATTACAAATGAATTTAAAATGTAAAGTCATATTCAACATTAACATTGTCAAATTTTGAATCATTCATGTTATAATAGATTTTTATGAACTTTGCTTCAATTTAAAAATTATGGATGAGATTTAAGAAAAAAGTCGACTTTTTATAAACTTTTGAAATGATAACACTACATTTGTCATAGACAATGTGAAAAATGTGAACTCAAAAAATAGTAATATGAAAAAATAAAATAAAATAAGCCATCATCAAATGAAGAATGTGATATAAGATGCACATTGAAACTTTCTTAATACAAAAAAAATTTATTTAAAAAAAAATTAAATGCCATGATTTGTCATTTTTCATCATTATATTTTATTTCATATCGAAATCTTCAAGCTTTCACATGGAGTTTTTTGACCAATATCATGTTTAATGATATATATTAAGTGGCCTCTCAATATTTGTGACCAAAAGCATAGGAGACAGTTATAAAATTTATAATTTGATAGTTATTATAATTGTAAAAAATTTAGCTAGAGTATGATGTGGACTCTTCAAAATGCCAATAATGAGTCACATAACTATGCTTTCACCCAATTTTCTTTCTCCACTTTGAATGTTTCATACAAGGTGCAAAGTTTTCACCCCATGTTGACCCATTTATACCCACACGGTATGTGTAGGTTACTTGATGAAATATTTATCATTTCTCTTGCCATGTGAATAGTATTAATTTTTGTCACATAAATATTTGTTACCCAAATTGATCATTTTCAACAACCTATACATCGTTACTTTTACCCAATTTGAGTTTTTTAATACTTATATATATTTACGTAATTAATATATAATTTCAATTTTTTTAATTTATTCTTACCAAGTTAATATATTAAAGTTAAAATACTCACACAAACCTAATGTTTGCCACATCCAAAATATAATGTTAATTATTTCCCCATTCTCACCCTAAACATGAAAAATTGGACAATATAAAGTGAAGGATTATTAAAACTCCTTTATATGGGCCATCAATATGAGTAACCATTCAAAAGCAATCAAATGTTTTTATATACTAGCCTTTTTGGATATTGCCACACACATATTTACAAGTTCAAACTCAATTTCATGTTGTTTTAAAGGTCATATAAACTTGATTTAAAGTCAAGGCTTCAGTACATGCAACCTTCTGTATAACAAGTTTGCATATTAATTTAGTATTAAAAAAATTTCACATTCTCATAAGAAATTTTATATATATAGGATGTCCAAAAAAATGCAAGGTAAATTTTGGCAACACATGGAAAGACCCAAAAAAAAAAAAAAACCCCCATTCAAAGAAAAATATGGAATATTTTTTCATGTCACAAAATAAAAGTTTTAAACTAGAATCTAAAAGTTTAAGGTTTGCCACCAACTAATAGAACTACATAATAAAAGAATTCCACATGATTTTGATTTTTTTTGTAGATAATGCAATTTTATACAATTTAAATTATCTTTTAATCATTCCTTTGCTCACAATTTGTTAATGTTAAATACATTTATGCAACATAACTTTGAGTTGAAAATCATCAAACACCAAAACCTAATCAACATCATCCTCTTTTGAAAACTACATTTTTTTAATGTTCACAACTATGGATTAACTATTGTGACTACGGTTATGAAAGGATTTCAACATAATTATTTAAAATATTAAATATATATTTTGAAAAAAGGAAGGTTCAAAGTCCAAACCAAGTTACATTCCATTGATACTTGGGGTCCACTTTGTTAAGGTGGGGTTTATTGTGACAATGGATCCATTACTATCCTAAACCCAATTCAATACTTCACTTGAATAGAAATGGGATGCAAATTGGTGCAAAAAATATTAAAGATTCGTTTATTGTTTCCATCATTCATCACTATGGTGTTAAAAAAAATAGTTGTGAAAAAACACAAATTTGAAAAGACAATGCCTTTTCATTCCATTCATAACAAATTTTAAGTCAAAATTTATATTGGTAGGACAAAATTGTGTAGGACCCATAGTTGTCCCCCTTACACCAATTCCAATGCAATCACTGTCATTAGAATTATAACTTAATTTGGAATATTAAATTTAAACTCATTTTAAAACATTTAAAATGGTTAAATTATGGTGACTTTGGGTTAGGCTTAATTAACAACAAATTATTTTCATATTACAAATGTTATTTTTAAGGTTTTGATATGCTTTAAATTCTCTTTCATCATATTACTCAAAAATTAAACATGTAATAAACACACATGATGTGATATCCACATTTTTTTTTTGAAATCAAGTTTGATGGTCAAATGTTCAACCAATTGTGAAAAATGGTCACTTCACTTTTTATTCCAATCAATGTAAACCCAAGATTGTGAATGTTCTTAAAAGTTTATGTTGCTTTAGATTTCATTTTTTCCTTTCCCATAATTTTATAGGACCATGTAATCATCACAAAAAGATTAATCCAAATCATTATTTATTTTATGAATTCAAAAATTTAATGGTTGTTCACGAGATAGTACTTATGTGTTGTGATTTATTTCTTTGAGATTGTAAATTTGTAAATAATCTTAACTATGATGAAATGGAGTTATAAGGAATACATTATCTAGGTTAAAGGCAAGTATGACAATTTTTAACAATGTCATTTTTATCCTGAATGTTTTTAGAAGGATTATTTTTCCTCTTTTAACATTGGTGGTATCTATCATTTTATTCATTTATTGGATGTGAGTTTGCATGCAGAAGAAGAAAAATGCTTATGAATGGAAAAAGAAAAAAAGTTTTTTAAATCACAAGAGGAGAACCCCAATTGATATGACAAATTATTACTAGACATATTACACATATGGGGTTTAGATCTTGTATAAAAGTCAAGTAATGTTATAACATAAAAAAACTTGTGATTGTTTTCCTTTTCAAATTCAAAAACTTTATAACATTAAGATATTGAAGTTGTGTTGTTTCATAATTTATACACTTTGATGAAATGGGCATGCAAATGTAAGTGGTATATTTTAGTGTTAAAAATTATGTCAATGTTATGAGCATTCAATTTGTTTTAAATGTGTATTATGATAGAAGCCAATTATAATTTGTACATCTTATGACTCACCTTCGGGTGGGTCTTTCAAAGATCAAACTAAAACTCTTATTTATTATCCCTCATTTTTTTCAATGGTTATTTGCATCAAGACAATTTTAAATGATTTTCACAATGGCTATGTAATTTATTTGGAGATAGTTCATAGAGAGAACAAGGATGATGAAAATTGTTCAATTTCTTGCATTCAACGTAGATTCCAATGTTAATTATATTTTACCACCAATTAATATATTGGTAATGTAATGACATTGGATGCTTGCCCTTTGCCATTAACTTTATTATTGGATGTACCCAAGATAACTAGGGCATAAATTACATCTTTGTGGAGAGTTCAAATTGATGGTTGAAAAACCTCATTACCTTTTTCATCTATACTACAACTATTCATATAAACCATTCCCTACATTGCAATATAAATAGGATCTACTTTTCTACTAATTCATTCACACAATCTTAATCATTCTTACACATACACACAAACTTTCACAACAAACACCATATATTTATGATCATTAGTGTACATTTACATAAATTCTGATGCAAAAAGTTTTAAAGTGCAACATTTCATGTTCACGAACTTGGCCACAATTATATTCCCCACAAATTCCTATTAGTTTTATATATTTTGTAATAAAACCTTTTACTTCATAAAACAAAACCTCTTATTTTTAAAAAGGTGGTTACAATAACTATCACTATAACTAACTAGAAAAGTTGGAATAAAAAATAACATGCCCAAATGTGTTATCCAATCAATTTTCATATGCCAAAATGTCACATAATTACTTGCCAATAATCATTTTTTCACAATCAACTTCCTAGCTATTCACTTGCCATAAATCAATTTTAGCAAGTCAACTAAGCTGTAATATTTTTTACATATATGGAATCCATACCAAGGCAAAAAACAACTAAAGATAACATAGTAAATACATTATAGGCAAAACACATTATATTGCACTGTCCATATGGCAAGGTTAAACAAAGGTTTTGTCATTTTTTGAACTTGATCAATAAAAGTAATTTTATGAAAACCTTACATTCAAAAAATGAGAAATTAAAGTATTAATTTAAATGGAAAAATGACTTCATGGAAAAAATATATATTTCATGATATATTTTGATATTATGATCATCAAAATCTTTCAAATTGCCTTTTTATTTATCAAATGCATCACATTGCATTACATCAAAAACAAAATCACTCAATTAAACATTTTAATAAATATGTGGAGTTTTTAGTCATATAATGTGGATTGTGATGCAATTTTTATAGCATTTTGAAAATCCAATATATTATGGGAAATCAAAATCCAGTCATGAAATTCCTACAATATGATCACATCATATAAAATATTAGGTTTCTGAGTCTTTTTCAAATCTTATATTATATTATATTATTTTTGCATGGTCAAGAAATTGATAATCTAATACCTAATATATAATTTATATTTTTGTATATTTAATACAATATATTACATTGTGTGTGTGTGTGTGTGTGTGTGTGTAAATATAAATACATGTATGTATACATATTATAATTACATCTAATATTATAAAATGATAATGAAAAATTTATAAACAATTCATATCATATTCATGTACAATTTAATATGGAAGTATTAATAATAATTTGTTTCATTTAAACAAGATATGAAAAAGTAATATATGTTAAAGTTTGATTTGTCAAACAATTTGGTGTAATTGTGATATATCCAATTTTTTACACCTTTTATCACAAAGCAAAGTGGTGGTTAGATGGGAAAGATAATGCAATGTATATTTGGAAACTAACGTTGAAACCTTATTACCAATAACCATATATGGATTGTATGTTGACCATATGTAGATCATATTTTGACAAGACTAATAACAATGTAATTTAATATATTGTAAAACTTTGGTGAATTTAGTAAGTGAATTCATTATGTTCATAATTATATTTCAACTTGATTTCAATCATGAAGGGACGTAGTCAATTCACTAAATTTCTTGTGTAATGAAATTGGGACAATTTCATTGAAAACCTACTAAAATTCCCAATAAACTTGGCCACACCCCCAACTAGTTTTTGTAGTAAGATACAAGCTTTTAGTTTAGCAAGGTATAAAGATAATAAAAACAATACATCAAAGGTGTTTATGTGGAATTTGTGAACCGAATAAAACCAAGTTTGTTTTCATCTTATTTAAGGTACAACTTATTTGTGGACCAATTATCAATTGCCAAAATATGTTACCATGTTTGTTAATTGTCATATAATGTGTGAATCCACCAAGTTGAATGTATTGTTTTTAGTAGTCAACTAACTTGGTGGCACTTTAAATAAAATAATCATGAATTAAATACATGAAGGGGTTTCATTTGGTTCTAGTTGTGGTACCTTGATTGTAAATGTACCAAAAACATGATATGGTTTAAGTTTGTGGAACCTTAGGTTTTGTATTTAGACTTGATAAAAAAAAAAGTGATTATGACAAAGATTTTACCCCTGATTACTAGATATATTGCCATTTTATGGTATTAACTATATATACCTTTGTGATGTAGCCCATTTCATTTGAAAAAACATATTAATAAATTGCTAGTTGTTTCATTTTCAAATGGTTAACAACTAGCTTTGCTAGACTTATTTAAAAACCTAAAACATGTGTAATAGAAGGTTCCCATGTGAATTCACTAGATTGTAGTCAACAAAGACCATGGCCTAGTTAAACAAAATCCCATTATTAACAACAAAAAATGGATTATCTTTTGCAGAAAGGAAAAACGCTTTCATTTCACCATAGTTTTGTTTGCAATAAGTTAGTAATGGATATAAGAACAAAATGTTTTGAGCATGTCCATTTGTACAATACTCATGGTGCAAGCCTAAAAGAGATGATGAATAATTCATTGATCTTGTAAAACCACATGGAATTCATTCAAACACATCATAGATAAAAAGTTTGTAGTTTGTATGATTTAAGGTAAGTTTGAAATGAGGTTGAAGCATCACTAAATAACGTTTTATAGCATGCATTGCATTTATACAAAATGAAATCACCTCAAAAATCTAAAGGAAAATATTTTTGTTTTTTTTCCAAATAAGCACAAAAAATTGTAAGGTGCAACTTATAGAAGACAAAACTTATAATTTACTTAAATGTAATATGGTGTTTAGAATTGAATTATGAGAATATATCTATAATAGTTTCAATTTTAGTATAACTTTCTTTTAATATTCTATTACTTTGTTACATATTAAAAAACACTTATTTATTTCATGTGTTCCATAAAATATATACAAAAAATACACCTTCCCTTTGTAAAAAATGTATATTTGTTGTTTATTCATTATTAGTTTCAACAAAAGGATGTGCCCAAATTGTTGAATCTTGGGAGGAATGATAGAAAATGCCTCCAAGGAAGCAAAAAAGAATAATCATGCACCAACTTTCAAGATATATGAGCTTGTAATATCATAATAGTAGGTAATTTAATAATTAGATTGTTGAGTGTTAGTTCCAACAAGTGACATTTATTTTCATAAGGGAATTTCATAGTCAAAGTTGAGTAACAAATCTTCAAATTAAAATATTTAGTTATGTGAACTTAAATATGTGGGATGAAAAAATGGGATGATCATGATTGAAACAATGGTGAATTTTCAAGAACATTTGATATTAATGTTTTTTACAATGTAATTGAGGATGATGACTTCAATGACATGAAGGAATATTTGAATTTGCAAAAGTGAAAAGACCTTGGCAAACTCCATCAAAGATTGGCAAAATAAATTAGTCCAACCCCGTATTTTAAAAAACATCAAGGACGTTATAAAATTAACACCTCAAATGTAGTGGAACATTCAATATACAATGTAAACATTTATCGTCACCATTTAGACATTTAAAATAACATTTACCATCATATAAACACCCTGAAGGACCATTGAGACCATTGAAATACCTAAATAACCTTTGTCAACAATTAGATAATCCACATGTGACATGACATTCATCAAATACAGCTTCCATATGTTAAGATGTTGCCCTTGATTAACACATGTTCCATACATTTACATGACACATTATTAAAAACATTCTAAACAACTATAACTATACAATGCAATATCAATTATCATATGTGACATGCTAGAATAATATTATTACAAATTTTTTTTCCAAGGTTGGTTCTATTTAAATAAAGATTGATGCCCTTCAAAGCCTAAAGATGGTCAATGATGTTGTTCAAATTAATGAAAATTGAATTCAAACATTCAAACATTCTTTTATGTTTCGTGTACAAATTTTGAATGGACATGCCTTTAGATTCACCCCAAGGTATTGGGGGTAGTTCCCCAAAATCATAGTAATGGAAAAAATATATATTGTGCACCATACCAACTTTCACTAACCATTATTATTTTTCGTTTGTGTAGGTCGAATTCACCATAAACTTTTGCTTGTAAATTTGTTTTAATTTCATCCCAAAGCTCCCACATTCATTTTTTTGGCAAGTTAGGGGCATGCCTTGTTTGCATTTTGTTATAAACTTGGAAATCAATAGGGTTTTGTACCCTCATACCACTTAACTAATATGGGTGTGTGTCAAAGGGTGATTTAACACACTATGGGGGGTCAATTGGGAAAGAGAATATATTCATTTACAAAATACATTTTGCGTTATTTTGGTGCTAAATTTTGTTTTATTTCATCTAGTGTTTTGAGAAACACATAAAATGGATTTAAAACACAAAACCTTTAATGCAATTCTCATTACCTTTCGAAAAGAATAGTTTTTTTCAAAAATGTTATTTTTCTCAAACTTATGTTCATTTGAATGAAAGATTTCATCCAAATGTTTAATCAAATCACATAAGTGGAATTTTTCATATGGAAATGAAATCATACAATCAATTCATATTCAATGTATGATCAAATATTTCATCAAGGTTGGCAATCATAATTATTTAAATGATTTTAAAGATACTTACACTTTGATGTATATTGTTATTAATATTATGTTTTCACAAATATATTTTTTAATCATTTGATCTCAATAATAAATGTAGTTTTCAAAAAAAATAATTTGGGGATTTGAACTACTTTATTATGAATGCAATTTATAATAAAACTTTTTAATATTGTATGGTGGATGTTCAAACATACAATTTTGAAAAACAATAATTGTGAAAACATTTTTTACTCATTGTATTGTGTGTTTCACCTTCAGGAGAAACCCAAAGCACATGCTTTAACTCCACACATTAAACAAGAAGGGTGTGGAAGTTTTGGGATGGGAATAGAACAAATTGATAAGCACAATCACATTATTACAACTCATGATTTTTATTAGAAAAATTGGTCAAAAAGACCAAATTGTGACATTTATCAATTTTATTAATCAATCATATTAAACAAAATGATTTCAACATATCCAAGTTCATTGTTGGTCAAATTGACACACATTTTTTTTGTATTGGTCTTTTTGACCAATGGTTGAAAAATTGAAGTTGTTTTGGTTCTTCAAATTATTAAAGTAGTGGTTAGAAATTAATTTGGTAATTTGAACCCCAACCCATTTCTTGGCCTACATTATGCCAAAAGGTGACATCTATGACTTGCACGTTTTTATGACTATGACTAAATTTTAATCATGTAGTCATGTCCTTAATCACATAACACAACTATATGACAAAGTCATGGCATGAGGTTCAAAACTACACGATTAAGGCACATGGTTCAACTTGAAAACCATATTTGTTAGTACCAAAATATATTGGACACATCAAGAAGTTCAAAAAATTTATATGACATTTTTTTGTTAATTAGGTGCATGTAATTAGGAGCAATATGTTCATAACTATCATTAGGAAATAAATTATTTTATATATGATTTAAATATTTCCAAAGATAACACCAAAAAAGGCAATTAATGATTTACAATAATTTACGATCATCAACCGATTTTGAATGCTTTTAAATATTGTGATTTTACATGTGAATCATAAAAATAAACTTAATCCAACATCATGCCATTGAAGCTTTTTCTTATTGGAACCAATGTTAAAGTACATTCACATGAGGTTATTCCAAGGGTTTCTTTTAATTAGCCTACGTTTAGTTAACATAAGTTTAATATAAATTTAATTTAATTTACAAGTTTAATTTAGGTTTAGCCTTTATGTTTCACTTAAGTTTAATTTAGATTTAGTTTAGGTTTACCCTTTAAATTTAAGTTATGTTTAATTTTAAGGTTTACCTTATGTTAGTAAGGTTTAGCTATGCCGATTTAAGTTTAACTTAGGTTTAATGTAAGTTTTGCCTCTAGGTTTATTTTAAGTTTAATTTTTAAATTTAACCTTTAGGTTTAGCTTCGAACAAAGTACTCATCGTGTATCCCTTCTTCATAATGTAAGGACTTCAGAATAATGAGTGATTTCATCGTACATAGCATCGTACATAGTGTCGGGGTATTTCGTAGAATGAGGGACAAAACTATTCATCGATTATCAACCCGAGTACATATCCACTCACTTGCCGCCACCCCTTCACAAAATTTTCAAAATAATTGATTTTGGAGTTATAATCATGACAGTTTTGAATTTTTTTAAAAAAGGCCAAAGCACTGACCAAAAAATTTGATGCAGCGGTGGTGCTTTGTTGGGTATTTCCTGAGAACCGTAGGTTCTTTGAGGGGTTTGAAACAACTGGAACCGGCGGTTCTTTAAAAATTCAAAGAACTGCCCAACACTGGTACTAACCTAACCCCAGTTCCACTTGTGATTGGAACACTATGGTTATGTGAATCAACAGGTTCCACTTTTGGATCCACCGGTTCCACTTGTGATGGGAACACTACGAATGTGTTCACCTAATGTGTTCCTCATAAGGCTCAACATGTTCCTAGGTGGAAGGGGGGTCCTATCCCTAGTATTTATGTACATGGGGGTCAACGTGTTCCCAAGTGGATGGGGTCCTCCCTATTCGAAATATGTATGTACATGGGGGGTCAACGAGTTCCCAAGTGGATGGGTGCCTCCCTACCCATAAAATCTAGGTACATGGGGGTCAATGTGTTCCCAAGTGGATGGGGTCCTCCCTACCTGTAATATGTATGTATACATGGGAGTCAACGTGTTCCCAAGTGGATGGGGTCCTCCCTTACCCCTAATATGTATGTATATGGGGGTCAATGTGTTCCCAAGCGGACAAGGTCCTCTCTACCCATAATATGTATGCATATGGGGGGTCAACATGTTCCCAATTGGATGGAGTTCTCCCTATCCATAATATATATATGTATGTATATGGGAGTCAATGTGTTCCCCAAGTGGATAGGGTCCTCTCTATACCCCTAATGTGTATGAATATGGGGAGTCAACGTGTTCCCAAGTGGATGGGGCCGTATCCATAGATGTATACTGGGCTTAAAGTGTTCCTAAGTGGAAGGGGGCCCTACCCAAAGTGCATGGAGTAGAGAGTATTGGCAACCTAGCTAAGTCAAGTGTGAAAGCAGAAGTGTACACCCTGGAGGTGTTGATTGGTCTCTAGCTGAGTTGGCAAGGAGGGTTATGGGTACCCAAAAACCAAGTGTGAATGAACCCAAAACTGAGTCATCCTATTTTTGCATATGGTGACAAAAGTGGCATTTTGAGACCCCCCCCGGCCCCCCCAAAAATAAAATACACTCAGCTTCTCAAGTGTTGGCAATGAGCATGAAGTGTGATCAAACACACAGGTGGAGGCATCTTATTGGCTAGAGAAATATCTAATGTTGTTATGGGGGTTGGGGAGGGGTGGGGTCTTGGTTTAGTATTTTACAAGGTGTGAATGGGGCTTTTAAATTTCCCACAATTTGACAAGTGGAGCTTGAAGTGGGGTACATTACGAGCATGTTTAAGTTATTTCTAGGAGTGGAAAAATAACATCCAGCATGGCAACAAAAAATAACACGCCCAAAAAAATCGAAGGCCCGAAAAGCTCGGAAAAGCTCCCCCCCTCCAAAAGGTCAGCTCAATGCAAGATATTTGCTTGCACCAATGTGTGCATGAAAGGTGGCCCCCCCCAAAAAAAAACCCTAAAAAACCTAAAAACCCTAACAATCAACCCCCCTCACCCCAAAACACTAGTTACCCTATTCCATTCCATTGACCATAGGCTTCAATGTCTAGGGTTTTTTTTTATAACCTACCCGAGAACCAATTTTGATAACCTACCTAGGCAAGGATATTGTTGTGTTGATATTGATATTGATAACCCGTGTGATTCACCCCCACGCCAAAAAATCGTCCAGGAAAAAGAAAAAGAAAAAAACACCCTACCCAATCCAATGGTTATTTTTTAAAAAGCAAATAACCGGCCAACACTGGCTATTATTACCTGGAAATGGATGTGGTGGGGCCAGGGTTGTGAATCAGCACTCCGCCGGGTATGTTCACCTTCTTGGGTTAGTTTGAAACGTGATAAATATATACTACTATCAACCTTAGACTAAATCAGGGTTTGTCTCCAAGTTCAAATTTAACATTCCCCGGGTTAATAAATATAGCCTCTAAAACATGCCTCTTCACACAAGAAGAAAGGTTCACCTTGGTTGGCTTCTTAGTGGGTATATATTTAACCCTGGGTATATTTTGAACTCTTGGAGGACAAAGTAAAATTGGGCTCACTAGTTAGTTCTTGCCCCCCTTGCTAAGTAAGGTGCCCTTTCTCTTACACATTTAGGAGGTTAGTGCATTTTCTTTTGACTACTAGTAGAGGCCCACCACATACCCAACTAAGTGATGGTGGGGGGGGGGGGGGGGGGTGCATCAACCAACTAAGAGCCACTTTCCATGTCACTTAAGTGAAGGTGATGGAGAAGGTACTAGCCTTACTTCCCATGAACCATCCTATACTTCACATTATGGGGGAGATATTTAGTGTATGATACTTCTACTATACTAGGTCATATTAGCAAAGACAAGCAAAAAAAAGAGGTACCAAATTCAAGTGCACTTTTTTTTGAGCTTTTAAAGACTTATTAGGTGTATGTATAGTGATCTAATTTTGTTTCATCAAGTATTCTTAACTCTTTAGTTGTAACTTCTTTTACACTTTTCCAATCAAAATTGTCATGTTGCAAACCAAAATACTCAAGAAAGTGCTTCTTTGACTCAATCCCCTTTTGTAATCCAAAGTTGCAAGTTTTAAAAAAAAAATTCAAATAGCAGTTGGGCGTTGCCACTTATCGATCGAGTTGGTTATAGTTGGGACAAAATTGGATCATTGGACATTGTTTCTTAATGTCTTTTTTTTTTTACATTCATAAAAAATGGATGAATGATATGGTTTTTCTTGGAGGACACTTAGTGTAAAGTTATATATATATATATATATATATATATATCTAAAAGTCATCCTATATTCAACATTATTTATTATTTCAGATTATTATATATTATAATTAAATTGATTATTTGAATGAAATGTACTTAATTTTTAACTAATTAACTTATAAACTTTATCCAGCAATCAATGCATTGCACCCTATGTTTTTACTCATGTATTTATTTTCTAATTTTTTTTATTACTGTCCCTCCAAGCATGGTTTCCTAATCGTTTTTTGAATTCATAGGTAAATGGATGAATAACATGGTCTCCGAATGTTTGCTTTACATTCATAGAAAAATGGATGAATGATGAGTTTGAAGATCACGATGGGTGTAACTTCCATGTAACAATACACCACAAAACAATCAAATTGTAGCCGCCATCATCATCATCATCATCATCATCATCATCATGGTGGAAACAACGAGACAACATTCCCACAATAAAATGTCGGTAGTTTACGTTGTATGGGACATGACTCGGCTAGTCTTTTATTCTCGTTTATATCGTTGTTTGGTGTTCTTTGTGCGACGGTTGCTTCCTCAAGCAATAGCCGCCATGTGCACCTTTCAGCCATGATAATGATGAAAGGCATGCCTGTTATTATGGTAGGCGAAAAAAGAGCCAAAATCCTAAAAGCAACGATTACTTACGTACATACACAAGGTATTGAGACTCAAGACAATATAACACTTTTGCTTGGCCTATCCTAACAAAATACATATACTTTCAAAAGGAGCCTTTGGGCAAAGAACCTTCCATTGTTTTTTTCCTCCTTTTTGGGAAGGGGGTGGGTGGGTTTTTTTGTTGGTCGTTAGCATGATCTTTTACATGTGCATGTGCAATGCCACCATGTGGCAAAGGGCCATAATCGGCTTCTTCCCATGAGCCTTCGAAGCTTTTCTAAAAGGCTTTTGGAATTAAGTTAGAACCAAAATTGGCAGGTTTGTTATTGTCTGAAGTTGTGAATTTGTGGTATCATGCATTCCATAACGTACATATATGTACACAAATTGTACAAATTTGAAGAATTAGAGTGACGAAGCTCATAACATATCCCAAGTTAATTGGGTCAAGTTAATTAATTAATTAGTAGAGTGATATTCTACTTTTGTAACAATTTTCCTTGAATGTGGTGGCATGGTGAGCAAAAATCAAACATGCCCAAAAAATATACCAGAACTTAGCTTGAACCTTGTCTCATATGGAAATTTGCTGGAGGAAACCTGGAAACCACCCCCCCTTCCCAAGCAACAATACTTTTGAACAATCACATGTTAAATCTTTCATGTGAGGTGCCTTGCTCTTTTTTCACATTACACGGTTCCATATACTACACCTTAAGAAAACACATTTTTTGCTTCTATTAATTTTTTTATTCACTTACCAAACAACTCACTCAAAGTTGTTTTTAATTCAATTTAATTTAATTTATATCATTTTAATTATCTATTGCAAAAAAGAAATGAAAGGGTTGCAATTATTTGAATAGTTGAGAATGTAGTATCAAACTTTTTAGTATCACAAGTCTTAGTTTATTGAGTAAGCTCAACAACCCAACCGTCACAACAACCATATATGTATGTAGACCCAAATTATGTGCTTGCTTGTGTTTCTTGATTGATTGAACTCACAATGCATCAAACAAAAGAATGCTATTCGAGTCCCAAATTTCAATATATGTGCATGTAGACATGTGTGAACAAAAAGGACTGGTTAAACACTACCTAATAGAAAAATATATAGCATTACTCAATTGGTATTATATATTCTAGCATTTACTCGTCAAGGGGTTTCCAATAGTATTACTCAAAATCATTCCCCAAAACTTTTGTTTTGATTTTGTTTAAATTTTTCCTTGATTTTTTTTTTTTCAATATTCAATAACTCTTGTTGTACTGTAGATTTAAGCATGAGTTTAAAGGAAATGAAATTCATATGAAAGAACAAAAAAGCAAGGGGTGTGTCAAGTCACACTATGGCCTTGCCATTTACATGAAAAAAGTAGGTATCTTAAGACAAAAGAAGAAGAATTATGAAAACTCAAATATTTCACCATGCAAAAATATATTATTATCTTTTTTAAAGAAAAATCCTCTAAAAGAAACCAAAATCCTTCGAGATTATATTATAACTCTATAATAACTAATCTCAAAGTTTCAACACAAGCCAAAAATGTCATCTTTCCAAAAATCCTCATATTAAAAAAAGAAAAGAGAAGAGACCTATTATTATTTATTACCTTGGCGGGGGGCCAAAATCCCTTAAAAGCTACTATACTCTAGAATGAATCCAAACACAACAACAAAACAATCTCAGTTGCCTTGCGTAGTAGGCAAGCCCAGTAGTAGGTAAGCCCAATAAAAACAGCTTATTTATTATCTCTTCCTCCAGAGATCCCCCATCAACAACGACAACAACAACAAAACCAACCCCAGATAACTAGAAGACAAAAAACGCACCAAATTAAGTTAGCAGTTGAAGAAGTGGCTCTTTTGAGAACAGAAAGTTCGGAATAAAGACCTATCTTTTTACCCAACACAACACAACACAACACCTACCTTTTGTGAAAGGGGCCCATTTTACCTCAGAAGGAATGGCCCCCCCCCTTCGGAATGCATTGAGCCAGGTAGAGAGAGAGAGTGAGAGAGTGAGATGAGGTTCCGTTTGACTCCGTTCCATTTGTAAAGTGTTCTCCGAGGTCCTCATCTAGGATGTAACCAGTGTTTCGCACCAATTGATCCCATCGCAAAGTGGGTCTGATGACCCCCACCCCCACCCCCCCCACACCCTGTCCCACTGTACCTAAAGTTTAAGAAATAAAAAAAGAAGACGGCCAATAAGGAGACAGCACCACCACCCAGTTTAACAACTTCCCACAGTCGAGTCATGTTGAATTCGGCAAAATGAAACAAAAAGTGGAACTACGACCTGTCCCATTCAGCATCCTCCTACTCGTCAGCGCGTACATTCAGTCACACCCCCAAAAAAACCAACCAACCCGATGACTGAGGATAAATCGAGTTGGGATTAAAAAGGTCTGGTCCTCGTTTCGGACTGACAAACCCCCCCCCCCCCCCCCCCCCCCAGAGAAAGACAAGAAAAAAGTACACACATCCCAGCGAAATTGAATTGACGATGCAACGGAACAAGGACGAGAGGTGCTGAGTCGAGAATAATTTATTCGCTCGCTGCCAAATATGCTGATCATGGCATTGGGGTCAGCAGCAGATTTGTGTGGATCTTTGGTATTTGAAGCGGAATGAGAGACAGAGTTTTTTTTTTAATAATTAAAATAAATAATTAGAATAAATAAGAATAAAAGAGGTGAGAAATATATTCGGTTTTGTTTCATCATTTTAAAATACATGTCGAGATCTCTCTATATAAATTTGATCGGAAAATTATATATTTCATTTGCTTCATCTCCTTCCATTGGATTGGATGTAAGAAATATTCCACTTGGTTTGGGACATCATCTCCTTCTTCTTGTTCATGTTCTTCTTATATTTTGATGAAAAAAACACTAAAATTTAAGTTGTTGGGTGTTTTTCATAACAACGTATTTCTTTGTATTTTGTCTTCTTCATCTCTCGTCCTCGTCTCCTCCTCCCGCGAACAAATATTTTGATTGGTTTTGTTGTGTTCTTTTTTTCTTCTTCTTCTTCTTTTTCTTGTCATGTTAGAACCGATAGTCTAACTATACTCCTTTGATTATTAGCACGAGGAAAATGTTCAACCGATTGGCTTCTTTATTTGATCCAAAAAAATTGATTTAAAAAAAAATTGATTGAAATATTTTTGGAGTATGTAAGTATTAATTAATTATTTTATTTTCTATTTTCTTCTTTTGCTTTAAAAACTAGACAACTAGTTTTTGTTTTTTTTCCCCTTTGGATGTACGGTAGCCCAATTTCATTTAATTTTAATTTTAATTTTTTTCTATTTTCAAAAAATGTAAAATAAGTTATGATTATCCATAAGATGATCTAGCTAGATTTGGTTACAATAAAATAATATGAGGTATTTTTTTTAAAGGATCCTTCTATTTATATCTGACTTAAGTGCATCAGTGTGCCACATTGATGGCCAGCCAGCCAGCCGGCTGGAGGGTGTTTGTTACCGGGTATGTAGTGTCTTCCGTAAGTCAGTTCTTGCTAATACTGGCTCTCACCGCATTGGATGTGAACAAAATATTTGTCAGTCTGTTCTGCACATGAAGTGGCTCACCTTATCGGAAGCTATCGAAAGTATTTGGTTCCATTGGTTGGTTCGACACATAAAAGGCTCAAAAAAACTGATTGACCACGTACAACAAAAATTATTATTTTCCTAACTGTTTCGGCAGCTAGATGCTCGGAAAAGTTAATAATTCATTTTTTTGTTGGGTCAGTTATGCTCGGCAGTAGAAATAAGAATAATAATTTTCTGATTTCAGGGACTAAAATTTAAAATAATGAAGCTATTCTTATGAATTATTGAGAGATAATTCATTCGGATTTTTAGCATGGTCAGGCACCTATTTTTGAATATTTCTGGCAATTCTAAAATGTAGTTAATTAATTAATTAATTAATTAATTAATGCTTGTCTAACCAGCCTAGGTATTTGTTTTAACCCCGGTTGGGTCTTTCAGCTCACCTTATTGGATGCCTGGAAAATATTTGCAGTTAGTTGTTAGTTCTATGCATATTGCTTCAAGGCTTCTTTTTTTGCTTTTTTTTTTCCTCCAATTTTTTTTTGTTGCTGTAGCAACAAAAGATAAGCATCCAGATAAGGATTCAGCAATAATTGGCGATATTTATTAAATAAATTTGGCGATAAGTTGTCCAAAAAAATCACTAACTGCCTCCCCTCCCCCCCTCTCTTCTTTTTGCCTAAGTTAATGGCAAGGGCAATATTGGGTTTGGGGGGTGGGGTACATCAGGGTCTTTTTCTTTTTCTTTTTTGTAATATAAAAAATCTGGCGAATATTTCCAAAGAAAACTATTGGTTCAAATTTGCACTAGAAAATCAACCCCAAAAAATAAAATCATCCCAAAAAACATTTCCCACTTTTTCTTTGTCAAGTCAAAAAAAAGGACAAAAAATTGTCAGTATGGAACCCCACTCTAGTACACGAAAGCTATGGTCGAAATATGGCGATTTTTGTTCCAAAAGAAATCCTTTGTATGATTTGCATTGCCCTTTTTTTCTTTTTCTTTTTCCTGATTTGCCAAAATAAAAAAGAGAAGGATATAGTGACAAGTCCAGCACAATAGCCAAAGAAAAAGAAAAGGTTTTAGAACGCGATCAGAGCATTTTTAATTTTTAATTTTAATTTTTTTTCTCTATTTTCTCGTGTTGCACCAAAAGTAGCAATCAACCACAAGAGATATAGCCAAATCTGGCTACAACACAAATAATGAAGTAAAAAATTTAGGAATCCTATTACAATGTTGGCAAACCTATTAGCTAAATATGGCGAGACTTCAACAGAAGAAAGCTACAAAAATCCTCCCAAAAAACATGGCGATTTCCTGGTTTTCTTACTGGAAATATGGCGATTGTTTTTGAAAAATTCCCAAAAAGTTCCCTCGACCATGTTGCTTGGGACGTAAATTTTATTTTATTTTTGGTTTTGGTTTTTTGGGTTTGAGCAAAATGGCGAGTTTTCGCCACAAAAAACAATTCACTGGATCAGGGGCAGAGAACACCGCCACCAGCAGCAGAGGATCGCGATTCTCGTAGGTGCTCAGGTAGTGTCGCTGCTGCAGGGTTCTTTGTCGTCGTCGTCGCGGCGGAAATGGTCGGCTTTTGTTTTGTTTTGTTTTGTAACGTTGGTTTTGGTTTTTTCTTGCTTGCTGTGCGGCAGCTAGTGTTTCTGGTTATCGGCGTCAATTGCACGGTTTTATTTGCTGGCTCTGGAGGCGCTGGAGAACGTGATGCCAATGCTACAGAAGAAGATTATGCACACAGAGAGAGAGAGAGAGAGAGAGAGAGAGAGAGAGATGTGTTGGTGTTTATGTGAGTGCGCGGGCAGTAAATGCAAGGTGTGATCAGGAACTGGAGGCGTGTGATATCACGAGGCAATTGCCGGGGTTTGTAAGAGCTTTGATGTTTTAGTGCAGTGCATTCTTTCTTGTTTTGCCTTCTTCTTCTTCCACTTCAAGGAAACTCGGACTCTGCAACAGTAGTATATCATCATCGTCATCCATGGCACAATGCGTCCAGGAGAAGCGGATGACCACGACGAGGGAGAACAATTGCGGGCTAGAAGATCAATCATTTGGCAAAAGCCTGTCGAAACGAGGTTGGAAGGCGCCATGATGATGAGTTCCAGTTCTTTCACGGGTTGTGAGAATTACATAACTTTCTGCTCCGGAATCACTAGTCGAGTCCAAGAAGAAGAAGAAGAAGCCTAGCTATACGCTCTAGTCATGACGTCTTTCTTGTCGAGTACGTCTCATGAGGGAGGAGGGTTTTTACAAGAGGTCGAGGGAGGATTTTGTCGCGCGCGCGGGTACCTTTTGGGAAAAGCACCAGGAGGGAAGAAGAAGAAGAAGAAGAAGAAGGCGAAGAAGACGACGAAGAAGAGAGAGCCCAGCAACAATTGAACTAGAGTCACGAATTTCGCTCCGAGAATGCGATGTGATTTTTCTTTTTCTTTTTTTCAAGATGTTTTTTGTTTGATAAAAACAAAACCTCGTCATCCACTAATCTGAGCTTTTCTGGAAGGACGCCACCGTGAAGCTCGCCGCATTTGTCTCCAGAGTTTTTAGTTTTTACCTTGCAGGAGGAGTGAGGGACCATGAATCCGTTACACATGCCGTCTTTTGCGCCAAGGTTTTACCCTCCTGGACCCGAGCGAAGAGACAGTGCACACACAGCGATCGTGGGAGTCGGAGGAAACAGCGTGCGGGGCGGGGCGGGGCGGGACCCGGGGGGAGAGGAGAGAGACCCGAGGGGGGGGTGGTAGGGCGGGGGCGGGGAGGGCCGCGGGGCCCTTTGAGACACCATGCGTGGAGTGGTGACACCTGGTCCGCGTGGCCATCCACCTGGCTACAAGTCGGTCACCACCTGGCGAGGTTACAGGACGTGGACGGAAGATCCACCGGTCCCTGAGGACAGTGTCAGGAGGCGCGGCACCCGCTTTAGTCAGTCCTCCTGAAGAGAGACTATATGAGCAATTGCGAGTCGCGGAATTTTATAACTGTGAGTGCCTGCTGCTTGTCTGATCGCGCATAGTAGCACTGTGTCTACTACAAGACATCTTCTTCTTCAGACCCAACATCAAGAAGAAGAACAAGAACGAACTGAAGTTGTTTTTGAGTTCTTTCCTCCTCCTCCTACAAGACCAGTAGCAAACTGTTTGCTCCTGAAGCAGCTCAGCCATTCACCACTCTTCCTCAACTGCTGCTGCTGCTGCTGCTGCTCCTCCTCCTTCCGCATGCTCTCTCAATTGCCCCCGATC
Organism: Sphagnum tenellum; assembly: GCA_963921925.1. Lineage (NCBI taxonomy): Eukaryota > Viridiplantae > Streptophyta > Sphagnopsida > Sphagnales > Sphagnaceae > Sphagnum > Sphagnum tenellum. The sequence continues at coordinate 5,759,875 of OY998146.1, forward strand.
TCTCGCTGCAGCTGCTGTGTTCCAAAGCGTCGACTGCAGAGGTCCATTCCAGCAGCTCTTGGTCGAAGATCTCCCCAGCTTCCGACTTCTTTGCTGCACTTCACTCGCACTCATCAGCAGTATCAGCAGCTTCCAATTGAGAAAGAATATGCGGAGGAGAAGAAGACTGCTAGGAATGAGCTTTTGCAGGAGCAGCAGCAGCTAATTGTGAGCAAGTTTTGTTCAAGAATAAGATTTAGAAGGAGAAGAAGAAGAGCTTGCTGCAGCTGAATTTAAGGCGCTGGTTGTCAGTGAGCTGCATTTGTTTGTGTGGGGAGTGGGAGTTTCAAGAGAACAAGTAGCTGTGTGAAATGGTCGCTCTTCTGCAGTGCAAAATTGGCACTTGTGGAATGGCAGCTAATATTTCAACAGTTGGCGGAGGAGTGGAGGCGGCGGGAAGGAATCGCAGAGCTGCTGCTGCGGGGATTCAAGTCCCGCATTCTAGCGAGCAAGCTTTTGCTGCTGCTTCTGGTGCTTGTGCCGTGCGTTGTTCATCTCTGTCGCTGGGTGCAGTAGCTGCTGCCAGAGCAAAGAGTGGAGGAGGCCGTAGAGGCGGCATGTGGGCTCATGTTGCAGCGCCGCAATCTGTGCTTGATTTCACTTGTAAGAAATGTGAATCAAGTGGTGGAGCTGGTGATCAGCGTGCTGCACAATTCACGTCCAGGCACAACAACAACAACTTGCATGCATCTGCAATGGGCAGCAACAATATTTCCAGGTCATCAGGAGGCAATTCTCTTTCCTCTGAGAGTTCTCAAACTGCAGCGGCAGCCAGTAGCAGCAGCAAGGCTCGGGGATCATCATCACCATCATTCTCCTCCTCTTCTCCAGCAAAACAGTCTCTGGGTACCATAGTCACGCCAGTGATTCGGGAAGTGGAGCCCAGGCTTTCAGATCTTGCACTCTCTGCACCACTCAGGGCTCGGCCTGCTGATCAGAACTTGAACCCATTTCAGCAAATTGCAACATTGGTTCTGGATATGGTGGAGAAAACGATGGTTACTGCTTTGGAGAGCAAGGTTCCATTGCCACCCACGACTGACCCGTCTGTGCAGCTGCAAGGAAACTATGCAGCAGTTGAGGAGAGAAGTGTGATGAATGAGCTTGAAGTCACAGGCAAGCTGCCATCATTCCTTGAGGGCGTCTATGTACGCAATGGTGCTAATCCCCAGTTTGAGCCTGAAGGTGGCCACCATCTGTTTGATGGTGATGGTATGCTGCATGCTGTACAATTCAAGCAGGGCATTGTCAGCTACTCCTGCAGGTTCACACGCACACAGCGCTTCATCCAGGAACAGAAGGCTGGTCGTACCTTCTTCCCCAAAGCAATTGGCGAGCTTCATGGTCATGGGGGAGTCGCACGTTTGCTCCTGTATGCTGCCCGTTTACTCTGTGGCCTTGTGGATGGGACACAAGGCATGGGTGTTGCCAATGCAGGCTTGGTGTTCCACAATGGCCACTTGCTTGCCATGTCCGAGGATGACTTGCCATACCATGTCCGAGTGTTGGCAGATGGTGATCTGGAGACAGTTGGGCGCTACAATTTCGATGGGCAGTTGTCATGCAGCATGATTGCACACCCAAAAGTTGATCCTGTTTCTGGAGAGCTGTTTGCACTTAGCTACAATGTTACAACAGCTCCATTCCTCAAGTACTTCTACATTTCACCTGATGGCGTCAGAGGTCCAGAAGTCTCGATCGCACTCCCAGAGCCAACCATGATGCATGATTTTGCCATCACTGAGAACTTTGTGGTGATTCCCGACCAGCAGATGGTGTTCCGTCTGAAGGAGATGTTCTCTGGTGGTTCTCCAGTCATTTACGATAGCAACAAGAGTGCTCGCTTTGGCATTCTGCCCAAGTATGATCAGAGCGAAGCTCGATTGCAATGGATAGATGTCCCCAATTGCTTTTGTTTCCATCTCTGGAATGCATGGGAGGAAGGGGAGGAGGTTGTGGTCATTGGCTCATGCATGACACCTCCTGACAGCATCTTCAATGAGTCTGATGAAGCCCTCAAGAGCACTTTGTCAGAAATTCGTCTCAACAGGACTACAGGAGTTTCTACCAGAAGTGAGCTCACCAGCTTGAACTTGGAAGCAGGCCAGGTGAACCGCAACTTCCTTGGGCACAAGAACAGGTACACATACCTTGCAATTGCCGAGCCATGGCCTAAAGTGTCGGGCATTGCAAAGGTGGATTTAGTCACTGGTGAGGTGACAAAGTACATGTATGGACATAACTGCTATGGAGGTGAGCCAACTTTTGTACCACGTTCATCTCATTCCTCTGCACCTGAGGATGATGGCTGTGTACTGGCATTCATGCACAATGAAAGCACAGGTCAATCTGAGCTTCTGGTGTTGGATGCAACCTCGCCCTCATGGAAGTTGGAAGCCTCTGTGAAGCTGCCATCACGAGTGCCTTATGGCTTCCATGGTACATTTGTGACGGCCAAAGAATTGGCCAAACAGCAGTAGCATATTTGTACACAACAGATTGATATACATATGGGATGCACCAAACTGACAGGTGCAACCACGGATGGCTGATCACTCCAGCCTCCTTATAAACCCATTAGAATAGAACCCCACAAGCAAAGCATATTAGATCTCAACATCCGTCCAACATTTGGACTTGAGCTAAAGACCCACTAGCTCACTGACCTTTTTTTTCAGTCTTGGTTTTCTGAATCAAGCACTGGTATAAAGAGTCCCCTTCCAGTTGTAAGTAAGATCATGTTGCATTTTTCCTCCTACAGGCCAAGTACAAAATTGGCATGTATGAGTTTGCTACACATACGTAACAGATACTTACATTACAACTGTATACACCATTTGGGCTGCCCTTTAAATGAGGCTCCATTCTTCTTTAGCTTCTACACCAGGTTTTTTTTTCCGATGTTAATGCAGGAGGTGATTGAATGGGCCTCTCTTACATTTCATTGGATGGATCATGGATACTACCATGATTTCATTTTACCTGATAGGTTAGTGACAACAGAATGGGCTCCACCAGTATGCTGCAGCTCTACAGTCTGCTGCAGTGTTCTGCTTGGTATGGCTCTATGCTTTTTTCATCCAGTGGTGGATGATTGTTTTGGCATGTCATAGCATCCCCCTTTAATTAGTTGTATGTACATTCTTTTTTTCATCCAGTGATGGATGATGACTAGTTATATTTGTTTTTTCTTTTCACCTCTCAGATATTTTTCTGAATGGTTAAACCTTAAAATTTGTCTGGTTTCCCAAAGGGATTGATGGATGCTCTTTCATACATGTGAGTATATTATTCAGGTTTTACCATCTGATTGCTGAATTTCCATGTGAGGAGGTCATTTTAGTCTCAATGTGGTTATTTTGGAGTTTGTTTAAGCTTCTTTTTTCCCCATGTGTGTGCTTTTCCATTTTCTCATGCTGTTGTTATAAGTGCAACAAGATTCACACTTTAGTTTTTGCTGTTTTGCACATGCCGTTTTCCTTTTGCCAGGTTTTAAAGTGGTAACAACTAACTTAACAAGAACCCTTTTGGTGAAGAAGCTTAAGTTCCAAAACTTCCTGGTCAATTTTTTTGAACTTTTCCTTCTCACTCAAAGTAGATGTCAAATGGCCATTTTTAGTAAAACATGCCCCTCTCAATTCAGCACAAAAACAATAATGAAGTGGAAGATTATTATGCTTTTAGAGAAGCCACCCAAACCTCCAAAAGTTGAAGCACTGACACTTGGAGGTTGGGTAGTTTTGGAGGTTGAGTAGTTAGGATGTCAGAACTCCAAAAAGTTCTTATTTGACTCATTCGTTTTCAAGTTGTTGAATTGGAATGGAACTCACTCCATTTTGACACTTGGAAAGTCCATGAATTGGGATGCAACTCAATGAAGTCATATTTTGACGCTTGCAATTGGAAGCAGTTTGGTTTACACTAGAAGGGGATTGATAGGGTACCGTGTTCAATTACTTCTTTGTTCCTACCTCTATGGTGATGGGTTTTGTTCAAACTTGGAAGGCAAAATAATGTGCCAGTAGACCACCAGAGAGTGAAGTATTCTAACCTTACATGGCCTACATTATTGTTTTTCTTTGAACACAAAACAAAGGAATGTAGCTTCAATTCATTCATCACCATTAAAAGGAGGTTGATTCTTTAGCATGAAGATATGACCTCAAGCCAAAACAACTTGAATTTCACCGCCTCCTCATCTTTTTCCATGGTTCAATTCAATAAACATTAGCAATGCATTTTCAAATGTGTTTGGTGGTTCTTGTATTAACTACCATTAACTGTCATTCCTAACTCAACCTTACAAATAGAAGGTAAGGTTGAGTTATATTTGTGACTTCATTATCAGATCACCAATATAAAGCTTATTGGTTTGCATGAATGTTTTGTTTCTTTGTTTCTTTGTTTCTTTCTTTTTTGGTTAAGAAAAATAAAAAATGGGATGCTAATAAGTTTAGAGATGCTACAATGTCTTGAATCAAATTTGAAAAACAAATATTAAGTGATAGAATACTTATAGATTTTGCACAACATGCTTTGAGAGGAACAATTGTTAAATCATATTTTTATTTGTGTTGAGTTGACACATTTTTTAATTTTAAGAACGTAAGGTTTTGTGAAATTGTTTTTCTGTCAGATAAATGAAAAAAAGCACACATTAATATTCTTTTGAATACTATTTTTTATTATGGTACTACTTAAATTAGACCATGTCTTGTTCCATCTATTGGGATCAATGCTAAACAATAAAATGTTAGACCTTGTGCACAATGTAATAATGTATTGTACATGTAGTTGTTAGTTGAATAGAGGATTCATTAATTTGTGTAAATGACATGTGAAAAAAATATTGCCTTTTTTGTATTTCGACCATTTTTTTGCAATTAATGTTGATTGTTTAATCAAGTGCAAAAGAAGATTCATATATTAGTAATTTCATACTCTTGAGCTAAATCCAAACAAGAAATTTGATAGCAAATTGTCCTTCCTTTCTCCTCATATTCTCATCACTCTACACCATTTATTTATTTATTTTTGGGGTTGGGGAAGGGACAAAATTTCACCACTTAGTGATGGAAAAACAAATCCAATGCAACTCATACAAAGGAGTTTTGTTTGAAAAAAAAAAGGTGCCAAAGTCAGCATAGTTTATATAATAAGTCCTAGTTGATTGCTAAAATATAGTAGGATTTTTTTATAAATTCTATTTTCACCTCTGACTCTATCCAAATTTGGCTAATCCCTCTTGTGAATGATTGCCAATATGGCTACATCACAAAATTGAAAAAAAAACCCTTACTCTACCCATTATTTTGTGGGGTTGTAATTTGTTAGGTATAAAAAAATGCAACAACAAGGGAAAAAAAAAGGATGGACATAGGTGCTAATATAATTGCCCTAAAAGTTCCAAACTTCAACTACTAAAAGCCAAAATAAAGATCACTAGTGACCTATGTTGAGCACGTATTGTAATGTTGAATGAATTTTGAAAGTGCAATTAGTACACCATTTTAGCCTAAGTCTGAAATCCAATTTTTATTAAATATTTAATGACCTTACTCTTACTCTATTTTCAATGAAAAAAATTGCTCAAAATTCCAATATATATCTCTTGCACTTTAGGTCTAAAATTGTGAAATTGCCCCCATCCAAAATACCAACCTACCAGCCTATCTAGAGACCTTCCTACCTACCTACCTACCTACTAGGTACTCATCAAACTGAACTTCCATTTCAGAAAATGCCATAAAAAATGGTTCTTGCATGAGTTTGTGGACACCCCCCAGTTTTTAGGGTTTTGAGCAAACCAATGAAGAAGGGACAAGGGACGTCCTCGCAAATGCAAATTCGGTTACATTTCTTCAAAAACAAGCAGCAGAGCAAGCACTGGATGTGGTGGTGCGCATCTTCCTGTTCACAAAATCGTTGGTATTTGTTCTGTTTTGTGTAAAGATCGAGTAACGAGAAGTTTTTGTGGAGATTTTTGGTTGTTTTGATTGACACCCAAGTTTTAGATCTCTGTTTGTTTTTGGGTCAGTTGGTAATTTTTTGTTTTTCTTGATAGATGTGTTTTTTTTGCGTCCTCATTCTTTATGCTTATTGTTGGGTGTTGGGTTCCTCTGTCTGTGGATGGATCAGTCACCGTTTGCTTTTCTGTTTTTGCAATTTGCAATGGAATTAGGTGTAATTAGTTCGCAGTCTGGAAGATGTGTGAAAGAAAGATCTCGTAGTAGTAGTAGTTTGCCTTTTGTTTTTTCGTAGAATTTGGGTTATTTGCTTCCGAATTTGGAGAGAGTTTTTTTTTTTTTTGGCATGATTCATCCATTCGCTTCTTTTTAATTTTATTGGAGTGCTCTGTGGAGTGTGCTCTGTTTGTGTTGGCTTGGCTCCACCCTTCAGGGTAGAGAGACATTGTGATGCACCCAGAAATGAAATGGGCCAAAGTTTGGTATTCCTACATTCTAAGGTCATGTGGAGTCCACTATAGAAACATTTCCAGCAACATAATTCAAGGATCCACTTGGGCTTCACCATGCTAACCACCATGTGTTTACAATTTAGTATGTTGAATATTTATCATCATTATCTATGTGACTGAAAGGGCAGAGCCATTATGTGATGAGAGCCAATTGTTTGTTTATTTGTTTGTTTTTTCAACACATTATGGCTGAACTCAACGTCTTTGTTGGATCCAGTAACCATCTCACAGTAGTTTCATGCAGGTGTTGTTGTTGTTGTTGTTGTTGGTTGCAACAAGAGTATGGAATGGCAAAGCCTTTATTTGCAGGAATTGAATGATAATTGAGGTCCAACATCCACCCTTCTTTTTCTGAAGCAGCGGGAAAAACATGCGATGTTTTCGGTAAGTAAGTAGCTGACTCAAATCAATTTACAGGCCCCTGCTCTCTTATGAAAAAGTAGGTCCTTATAGAATTCAATCGCCAGAGGTTCTCAAGGAAAAAAAGAAAACATCATGCAAAAATCTGCATTGCCCAGCTTTGATTGAGTGTCTCTTCACATTTAGGGTTCCCCCTTGTCCCCCACGACCCTCCCCTTTTGAAGCACAGTTTCTAACTGCCAAAGTAGGAGCAAAAATATGGCAGTGATTTTGCCCACCCATTCTTCTTCTCAGGACTTTTGAAGCTCCAGATGTCCCTTGCCCTCAAGACTTACTGTCAAGTACTGATGTGTGTACCTGAGTCCTTAAAGAGCCCAAAGACATGGACAATTTGTGAAGAATGAATTATCTGGTAACCATACATAGTTTTTTTTCCTAAGCCATTGGTATTTGCTCACAAAAGTTGCAATCACCAAAGACACAGATTGCTCACATAATTTGCAATCACCAAAGATGGAGGGTGCAAAAGTCTTCCCAGGACACTATGGAACTAAAGTTGAGTCTTGGTCCAAAGGACCCATGAGGCAAACAGAGATGAGGGTGGTGAAGACACCAAGTACATTGGATTCTAACAGTAAGCATTAAGTAAGAGTGTTTGCAACAAAGTTAGGCCTTTATTGTGTTCCCAGTTACTTCAAAGCTTCCTTCCTCTGATTGTACTCACTTAAGCAACTGGACAGCAGCAGTTTTGTATCAACATCTTCAAATGCATATGGTGAGTGTCGATTGTTATATACTTAAAACTTTGAGCCTTGAACACTGTCATGAGGCTTTAAATATCACATATTTTGGGTGGGGGGTGCCTTGTTATGGAGGTGGACTGCAGAAATTTGTTCAAGTTGACCAAGAAGAGGAAATTGACTGAAGGATTGCTCATGGGAATGGGCAATCCTCTGCTAGACATCTCTGCAGTTGTTGACCATGCATTTCTGAATCGGTAGTAATCTCTCTTCAGCAAAAAATCTAGTAATGTGGGATGACAGTGCATCCTCAGTTGCTATGTTCATTTTGTTGATTTCTTCTTCTTATGCCCTTGCTGCCAAAAATTGGTCATAATCACCCTGTTTGTGAAGAGTCTTTGATGAAGAGAACTATGGACAGAGTGTTGCACTTTTGCATGGCAATAATGAATGAATCTTATCTATGGTGCAAAGGTGTTTTTTGTCGAGTGTCATGCTCTTATTCTTTGCTGGATTGCTGATATGTATGTTGACTCAGGGATGTTGTTGATGCCTACAGCTACCAATTGACATTAAACAATGCAATTTTGGCTGAAGAGAAGCACTATCCTATGTATGTTGACCACTACTGTGTAGGACTGGCACTTCCATCATCCTTGTGGTCAAGAACTGCTCGTACATTTTGACTCTTGTTGCATCCTGGAATAATGAATGCAAATTGAGGGGAACCTGAGTGTGAAATGTAGATTCCTTGTGGAGTTTCGTCAATGTTTCTTCTGGAATATTTTCCTTGTCTCAATGCTCAATCTATATACCCATTGCTGCCACAGGTTTGCAGAACTTGCTGCAAAGCACGGTACAATATATGTGGCTGGAGGTATATACCATAACTGTCACTGACTGATTTAATCGTAAATGAAGCAATCATTCTCTCTGCTCTTGGTGCACAAAACTGAATGCCCTAAGACATGGAACTTTTCTTCTGCTGCACTTTGCAAACAAGAAGGAAAAAAAAGCAGCTCTAGCTTGCATTTATACTCTCTGACAAGGTTCTTGTTCTCTCAGGTGCAACTCAAAACACCGTCAGGGTTGCACAGGTAGTAAAAACTACAAACCCATTACCAAAATGCATGTGTATGTTGCAATTGTGCTCTTAGCATTTCCTGTGAGAGAATTGGTGATAAGATGACAGTCAAGATATGTAGTCAATGTGCTCAGCATGTGAAGGTGCTTCTGATAGACAATGGTATCTGCTGTAGTACCCGCTTCTAATGTACTATATTTCTGTTGCAAGTACTCACAAGGAGTTCTGGGACACATCTTCCGATTCATGTTTCTATTTCTCTTCAGTATTGATTATATGAACTTGCGAATTCAGCACATCTCAGGCATTTCATCCAGCTTATCATTATGACTTCTCTTATGCTGCAAATGCGATCTGCAATGTTATATTGATGGAGTTCAGATGCAGTGGATGTTGCAGTCCCCAAATGCAACAGTGTTCTGTGGTGGAATTGGGAGGGACAACTTTGGCATTCGCATGCAGAGTCTTGCAACAGAAGAGGGAGTCCATGTGAGTTTGTCCAGTATTTTCTGAAGATATTTGTATTTCTTTACATCATCAATGCCTATTTGGGTAAAATGGGTGCATGGCTTTGTCATTTTTCAAGGCTGGGGGGGTTTGTCCTGTCCAGCTAGTTGAGAACTCAATGGTCACACTATTGACAAACAAAACTCTTTGCAGATTTTCCAGAAATATGTGGCAATTATTCTTTGTGCAGTTGCTGCTGCAGTCAGCATCAAATGACATTGTTTCTAGAAAGGGTATTGGCTTGATAAGTCAACATTCAGGAAGAGGATATAAGTAGGGTGGGGGACAGAGTCACAAAGAGATGTAGGTCTTGAGAGGGCAGAAGAGTATCCTTGATTCTCTTTCTGCTGACCTAGAAATTGTATTGACAGTCCAAAGTTTGTGACTGAATTGTGAAGTCTCAGAGCTGATTGATTCTGATGCTGTATGCTGCATGGTACTGAAGGTGAGATACTATGAAGATCGAACAGCTGCAACTGGGACATGTGCTGTGCTTGTTGTGGGTGGAGAGAGGCAAGTGTTTGGATGTGCTTGCTTTTAGCTATTATCATTTTAGTCTAGAAAATCACTGAATGGTCTTCGTATCCTATCATGAAATCTGCACCCTCTTATCAAGAAATAGAAAAGGAAATGATACATTACATTCAACCTTTTGTGTACAAGTGTAATGGTATTAGAGTTGCATGAGGTTGCAACTATACACATAAGGCAGGGACTTGTAACAGAAATCCTCATTTCTTTCTTGCTAAGCATATGGCTGTTAAAGAAATGATGTGGTTGGCGGTGCTTGCACCAGGTCCTTAGTTGCATACCTGTCTGCAGCTGCTAAATTCAAGGTTGACCATTTGCAAAAACCAGAGATTTGGGCCTTAGGTGGGTACTACTTCGCTCTTTGCTGTAGGTTGTGGACCCACTATATCTTCAGAAGGTTTGTTGTGAACAAGGCATGCAGTCAAAGACTGTTGTAATCAATGCTCAGATAAATTATTGATATAAATCACATGGTCAAATCTTTGCCTGTAAGAATATGGCTCAAGAAACTAGAACTGTGCATTTGTTGCTCAAGAAGCATTGGGTTGCTGAGAGAATGGAAAGTTGTAGCAACTGTAATGGGTGTTGTGGGAAACTTCAGTGGAAAGGGAGTGTGTGGAGAATGACAAGGGGGTGGATATGGCTCTGATCTACCATGTTCTTTGATAAGCTGGCAGGACATAAGATTGATTTTTAGGTTGTTTTGGGGGCCCATTTGTAGTTGAGAAAGCACAATACTTCTACAGTGCTGGATTCTTTTTGACAGTGTCACCGGAGTCAATAATGTTGGTGGCCAAGCATGCTGCAGCAACAGGAAAGGTGTCCTTTTCTTTCTCACTCCTCCTATGCTATTGCCTCTGAACCCAAAGATTTGTTGTTGGCCATGTTGTAAGGAATCTCTAGCTGAGTATGTACTATGGTACCTCTTTGTTGAATCAAAGTTTATTGATGTGGCTGGGAATCAGGATAGACCTTCATGATGAACCTGGCAGCATCCTACATCTGTGAGCTCTATAAGGATCCTCTCATGGCAGCATACCCGTGAGAACCTCCCACTTTGTCTCCTGAACTTCAGCCACCAGCTGCAAATTTCATCTAACATATTTTCCATGCTGTCATCCTCTAGCTTGTCCAGAACACACCCATAGAGAGGTTTTTTGAGGGTTTCAGTGCTCTCCCTCATTTCCACATGTGACTTTGTCATCACTACTGCCTGACTAGACACCCAGTGATGTGTGAGAAACATGTGTGGCTTTTAGCCTCTCTGTTGCATGTGAGAAATCTTCAGTACTTCGTACAAAGACTTGCATACCTACAAAATGATCTTTCATTGCTTTTTGGTATGAAAGTTCAATTTAGCTCTGAGGTGTCTTGATGGTTTAGAGTGCTGGCAAAAGTCATGAAGCCCAGGTTTTTGCCATTTAACATATACGGATGACTCTCTCACATAATTTGTGGCTGATGTTAAGCTTCAAGTGAGTTTCTTAGTATCTTTTGTCATGACTTTTGGTGAACAATCTGAAATTTCTCATGTTGAAGAGGTTCATGATTTTGGCAGCTACTTGGACTACATATTTGGAAATGAAGTGGAGGCTAAGAGCTTTGCCCAGATGCAAGGTTGGCAGGTGAGCTCTGGAGCATCCTATAGCAAGTTTCTGTAGTACTGAAGATGTCCTTTGAAAGTTGTGTGAGGGATCTACATTCATCACTTAAAGCAGGTTGTACAGCAATTGCAAAGACTCCAAAGAAATGGTAAAGGCACTACCACAAAGTGTACCACTCAACAAAGGAGATCAGGAAGAATTTATTGGTAACAATAACATTTTTACAGTCATATTCTACTGGTTCAATCTAGAATGTCGATCCTCTCCAACTTTGACATCTGCCTGTTTTATTCCAAGTGCAAAAATCTGCATCATAGAAGGGGTAGCACAATTTATTAATACCAATCTTCCAAATTTAGAAGTTGGGCAGCCATTGTTTAGCAAGTGTGAAGTCTGAAGTGCAAACAACACTTCTAAAGAAATGTAACCAGTTATGTAGATATCTTCTATCGTGCTGCTGACTCAGTCCTTTTGCAACATGGCCATGTTGATATATTGTTCATCTTATCATGTTGAAACTTCTCTGACGTGGACTCAACAGACAAGTAATGTGAATACAATAGCTCTGATGATGGCAGCATTGCCAAAGGCCTCTGGCACACACAAGCGTATCATAGTCATCACACAGGGGGTGGACCCTGTGGTTGTTGCTGAAGATGGCAAAGTACAATGACTCGACCTTCCAATGCAGTCCTTCATTGATTTTGTTAGATTATCAGCATTTATGACAGCAGATACTCAAAATCACAGACTGGATATATGTTTATTTGGTTAGCATGCTGGCCAGATGTTGGTTGATGGTCATTAGGTAATATTCACCCCAGGATATTATATGTTGAATGAGAATCCAGTTCACAATTTGATTTGCCCTACGTATTTGCTATAGACCAGGAGTGTGTATTGACATTTTTGCACTTTGCATCAGATAACAACTTTTCCAGTGTTATTGGTTCCAAAGGTGAAGCTGGTGGACACCAATGCAGCAGGTGAGGAGAGGCATCACACAATTTTTTTGCTTGCTCACTGATGATCACATTTGTGAAAAAAATGAATTTAGTTCCTCATCAACCCAACAAGGCATCAACATGCTCAAGATACTTTGTTATGGTGTGCTGGGTTGCAGGAGATTCATTTGTTGGAGGTTTCTTGTCACAACTGGTGGCGGGCAAAGGTGTTGCTGAGTGTGTAAGAGGTGGCACCTATGCAGCTAACATAGTCATCCAACACTCTGGCTGCACATTTCCCAAGAAGCCTTCCTTCTATTAGCCTCTAGAAATTTAGCTTTGTGGATTCCCTGGCAATGCAAAGTGACTAGTGCTATTTGCAGATCATACTGCAAGTCAGATGTCCAGTTCCACTTGTGGACGCCGTCAGTTACGGATGCAGCAAAAGGATTGAACTGCACCCAAAGTTGATTTTTTCCTTCTGTGCTTGTGGATGAATCCCTTCAGGATCTGTGGGAGCCTGCAAGAGCATTTAGATCCTACAAAATTTGATACCAAATCAATCCTTGGTAGGGCCTGGCATATGTTGCAGAAAGTTGGATGTAGCACTAGGATCATTTACAAGGGAAAACATCACATTGCAATTTGTCAAATTTTGGAATTGGTGGCCACAAACATGCACTATATATTGTTGATGGCCTCTTGTCATATTCCAAAACATGATACATCCCACAAAACAAAAGATCTTTCCTTGTGATTTCAGTACATATAAAAGGCACTCAAGCACAAGAGGCAAAGACAATTCAAATCATAAAAAAACAACCTTCCATTGTGTAACTCTTTAGGTCATGATGTTAAAGAAGTTTCATGCCATATGCCAAAGCCTCCACCATTCTTGTAATGACAAGTATAACACATAGCAAGTTGTGTTGACACACAATATTAATAGAAGTTATCCTTAAAATCTCCATGCCTTTGGGGCCCTTTTTCACCCCCAACGCCTCTTGGAAATTCAAATGTTGCGATATGCATAATGAAAGAATTTGTAAATGATTTCGCAAAAATTTGTCTTTACTTCGAGTAGTGGAGTCAAACAAATGCAAGGCCAAATAAATTTTATATCTAGAATTAGGGATAAAAGTAGTTTCACACCTTGTTCAAGGTCAATATAGTTTCCTAAAGATTTTTTTTAATTTGATCTTGCATTACACCCAAATTACATGTGTTGCTATTGTGTTTTCTTTCTTTTAGAGAAAGCTCTAATGACTCGCACAAAGAGCTATTGAAAGATTGGGCAAGCCAAACCAACAAAAGAAGCAATGAGATGGATGCAAGGCAATATATGAAAGGACTCACCTTCAATTTCAATCATCCGTCTTGTCATATTTGAGCTACAAATGACATCAAAGACATTACAAGGAATTTGTTGAATTTTGCGATTTTTGTGTTTGAACAAAGAATCTTCATCATTGCCCTCATAGTCTCCTTCAACCATTATCGATTCATGCATCCTTATGATATTCAATTTCCATGCACTTCTTTCACCTTTTAATTATTACAATTCCATTTTGGTGGTCGTGGACTATTTGATGAAAATGATTCATTTCATACCCTATACCAAAACAATCATTAACAAAATAACAACCATCAACCATGTCATTCCTTGATCATGTTTTCCAATATCATGGTTTTCCTAATGATATCATTTTTTTATCATAGACTTCAATTTGCATTTAAATTCCCAAAACAACTCTTTGAGCTTTTAAGTATGAAAGTGAAGTTGTCATCAACTTTCCACCCCTAGACATAGATGGGTAAACATAATGGGTTAATCAAGTCTTGGAACAATATCTCTAATGCACAACCAATTATCATCAAGATAATTGATTAGAACTTTTGGCCATGGCAAAGTTTGCTTATAACAATATAATGCATTTATCAACTTAGCAAATGCCTTTTTGTGCAGATCATGGTTTGCACCCCAAGTTTGACAATCAAGGTGTGAACAAAATCTAGGTATGAATCAAGTCATGTGGTTAGCAAATGTTTAAGCTCAACTTATATCTAACCTTGAAGAAATGCAAAAGATATACGAGGAGAATGATGATGAACATTAAAAAGAACAACCCAGCTTCAAGGTCAGGGACCAGGTTTGGTTTCAATAACATATCAAAATAACAAGGCCATTAGAAAAGTTAAATAAAAAAAGGCTAGGTCCATTCCACATTGTGAAACAAATCAATGTTGTGGCTTTGCAATTTAAGCTTCTAGGTTTTATAAAAATCCATCATGTGTTTCATGTTTTTTTGTTGGAACCTTACCATGCATCTACCATTTTAGGAAGAATTTATGATCCCCCTCCACCTATTGAAATCGATGGTGAATAGGAATATGAAGTGAATTACATTTTGGGTTCAAGGATTTTTAATTGTTAAATCTAATATTTTGTTTATTGGCATGGTATGATGTGGACGAACACACTTGGGAACCAATAAAAAACTTGTTAAATGCAATGGAGAAGGTTCACAAGTTTCATTAATGATATCCAAACAAGCCCAAGTTCGTTCTTCATGGAACTTATCATTAAAAAGGGAGGTGATGTCATAGATGCCAATGCCATGGAGTTCATTCATATGAATGTTCATCCATGACTTGTAATGAATTTGTACCTAATTTCTAGTTTAATTTTGTTCATTTTCAATTAACTTATAATTAAGATTTGGTTCACTTCCAATTCACTTATAATTAGCTTTTAATTCATTCTTAATTAAGTTTTAATTCACTTTTAGTTCATTATTAATTAACATTTAATTACCCTTCAGTTCAGTCTTAGTTGACTCTTATTTCATTCATAGTTCACACATGAATGAATATGGGTACACATGGGCCACATGTAGGTTGGAAGTTTCTTAAAAACTTTCCTTGAGTTCAATGCCCAATGGGTATAAATAAAAATAAAAATCCTTATTACTTTTAATTCGTTCAATATTAGTTTTGGGTACATTTTCTTATCACAACCTTTTTTCTTTTTCTTTTTGTTCTTGCAATAAATTTTTAATGAAATCTTGTCTTGGACATGTCATGTTCGTGTTTCATGATTTGGAATTTGAAATTAGGCCAACCCTTGTTCATGTCCTTGGGGAGATCTTGTTGTTTTGGTTGTTTTTGTGCCTATGACACCAATAGATGTACAACTAATTCTTGCAAATTCAAACACCCTTCACATGAATTTTTAGAATGCACTCAATTGGCCAATTTAAATGCACATTTGATTCTTGCAAACTCAAAGACCCCACAAATGAAACTTTTAGAGTGCATTCAATTAATCAATATACGTACATCTAATTCTTGCATGCTCAAGCACACCCACAAATGAAAGCTCTCGGAGTGCATTAAATTGGCTAATAAACATACATTTAATTTTTGCAAGTTCAAACACCCCCACAAATGAAGTTCTTGCAATGCATTCAATTGGCCAATAGATGTACTACTAATTTTTACTACAAGCTTGAAAACACCCTCACAAATAGACTTCTTAGATTACATTTAATTAGCCAATAAATGTAGGTAGTTTTTACAAGCTCAAACACTTGAACAAGATGAATGCAAGCTACATATATAATGTAAACAAAAAACTATCACAAGTTTGACAATTTTCAACATTTGTCCATGTTTGATGCATGAAGGTGGATATTTGGAAAATATTTTTTTATGAAGGGTTCGTTCACAATTTGAGTTCCAAAACAAGGAATAAAAACTCCAACATTTTCTTAGGGCTATTTTTTTTAAATGACATTTACATGGAATAAATTTGAATGAGAAAAATTGAAGACTTCAAAACATGTGGTGTTGGTGATTTTTCACATGATTTTGCATCAATATTTTGGTTTACAAATAGAAATGTAAAAAATGTTGAAATGAACTTCTACGGACAACTAAACATGTTATTTTGCACGATTCTTTAATACACATATGGCATGTGCTTAAAGCTAAAAATCTGAATTTCATGAATACAAACAACTACGAAATATATATTAAATTTTTTTTTCCCTTGCAACTATTTGGTTCAAAATGTCCAGCCTTCGAAGTTTTGATATGATTTTTTTCCCTCAAGTTCACCCAATGAACATGTACCTACCTTAAATGAAACATGTTTTTCTTATACAAAACGTTTGAAATCAATTGATATGATTTTATACTTTCCTTTTTATTACTAAGAAGGAATTGAAACAATTTTAATGTATTTTGTTTAAAGATTTCAAAAAGACATTTACATAATATCCAAATTATTTTAAATTATGTTTACTAACATAATAAAACATCTTTTATTATACAAAATCCATTATAATCGTTATCATTGAAATCTTAAAATCTCCAAAGTTGGACTTGAAAGTCCTTTAAAAATTAGATGTTTTTTATAAAACCCAAATTGTGAATGAACCTTGAAAAGTTGCAATAAATGATGATTTATATCCCAACTTTTCATTATATATGTTATGGAATTGGTGTACATATTAATGATTGAATTGTTCAACGAAATATTATTTTGATTTGTAAGGCTTCTAAACATGACTATAATTATAATGAAAAGAGTACAAAGTACTAGTTTTAATGAAGATTCGTCCATGAAATTTTACACATATTAAAAAAAAATCATAAGGAAAAATCTTGGCTATTATAGCTTTCAAATGCTTTTGAAATCAAGGAGTTCACATTGTATGATTTTAAAAAATTTGTTCATTATTACATTATGTTATGATAATGTTGATGATTTAGGTTATAAAATGTTCTTCCAATAAAAAATTACTTGGGTTAGATATATTTTTAATCATTCGACAACAATAAATTGAGTTCACAAAATAAATCTAAAAATTAAAAATATGTTGTCAAATAAAGGTTTATATATATATATTGGTGTAAATTTACAATATAGAGGCACAATTATGAATTACTTGAATATTCATGGTTTTTGGAAAATATTTTTATTTTGACACCCAGATCATTTGAATGTGATCTGTAAAATAACTCAAAATGAGTGAAATACTACATGTTATTCCTTTCGACACTATATATAATTCTAATTTCATTTAAAATTTTATAATTATACTTTACATTCACTCGACAAATGAAGTTTTCAAAGTGCATTCAATTGGCCAATAAATGTAGGTAATTCTTGTAAATTAGAACACCTTGATTAATTAAATTCTTATAGTGTAATCAATTAATTAATAGATGTAGCCAATTCATGTAAATTGGAACACCCCAATAAATTAAACTCTTGTAATGTAGTCAATTGACCAATAGATGTAGGTAATTTTTGTAAGCTATAAAATTTTTAATAAATTAAACTCTTGGATTGAAACCAATTAATCAATAAATGTAAGTAATTTTTGTAAATTAAACCACTTTGATAAATTAAGCTTTTGGAGTGCAATTCATTGGCCAATAAATGTAGGTAATTTTTGTAATTTCAAACACCTCCCCAAATGAAGGTTTTGGAATGCATGTAATTGGCCAATAGATGTAGGTAATTTTTGCAAGTTGGACCCCTGAAAGAATAAACTTTTGAAGTGCATTCAATTGGCCAATAGATGTAGGTAATTTTTGTAACTTCAAACACCTCCCCAAATGAAAGTTTTGGAGTGTAATAAATTAGCCAATAGTTGTATGTAATTCTTATAACTTTAAATACCCCCAAATGAAGGTTTTGGAGTGCATTCAATTGGCCAATGGATGTATGTAATTCTTCTAAGCTTCAACACCCCGAAAAAATAAGGTTTTGGAGTGCATTCAATTATCCAATAGATGCAAGTAATTTTTGTAAGCTTGAGCACCACAATAAATTAAGTTATTGGAATGCATTCAATTGACCAATAGATATAGGTAATTATTGTAAGCTTGAACACCACAATAAATTAAGTTTTTAAATTTCATGTGATTAGCCAATAGATGTAGGTAATTCTTTCAAGTTGGAACACTCCTTCACATGAAGGTTTTGGGGCATTGAGGTAAACCCATCCTTGGGTGGTACCACTAGGTACCACTTCAAGGAGTGGTTAAGAAACTAAAAATAACCAAATCATTTTTCTAGGCCCTTTTGATTAAATGTTTTCACAAGTATAAATTACTATTTTTTCATGTTTATCAATTGCATGCATTAGTATATGGCTTGAAGTTTATTTGAAAATTTTGAAATTTATATTCATAATTAAAAATTCCCTTTAAAAAATGATAGCCTTAATGATTTATATTTAATCGATTAATTTCCAAATAAAAACCTACAAATTATCTTGGGAAAAAAATTCATAAATCATGTTCCAAATTTGTGTTTGTGACCAAAAAGTTCAAGGAAAAAAACAAGTGTTACATTTTGTACTTTTTCTAAATGTAATGATTAGGAACACCAAAATACACAATATTGTTTTATATTATTGAGATTTTAAAAATCCATGGAACCTAATAAGTGTATTTAAAATTTTGAAGTGCATGTAATTGGCCAATAGATGTAGGTAATTATTGCAAGCTCGAACAATGATGCAAATGAAGGTTTTTGAATGCATGCAATTAGCCAATAGATGTAGGCATTTTTACAAGCTCAAACAATAATCCAAATCAAGGTTTTGGAGTGCATGCAATTGGCCAATAGATGTAGGTAATTCTTGTAAGCTTAAACAATGATTCAGATAAAAAATTTTGAGTGCATGCAATTGGCCAATAGATGTAGGTAATTTTTGTAAGTTCGAACAATGATTCAAAAAAAGGCTTTTGAGTGCATGCAATTGGCCAATAAATGTAGGTAGTTCTTGCAAGCTTGAACAATTGTTCAAATAAAGGCTTTTGAGTGCATGCAATTGGCCAATAGATGTAAGTATTCTTATAAATTTGAACATCCGAATAAATTTAACTCTTGAACATTCAATTGGCCAATAAATGTAAGTAATTCTTGTAAGGTTGAACACCCTGACAAATTAAACTCTTTGATGCTAATAGATATAGGTAGTTTTTTCATATCAACATTTATTGACGAATTAAGGTTGCAAGCTAAAAAATCAAAAATAGTTTATAGAATATTGCAATTTGTCAAATGGAGTACTTATAAATGAAAACA
The DNA here is from genome assembly GCA_963921925.1 of Sphagnum tenellum. NCBI lineage: Eukaryota > Viridiplantae > Streptophyta > Sphagnopsida > Sphagnales > Sphagnaceae > Sphagnum > Sphagnum tenellum. The sequence continues at coordinate 5,779,270 of OY998146.1, forward strand.
TTTAAACAAATTATTTGGCAACTTTTGGATCATGCATTTTTGGAGACACAAACATTGAAGGTTATTCTAATTTTGACCTTGGATGAAAGTTTCCACCATAGTTGGTGAGGCTTTTGTTATGTCAAGCAACCTAAGGTTGTGAAATTCTTTTGAGCCATTTTGGAATAGTGAAGGCACATCTTCACAATTTTTCAAAAAAATGCATTAAAATTTTTCCATGACCTATCACCTTTAACAAATTATAAATAATTTTCAATATGAATAAACATAAAACTTCATTATAGTGCTATTTTTTTAATGAAATGAATATTACATATTCTTTTAAAGCTAAAACTTATGGTTTCATCTATAATTTTGACAAAAATATATAACATAGGATCGAATTAACACATGTTGTTCAAACCTAATTATTTTGCAAATATATATTTGGTTTCCATATAAATCAACTCATTAGAACTTCCATTGCAATAGTTCGACCCGTGTTTCGTAATTGATCATGCATGTACAACCCTCCATCTTCCACCCATTTGATTAAAGATTTGTCTTTCAAATTTTGTAATCTAAACATAAGGCTAGGTGAATCATCTCCATTCCAATACACTCGACAAAATATATTTTTGTTGAAACTAACCAAAAAAAAGCAATATCCAAAAACATGTATTGATGTTCCTTATCCAAGTGTCATAAGAAATTCGCAATGTTTTCCAAAGTACTTAATTGTTAGAGCCCCCTGTTAGATTTTGCCCATTTTTCAATGTGTGCAATGCATCTTTCCATACTTGCAAATTTGAAATATCAAGCAAATAACAACCTAATACTTCAAGGCTTAAAGGGAGCCCCTTACAAGCTTTTACAATTTCCATAGAATATTTTTTACATCATTTGTCACATGATTTGCATGTTTGAATGCGTGGGACATGAAGAGTTCCCTTGCTTGTTCTTCCTCCAACAATATAGTTTGCAAATATATAAAAAATTTAAAAAATGTAAGACTTGCCCCATGATCTTGTATAAACAACTAAGGATTTGCAAATGTTTATAATCTGTAGATTGACAACTTGTAGAATTCAACAATATTCTTCCTTTGGGTTTTTACATAATCTTATCAAATGTATTGAAACAATCAACATAACAATTCAACTTTGTTATGTTATTGCTCATGAAAATTAGATGCACTTGCATAAAATAATTTCAATTTTTTTTCCCAAATAGTTTGTGGTTATCAACAATTTAAATTTTTGTAAAAGCTTTTAAAAAAAATCAAATTAAAAATGCAAAACACTTATAATATCCATTATTACTATTGACACATTTATGAAGAAAAAAAAAAGTGCTTGGCTTAATCTTTCTTTGATCAAAAGACACAAGTTGTTATAACAAACCATGCAAGTTTTTTTTTTTTTTGTTATGAATATAAATTCAAAATCAAACGATTTTAAATTTGCAACATTAATGGGTCCTTTTAAAAATGTGAAAGCAAATGAAGTCGTTCCATAGATTTTGCCTTATGACATGAAAAAACAACAAACAACAAACGATTCATTATTAAAAGGTCCAAAATTTTCTATCATTCATGGAAGGGGTATGTAACTCGATGTAATTAAATTATTACCTATGTAATTACATATGGGTTTAGTTTGATAATTTACTTGATGGTTGGATTTCACAATTTAATTATGGGTTGGTCATAACTTCAATTAATGTGCATGACTTTCACATGGTAATTTATGTGAAATGTCTTTGCCACATTATTGTGCATGGACTCACACATGATAATTCATGTGGAATGTTTTTATGACATTAATGTGCATGTTGAATCACATGAGGAGCCATGTGATGTGTAAATTTTAGGAATTTTTTTGTTTAGTTTCCTTTTGGTTAGTATATAAGTGAATGTTTACGACCTTTGAAAAACACTTTCTTTTGATGAAAATAGGTTGTTGTATGAATGCAAAGTTTTATGGAATAAAATTGTGAAAGGAATTGAGATTTAATCTTTAAAAGTTTTGACATAGTTTATGATTATGTGAATCCATATCAAGAGAATGGTGTGACACAGTAATTACAGATAAAATAACAAAAAAAAAGGATATTTATGTAAACAAAAACATAAATTTCCATAATTATGTAATAAACATACATAATTTTGATCTTATATCGCTTGTTGGTTTACATGTACATTAAATGGTTTAATTCTTCCAAAACTAAGACCAATAATGTGTAAAAAAAGATTTTGAAATGTGACAAAAAAAAATTCTCATTCATTCAAACAAAATAATGCATCTATGAATACCATCATCTAATAGTACAAAATTTCACAATGTGAAAAAAAACCCCAACCACATAGGTTACTATCATTCGTAGATGATACTAAATGAAAACCATCCACAACAAACAAACATTAATTCATTAATGAACGATCTATAACCTTGTACCATCCGTGGAAAGGGTCCGTTGGAAGTTAATGATATTAAAAAATGATGATTGATAACATGAGGAAAAAAGGAACTTGAGAACACAATTTAAAAAAAACTTTCATATGTTTGGAACAAGTAATGTTATCATCCATGGATACCATCATACAAGAGTACAATTTCTCATAATGTTTGGGGGGAGGGGGGGGGGGGGTAAAGACCACATAGGTTATCTATTATTTGTAGCTGAGATTGGATGAAAATCATTCGGAATGACAAACCCAAAAACCAGACAATGAGGAAACCACTCACCTAGTTTGTACAAAGAGGTACACTAGACAATTCAAATTGTGCAAGAGGATGATTGATAGCAAGAGGAAGTTAGGAACTTGAGATGCAAAAGAAAAAATCTCATCCATTTGGACCAAACAATACATCTATAAATACCATAATCTAAGAGTACAAACTCCCGTAATGTGAAAAAAAAACCATCCATGTTATCTAATGGTCCATAGATGATACCAGATGAGAATCATCCACAACAAACAAATTCACTGAAAAACAAACAACAAAGGATTTACTGATGAACAATCCAAAAAATTCTATCGTCTTAAGAAAGGATACATTAGATGGTTGAGATCTTCCAAGACAATGATTGATAGTGCTAGGAATATAGGAACCCGAGAACACAACAGAAAAACTCTCATTTTGTCTGGACCGAACAACATTATCATCTACGAATACCATCATCTAAGAGTTCAAAATCTCGTAATGTGAAATGAAATCACCCACTTTATCTATCATATGCAGATGACACCAGATGATAATCATCCACAACAAACAAACACAGAAAAACAAGCAAGAATGGCTTCACCAACGAATCGTCCAAAATCTTCAATCATCCAATGACACAGTACATTGGATAGTTCAGATCTTCCAAGATGATGATTAACAACGCAAGGAAAAAATGAACCTGAGACATGACAGAAAAATAAAATCATATTTTATTCCTTTTTAGAATCTGATCGAATTATATATAATATAAGTAATGTAAAACTAACTTAATGACTAGAATTTTAGAATGAACTATTTTAACTATTTATGTTCAAATTATAAGTAATGAATTAAAAATTGCTATTAGAAAGTAAATTCTTATAAGAATTTTTTTTAAATTATTATTTAATTAATTACATAACTTATTTTATAATTACAGTTATTGTTGTAAAAATAATTATAGGTCAAGTAATTTGTTTCTCTTGGTAATTATTGACTATAAATAAAATAATTTGTTAAACATAACAATAATTTTTATAATTATTGTAAAATTACTATAAAATATTTATCATAGATGATTAATCACAGAATTTTTAATAATAATAATAATATTATATAATTCGTGAAACTGAAATTAGTAAAATAATTATAGGTCAACTAACTTGTTTTTCTTGGCAATTATTAACTATAAATACAATAATTTGTTAAACATAACATTAATTTTCATAATTAATATAAAATATTTATCATACATCATTAATCATAGAATTTTTAATGTAATAATATAATAATATAATAATATTTTTCGTGAAATTAAAATTAGTAAAATAATTATTTTAATTACACTATATTTTTTCCAAAATTTTAATTCAGGTTTGAAGTCATGAATTACATAGTGTGAATATTTTGTTCAATTAAGTAATTATGCACATAATAATTAATTCTTATCTGAAGTAATTACAATGATATTAAAGTAATGTCACATTAATTAAATAATTTTAATATAATAATATAAATTATATGATATACAAATCTATTTTATAACAATAAATTTTTAGTGTAAATTAGATTTAATAAACATAATCATTTATAATTATTATGGATAACACTAGTAGGAAAAACCCTTAAAATTCAATCAATAATTTTTTGAATTACAATATAAATTTAAGATTCCAAACTATTAATTCAGAATTTAAATATCAAATTTTAGATCAAATAAGTTTTATGAAGTTAAATAACAAATTTCAGAATTGAAATGTCAATTTTCAAATTCAATTAATAATGTTCAAAATTAAAATGTCTATTTTAAGACTCAAATAATAATGTTTTGCATTGAAATATTGATTTCGAAAATCCAAAATAATAATTTGGAATTCAAATTTCAACTTTCAAGTCAAATAATTTTTTATAATTCAAATAAAAAACTTCCTAATTCAAATATCAAATTCAATTTCAAATAAAAATATTTAAATTCAAAGTGTCAATTTTTAGACTCAATAATTTTTTAAAAATTGAAATAATAATTTTTAGATTCAAAAACAATAATTTAAAATTCAAATATCAAAATTTAAATTAGATAATTTTTTTGAATTTAAAATACAATTTGCAGAATTGAAATGTTAATTTTCAGATTCAAATAACAATGGTCAATATTGAAATGTCCATTTTCAGATTCAATTAGTAACATTCAGACTTCAAGTATTAAATTTGAAGATCCAAAATAATAATTTGGAATTGAAATTTCAGATTCAAATCAAATGATTATTTAAAATTTAAATGCAAAAATTTCAAAGTTGAAATATAAAATTTCATATTCATATTAAAATATTCAAAATTTAAATGTCTATGTTTATAATCAATAAATACTTTTTGGATTTGAAAATATTAATTTAGAATTAAAATATCAATTTTTAGATCAAATAATCCTTTTATAATTTAAATTATAAAATCATATTCAAATCAAAAATTGAAGATTCAAATAATGTTTTAAACAATTGAAACAACAATTTTCATATTCAAATATCAAATTTCAAATTTTAATATATATTTTTAAAATAAAATATTCATTTTCAGAATTGAAATATCAATTTCAGATTTGAATAAAAAATTCAAAGTTCAAATATTAATTTTGAGATTCATTATATGAACAATATACATATGTATACATATTATATTTTAGCACATACATTAAAATACATTTGTATTTCATTGTAGAATATTTTTAGGATGCAACTAATTTGGTGAGTATTGTGACTAATGGGACATATCAACCTATTAATGGATGACATTAAATGTAAAATCAATATAATCAACATGATGAAAAATTTTAATAGTTGCATCAGAGTTGTGAGAATGATCAAAATAGTTGAAATTTGGTCTTGTAATTGCAAATATTTTCAAATCTAATCACAACGATTACAAGTTGCATGTAATTGTAAATGGAATGTCTACATTTTGATTGATTTCTACTAGTGACTCATCATACCCATTGGATGCCCATTACGACTCAATTGTGGATGAACTTCAATTGAGTTACATTCTAGTTTCACCATGGTAACCCATTTTGTGAGGAAGTTGGCCCTATATAAAAATAAATAGGTAGGAAAATAAGTGACTATTAGGGTAAGTAGATGATTTACACATAGGTAAAGGACTATTTTTACTACCTACTTACAAACAATCTGCAAACAAGTGAGTTGTTAGTAAATAGGTAGTGAAAAGAAAACTGAGATAACCACCATGCTTAATTAGCTAGGAAACTAAAATCCAACAAAGACATTGTTGTTTTGACCACTTGCCATCCACAATCCATTATTCAACATACCTAGGGCAAACATTAAACATGAACAACAAATTCAATGCAACAACGATTTCAATGTAGTTGCAGAAAAATGCCCAACGAGACAAATATTAAACTTTTTTTTTTACTATACTCCAACTATGATTAGCATTTTAATTTTTTTTTACAAAGGGTTCAAGGTTTAATCTTTTTTCAAAAACATGTGTTTCTATATACAAAATGGATGAAAAAAAAACAAACATTTGGGTAACTTCTTCAACTTAAATACCTTCCCAAGGGACGAAAAAAAATGGTAGTCCCAATCATGTTCCCTTGGGAAGAAGGCAATTAAGTTTCTATGGGGAGCAATTTCATTAGAGAAAAAAAAGACAAAATACTCTAATGAACAAGTTTTTTTGAATGTTTGACAGAAAGTTTAAACAACAAACTTTTTTTGAAATTATTTAAAAAAAAATTATTGAAATGTTCTTGAAACTTACATATATTAAATGAGGTTGCACTCTTTATTTGAAATTATGATGAAAAAAAAGTTAGAGTCAAAAAGGGGACTCTTGACTTCTTCCAAAGAAGGGAATTGTGAGAGAAGGGGATTAAGTTACCATGTGAAGCAATTTCCCTTTAAGGAGTAAGTTCCTAAATGTTTGACAAGAAAGTACAAGAGGCAAACATTGTCCTGGAAATCAAAGGGTCTTTATACCATTGAAAAATTCTTGAAACATAAATATCTAAAATGATTTTGTATTTTCGATTTTAGTTAAAATATGAAAGGAACTAAAAAAAAATTCTATATTTTGGTTAAATATTTGAACCATGTTTAAAAATTTGATAATTTATATAAAATTTTTGGTTGAATTCTAGCTATTGGAAATCTCAAAAGGCACTTGGTTTTGCACTTTTAATTTTGAATATTGCTTTTGATTATATAGGGTTTAAAGAAAAGGATCAAACCCTAAACCTTATAGGGTAGACCAGCCCATCGTCAGATTGCTTGCTTAGATCAAAACATTTATTTATACCTTCATCAGATGTGCTTCATTTTGAGCAATTTAAAATGTTATTGGAGTGTTACCTCAAGCTCGAGAAATCATCTTTGAAGTGCAAAGAAAAATGAGTAATACAAAAATAACAAGAAGAAAAATAAAAAATTTCAACTTATAAGACATAATTTCTTTTTTCCTTCTTCTCTTTGGACCCCTCTTACTTTCAAACCTCATAACTTTATTATTTTTTATTCATTTTAAACAATTTAAAATATTATAACAGTGTCATCTGAAGTTTTACAAATCATTTTTGAACTCTAATATAAAAAAAAGCAAACATACAAATTTTTTTTTGGGATGTTTGGGAATTGAACTTTGTAATGTTGGGTGGTTTGTTTTTTTTTTTTTGAGTTCTTGACCATTTTATTTTGAGAGGTCATAATTATCTCATTTCTGATTTGTTTTCAACGATTTTTAGTGTGTCAGATGCGTCGAGAGGAAGGGTTCAAGTTTTGTTTGGACACCAAAAACAACGGAGCCCTCCCCTTGGATCTGGCCTGCCCTTAAGTGTTCGGTCACCTGCTTGTCTACCCTGACTAGCAAAAAAGAAAAAAGAAAAAAACTTCCCTCCTCCCTGCCTCCCTGCCTCTCTTCCTCACTCCCTCCCTTTGGAGTGTTGCTGGATGGCCGGCTTTGTGCCACCTTGCCTATGCATTCCACCGCTTCTTCATCTTCTTCATCTTCTTCTTCAGCTTTGCAATTAAGACACGACACTCTTGTCTAGAATGTCCTACCCATCATCACCACCACCACCACCACTCACTGGTGATTTCTCAAGCTTTCTTCACCCATTTCACAAAATGTTTATCATCTGTAGCTTGCTTGCTTGCTTTTAGCTCATGATGATGAGCGATTCTTTTTAGAGGATTTTTGATGATGATTCAAACAAGTATCATGAGCTTCAGGAGACATTTGGGTGCTGCATGTTTGCTCTGAGAGAGAGAGAGAGAGAGAGAGAGAGAGAGAGAGAGAGAGATGATGATGATGTTGATGATGATTCAAGCAAGTATCATGAGCCTTAGGAGACATTTGGGTGCGTGTTTACTCTGAGACAGAGAGAGACAGAGGGGTTTGTGTTGTGGAAGGATATGGGAGAGATGGGTGAAGATGGGAAGAAGACGAGAGATGGTTTTGCACATGGAGGAGTGTATGAGGATGGGCCTTACAAAACGCAGATTGTGAGGTTGGCGGCGGTGCAGAAACAGGCATCGAGATGTCTGCCCGTGAAGAAGATGATGAAGAAGAAGAAGAAGCGTCATGGAGTGCGAGTAGTACAGCAGCAGCAGCAGAGTTCTTCGAATTCGCCTCCGAAACCGCTGCTGATAGCGGTGCCCAAGGCGGAGGGGAAGTACCCCGTGGTGCAGTTTCACCATGGTTTCACTCTGCAGAACAATTTCTACAGCCAGCTCATTGCGCATCTCGCTTCCCATGGTTTCATTGTTGTTGCTCCTCAGGTAAACACAAAACTCTGCCTTCTTCCAGATTTTCCTTTCTTTCTTTTCTCCTCTTCTCTTCCTCTCAGAGAAATCTCTCTCACCTCTCAACAACAATTGAAGCTCCCATGGTTTTGAGCATGATCTTCTTACAACCTCTTGGTGGTCGGTCAGTTGGTTGGCTTTCCATCTTTGGAGGATTGAGAGATTTTGCTTGCTGGGTTGAGTTGGGTTGGGTTTTTATTCTGCAAAATGCATTAGGGTATTGATTTTGCAAAATTCATTTCAGGATTTTGCAGAGAAATCCCCCCCCCCACCCCAATTCTGAGATGAAGTGGTGGTTGTTATGAGACCAGATGTACACTATATCAGGCTCAGATACGACCAGGGAAATTGAGGATGCTGCTGCAATATTAAACTGGATGCCGACCGGTCTCGAATCTGCATTGCTCTCTGACTTCCCAAACACAAAACCAGATTTCTCAAAAGTGGCACTGGTAGGACACAGTCGAGGAGGTAAAGTTGTGTTTGGTCTTGGTCTTGGTGTTCGCAAGAGTGTTTTGCAGTACTCAGCGATTGTAGCATTGGATCCTGTTGACGGAACTGCAAAAGAGAGACAAACACAACCACCGATACTTCAATTCTCACAACACTCCTTGGATTTGGGTGGTGTTCCAACACTGATTGTTGGATCAGGGTTAGGATCTAAGAAAAGCTACTTCTTTCCTCCCTGTGCACCGGATGGTGTTAGCCATCGAGAATTTTTCTTTGACAGCTCTGCTCCTGCATTCCACTTTGTGGCCAAAGAGTATGGGCACATGGACTTTCTGGATGATGATTGTAAAGGACCGCAAGGGAAACTCTCATACTGTGTTTGTAAGAATGGCCCATCGAGGACACCAATGCGACGCTTTGCAGGTGCAGTTCTTGTTTGCTTTTGTTGTTGAATGATCTAATCAGGTCTTCCTCCTTCTGCATTTTCCCAGAAATCTCCATCTCCAACCAACATGGCTTCTTTTTCTTCTTTCTTCTCCTTCTTTGGGTGCCTGTCTAATTGTGGCTGTGTAGTCCTGATGAGGATATTGAATGACTGTCCCTAATATCTGTGTTGCAGGTGGTATTCTTGCTGCCTTTCTTCAAGCAGCTTTGCTCAATAACACTACTTCTTTTGATGCTGCACTTGCACATCCTGAGTTGGCACCTGTGCTTTTGGAGCTTCCTGAGAGCTATGGAAAACTGCCCCAGAATCTGGTGAGCTCTAACTTCCTCGCTGCTGATTTCATTGTTGGAACTGATCCATCAAATGGCTACTTAAGAAGATTTTAACTGTCAAGAATGGGTGTAGACAACAGCACATGCCCAGATCTTGGTTTGATTTCACATCTTGTAGTAGTTCATGTAGCATCAGACGAGGCAAGCCAGTGGTGGCATTCAAGCTTGCACCTATAAAATGCATGACTGGTTGTATGTCCTTTGTTAGGAAAACTCCCCTCTCACATGGGAAGAAGTTATCTTCTTCTGTGGGAGTGCTTTGCAGGCACTTTCTGATTGTATTGTGTCTATCAATGTCCAGTCTCATCCTTCTCTGTTGCTATGCATGATGTGCAGAATTGGCAATTGCAATTTTCAAGGATGAATGAGGAGAACCAAAATCAATTTGTGAAATCGGCCCATCAGGATTAGGAACATATCTTGCTGCATTCTGTTTGCATGGAATTCTCCTTGTTACAGTGTGAACAGCACCAAGGCAACTGTGGAACTTCTTCTGAAATGGTTTCTTGTGAACTGTATATAAATAATAAAGTGCACACAACAAAAGTGCCCAAATGGATTTGGCAGTAGGAAGTGAAGATGGTTGCTATGTTTTCTGCTATGTATAGAAATCCCTGTTTGAAAGGATAGGAAGACATGAAACAGAAAATTATGAAATGCAAATTGCTTGTACATTGCAGTCTGGAAAAGTACATAAAATTGCACAGTTCAAAAGAATAATATCCTAGAATACTTTGAGTTTATATCATATCTGGTTGATCTAATGGGAAATTGAGCAACAGCAAAAAAAATCGATTTACCATATCACCTAATGTTTGTCCTTCGACAAGTTCCCTGTGCTCCAAGTCCCACTGCGGAGCTCAACAACAACAATGTGCAAATGGGTGGAAATTGTTCAAGGACAGAGAAGCACCAAAGAATGCACTTGAATCACCCAATAGTTTCAGATTTTAGAACACCAAAAACATAAACTTTAGTATGGAGAAAAAGGTTAATCTCTACTGGGCGGACTGTGCAAAGCATTGCTATTTTCAAGTTTGCCCGCATAGCTCCACACGTTGGTTGTTGCATCTGGAGGGATCTTCACCAAGCCTTCTTGTTTTTGCTTTGCCTCAGCAGCAGCCTCTAGCTTTTCACTAGATAGAAAATCTGCCAAGACTTGATTAAAGTGGGGTCCTTGTATGAGTATGGTCCCTTCTGTAACATCATTTTGTGGTGTTGTCTTAAGTGTCAAGTTTGCATTCACAGTCGGTGAAGTATTTGGAGACACGTAATGGGTAGTGGTATGAGGATTACCCACATTTGGTAATTGCACAGCATAAACTCCATTTGTCCTCTTGAGTTGGCGGGTGGTAGTGGTTCCAGATTTTGCTGACGGTGGAACTGCTGGAAAAGTTGATGACATCCTGACAAGGTTATCAGCATATAGAACATCATCAATGCGTGCAATGATGGTAGACGCCAAGCTTTCCAGCACACGTGAGTAGCTTTCCAGTATAGATTGCCCTACATCCTGCAGATAAAGTGCAGACAATCTCAATCAGTGACTGCATTGTGACCACTAGCACCATCAGCACCTTCCAAGATGTATCAGTGCATCTATTACACCACTTTGGGGGTCAAAGACTCATAGGTTTAGTGTTTAGGGCCTTACCCTGTTGTACTGAATCTTGTTCATGTCTAAAGCTGTCTGTGTCAGGCCTGGAAAGCGCTGTTTCAAACAGAGGAGCAAACTCTCTGCTCGATCAGCAATTTGCTCACGCTTGTTCTCATCTGCAACGAAGTCTTTCATGATTCCCCAAGATGATTTTGAGGCTGGATTTGACTGCTTCGTCTGAATCTTGCGTTGCCATATGAGGAGTGCTGTCTCTAGCCGATCTGCTATTTCCAATTGACCATGCTCACTTGAGAGATCTAATGTAGATAGGAATTGTGCAGCTGAGAAATTCTCGGATGAAAGTCCTTTGTATAGAGTATCCCCAAGGCTTGCCTTTCCATTCTGCATACAAACATATGAGGCGTTAAGGAATCACCCAATTTGATCTACAAGATTGCACTTTGTTTTTAGAGCATCTCCTGCCTCCATCTATTGCACAGCCTACACAAACACCACACTTTCTAACTTTAAGTCAAAGAGACAAAAAATGAGTTGAGTCACATCTCCCACCTTTGGAAGGGAGTCCCAGTAGGCTTCAGGGACTTCCATCTCGGATAAGACCTGGCCATTGATGGACATGGCTGCTTTGAGTATTTGGCTCATGCACTCCCTTTGATGTTGCAATTTTCTTCTTGCTTCCTCAGACAACCCATTGACTGGAACTTTGGGAGTGGGTAGCCACCATTTCTCTTCTTGTCGTTGAAGAGAGAGCTTTGGACCCTCCCGGGTATCTCTCTCAGCCATTTCAATGCCCCGATCTACATACCAGAACTCTGTTTCTGTGTAGCCATCCAGCGAATCCTGTAACAAAAACATGCACATGCACAAATCAAATAGCAAATTTATTCACCAAATGATGAAACATTAATTCCCAGCCCAAAAACAGCCTTTGGAAAGTTAGCTCCCAGGCTAGCAACCAGGATCTTGTGGAAACAAATATACCAAGAATTTATTTTTGCTGCACACTGCAAGTGCAAAAATCACATTTCACTTAATGCTTTTTCACAGGTGAAGCAAAATATTGTGTAGAGTTTTGATCTGTGAACATACCAGCAGCATGGTATCCAACTTGCGCAAAGCTGGCAGATTTAGGTGAAGATCTGAGCGAGGCTGGCTCACCATCACCTGCATTTAAACGTTGACAAAATGCCTCATAATTTGCAATCCATTTAGGGTGATGAACACATTTCACTCCAGAAGCCAACAATGGGTGCAGTGGGGAAGGAGAGATAAAGAGACCCATGTACAGAATCATGGTGAAACGAGATGTTTGCGGGTAGATGATCCTTACCTCCAACGTACTACCATCCGGAAAAGTTTGCCATGAAGGGACCAACTCTACAATGTGGTCACTGACTGAGAGAAGCCATTCCATTTCCCTCCTCCATCTTGTACGCCGATCCTCAGCAAGTGGTTCTAACCTCTGGAGCTCCCCAAATAGGGAAGCTGGCACCACAAAAAGCCAAATCAGTTTCTTTCTTCCAATTTTTGTACGAGATCTCTTTTACAAATAGGCAGATGGATTCATGCCTGACACATGATGTCCTTTGACAAACAGCCTGCATAAAATGCACTGCTTTCTGCGTATCTTGTTGACAGCCTTATTGCACAATGCAGAGCCTTGCCAGGGCCACTGCAAAGTGCTGCTGCTCTTCATCCATTAGCAGGGGTAGAGACAGGAGATGTAGGTTAATCTTTCAGTGGCTGGCTAGTACTAGTGCATTGAAAGTGTTTTTCTGCATTACCTGAGAGATTTGTAATTGCGTTGGAGATGGCTAATGCAGTACACACTCCTTTAGCACCACCAGACATGTCATCCCCGAGGAGCAGCTTTGCAAATCTTTCCTTCATCAACTCTACCTCTGCAACAGCAGCAGCAGCAGAAACAGGTGGGGAACGAACCAAAAACACTCAGCATATACCTAGTAGTGCCACATGATTGGTAGAAATAGGAATTTCTTGGAGACATCCTTTGATGTCTACAGTCTGATCTAAGCCCACTCACCCACACACTCTTACTATCACAAGACAGAAAAAACTACCCACAGAAAAACAACACAACATGAAGGTCATCATCAAACAGCAACTGTAGCAGAGTAAATAAGAGAAAACCAAAGAGCATCATGAGGCAATGATCATCACACAGGTACTACAGTTTACCTTTGAGACCAACAGCAGCCCAAAGACGACAAAGTCTAATAACATGGAAATTGTGTGATTACGATCACCAGGCATGACGATTTCACAACAGCAACAGCCACCAAAAAAACATAACCTAAATTCCACCTTCTGTAAGGTTGTTGGGAATTCCTTTGGTTGTTCCTTCCAATGGGGAGATTGTGGGAGTTGTTGTTTATCCACAACAACCATCAATGTAGCTAGGGATTTAAAGTCTGGTATTCTGCTATATGGAGTTCAACTTTGTGTCCAACCTTGATGTATTACTATATGTATGACATCTATGCAGAGAAAGAAATCTCTGCAATGACAATTCAAAAGATAACAAGACGATAATCAAGTGCAGTCACAATCTTATGAGAATCAACTCACAAAGTGGCAGACCATCACTTTCTTCATCACAAATAGCAGTGCCAAGCTGCCATGATGATGACTACCCAATCCTTTTTTGTCTTTTATTCTGTTAACATTTTTGTGAAGCAAATGTGTTTGTGGTGATGGTACCTGAAAGTACAGTTTGTCTTTTCTCTCTCTTCTGCTCCCACATGAATGGATCTCTGCTCCTGTTGAGTTCAGAGGACGATGGCGAAGGCTCACCACTCGGGTGATCTGCTCTTCCAAGGGGCCAGCCCAAAGGTGGCGATGAGCCATCTGAAGAAGAACTAGTACTGGTACTAGTGCTACTACTACTGACCAGTGCATCCTCGGCCACCTGTGTGTTGTGCCTGAAGCTGCTTGTATCACCATCTCCCAGCAGCAGCATTTGCTCTGAGATCAACAACCCATCTGCCGTACTGATGGTAGTGGTGATGCTGCTGATGCTCGACCCACCATCTATACTCCGTCTTCGGTGCTCATATCGATCATCCACTGTTGTTGCTGTTGGCATGCGTCCATGTAAACCTGCTCTCATGCGTCCCATGAAATCTGGACCACCAAGAAACAAACAAACAAGGCCACAATAGTCAATCAGACTTCTTTGCCATCTCCTTTTGCATTGCCCCTTTCCTTCGTTCCTACAAACTCTCATTTCTTGCTACAAAAACCCAAAACCCCTCCAACCTTCTTCTGCGTCTTCTTCTTCTTGCTTCTTCTTCGGCCTAACCCGACAGGAAGAAAACTCATAAAACCCAAAAACCAAAAAAAAATAAAAATAAAATCCAAACCCATTGACTTGCATTTTGCATTCTCGGACCCAAATGCTGAGGACTGGCGTCTTCTGTCTCACCATCCAAATGTCTCTCTCCAAACACAAGAATATCATAACATGTGACAATGCTTTCCAAAAACCCACTGTCAGTCAATAAGCAGGAAAAAAGGGGAAAGGAAAAAAAGAAGAGAGAGAGAGAGAGAGAGCAGCTGGAGTTGTCTGTTCCCATTAGGTGTTATTACCTTTGGACCCCATTCCCTGCTGCTGCTGCGCGCCTACATGCTTCATTCACCAGACTTGTTTCAAAGGAATGCTGCTAGCTTCCACCCAAACCACCTGCTCAGCAAAACCCACGACGACGACGACCTCCACCGCCTTCCTTTCGCTATTGTAGTAACTTCTGGAAACCAACTTCTTCTTCAAAAAAAATCCTTCAACAGCAGCAGCAAAAGCAAACGCTGCAGCTCAGAAAGACGCGGGCGAGAGAGGGAGAGAGAGAGAGACAAGAGAGCGGTTGCGAAGGAAACTCGCTCCTCTGTCTAGAGCGTCATCGCCAACGACCACAGCGAGCAGACAGCCGAACAGTCCCACAAAGCGCCGAACAGCGGCCGCAAACAGCACAACAGAACTCCCAAAGAGTCTAACAGAGATTCCAAAGAGCCGAACAGAGGCCCCAAAGAACTCAACAGAGACCCCAAAGGAACTGAACAGAGGCCCTAAAGAACTCAACAGAGACCCCAAGGGAACTGAACAGAGGCCCCAAAGAACTCAACATAGACTCCCAGGGAACTGAACAGAGGCCCCAAAGAAGAGTCTCTTAACAGCCACCAGAGTCCTCTCGAAGAGCCGAACAGAGACCTCGAAGAGCTAGAAAGGGGACCCAAAGAGTCGAACGCAGACCTCGAAGAGCTGGACAAAGGTCCCAAATCGAACAGAGGTCTCAAACAGCCGATTTTGCGCTGGCTGGTGGAGGACCCACAGCGCCCCCGTCCAGAAAAAGGCCGAAAGGGGGACCAGAGAAACGGGGTTCTAATAAAGCAAAAACCCCTAAGGGTATAATTTTAGGTCCCCAAAAAAGGCCTCTAGTGTATAATTTTGGGTTAAGAAAAACCCCCTAGCCTACGATTTTAAGCCAGAAAAAACCCTCTAGCCTATAATTTTAGGCCAGAAAAAACCGCTCAGCCTATAATTAGGCTGAAAAATTGTGGTCATGGAAAGTACGTGCAAGGGAATGGTTATTTTCTTGCTGGCTTTGGGCGCGCTAAAAAGCTGCAGGGTTTGACCTTGTACATTTAATACTTATGTCATTATTTATTTTTTAAAAATAAATCTATTTTTTATTTAATGTAATAATAATAATAATAATAATAATAATAATAATGTTATTATTATTATTGTTGGGGGAAGGGTGGGTTTGTTAGTTAGAATATGAAACCCATAATTGAGCTTTTAATTTATAAATATTTTTTCTATCCTCCTCCTCCTCCTCTTCCTTTGTGGATGATTTGAATTTGGTAATAATTATTTTACTTAAGAGAAATGGTTTAACGTTTTATTCATGGGATTTTATTTTATTTTATATTTTAAAAATTGGTTTTCCTTTTCCAGTTTTTTTTTTTTTTTTTTTTCCCCTCCATTTGTGACCCTTTCTTCCTTTCTCTCTCTCTCTAAGTCTCCACCATCCAAAGTCTTAACATTTTTCTTCATTCAAATCTTAGTTCCCATGGCTTGAAATTCGGATGATAATAATTAGGGGTGTATGTATACCTAGTGTATAGCTTCTGGCAAATATAAATATAATCTATTCAACAAATTGGGGGTCCCCCTCTCCCCCCCCCCCACCCCAAAATACATGTAAGTTCCAGCACACACTAATGGAATAATGAGGGGGGGCTTCTTTCACACACTGAAAATACTAGAGGAACCAAAAAATAAAGAAGACCCATTTGCTTAAATTAGGTGAGAGGAGGTCATGATGACACTTCTCTATGTGAGAGAACCACCCAATTTTTCAAACCCTAAAAAATTAGGAAGAAACAAATGAACTTTGGGTGCTTCTTTTAGATACTCTTCCTAACTCATTTTTTAGGGTTAGGAATTTGTTTGTTTGTTGTCCAAGCAAAAAACATGCATTAGGTGTGGGAGTATCAAACTTGTTTCTAAATCTTGAAGGTTTGGGGTTTTGGGTGGACTCATGACAACTTGGTCTACATTATAAACTTGGGAGGAATAGGAGGGTTATCCCCCTAGGAATGGTTCCATTCAACCTTATGCACAATTGCGTACTCACACTCACAAACTTCATAAGGACAATTGCATATTCACACTCACAAACTTCATAAGGACAATTGCATATTCACACTCACAAAGTTTGTAAGTAAAGGTCCTTGAATGTTTTTAATGGGTCATCCCCCCCACTAGAAGAAGGGGGATAACCCTTCATTGACCACTAAAATGCCTTGCCCGTTGCGGAGGTCAACCCAAAATTCAATTCATCACATTATGAAAATTTAGGGCTTAAGTATTACACCATCACTAGGGTTTTTAATTTTATAAAGTAATTTTAAAAAATTAAAAAAAATTATTTAAAAATAGTAATAATTTTTTTAAAAAAAACCCTAAACCCTAAACAACATAAAGGCTGGGAACAATCACTACTCCCCCCCCCCCCCCCAGCACCTTTAGTTTGTTTGTTACTAATGCATGTCAGAATCTCATTCTCTCTTATATGTGCTGACATACTCTGGGAAAGCCATTGTTTGGAGTGCATTTGTGCCCAAGTCTCTTATTGTGAAAAAAGTGGGGGTGTGTAATAAATAATAAGTGGGCTTCTTACATCTCTCAATGAGTGTCTCTTACAATCTAAAGTCTCTTCTTATTATCATACTCTCTCTCTCTCTATGTGCACTCTAAGTACAATTCCATTCATGTATTCAGACAATTATTGGCTTGTGTGTAGTAAGTAATGTCTATGTTGGTTGCTACCCAAAACACGAACCCACCGCAACCAGCACACCATCCATTGAAACCATGATATGAGTGTGTGTGTGTGTGTGTTATATAGTTAGTGTGTCTTTAACACATGTTTGTTTGAATAATTGATTAATCTTGAGTTTTCCATGTTGAAAAAAATAAGCATATTTTCAAAAGAAAGATTCATCATTTTTTTTTTCCTTCACAAAAACTTTTGTTCTTCAATGATTAAAAAAACATAAAGGAGAAAAGAACTAGTTGTTAAAAAATTTCCATCATTTCTGCAAATAATTCATTAGAGTACAAATTTTCTAACATTTTTTGTTTTAAAGCTGTCAATGGGTATTTTCATTTTTATCTGCCAGTGTTGTTGGCCAGGCATTTTCATTTTAATATATCAGATTGGTCAGGGCAGTCCTTTGGATTTTATTATTATTATTATTATTATTATTATAAATTTATTTGATGGGTGTGGTGAACTTTTTGTGATTTTGTGATTGATTAGGGGTATTTTTCATTTTTTGGGTATCAAAATTTTGGCAGATTCTAACCAGAAATTTAGCAAAATTTACTGAAATTTACACCTAGAAAAGGAAAAAAAAAAGTCCCAATTTCTGGGTCAATATATATGGCAAAATTTTACAGTTTAAAAAAAAAACCAATTGTGTGGATCATAAAAATTACATTTGTCAAGCTTCCAATATAAAAACTATGATAATGGTAGGTACTCAAAAAAAATTATTTAGAAGTCCCAAGTTTCCTTGGATCCATGTCATTTATGTTTTAATAACATTCAAAATATTTCCAATGTTTTCATAAGGTCATCAACAATTTTCAGTGTTTCCCTAACATTTCCCCCCAACATATTTGACTTCGTTAGGCTCTTAGATGATATGGATAACTATTAACTATGGGTCTTCAATGTTCATGTGTTCATCAACAAAATTTTTGTGAGGAGTTGTGAAGAAATTTTGAAATTTTTGTCATTCTCTTGGGAAATGTGCAAATGTTACAAGTCAACCTTGTTGTCCTAAATTCTAATTACTATGGAAGACGAGGTTATGCACAAACTTCAAAGCATTTGAATTTGGGGAATGAATGAAAGGAGTAGTTGTATAACAAATACATTAAATATATTCTCCAATTTTAGCCTACCTTGGGACTCCTTAAAACCAACTCAGGCTTGACTTCTACCACTCTTCAAAGCATTACATATCATAATAATATAATGCATGCAATCTATAGCCTTATACTCAAGGTCTTTACACTATTGACTTTTGAAGAATGGAGTGGGACAATTTCCTTATTGTATTTGGAGGGCACCTTACATCCATGAATATATCCCTCTATCAAAGAGATGGTTTGTACCCCTACTCCTTAGGATTGGAATGAAAATTGTGCCTACTTTTTAGAGGTGTAAGATCCCTCCACTCCTATGGAGTAGGTGTAAGAAGCCTCCCCATCATACAACTCTTGACCTATGTATGTCTTAGTTCATTATTGTGTTCGTGTCAAGCTTTATGATGGGTAAAGCCCACAAGCGGGGGACATTACCAAAATGTGAGGGTTACACTTGGCTATTGCCTTGTCCTACACCTCTTGTTTTGGGAATGTCGTGACCTTGTTAGGGTTTTAAGGAATATTCTCCATGGGTGGGCTTTACCCATCACAATGCACAAGGCAAATCATCCTTATATCTTATACTAGATTATGAGTCATATGAGGGGGAAGGTTTTGACACCTACTCCTTCATAGTGAGAAGGAGATGATGACTACTTATAGGTGTAAGATCCTTTAAAAATGGGAGGGATTTTATAGCTACAAGTATGCATAATTTCCCTCCCACTCTTTAAGAAAAAGGTGTAAAGGCCTTCTACTCCTACACCATGTTAAAGTATTCGTGTTCTACATTAAACAAACACCTTCTCAATGTGTTTTCTATATTTTGAAAACTAGTTGCTCCCATTTTTTCTTTTTCATTTTTTGATATAAAAAATTTGGTGAATTTTTCAAAAAAATAGAAAAAATAGTTGAATTTGCACTTGGAAAATAAATCCAAAATCGTCCCATTTTCTTTGTCGACATGACAACAAAATTGTTAGGGGAAAAGAAGTTTGGTTGCCTCGAAAACTAAATACTTATACAAGGTTGCATATTAATCAAAACCCTTCTAATAAGAAGCACCAAGGTATTAAGTTGATGATGCCATCTAACACTTAAATATAGCCTTGTGAATGCTCGAGGTCTAAATGCCCAAATTATAAACAACATCTACATTTTTTTTCATAAGTTTTCCGTTAGTTTGTTCATTGATTAGCATAGACAAATTTTCAACTGAATGAAAAAGCTTGTGCAACAAGGTAATTTTATTTTTGGATAAGGCCAATTTATATGATGGAATTACAATGTGCCCAATTTTTTTCAACAGTGTAATTATAAGCATAAAATAAAATGGTATTTAAAAGTGCTGGTTTAATTAGCTGAGGGACCATAAACCAGACCTTACATTGTTTTCTTTAAGAAATTAAAAGATTTACACCATTCCAGCCAAGTAATATGGTACAATAATATTGTAATTAAGTGTGTTGTATTTCGGCATTAATTTCTTTTGCAACTCATAATGAACTTGTATGAAAATAAAACAAATCATATGCTACAAAATTTCCCAACATTTAACACAAACATTTGCAAGGTTTTCCTGACATGTTTGTTGAATACATAGATCTAGAAGCAACTAATGGAGTTCAAAGCATGATGAATCATCATCCTTCTCCAAAATCAAACACAAATAAGAAAATCAAGTATAACCCTAAACCAACCCTTTTAGGGCTTTATGTAGACTTGGTGAAGAAAAAACCAAAAATAAAAACCCTTCTTTCTCACATTGTCTTTCAAATACTCACATAAGTGAGGATATTGCTATTCAATATGTCCAAAGCTTGTTATCTTGTGATGATGATTGGTATATCATTCCAAAATTGGACACACCCACTATCATAGTCCCCAACTAATATAGGGCATATATATACACATGACAAGTAAAAAATAGGGTTTTTGTTTGTGTATTAAAATATTTGGAACATCTTTCACCATTGTTCTAGGTGGACGTGTAAGTTTTTTCTTAGCATATAATTAATGGAAATGTTCACCAACAAATATGAATGGGTTTGGTCATAATTATAGTTTTTGCTAAAGAAAAAAGCTTTTAAAAAACTCTTATGGGAGCTTTGTATGAGGGTCTATTGCCAATAATACTTGTCACTTCATTTGATGTGGTTGTTTTGAGGTATTTTTAAGTCCAATATTTGAGTGGGTTATTTTGTTAATTTTATTTTGCATACTTTTCAAACTTCAAAGTCTAGTTGATGAAACCAAACAACAACCATTCAATTTCATACATGTTACATTGTTTGGTTGCTTTGTTTTTTTAATTTATTGTGAAAAACTAGTTTAAAGGTTGTTCATATAGTACCCTATAATGAACAACTCCAAAAATACATATTAAAGACACAAATTAAAGACACATAGCCTTAAGGTTGTTATTTTATGAGCAAATAACCTGGTCATTGTGAGTGCCATATTAAGATGCATGCATTAGCATCACGTGGAAAGTCTTTTTTTTAATTATTATCAAGGAAGCATTGGATCCAACCTCGGGTAGCACTTTGGCCATGTCTAGCCTTGCTATCTCGTTATTTATTGCTTGCTTTTAGTTGAAATTTTGTAATAAAAACTTTTAAATGTCTTAACTTTGTAGGTTTTGTGTTCCTCTACATGAATGAGTAGATTGAACCAGATCTTTACTAAAGCTTCAAATGGAGATCAAATGAGTGTAGGAAGAGGGCTTAGGCTCTTAAGCATGACAACCACCTCTTCTTTTTTGGTGCAAAATTTTATGTATCAAATTCAATAAATTTTTTTAATTAAATTTTTAAGAAAAAGAAATTCAAAAAAAAAAATCCCTTAAAATCACAAGATTTCCATACATGGTTCAAGTAGGTAGAAAAAAAAATATAAACAACCCCACCTTGAGTGTTACCCTAGTACACATATTTTAAAGGAAAATAAAAGAAATTTCCCCTTGCACCTCAAGACACCATAATGAAGGTTACTTACAACCCCCCAAAATTCAGAATGTAAGTGCATTGGCAAGGATCCCCAGCACTAATTAGCATTAAATGGAAAAATTGTCCTAGGTGGGCTATAGCCTTTTTTTACAAAAATTGCGACTACAAGTGATGATAACCTTGGAAATGCCTATAGGTGTAGATATGGCTAATGTAATTGTTTTATTTCCAAAAATGGCGAAAAGCCCACTAAGAATCACAATATTTTAGTGTTTTTTTTAAAAATTATTAAAAATGTTACATCCTTGAATGAATGCATTATGGATGTCAGGTGATATGATGAGTCATGACATACGGATCTCCTTATTTGGAATCATAATGAAAACCCACAGGAATTAATCAGGGTTAAAAAAAAACTAAAGACCACGGTAATCATCAATAATGCACTAACCACACCTGCCAAGTTCATAACAATTTGTTGATTTGCCAGTCCACGGGGGTTTACATGATCGTTTCTCTTTGATCTTCTCCTTTGGAAACGACACTTAGCTTGCCACAACATAATGATGGGCGTCATTGGCACTATTGCACATCCGACCATAGTCATAAACGCAAAGACCAATTATTTTGTCAGCAAGAATGGAAGGCTAATCATACCATTGTTATGTTTTTTTGGATTAATTTTGTGTTGTCGTCACAGTGGTGATTGTCCAAAGGAAGATTTAGCCATAAACAAAGATATTAAATAATAGTGTTGTTATTGGCTATCAAGGATTCCCCAAACAACTGTTGGGCCAAAAAAAATTGATATTCAAATTGCCTAAACTTTACAAAGTATAATAAGTTGGCTTATGACTTCATACATGCAAAAAAATGATGTATTTGTATTTGGAATATACACCCTTTTTTTTTGTGTTTTTTCAGTTGAAATTTGGAAGTGAATTGGTTAATCTCACTAATTGTTTTGGCATTGGATTGTTGTGAATTGGGCAAATTTGTGGAAAAACGGTCAATGGGTGAATAAATTTGAGCTTGCATTTAAATTCAATTTTTATATTCATTTTAGAAGATGAAATCTAAGTTATAACCTTGTTTAAATGGATCATTAGCATTATTTATTGACCTTATTAGGTAAAGTTTACTAATTTCAAATCCTATTATGATGGTGTGTCCCTTCACTCACTCACTCACTCACTCAACTTCACTCACTCATGGATTCACTTAGTGCTTGTCTGAAACCCTAAAATTATAGTATGTATCTAGTAGGCCCAAAATTAATTCCAGGAACAATTTATGGAGCAATCATGGAATTAAACTCAATTTGAATGATCCTTACACAATCAAATTTGCAAAATCATTAATTAAATATGAACCTGCCAAATCATTAATTAAATTCGAAGATTCCATTTCCCCCCAACAGAATATTCCCCCCCAAAGATCCCTCATTTTCCCTACACAAAGAAATCTTAATGAGGAAATTTTTTTAATTTATTTATTATTATTATTATATTTTGGGGGTTTTTTTGGGGGAAATTTCGATGTTCCTAAAAATAATATAATTTGTGCCCACGCTGCCCAGTTCTTTGGGGAAAAAAAAAGGTTCAAAACCCAAGAACCGTCAGTTCTTTGACCTAAGAAATTTGAAACCCACGGTTAATATACCAAAACCGGGTATTTTCAAAATTTTGAGAACCAGCACGTAAGTGGATATATATGTGTGTGTAAATGTGTGTGCATATATGCCTGGGTTGATAACCGACGGGTATGTTTTATTTGAAATTAAAAAATTTAAAGATTCGTAAATGAAATGATTCTGGAGATTTTTTAATTGCCACAAGTGAGGGGGGGAAAAATAGTAAAAATCATTCGATTTCTATATTTGGTTAGTGTGTAGCCAAAAACATAAAAAAGAGATGATTAAAGATAATTTGTGATTCATATATCTGGTTTATAGCCAGATTTGGCTAAACCTTTCCTTGTGACGATTGTCAGTCACTTCTTTGGCTGCAAACAAAAAAATTCCTAAAAAAACACTCACTTCAATCTTTGTGTGGCTCCTCAGAAGCTGATTCTCAAGAACCCAGCTGGCACCATCATGCATCCTCGGCCAAATTGCGGTAAGCTCACTACAGCAACTATCTGAACTCTACTAGACAAAAATTCATAAAGAATATAGTCTTCTATTTGAAGACCAAATTGGTTGTGGCATTGCAATAGATCACCTTGTCTTTGTTCATATCTACAAGATTGCCAGGAGAATTCTGCAACAAAAAGTTTCAAGGTACCTGTTTCCAGCAAAACCAACAGCTAAAAATGACAAGAAAGAGTGCACAGGTAACCTTTCCCAGAGTATCAATTATAAAGTACTATCAGATCATCACCTTCCTCAAAAAAGGGTAGGGACTAGCTGCGATCACTTGTTTGCCAGGAATCTTGAGCAAATTACAGATATGGTTATCTACACCCACTGTTGAGAGCTGAGGAAGTTGGTGGGGGCGAAATCTGTGTTCTGGGTATAACATTGGCCAGACAGTTTGTTAAACTCACTACTCAGTGTGAACTAGTACTGATTGTCTGGTTTAGAGAGTTTTTTGATCTTCAGGCCTGTGATGAATCCCCTTTTGGGTGTAGCTCACATTAGAACCAAGCCTTAAGCACACTGCTTTGTAACATGTGGAAGTTGTGAGGATTTGTTTCATTTAATCTTTTAGAAGGTTTCTTGTTACAAAGAACATAGCAAGGAATGAAACTTTATGCCTGAGAAATCAAAGTATGACAATTACCCTATCTGAGCACAGATAAGATGGGTTGTTTGGAATAAGGCAAGAGGGAAGGGAGAAAGCTTGTTTGGAAAAAAAGTATTTTGTCCACCAAGCTATCCTGGTAGGACAGAAGCAGAACAATCTGAGGGTTAGATTATACCTGGAGTAATCCAACTAAATGTTTTGCAGTCATCAAGTCCTTCCTTCACCATGTGAAACTTGACAAGGAGTGCTAAAGGGATAGCATAATGGAGAAATCAATAAAAAAGTGATCAAATTTCTCACCTGATCCACCCACAAAAAGCCCATTAACATCTGACAGTCACTCCTCACAGCCCATTCGTGCAACCGACTGCTTCAATTGACCACAATTTGAATTTTTACACAGACAAAAAAGTTCCACAGCAGATCAGTAATGGTCTCCTGATGCTAAGCAAACCAGCCTAATGATCACTCTCATATCACGCTCCACTGAAAGATGCTGCAATGGTGACACAAAAACCTTACAGGATGTAAAATATTCAGAAATTCACAATTCTTAAAGTTTCAACCACAGTAAAGCACATATCTGACAAGGCAAGTTCCTGGTGAAAAACCAGTGGCCTGTTTCCAATCTACCAATAGCTCAAGCAACACCGAAAAAAGGTGAAAACCGCACATCTTAGAGTCAATTCTTCAACTGAAGCTTTGATACCTTTCAGCGTGACAAGTAGCCAGGCTTACCCTGAAACAGTTGCAGGATGCTAAGAAAATGGATTGGTGAAGGATTAGAGCTTCATGTTTTCAAAAACGAAGTGCCTTAAAAGCTCCACACAATCAGAAAAGCAAATTGTGAAGAGTCATAGAAGATGTTCATCCCTCTTTTTGAACAGCCACTGAGGTACCCTACATGAAGATATATGAGCCATGATTACAACTACATTGTGATTAGTTCAAAACCATGTCCCATTCCAAGCTGATGGTACTACTGTCCAAGATTATGCCCACTGTGAAACTACCGTCCTCGTCCTCGCCCTCTGCCACGACCTCGGCCTCGTCCTCTCCCCACTGCTTTCCCTAAATCACATTAAAAAAACAAGAACAGCATTGGAAACAGTCCAACACATAGAACAGCATTGCAGACCAAACCAAACACATATAGGACTTAGGACTGGGGAGATTTTCTTAGAGAGTGCAAGAATGTACTCAAGGTTCACAAGATGAACAGCTTTGGAACTAGTCCAGCACATGCAAACAACATTGCATCTTCCTCTCCTCCAAAGGATGGTTTTGAGCAAATAGGGGCATACCAGCTGTGGGTTTCTTGACCTTCACACGAGGAGTATCATCAACAAGAAGAGTGTCGAGATTCAAACTGTCAGGGAGAATGTAGTATCGGATATTGTTGCCGCGAATACTGAGATGGTCAAGTGTGACAGGGTTTTTCCCTCTCAACGTCAGCTTCACTGTCTTCAAATGAGTATTCATGCTGATGTCCACACCTGCACGACATTTGTTTGTTTGTTTTTTTTCTTTTTTCCCCAGGTTATATTTGGCATTTGAAACATTCAGATAGCAACTGGCATGACCCCTTCTTCTTGCACACAAGACCCAAAAAAAAAAAAAAAAAAACAGAAGTACGCATGACCTAGACTCTGACCAGAAAAAGCGTGCAAAGGAAGTCAGGGAGAAGAACCTGTGATGGTGCCATGCACTATAGTTCCATTCTTCAGCTCTATCGACACCGTCTCATTGTTAAGCTTCATCAAAAACCTAAGCACACCGACAAAATCCACAGTCACCCGCTACAAAATTTTCAGTCTCTAAACCGCCAAACCTAACGGCATTCCATAGTTTCCAGGACGACTAACTCTTCCCGCATCCCCCCCGTTATGCCCCGCGCCTCAATGCTGAGAATCAGAAACAGCATAACAAAAAATTCCAAAATCTTGAGACGACAGTCTTTCTCCTAAGAAATTGCCAAAGAAAAGAAACTAGGGAGTAGTAGAGGCAGGAGCATACCTGACGAGCTTCATGCTGCCAAGAAACCTTTGTTTTCGCTCTCTGTGTCGAAACCAAACAACGAGCAATAAATCAATCGAAAGCTATGGCGGTCTCGCTCGTCCACACTAGCGTTCTTTCTCCCGATTCGTGATTCCCTGCAGTCCAACGTGAAGGTTGGCGAAGCTCCGAGCCGCGCGAGACAAAACGGCCAGGCTCTTGCGCAGAGACGTGTTCACAGTAAACCCTAATCACTGCAGACGTAAAATACTACTATCGTTAGGGTTTGGTTATACATCCAAATGTTGTCGTTCGTTGGAGGTCCGTCGACCAATTTTTGTTCAATCAACATCAGGGTTTTCCTTTTTTGGCGAAATGTCGGCAATTGGCGAAATGTTTTTCAAATTGAAGATTTTTAAATTATATTTATTTATTTATTTAGTTTCCTTTTGTAGTCGCCAAATTTCGAAAGAAAATCTTAAAATTCTGCAAAAATCGCCGGATTCTACCCTTTAGTTCCAGCAGGTAGCCAAAGATATAGAAGGATGCTAGGATTTTTTAATTTCATATTTTTATCGCCAAATCTGGCTAAATCGTCTTATGGATCATCACCACCATGTCGGCTACATCACAAAAGTATTGGATAAATAAAAAACCCCCACTCAACGTTTGTGACTGAAAACATTTTAGTTATCCAGCATCTACCAACATCACTAATCCACTCGAAAAGAGCTGTAAGTGGTTGAAGACAAAATTCTCTCATTACTTTCCCACTTGGGTTTCTATGACAATTGCATCCATTCAGTCAAGACAGATACCTAGTTGAATCTATGTGGTTTGCAAAACATAGATCCTCATCACAGTTGGGTTTGCCCTCTTTTTTTTCGGTTTCTTTTCATATCTTCCATTACCTTTCGTAGTTCGAGCATCATATCTGTGATTGGAGCAAACACCTTCATTGTAGGCGTCCATGTGATTTCACATTTTCATAGCCATGTGGACAGGATTCAGCAAAACTAGAAGACAATTTCATTTTGACCAGATTTGTAACCTTCACAAGTATTGCAGTGAGTAGAACAGAAAAGCGCTTTACCATCACAGAATTTTTTTCTTTCGTATGAATGGACCCTGAAATGGTACACATGTTCTAAACATGTTCAGAGTGTACCAGAAGTGCAGGCTGATGCATGAGCTATATATCCATCCCCACAGCTTCAGATCATAGCACACTTACCTAAGCTATGCATGGATTGGGTTTGTAAGAATTGGGCAAAATTTTGGTAACAAGAGATGCTGGTTATGCTGTGGTTGCTCCTTCATTAGCACTTTTCAAGCTTGCCACAAACTCAGCAAGTTCCACAATCAATATCTCTTCACCATCCTTGGTTGCAACGAATACCTTGTGTGCAACATTGACAAAAAGGCCTGCAACAGGACAGCATTCTATCATCAGCTTCAGATAACATATACAGTAGAGAGTGAAGATCAAATGTCACACACATGATCTGAACTTTCCAAATCTTTTAGTGTCAGGCAACGGACCATTTTCAACAACCCCAGGAATCATGTTGATTTTGTTCTCCAATTCAGCTGGGTTGTTGATACCATCAGCAAATCTGCAATTCAAGAACAGAAATCAGAATTTGAAACAGTATGGAGGGCAAATCGCCTCGTCATCACGATCCGAATCTCCGTATCTTAGACAAGGATGCTTCATAGAAATTTTGGAATATGCATAATTTGACACAATCATCAGCTTCATAGTAACCTGATGTGGTCAGAGAGGCACCAAGAACAAGAGTAATTTACATCTGGCATCAACTGTCAAGTGGAATCAGGTGAAAGAGCAGATGTGGCACCTGACATCAACAACCATGTTGCCCAGTTCCGTGATTACTGGTCCATCCTTCCTCAATGCAGTACGAATCTCAGGCACTGTCCCCCAGCAATGCACAATCAGCAATTTGCATCATGAGAAAACCAGTGATTGTAATCAATACTGATTTGTGTGACTACTTTACCACAGACAAAGACAAACACAAAAAGGAAAAGGGTAAATAGCCAACATGAATGCATTTACCTCCCCCAAGGTTAACAAGTGCACGCAGCACAGGTGAGAGTGCAAATGGCAGAACCTCAACCTGTCATTACCTCAACAAGCAAACCCTTCAGTCATCCCAGCTAGTTGATGCCAATCACAGGAGTAGGAACATGAGCTCTTCTTACACTGTTCTTTCAAGAAAAATCCTTGCTTGCTTCTTTTTATGAGCTTGCAATTTCGTGTAAACCATGGCAGCACTCATGTGGTACATGAAAAAGAAATAGTAGGTGACTTACTGGGAGAGAGAAAGCCAGACCGAGCTTTGACACCACTTTAGATTGATCAATCAGAATCACACATTGCTTCGCAATTGAATCCACCACCTACATGCAAACACTGCTTCTCAGTCCCCTAATCACTTTTAGCCCATTCCACTTCAAGAAACTACAGAAGCCCTCGAAGAGAGATGGAACAGCATTAGAGGAGGATGTACCTTCTCCATGGTGTGTGCTGCTCCACCACCCTGCCCCACAGCAGATAGTGAGAATGAGAAATAGAGGCAAAAATCCACGAAGAGCCTAATCAAAGCTCAAACAAGCAGGTGTTGCTAAAAGGAAATATCAATGTGAAAAATAGTAGGCCAACCACCAACCCCTTTAAAAACTAGAAGGAGCTCTTTTATGATGACAACTCTTGACAACAGACCTTTCAAGTCTGTTCTGGCAATTTGGCCCCAGAACCAAGAATTGCAGAAAGATGTCAGAAAGTCACTATGGAGATAAAACTCATGCAACCATTCTTTTTAAAGATATAGTGGGATCAGGCATACCTTAATGAGGTTCATGGAAGCATCAACCTCATCAGCACCATCAAATGCAATGTCAACATGATTGACATCATTCAAGTCAACCTGTCAAATGGGTGGAACCTGCCTGCAGTCAGATGAGGTACAGAAGCTCTTTTTTTCTGCACGAGTACACCAAAAAAAATAGGGAAATGGACCATCCAACCAAAGATCACATAAAATCTTCTCCCATCCATGACTAGTGTAGCACCAAACATCTTAGTTTCAGCAACCCATAACAGATTACCATAAGCACTGAATTTTCCAGTGTGTAACTTCATCAAAGAGAGGAAGCACTCACAGTTTTAACACCAAACTGGCGTGCAAGAACTCGTGATTGGTAGCTTGTGGGCACACCCAAAATGTCCTTCAGCTGTTCCAGCAACAAGGAAAGAAGTTAACTCTCTTTCTCCAAATACAAAACCGTGCCATCAATTCCCTCATGATTTCATACACTTACTCCAGATTCAAACCTTGTTTGTAGCATTCTTGGAACAAAACTCTATTGGAGGAGGAGCTTTTACCCCATCCTCAATCTCCACAAACCCTGGAGAATTTTCTTATTCAAGCAATGTTCCCCAACAGATTCAACTGTGGAAGAATTTTGTATGCCACCAGAAAGGAGTAAAACTGTGTTGATTGTACCTTGTTTTGCGCAATAAGCTTGCCGAGCTCCTCAATTGCCATGGATGAAGTGCTACCTGTGCCGAGGCCAACGATCATACCTGACTTCACAAGCTCTACCGCCTTCTTCGCCACTGCCCTTTTCAGATTCTGCTGGATTCCCGCGTCCAAGCCTGGAATTGCCAAATCCTTCGAGTCTCATTTCAACAACCATGAGTCTCATTTTGCAAAAGCACCGTCCGAAATTGCAAATTGTCTATAAGACAGTCTTGGGCATCGTCAAGCTCAAGGGGCACTTTTACAAGTGGAGTTGGAGCACAACTCTTCTACAGAAGAAAAGCAAGCTCTTTCATGTAGAGGAATCTGAGATTGATGAGAGCAACATTTGGCATCTCTCCGGTTAACAATCTCTTCATCATTTTGCCCGGGCCTCTCAAGGTAGCAGCCCACGCATGAGCTTCCAAGCCATAAGGAATAGGTTTAGATTGCAAGTTGGAAGTAAGAAGGATGGACATACCAGGGGGAGCACCAGAAGCAACAGCAACAGGAGAAGAAGAAGAAGAAGAAGAAGAAGAAGCAGAAGTTGCAACAGCTCTAGTTCTCGAATCTGTCCGTCTCCAAACTACAGGAATCATCTCTCCGTTGCTCAGTGACAGCTTCGACAAAAGACTCTGCTGCTGGTTGCACCTCAAGTCCATTTTCTGCTTGCTGCTTGTTGTAGTAGTGGAGCTAGTTGCAAAAACCCGTGATTGCTGGCCTGCTCTCATGAGCATCATCCCCGAAACGGCAGTGCACTCCAGCACTACCGCTGATGCCATCTTCGCTCCTTGTTGCTGTCCGAAAGCCTCTTGCCAGGGGGAGGAAAAAAAAAAAAAAAAGCTTCAAAAACAATGGCACCGGCCGCAGGAACTCGCCGTTCTCCCGGATCACAAACTATAAAATCCAGGCAAACGCAGATTGCAGATCTGTGCAAAAGAAAACCACTCTTCCCGCAAGACCGAAGAGAGAGCGAGAGAGAGAGAGAGAGGAACCGAACTTCTACTCGAGAAGTATCATACTGCAAGTCCAGAATATCTCGCCATATTTAGAGGGGGAAAAAAACTCACCTGTCGCCATATTCACTACTCGCAATCCTTATTTACTGCAAGTCCAGAATCTCTCGCCATATTTAGAGAGAAAAAAAACTCACATGTCGCCATGTTCAATAGTCGCGAATCTTATTTACTGCAAGTCCAAATTCTCTCGCCTAATTTAGAGGGGAAAAAAAAACTCCCATGTCGCCATATTCACAAGTCGCAATCCTTATTTACTGCAAGTCCAGATTCTCTCGCCTAATTTAGAGGGGAAAAAAGGTCACATTTCCGCCATATTCACTACTCACAATCCTTGTTTACTCTGAGTCCAGATTATCTCGCCATATTTAGAGGGAAAAAAAACTCACATGTCGCCATATTCACTACTAACAATCCTTATTTACTGCAAGTCCCGAATCTCTCGCCATATTTAGAGGGGAAAAAAACTCACTTCTCACGGTATTCACTACTTGCAATCCTTATTTCCTGCAAGTCCAGAATCTCTCGCCATATTTAGAAGAAAATAAACTCACTTGTCGCCATATTTACTACACACAATCCTTATTTACTTCGAGTCCAAATTATCTCGCCATATTTAGAGGAAAAAAAACTCACATTTTCACCGTGTTCACTACTAACAATCCTTATTTACTGCGAGTCCAGAATCTATTGCCATATTTAGAGGGGGGAAAAAAAATCAAATGTCGCCATATTCCCAACACATAGGCCCTTGCCTCCTAATTTATGCACCTATATCTATGTATGTAAAATATACATGAAGCTAGGTGGATATGTATGTATATATGTATGCATGTATGTTTTATATGTGCATACATAAGTGGGTAGGTAGGTAAAATAGGTAGTAGGTATAAAGGTAGATGGATAGGTAGGTAGATACATAGGTATATAAATAGGTGGATAGATATATAGGTAGGTGGGTGGGTAAGAAAGTAAGTAGGTATAGATAGATAAATAGGTAAATAAGTAGGGGTAAGTGAATAGGTAGGTACGTAAACACATGTGTAAGTAAGTAGATGAGTAGTTAATTATGTAGCTAACTAGGTAGGAAGGTAAATGTGTAGGTAGGTAAGTAAAATTTATCTTCATTTATATAATTAATTTAACTTGCAATCAAATGTAAGATTTATTTGAGGAGCACATTTGATTGTTGTTCACTATTGTTAGCAAATTGAAGGTATTATGACTATTTTTTTGGATTTATCAAAAATAAATTATTACTTTGTGTTATATAACAAGAACCAATTTAATTCAAAATTTCAACTTTATTTTAATTTGGAAATATGTTTTGAATATTCAACTTAATTTCAATTTTACTAGAACTTGATGCATTTCCCTATATATCACACATTTGCATGGGTATTAAAGTAAATAGTTATCAACATGACTATAAACCATTGGTGTCTATTTACATACATATGAAATGTAAACATACATAAGTAAGTAAATACATGTGGCATGTATATATATATATATATTGTAAATTAAAAAATTCAATTGTAAATAAATACACAACCAAATAAACATGCAAACATGAATGCACATTATTAATAAAAATTGTCAGAATTTAAAGTTTCATAAAGTAGATTGGGAAAATAATATAGTAGTTTAAATGCAAAATAGACAAGTTTATGATTTGTTTAATATGCTTGTATTATATTTAATAACATTGTCGTGTTGGTGTGTTCATACACATATAATTTAGTTGTGTGTTATAAACAATTGTACATTGAGAAAAAAAATGGGGCTTAAATTTAGAGTTATTCATAAAAAAATTTAACATTGCTAATTGTGATTTTTTTTCATCATGTTTACATGAAAGTTTACAATTATAATAATAAAAAAATTCAAAGGTAAAAAAAATAACATTATTTTCAAAATAAAAAAGAAAAAACATATTTGTGACTTTGGTGGTTTATAAATAATAATTATATTGATTATTTCATATAATTGTTAAAAAGTGTAATTATTCAACATTGTTATCGATTACAATTGTTGTCTATGATAACAAGACAACATTATTGTAAAGAACCATCATTTTGTGTTGATCATAACAAGGTAAAATGTTGTAACTTCATTACTTTGCTCATTTTACTCAATATCATACTTCTATTTCATTAAAAAAAAAGAATGTGAGACATTTATAAACTTTAATATGTTAAATTATCTTTCTAATGTAAATTTTAAAAAATGTGCATTTAACGTGTGAATAACTATAAACTATTTTCAATAAAAATTCAAGAATTAATTGTTAATTCATATTTTCCAATTGTTCTAAATCGTGCAATTTTTTGTTCAAAACTTAGACAATGGAATTTTTAATTTTCTTTTCTTTTGAACATATTCTAGATAATGTTGTATATTGCTAAATTGTGCCTTGTTACATTTATTAGATCAAATGCTAAATTGTGCCTTGTTACATTTGCTAGATCAAGTGCTAAATTGTGCCTTGTTACATTTGCTAGATCAAATGCTAAATGATATAATGTTAAACCTTGAGTGTGATGTATATATAGTTCATGCTACAACTAACCAAATAAGGAATTGTATTTCTTGCCATAGCAAGTGAAATGTTATTACCAATTTTTATTTTAGCAATTTTTCAATTAGTGTCCAATTTTTATGAAGACTAGGAAATTTTTCACACATTTGTGAATTGAACATTGAAAAAATTTAGCCATAATAACATGGTTGAATTTGTTTTTGTATAATCTACAAATGTTCCATATATAACATTTACAAGACCATCTAATGTGAAATAATTACCTACACAATGTTCTTTAAACATGTTTTTAAAAAAATTGTAATTGTGATGAAGTCTAATTATTTCGTTTGAAATTGTTGATGATGTAAAATGAAAAGCGCACATATCATAATGCACATTTCATGTAACAAATATAAAGGTTTCAACATCAATATTTTCAAACATTTTTTTGTTATGTGGTGTTTTAACATTTGTATAAAATAAATATGGTAATGTAATATCTTTTGGAAAATGCTTTAAAGATATATTTTGTTCATGATATTTATATCTTCAAAATTTAGATAATATATTATAAATATATTCTTAAAAACTATAAACGTCTCATCTTGTCACATTACTTGATGTAATTCACAACATTTAACATTTTGATGCAAAAACATTGTGTACAAAACATGAAAACCCATGAATATAAGATGTTTAAATCCATAAATCTCTAAGAAGATGCACTTGATTAAAATGAACTTCTTGAAATTTTGAAAACACAACATTTCCTACTCAAATGACGCATGACAAGTTGTAAATATTGGTTCAATCTAAGGTGGTCCCAAGTGAAAAATGAAAGTGATTAAAAATTTGGAGTTTAGATTTTTAAGCATAGGAAAGCAAAAAAATTCAACAATTTCAATTTTGGGCATAGATTTGTTGAAGTTTTGAATGATGTAACAAACATTCAAATCAATATTTAAATATTGTTATATCATTTAACTAACTAAAAAACACCCAATAGAAAAAACCTATCAAAATAGTTAACCAAAAAGACATAATCAAAATAGCCAAAAAAATCATGTCGGATTTTCTTAATTCACTTTTTCAATAAAAAAATGATTTCTTTTACTATATGCATTTAAAATTCTTTTAAAGCACATTATCACATCCTTACCTAACACTTAAAAAAAACAGCAAAGGTTTTTCTAGTGCACATCATTAAACCTAATAACATAAATATAATTTTTTCTTATTTGGTTAGGAACAATTAATGCATGTTGCAAATATTTAACTTTTCAAATATCAAACTTACAATAGGTTTAAAGTTGAAGGCATTTTAATAATTATAATTAAACTTATAATAAAATAATGAAAAATAATAATAATTACTAACAACTTTTACTTATTTAAAATAAAATTTCATTTTATAAGTCATTTAAAATAAACAAATGGTTAATATTAAACAAAAAGAGTACTCAAAATTGTGTAAATTTTGACACATGTGCTAAAACATGCATACCATCTATACACATTTACAAGAAACACACATATGGGGTTTTTTTTTTTTTTTTTTTTTTTTTTTTAATTTTTAAATTTCACTTTGTGTTACTTTGTGTATTATTGTTTGTAAATTTTTTGTTACAAATTTTTTAACTCTTAAAACAGGGAAAGGGGTGTGAGTTTATTTTTGTATTTTCCATTTTTTCATTATTATTTTTTTTATTCTTGGTAATTTTCTGTTATATTTTGACCTTTTGAAGGCTGGACATCTTCAGTGGCATACATCAGCAGACAAGGTTTATCCATATTTCTCCCACTTTGGCATTAGTGGGATCATACAAAGATAAATCATGGCGGGGGGTACTTATCTTCCATAGCACCATGGAAGATACTCCAGATATTATCCACATCATTCAGAATACAAAGACAAAATGAAGTGATTAGGAGACACAAAATGAAGTGAACAGAACAGGATGCGGGAAAAACCTCAAAAACGCATTGAATAAGGTGCAAGCACTACATGCATACCTCTTCCTTTGTCCTCAGACGACAAGAATTCCACACCAAGACATTTGATATTTCAACCTGTTAAAATGCTGCAATCAGAGTAATTTGATTGAAATTGACTCACATCTTGTGGATAAAGAACTCTGAACCGATGTAAACTGGAAGAGGTCCATGGTCTTCCTTCAAAGAAAGCCACACTTACGAGCTCCAGAACACTTTCAGTTCTTTTTCTTTGGAAGAATGGATACTACCTACAGAGCCTCTAGAGACATCTTCAAGCAGGGTATGAAAGTGTTCCAATCAATTATGACATCATAGATACTAACTCAAGCATCCAAAGTGATGCAGATTATATCTCCATTTCTCAAGGTGGGCTCGACACTTGACAATGATGTACAAATGCTGTATGGCAGGAGTGATCACAAGTGAATCCGAAGCATCTTAGTGACCCGCACCCCACAGTTGGGCTGGTGACAAATATCAACTGGCTTTGTGTTCTTGCAATCCAAACATGGTCCCAAATGCCCTGTACATAATGTTGTCACTTCAAGAGATTAGCCACTTTCTTTCATCAACGATGGAAGAGAACATCATTTTCTTTCAAGGGAAGGGTGGAGCAGGGGTGAACTACAAATAAATCTTGTGTTCTTAGTGTAGCCTTCTGTAGGGAGAGCCCAAACTTTGAAGGAATCAAACATCCAACCAGAGACAAAGGTAACATATCAAAAAGACTTGCCAAAGACATGCTACCACCTGTGAGCAATCATGCATGCGATAAGATGGAGGTGGTGAGACTTACGGCAATCAAGAATCAGATGATCTGGAGGTCTTGCATAACAGTAGCAACATAAATGTGCATGTTTCTTTTGTGCTGGCTCCGCCTCATTGATCATGATACTTTCTGTAGGAATTGTGTTGAAATGATCTTCAAGCTTTGATGAAGCTGAGAATGCAGATGAACCTGTAGCCATCACATCAGAAATAGATGTGGCAACCTGTGGAAAAAATGAGAAGCACATGTCATTTGGAAAAGCAGGGCCAAATCATCTGTAAGGATCAGGCAGTACCTGAAAAAATAAACATATTTTCTTGAGAATAATGTGAGATTATCCACTCAGTCACCTTGTGGTAATTACTTCATCTTCCAACAAACCAGACAGTAAAGATGACAGACTAATCCCAATTCAAAATGATGCCTAACAGTGAAATGCCTAAAGTCAACAATCTGCAAGTTGGCATTCATTAGGAGTTGAACAACCTCCATCTTGTACCATGTAACTGCTATGCTCCAATATAAGGCTGAGCTAACCAGAAACTATTAAATACATTTTTAAAGTGCAATTTTGGCTGACAATTGAAATTTCCTCTTCTGCTCAGGCTACTAATTAGTGGTACAGGAGGCACAAGAGCTCACATGGTTTACCACATCCCTGCGTCGAAGGTAAGTTTTGTGCATGTCATATGCCATAGTCCATGCCTCACTGTGAGGAGAAAACTTTACTCTGCACGGAATGAAACAATAACAGCAAATTACTATTGCAGAGTTAAGATATAGAGAGCAGAAAAAACCTAGTTGGAAGACAATTGCTCTACAGTGCACCCTGTAGCCATATTGACCTCTTGCAGGAAAATCTTAGCCATCTCTATATTAGTACTTCATCCTGCCTAGTAAAATTAATTTGATTGGCTGTCAAAGGACTAAAACCCTACATTAAGTAGTTCAGAATCACACAACATCTCCATTTACCAGGTCAATAAGGTGTGAATTCCAGATCACTGGAAACATGAGACTATCACTTGTGATGTATGGTCAAAACTACAGATATGGATGCCAAACATATCAGGTAGACTATGTCTGCTATTGCTCTGAGCT
Organism: Sphagnum tenellum; assembly: GCA_963921925.1. Taxonomy (NCBI): domain Eukaryota; kingdom Viridiplantae; phylum Streptophyta; class Sphagnopsida; order Sphagnales; family Sphagnaceae; genus Sphagnum; species Sphagnum tenellum. The sequence continues at coordinate 5,816,720 of OY998146.1, forward strand.
AAAGTTTCTGCACTAAGAATCAGACAACACCACAACTACTCAATTCCTTCTATTTACCATTCATCAGGCCTCTCTCCAGCTTACCTTAACCAATTTTCATGTTGACTTGACGCCTCAACAATTGCACCACGTTGGAATAACCCTATCTCTTTTGCAGTCTCTTGGGGCCCTTCTCTAACCCGATGCTCTTCTTTAGGAGACACCACCTGTCATTGTGCAAACAAAGGGATTAGTCCACCAGATCTGACTATTTTGAGTGGCTATCCAAATTATGCAGGATCTTCAAACATGTTGAAGGAAACTCTTCAGGAATTTTTCCAAGAGAGAACTTCCCTTTGGGTTCAGATAGTTTGCATACCTCATACAAACATGGGAAGTGCAAAGATCCAGTTGGTACACTAGAGGTTGAGGAGACCTCCATGTCTACTGCTTCTTGAATTCTAGTCAAAGACTCAGATGAACCTGTTGCTACTCCCAGAAAACGATCCTGACTGACTGACAGGTCAGAAGATGTGGAACTTTTGAATGGCAGTTCCTTGTCACCCATTTCCCCCTCAACCTGTTGCTTCTCTCGATCTTGCTGAAAAGCAAGAGGGTTGTATGCCTGCTTGGGGCGAGGTAGTAAAAATTGAGATACTAATTCTGGAACTGGAGTTGGGTGCTGAAGTGGAGGGTTCTTCACCAAAGGTTTATACACAGATAAGGATCGGAATTGAGGGTCTAATGGATCACGTTCCACTGGCTTTGAGGCAGTGTCATGTGTTTTCTCCTGTTGGTCTGCAACAATTGCCTGCTGTTTTCCCAATACCACTTTAGATCTGTGAAATTCTTCAAACACAATTTTTTTCATTTGCAACACTGCATGAGTTAATGAATGACTGATTCTAAAAGGCTAGTAACTGTAATCACATCCAAGCTCTCTATAATGGCAAGAGCTATTTCACCAGCAGGAATGAAGTGCTACACATATCTATGGCACCACCACTGCTGGCTTCAAAGTCTAGTTATACAACAAATTTGTGACCAAAATTTTTTAATTTTGTAAGTTCTGCAAGAAACCAGCATCTTCAGCTCAATACATGTATGAAGCATAGCTAAACAATATCTCTGTCCATCCAGCCAGAAGTAGAACACAGATGCCACCTCAATAGCATAGCCACCAGGTTCTCCCTGGCAGTAGCTTCTACATACCTTTGGAAACAAATGTGGAAACAGTTCCATAGGTGAAAGCTGTGGCCTTTCTTTAACTAGTGGTGGTATGGTTTCTTCAACTCTGTTCTCTAGCTCCAGTCCCAGTTCTGATCCAACTGTGCTTGCTTTGGGTGACCATGACTCATTTCCTGGAAAGTTGCCATCTGATGATATAGAGAGAGGGCTGGGAGGTACTGCAAAATCTAATGAACTAGTTGTTAAATTGAGATTAGCAGGAGCAGATACCCTATCCTCTGAGGTAGTCTTCTGCAGTTCTGTATCAAATTTAGTACAAGGTATACCAAAGTCCATGCTCAAAGTTTGGGCCTTGTTTTTCAACCTCAATATTGACAAAACCTGGTTAACCTGCAGTCCAAAAATTCTGATTAGGGTTTCATACATAGGTTTGGTGTTGAGAAAAGGGGTGTACACACCTAGACGTGCCCTTGCCTAAAAGGAGCAGTAAAGATCTCATCTCAAACAATCCGTGTCGTCCTATGGACATCCCCAATCATTTCGTTCATTCCACCTCGGATACAAGTGGAACAATCTGAACGAATATACATTCTCAGCAAAAGTGACTCTCTGAGAGAAAACCCACAAAATGAAAACACTTTGCATAGGAAGGATGATAAACAACAGGGGATGAATTCACCCCTTTACGTTTGAGATCCTTGTTCACAATTGCAAAATGTCTGACTTTGGAATTACTGTTCACAAAAGATGGTCAGTAGTTTCGAAGTAACTGGATTCTACAGTTGTCCAAAAGTTGCAGATACATATTTCCTTAGCTGCACCTAGACGCATGCACTATAAGCTCCAATACAATCGTCTCAAGGTTTCTGCACCATATCACTAGATCCATATATGTATAGGAGAAATTGCTGCTCCTATATAAGTCTGATGGAGGACAAAAGACTCACATACCTGGGAGAAAGAAAGGAAAAGAGACCTGCCAGACATCTGAGTGGCACCAGGGAACACAGACTCAAGCTCTGTGCCTGTGAGTGGAATAGAAAAATCATGTAAGGTTTCAAACCCAACTGAAGGGGCATACGCCAGCATAGACTGCATCGTGGGTCCCATCATCTGCATCGTGGGGCTAATTGTTATGAACTTAGCTGAATGGCTCCTATTTTAACTAGCATAGCCTTCAATCAATAAAGAGAGAAGCTTGAAGTAACAAGATAAGATATACAAACTTCTCAAGAAGTGTTTCCATGTATCAATCCCACAAATCAGAAACATCAACACTATTCTTTGGCATGCAGTCAGTAGCTGCTCTTTGTTGACTTTGTACCTCAGCAATAACATCCCTATGCCACATGGAGAGAACCACAAGTTGTCCACCCCACTGGTTATAATAAACAGTCCAGATTCAGGGACAGAGATAACCCTGGATGGCACAAGCATAAGGGCAGATGTGTAACATACCTGCTGCATCCCACATGAAGTAGATTGGTACACTCCAGATGTCTGCTGTGTCATGATGTTGTAAAGAAAAAGCATGCAGGTGCCAGGAGCTATGCGAGGAACTGCCAATAGATGCTTTGTTGACACACAGAAACGCCTCATCTGCTTGTACATTGCTAGTGTCTCGTCATTGCATCCTATCACCTGATTTCAGGCTCACAACCACCAGCCATATCCAAAATTAGACATGTGCACACTTCACTGGTCCTACCCACAATATTTCTCTTCTATTCTTCCACATCAAGACAAAGTTGCCTATTTACCACACCAAGGGCAGAGATGCTGGAAGAGAAGTGACCACTTACTTGGCCAAAGAGAGAACTTGGTTTGCTGTACTCTTGGACTGGATAAGGAGAAGGTGATAAGCTTGGTGTACCATACTCAAGGGGAGGGAAACCAGAAGCTGATTCAGTCTGTGTCAGCATCCAATTGGGTTCATTGATATTGTTGCTGTAGTAAACATGGGAATTATTGTTTTGGGGAAAAGGTGGCTGGTGAAAGTCAGGGGATGGTGGAAATTGGTAGTTGTGAATAGTGGAATAATGTGGTATTCTGTTCTCATCAGCCTTGACAGAAGAGACAGCAGCATCACTAACATGCATGAAACTTCTTGTATCTACAAGGGGTGTTCCAGGTCGAGAAGAAGAGGTGAGGCTACTTGATGTAATGGAGGAATTGCCAATGCTAATTGAGGCAGGATATGTTGCATTAGAAGCTGTAGCAGAATCCAGTTTGGATAGCCCAGCAGATATTGACCCTGCTGCAAAGGTCCCTGCAGTGATAATAGATGAGTCTTCTGTACGTCTCAGGCTGTGCATTGAGGATTCTCCAATCACAAATGGCTTTGCAGTAACCCGTAGTGTGGTCCCAAAACTTTTCATGGAAGTTCCTTTCAAGACCTCTGAACTCTCTGTCAGCTGGCCACTAGATGAATCTGAACCACGTGGAATTGTTGTAACAGGTGACTTGGAGACAGGTTCAATGGTTGAGACTTGCAACAAATTTGTACCATGCAATTTTGGTGAGACAGCATGTGGCACAGAGGGAGCCAATACCATTGGCAGTGTCATGGAGTTAATAATTGGAGTTGGACTGGCTGCTGGTCCTGATGCTTGTGATTGTGTTGGTTGGCATGACAGTGTTGAAGCAGGTTGTGAATTTATGGCACATTTTACTGCTGGTGCAGGTAGTGGAGACCCAGGGCGCATACTTCCATGATTATGAGAGATTTCATCATGTTGCATTGTGGCCCCTGCCATGGCAAATAATTGACTTAGCCCAAAAGTCATTAGCAATTGACAATATGCACAAGTATGAAGAATAAAGCTAAAAATGTTCCATCCACTACTCTTATCCACAATACCTGCAACAGCAACCTGAGAATTTCCAGAACAGAAAAAGGTCATTGACATCATTGTAGCCAGCATGACCTGAAACCCTTATACAAAACCAAGCTGACAAGAGGTAATGCACAACTCACTCTCAAATTCATGGGCAAGTAAGTATTCTTCAGCCACATTGTAGAAAATATCAGGTGGAAGTTGCTGCACACATTCAAACATCTTCATGAGAAAGAGACATTAACCAATTTTGAAGCAGTGCACAAATGAACTGAAGAAACTTGCATTCTTGGTTCATAAGGCAAAGTGCTGCAAAAACACAATTCAAGGAAACCTGTAAGGATGATAGGTTCAAACTTCTTGGTGTCAAGTTGACTACTCATGTCTGTCTGCTGTAGACCATTCTGTTTAAGAGCAATGACTTTTGCTTACAGCCCATTATGGTTGTGAGACAGCTCCCTTGTTTCCTCTACAGATTGTGATCATGAAGTTTGTGCAGATTTTTCCCAAGCCCCTATTGAAATTCTCTTGCCCTTGTGAAAGACATTGACAACCTTGCATTTTGCTCTAGGACATTAAGGCTTGGTCACAACTGTTGTACTATATTCTTGCTTCTGGACACACATGGGCTCCACACCTGGAACAAGCTCAGTAACCACCCACCTGCTTAAGAAAGTATGCACACTTCAGCTTCATCCCACGCACAGATATATCATTAAGAAGAACTCTTGCTGTTATAGCTTCTTCCCAAGATCTGCAATATGAACTCAGCTTATTAGATCTAGTCAATAGCCTCTAATACAGCAGTCCTTAACATGATTTGAGATCAGATTCAGCTGTGTACAAGTACATTTGTGCTAAACCCAACCCTTCAGTCAGGACTCAAATCATGATAAGTTACAAATGAAAACTATAAAATGTAGCATATGTAGACAAATCTCATGGTTGACATGTGATTGATTTAGAGACCTTGAGGCAACAAGTGCTTGCATTGGCAACAGAAGCCCATGAGAGCAAGAGGTCCAAAGAGAGAAAAAGAAAATACCCCATGGAAACTGTAGCTATGTGGTAATCACGAAACAGTTCCAAGTGAACCACTGTGCCTCCTTGAGTGAGGAAGTCTTTTATTTCTGCATAATCTGCTTGAGGATGCACATTTTCAATGAGCATGTGCGGTGATCTGATGCTTTCCTGCAGAATGTTGTATGAGTGAGCAGTAACACCTCAGGGCAAACCCCTTCTACTGTGCCCAAGAAAGAGTGAAGAAGAAAATCCCCTAGTTTCACTTAAACATTAACTTGCAACCAAAACTTGTCTTTGTATTCATGCTTATACATGGCATAGGTGCTTTTTGTTGCTTTAATATGTCCCAATGCACTGTGTCTCTTATACATACACAATACTGAAACTGCAACCAGAAATTGGATTCTTTACCAGACCTTAATTTTCAAAATACTACACTAAGAGACAACTGGCTGCTGAATCTGTGAAGACCTGGGAGTGTATCAAAAACCTGGAAGAGCCTGCTGTCAAGACATTTGGGTCAAATGGCATCACAAATTTCCTCTACTAAACTCCATGCAAAACATGTGCAGCATTTCTATGCATCTCTGGTCTGGGGTGCACAGCTGTAGTCATGTCTGTATGAGTGTACCTGGTGCTCTGGGTCCACTAGTAAGGCCTTTTCCTTCAGCACAGCCAATGGTGTGAAAACTGTTGATTTGGGGTTTGTAAGAACAGAACTCCCACCTGCAGACAGTGGCTGGTCATATATAAACTGCAGTCAGTAGGTAAGAACAGTGAAACCCCTTGTCAACAGGAAATATGCAGTGTTGCAGATGTGACTTGAGCACATATCTAATCTAAACAGGATTAGATCAATCCAGCTGGGTGCTAAATAAAAGACAACCAAAGATGTCTTCTCTGGTTCAATGAAAAGCATAGGACTATTGCTTGTGCTGGGGTAAAAAAGGGGAGAATATCACTCACTGGAAATTCAGCCAACAGCTCAGAGGTGAGAGATGACAGCACTTGACCACTCCAGTCACCATGTGCCATTCCAACCACACCTGAGTCAGAATCATCCTCCTGTTCTTCAGCTGAAGGGAGAGTGAAACCATCCCGAAACAAATGAACCTTCTTCCCCTTTGACTTTGATTTCTTTACCTGCCAAAAAATCATGCATGCAAATATGCCAACAAGGCAAAATCACTCATCCTACTGAAAAGAGCTGTCCCTAAGTCTCTTACCTACAAAGCTTTATCAACCTGATACCCTACAATGGGCATTGGTTACTGGGCCATCATTCAAAGGGCAGACTTCAATCCCTCACTGTAAATTTAAAAGTTTCTAAATCAGTTTCTTGAACTCTTTGGAAACATCAGAATTTCACAGAAGGTTGTCTGTGTCTCCGTCCACTTCACTTCAATCTGCGTGTTCATTCATTTCATCATTGCCCATCATATGTGTCCTTCTCACTTGATACCCACCAACTATAAAGAAAACTGGGGTTACAAGGTCATGTCATCCAAAGCTCAAGCTCAAACCACAGCCTGTCAACACCAAACATACTGCTCTTCAACAAGCTCATGCAGGAAGCACAGACCTTGGACTTTCTTTTGGGCTCCTTTGACACTGCCATAACTTCTTCATTCTCTTTCTTGTACACCTGAAGGGGCGCTTCTAATACAACTGTTGTTGTAGTAGAGTCTTCCCCAGCTGCACTAAGCTCCATGTCCTGTCAGACATACATCTTCAATGATATAGATCTGGAGACTAAATACATCCAAGTTACCAGTTGTACAGCTGTACATCTGGTGGTAGTTGTCACTAGAAAAAACAGTTTGCATTTTACTGCGGACCCGGACCTGATACAGCCAGTCCTGATTGCCAATCTTATGGTTATTGGGTAGTCCCACCTGAGAAAAGCAAGGGCAAGAAAGCTGCATAGAATTTGGATGGGAAAACACATAATCATGACATAAGCAAGTTTCAGCCAGAACATTGCACACAAGGTACCTCTTCAGGGAGGACATCACAAACAATTGCTACATTCGATGCAGATGCATTTGAGAGTTCAGCAGACTCAATAGAATCTCTCCTTTCAAAAGACTCAGATGATGAGGAATCCAATTTTGAAATCCCTGCTCGCTCTGCAATTTCAGCTGAGGAAGGTCTAGCTTCCTTGGATTTTCGCTTTGCCCTTTTCTCCTGGATCATGAATTGAAGAGGATCCCATGAGCAAATTGATAGACAATAGAGAGATACCACAGGTTGTTGAATGCTCATGTCATTAGGTGCACAGCACATGAGGTAGAGGAGGTGAGAACTTGAAAACTCCACTACTTCAACCTGACAAGGTGTTTATCAAAACTCCAAAACAAGCACTACACTTCAGGAGATCTTTGGCATACAACTCCTTGAAGCATACAAGTTGGAAAACCTATTATTTTGACATACAGACAAGCACAAGCACCACATGCTAGGATCTCATCAAGACTTAAAACTGGAAGATTTGCAAAGACAGTGTGGAAGATGAGAGAACCATGGGCACTGCAACTTTGAAGAAAAACCTTTAGTCATGAAGTAGAAAAAATACCAATCTTTTGCTCTGTGAAGAAGGAAGATCTCTGTGTGCAGCAGGTTTTTTCTCATTCTTCAATTCCTCTACAAGCTCATGTATAACCTACCAACCAACACAATGTGCATCATACACAATTACACAGAAAATAAGTCTTTATGAACCAACCAATCACAGAAGTCTTGCACCCTTGGCAGAACATCAAATGTATATGGGATTGCAGAGAAAACCCCACAATCAGCACTTTCCAAGGTAACTGTTCTGTCAATTCCAGCAAACCAAAACCAACACAGAAAGAATAATGGCAGTCATAACATTATGAACAACATTCACAAAGTGCCAGACCATCATCTTCATCATAAATGGCAATGACAAGCTTCCATGACTCCCCACTGACTTCATCAGCTCCCAACTCGGGTGTATGTTGAACTTAATGATATTAGAAATAATATCAATATATATAAATAATAATATCTTAATATCTAAATAATGATATTCCACACAAAATTTAAGGCAAACCATCATACAGACACCTGCATCCTGAGTTTCTGCATCCTTGGCAGGACATCACAGTGGGATACATCAGCCTGTCCAATCAATACCGCACTAAATTTCAGACAGATCAGATTGACCCCCAGGTGAGAAGCCATGAGCCATACCTGCTTCCTTTCTCGAGTTTGGACTTTAATTAGCTTGCCTGGGCAATCTGTACCCACAATCAAAGTCAATTTTAGTTTGTAACATTCCAGGAAGAACTTCTACAAGTAACCACAACGACTACAGACATCCAGATGAAATACTATTAAGGACCTCGATTGCTGCCTTCCCCACAATGGAATACTGAAAGACCATGGAGAGAAACATAAGCAGTGAAAGATGCACTCTAAACCAGCATTCCAACCACAGCATAGGATTGGAAGATGTATCTTGTGAGCTTAACAAAATGCAAATACTACACCAGCTACTGTTCAGAAGCATGAACAGCTATAAAACCCATAAGTAAGGTCAGCTGACCAGGAGTCACGCATGCAGCCCCATGCACCATCTTCCAGTCAGCATTCTTATCCTGGAAGTTCTTCTTAAAATCCTGCCAGCATGCCTGGAAATGAAATGACAGAAAGCAACCCTCTGAGCAGCTGAACTCTATCCGCCTGTTGGATTCCATAATGCTTCGTGATCCATTGGGGCATTGATCAGCATTTAAGGTTCGACATAACCCTATCTCTTCATCAACTTCTTCAAGTTCAGCTCCAGACCTATGCATCGCAAGAACCTGCAGCTCTGATTCGCTCTCCACCTGCTTATTCTCAAAAAGTTCCTGTGCCAGCTCTGGTTCAAGCTTTTCAAGCTTGCTTCCAACATCCAAATTCTGTCTACTTTTCCTAAGTTTCTCTTTAGCTTCCAAGTTCCCATTTTCAAGTTTTATCTCTTTCTGTGCCTTCTGCTCCTGCTTCCACAATATGTTGTCTCGCCACTGCAATCATTCCAACAATTAAGTCCAGCAATTTCTGTCCAAGAAACTCCCAGACAGGTCATCCCATGTGATACAACCCTTTACACTAATCAATGAAATAACCGAAAAAACAATCTTTGTTGTTCTTTTTGTTCCCAAATGGACATCCTTATACAATTCAAAAGACAGTACCTGCTCATCTACTGGTGCAGGGTTTGGAACTTCAGATTTTTTGTAGAGCAGATGTCTTGGTATGCCAGCAGCTGTGTATTTGTACTTAGACCTGAATGATTCTAGTGCCTCACTCCGAGGTTGTTGATTTAGTTGATCTTCTTCTCCTGCCTTGTTGACATTCGTTGTTCCCTCACCTTCAGGCATTCCAACAATGTTCTGGTTCTGCAGAACATGATCTTTATCCACAACTTCCCCAACAACAGAAGCAGTGACATTTCCTGGGAATCCTTCAGCTCCAGAAGCTTGAGGTTCCTTTTGTCTCCTGGTCCTCAGAGCACTCCTAATGACAAGACAACAATTAGAACCACACATTCCCAGGCATGGGAAAAACCCTACAGTTTTAGAGAATTCTTCCATAACATCAAGAGGGACCTAAAGAAGACCTAAAGCTACCTTGTGGATGTTATAGTAGCTTGGGAAAGAGCAAGAAGAGTATCAGAATTTTGCTCTGCAAGCTGTTCAATTTTGATTCAGCATCTCACTTAAACTGCAAGGATCGGTAATGGATTCTTTGGTTTAGGATTGGTGAATTCAGAACCCCCTGAATCTTCGAAACAAACTGTCCTTGAGAGAGCAGAAGGAAGGACAACTCCCATGATCAAATCCTTTTACAATGCTCAAAGCTCTGAGAGTGTGTGTGTGAAGGGATTCTCACCAATCCAAAGCCTTCTTGTTCAAAAACCCCCTCTTCAACGCTCCAAACACATTGTGGAACTCGGTAGCAGATTTGTACTTCCTCGAGTGTTTATGATCCTCGTAAACTTGATGGTACTCATTCTCATCAAGCTCCGAATCCGATTCCTGCCAGTCGCTCCACTCCGAGACTGAGTCCCCGCTGCTCCCTCGATCGTCAGAGAAAACATGACCGCCTTCCCGCACCACAGACGATTCCGCAGCCCCAGCTTTGGAGGTCCGATTCTTCGAAACCTTGGAGGTTTCCGACCTCTTGTCAGCAACCCTAGCAGCAGTAGCAGCAGCAGGGGCCCGAGATCGATTCCTCGCAGGCTTGGATTTGTCACTGCCATAGCGGTCAGACGGTGCCTCTGCGCCAAGAGTATCACTGTCTCCGCTATCAGAATCCGCCTCGCGGTCACGCCACAATGGATAGCAGTCGCGTGACTTGAAGTGCGACAAGAATCTGGCTTTCACGGATTCATGACTGCTGTGGGAAGAAGACATGACAATGAGCTCCCCGCCCGACGGATTCCCAGGCCGCGTCCATCGACTGATAGCCGTGGTATGCGACGAGCCGTCCTCCTGCGGGATACTGATGATGGCGTGCACCACGCGCGGCATGCCACCCTCTGGCGCACTTCCGCTATCAGAGTCGTCGTCATGATCATCGTCGGAGTCCTCCATGCGACGTCTGTTGTTGTTATTGTCGTTGTTGTTGCTAGTGCTGCTATTGCCGTTCCGCGCGTTCTGATGCTCCTTCACGCTTCTCTTTCTCTCACGTGATGCTGCTGCTGCCGCCGCCATCGCGTTGCGACCCGGGGAAAAAAACGAAGGGGCCAAAAGAGGGGAAAAAGAACAAAAACCAGAAGAATCTCTCGCGCTACTTTCGCATCAATCAAACTGTATCTCCAACAAAACTGTGGAAAAAAAAAAGACTTCGCATCCACTAGTGAGGAGAGAAAGCCTTTCTTCGTATCTGCATCAGAAATCCCTGCGTAAGTCTTACCGATACTGTTCATCACCTGCATAAGTTTTACTGATCATCACGTTCGATCTCATTCTGATTCGTGCAATTTCCGAATGCACTTCCTTTTCGTCGTCTTCTTCTTCTTCCGGTGCTACTTACTTTTGACCAGCAAACACTCTTGCCAAGGATGAAAGCTTTGTTGTACAATAGAAAAAAGGGAGAGACAGACGGAGAGGGGGCCAGAGCCACAGGGGGAAGGAGTGGCATTGTGTGTTGTTGAGCTTGAACTTGCTTTACAAGTTGCAAGGCCATGATATAGATTTGATGACAATGTGCCTTGAACAATTATGCCAAGTGGGCAGCTTTGGAGATGGCATTAAATGGCAGTGCAGATGCAGCTTGAATGTGCAGCAAGTAAACATGTCAGACAGGAATAACACAAGTGCACAACTCTTGAGATGCGGGTGAGCAACAAAGGATATTGCAGATTCAGCTTCAATATGCAGCAAGTTAAACATGGTTGACATGAACATCGAAAGTGCACAACTCTTGAGATGTGGGCATGCAACAAAAGATATTGCAGATTTGGCTTCAATGTGCAGCAAGTAATACATTTCAGACAGGAACAATACAAGGGGATAAACTCTTGAGATGGATGGCAACGAAGGAAATTGCAGATTTTGGCTTTGAATGTGCAGCAACAAGTAGACATCACAGGAGAATTTCAGCAAGAGGTTTAGTAGGAACATGCACCAATGCCTCTCCTTCCTTACACATTACATGACAGTTCTTACATGTGTGTCTACTTCTAATGCAAGAAGGGCAAAGGCAAGTGCATTTCTAACATGAGAATAGACAAAGCACAAATTCAACAAGTTCTACAAACATATCGTGGGCACCTCATTAGCTTTCTTAAGGAATCTAGATGGAAATAAAATGACATGTTCTGAATGCTTTTTTGATAACACCCATCAAAGTACTTCATCTTTTTTCCACAAGCACCCACCTTTCAAAGTCTGAGTTTGCATTCAAAACATGAAAAGCTGAGACTTCCAGCACCCATAGGCCACTTTGGCACCCTCAAGGATTTTCGACACAATAGACTATTCCCCAACAATTGAACACACAGCACTGAGGATCACCAACTATGCAATTTCAATTACTAAGCTCCTTCAATGCTCTGTTTGAAATCTTAAGAACATGTGTATATATATTCCATGTAGTACCACATCAATGTTCCAAACCCTCCCCAATGCATCACATTCATCATTTTGAGTAACAGAGCTTAGGATTTGGCACAACTTCAGCAACAAGTATGAAAGCTTTGAATGCAAGAACAACTGTCTATACACATTATCAGTGAACTAGCTATTGTCACCTTTATGCTCCAGAGTATCAACTCTTAGAAACCAGAAAGTGCACTGCACTCACCTAAAGCATTTTTGGAAACTCAGACAAACATCATGAGCTCAGGGCGACTGTAGCAGTTCTGCCCATCATCTTCCAACACTGGATATGCAGCTACTAAGCCATCTTGTGCCCCAATGTAGAGTGAATTGTAAATCTTCCAGTAAACTTCTCGCACTTTCCTGGCAGGATGGAAGAGACCCTGCAAGCAGTAGCTCAGAATGATAGCAGGTCCAAGTGCTACTCTCATGCCCTCAATTGCCTCCATAACAGCATTTATTACATGGGGTGAAGTCTCAAATATGTTGGGCCAAACAAAATTTAGCAAGTGGATGAGTGCATCCTCACAACCCAGTCCTGCAACCCCCAAAGCCATGTGTTTCACTGCTGATGCAGCTGTCTGTCTGTGGACAAGGTCACGATCCATCAGTGCATCTTCTAGAAGTGGGGTGACTGCATAGATGTAGTCCTTTCCCATTTCTCCAATGTACTCAAAAAGGAAGGAAAGTGACTTCAGCACTCCATTTTGAACATTTAGCTCTGGCACACGATACTCATTCATCAGTGCAGGAAGCACTGTGAAGGGGGAGCATGTTTCAGCCACAATGGCTATAGCCACAGTTGTGCACACACGATTTTGCCTTTCCTGAACCTTCAGATTGTTCAACAGTGTGGCCAACACATCCTGGGGCCCAATGGCTTTTGCAATGTAACCAAACGTGTTGACTGTTGCTCGCCGGATCCCCTTCTTGTGGGCCTTCAGCATCTCCAGGAGCTCAAAGCATATCCTCATCCACTCCCGTGCAGGGACAAACTCTGCTCCCCTGTCAGCTATGCGCCCCACCAGATCGATGCAGTTCTCCTGCACCTTCTCATGCCTGTTTTTCAGGATAGGAGTCAGGCGAGGAAGCAAATCCTTGATTGGGGGTGTCATCTTCGTCATACCAATGACATTCACAATTGCCTTCAATGCTCCCAGGATGGAGCCCAGAACCTCTGGGTACTCCTCTCCTAGGTATTCATACAAGACAACCCCGAGATGGCCCATCAGCTGCTCCTCATGGCACTGTTTCATTACCACTGCAATGCGAGATATGAGGTCAGCTGCTTGCTGCCGGACCTTTGCACTCTTGTTGTTGAGCCGCCACTTGATTGTTCCACAAATTTGAGGGAGGTATGGCTTCACCCTCTGCCCCATTGCATTCACCACCGTACCAAACCCATTGAGCATCACATTTGCATCATCACTTGTCTGCTCTTGGAAGGCATACAGAATGCCATCAATCAGAAGCTCCTCCAGCCGAGCATCAATGTCAGAAGCTCCCAAGCTGGCTACCACTTTCTCGATGGTCTCCATCACCATCCGCCGGTAGGGTTCACTTTCATCCTTCAAGTCCTCCACCACTCGGCCAACAATGTCTGCGACTCCCACTTTGTTGGCAACCTCCACCGTCGTGTCCACCAGCTGCCGGTAATTCCTCCGATCCAGGGCCATCCTCCGTACCCAGAAGTTGCGAAAGAATTCAGGGAGAATTTCCTGCCTGATGTAACTTGCCTCCACCCCCTCTGTGCTCACACATTGCTTAACCACCTTAAGAACTATCTTCTTCATCTCCTCATCAGGGGATTGGAACTCTCTGATCAGGATAACCATCACCTCCTTAGTGTAGTAGCTTGCATACATAGCATCCATCAGGGGAATGATGAACCCAATAGCTTTCAAGAATGCAGCCAACACTTTGCCTCTGTGTGACCGAATACCCTTCCACAGAGGCTTCAACACAGAGTCAAAACTCTCAATACCATAGGGGGCTGCAGCCTCAGCCAGGGCTGCCAGTGACAAAGCAGTGATGGTTCTGACCTTCTGGTTCTCATCAATAAGACCATGCTCAATAATTTCAACGAGGGATTTCAAGTGAGGAAGGACTGCACAACCCATCAAAATTGCAATCTGCTGCACAATTTTGATACCTGTGTGCCGTGCCTGCCATGACTTCTTACTTTGACAGACAGCCTTCAAAAATGGCAAGAGTGCAGGAATACCCAATGCAGAGGCCACCACACTGAAAGCCCTGGCTGTTGTGTTCCTCACATACTCATCAATGTTATCAATATCTGGCCTCATAGCAGCAATCATGGTTGCCAGTCCAGCAGCCTTGCTCAAATTGGATATAATCTCCCGTCCTTCGACACGGGCATAGTAATCTTCATCAATCAACAAAGGTTCAATAACCACAAGAATCTTGTGAACAAAGGGCCTCACCAACTCATCCAATTTGTACAACACCCTGTCAATTACCTTCACCAGGAGATGCCGCTCTTGATCTTCTAGTGTCGGGGACATGAGCAGTGGAAGAATCTGATTGAACAAGGGCCCTGCACCAAGTTCTCTGGCCTTGTCTGTCAGTTGTCGGAGGGCAGTTTTGCGCTGTGAAGGAGTACCATTCTTGACCTTGAGCAGCAGCTTCATGATCTTGCGCTCCTTGCTCTCTTCAGCCGTCATCTCCTCCTCTTCCTTCTCACTCAACAGAGCACCAAAGTACTGATAATCCTCAGGTTTCATCATTGGCAGGCCACCAGCTGCTTCTTTTGGAACATCATACTGCTGACTGCGGTCCTCCTCAGGGATGGAATACAGTGGAGTGCCACCCAATGGTGTAGGTGTGGCCAGAAGCTTTCGGGCAGGTGTTCGGATTGGCACATAAGAGGCAGGTGGGTCAAGAATTTTGTAACCTTCCATGGGAAACATGGCCTCCAATTCCTCATCAGACAGGGGCCTATTCCTGTCCTCGATATCCTTCTCCCACCGCAGCATGTTGTACTGCTCTGGAGTCATAGGTGCCCGTAGTGCGATATGGCCAGGTGTAGGTGTAGCAAGCTCGATGCCACCCATAGGAGTAACCCCAGGAGTGAAAACAGAAGGCGTGGCACCTGGCATAGGTGTAGCACTGCCCATGGTGGCAGGGGTTTCATCCCACCGCGACCTCTGTTTCTTGGGCGTAGGAGTGGCAAGGCCTGCGAGCTTGGGAGTGGCATCCCAGGTCATTCCAGCGGGAGTGGCACCAGGGGTAACTCCTCCAGCAGGAGTTGCATCCGCATCAGAGGCCCGCCCAGGGGTTGGAGTCTCATCCCAGCGATTCCTACGACTTGCGGCAACGGGAGTGGCATCCATAGAAGCATGTCCAGGCGTGGGAGTGGCATCCCATCGACTGGGTCCCGGAGTAGCATCAGGATTATCCCACTCAGATCCTGCCTTGGCCTTCTTCACCTCCTCCGGTTCGACGTTCTGATCCCACCTGTTGCGTCTCTTGGATCCGGCACTCTGGGTCACAGCAGCAGCTGCTGCCACAGATGCAGTTGCAATCTGGGCTTTGGTAGGCGCTGTGGATTCCTCTTTAGCCCTCCTTTCAGCATCCTCTTCCTTCTTCTTTGCAATCAAGCGTAGGGTTTCCTCCTTGTCCCGCTTGAGAGCCTCCTCCCTCATAATATCTGCATAGGTACGTACAGCGGCATCGGGGGTTTTATCACCCATGGCAAACGCATCATTCCTATCAGGAGAGATGATACGGTTAAGTCGCTTCTTCCTATAGTCATCTTCACGGTCGATAATCCGCTGCGGCTTCTTAAATCCCAGCTGCTCATCCGTGACTTCACCGCGGGGCAAATCCGCAAGCACACTCTTGGGAGCAGTGTAAGAAGCGAGCTTTCTAGCCACTTCTCTCTCCGTGGGGTCTTGCGCCTCTTCCTCATCTTCATTCACGGGGATAGAACGCTCGTAACCCTCGAACCTGTTAGCGATTCCGTAAAGCTCCCGGTCGAAAGTAAGAGAAGAGAGAGCAGCAAGCTCCGCTTCCTTCTGACGCCGCTCTTCTTGAACCCTGGCGATATCAGCATCCATGGTCTCCATACTCGGAACCCTTTCCTTCCACCTTCCACCTTCTTCTATGGCACACTAACTTATTGCTACAACGATGCGCCGACTACAAAAGTCCCTAACCAACAAAAAAAAAACTCTCCGGCGTTAATCCGATCCGACCACACACCACGGTTTTATCTCCTCCCCGGAGCAACAGCACCGACCTCTGGAAGCCACTTTGCAAACAAGAGAAAGAAAAACGAGCGATCAAACAAGCTCCTCACGAAAAGGAGAGAAAAGATCGCTCGCGCACGCAAGCACGCGGAACCCTAATTCTGCCCTAATTTCCGACACCCTCTCGACCCTGTTAAGCAAGCAGGTACACGTTTCCGGACGTAATTAGATATTTTATTTAAAACTAATAATATTTCTTTATTTATTTCTTGGCTCTCAAACTCTAGCCTCTCCTTTGTAAGGGAGAGGATAAGGATATTTATTTATTTATTTATTTATAAGGAAACTATGTAACTCAACTAGGTAGTGTATAAGCTTGTGCCATTGGCCCCAAGTGCGAACTAATTACCCAACTATTTTTTCCTTCCAAAACCTTTTGAGGGGGGGGGGGGGGGGGGGGGTATTCTAATTGAATTTTAATGACAAAAAACTAGTGAAAATTCAATATCTCTCACACCTTAGGTCTAAATTTTTTTGTTTTGATTTAAATTTTTAAAATTATGAAATTTTTATTTATTTTTCTATAATAAAAAAAATTCCATTGTAAGTCGAAACATTATGAAACCAACCAACTCGGTGCACCCCTTACTCGTTAAAGGCTTTCCAATAACATAAAGAGCACAACAAGAGAGAGGCACCATGGAGATCTCAACATGACAAACAAACAAACAATCAAACCTTCATTCCTTCATATTTTCATGGCAAATTACACCAAAAGAGGAGCAACAAATTAAATCAGCTCAATGCTTTTGTGGAACAAGTGCCCAATTGGGAAGTATTTCAAAACAATAAAAATATATATATTCTTGAACATGCATTATGATAAATATTTTAACTAATATTGGTATCCCATAATGTTGAAGGAAAATTGGTTTAAAATTAGGTTTATGGGTCTCTAATGTCATGGGACCAAAGCTTTTTTTTTTTGGGGTGACCATACCTTTTTTAATTTGCCATTATTTTTTATTTAGATGATTTCTTCAAAATGAAAGCTTCAAAGAAGTCATCGGAAGAAGATGATTCATGGAGTTTAAGGTCTAAAATACTTATGGATCTAAAGTTGTGAGGTTTTTTTTTTTTTTTTGCCCTTTAATAACCATTATTTTAATCAAATGAAAAAACCATATGGGATATAAGGATGGTGTTGGAACAAGTTGCTCAAAGAAAAATAATTCCCTAAATAAATAAATAAAATGGGATTCAAAATTATGCTTTTCCCTAGGGAACTTGCTACACTTCCAAATAGAAGTTCTCAAAACTATGTGCAATTTGACCCCACTTCCTTGGTCAAGTCACCAACAGGGACACAAAAAAATAAAAAATAAATAAAGAAATAAAATTTGTGAGACAAGTTTTCCAAGGAAGAGGGGAATTGGAGTTCTCATGTTTTCCATGGGGAACTTGCAATGTGCCCAAAGGTTCTTTGGGGAACATGATTTACCCTAAGCAATTGGGGGAACGTATGGAAACCATGTTTGTTCCCCAAGAATGACTATCCTTCCCCTTTCAAATGAAAATCATTTGACAAAGATTTCTTATTCTCAAACTATTTGAACCCATGATTTCCCACTTTGAATGGAAATGATCAGCCAATTTACCGCATCATTTAATTTACAAAAATATAATATCCCCACCATACTTAACACAATCATCATAATTGAAGGATACAATAAAATATTAATTGAAGATTGTTATTATTATTATTGCTAGGCATCATCCCTTACAAGCATGCATATTTGTTGCATTGAAGATTGAAATACATTTAATCCATTACACATGTTTAGTGCTTGCTAGCTTTCACTTGGTCTCACATATCAAGGATTGTTCACCTTTAAGGTTTTTTCTTTCCATTTTGCGATATCAAACTTTTGAAACTTTTTTCCAAAATTTTAGAAAATATAGCCAATTTAAAAAAAATTAAACATAACTTTCCAAACTTTTCACAATTTTTTTGAGAAAATGTCAAAACTTGTTGAGAAAAATCAATATTCACCTTGTGTTATTATGAATTGTGAATTCATGTTTAAGGGGTTTGATGGACAATTTTTTGTTCAAAATGTTGTTGGTTTGAAGTTTGAACCGATGTTGGCTAATTCTTTTCTTTGTTTTCGTAATTGAAGGGGGCAAGGTCTTTAGAAAAATAGGGTATCAATGATTGAATCTTCAAAATTTTCAGATTTTCTTATGATCAATTTGTTTGTTTAAAACAATACACATAGTTACCAGTTTTTTTTGGATTTTTAAAAAAGAAATACTTCTGCACTTATTTTGAACAAGAGTCAAATTTAGAATATTCGACTTGAAATCATCTATGATAATGTTAAGGTGGGTTTTTGTATTTAACATTCATACTAGGTATAAAAATAGTAATATTAGCATTACATCACACTTCAAATAACATGAAAATGGATTTTAAATTTTGACTAATGTTGGTATTTTTTTTTTAAATGGGAACCTTTAGTCCCAATTTTGAAATGTTTTTAGAACTTTGGATAGAACATTTGTTCTAATCCTATGATTGGTTTTTTAGATTTCTAAAACCTTCGGTTCATGTTTTTTCTTAACAAAATTAGATCCTAATATGGTTTAAGAACAAGTATGATTCCATCTCCATTACACACGACTAAATATAAATTCCTCTGTATACTATTAATTTGTCCACTCAATCCACATATTCCAAGGGAAAGTTATGAATTATTAATTATGCACAACCAATTAAAAATATGCACTTGCATACAAAATAAGGTTAGGATATTAAAGGTATCCATAAAACGACCTTCCATTTGCACCCTTCTTTCATACCCCAACCCTTCTTTCATCCTCTAAACATTGTCATCCACAAAATAATGAATTTTTATGGGATGTAGGATTAAATACATGAAGTTTGAAAATATTTACAATTACAATACACATAATAATAACAATGATTTAAAATATTTATAATTACAATACACACAATAATGTCATTGATTGGTTGAAAAAATCAAGAAACAAATGACATCGTGAAATTTAGATTAAAATCAAATTCGATGTAAATATGAGTTTCAATCTTATTTAAGCCTTTTTTTTCATTATTTATAAAAAAATTCACCCCCTTTATGACCAAACAAAGGGGCAATAGTGCTATGTTTTCTTCATTTTATGGTTAATTTTATTATTATTTAAATGAAAAGTTATATCAATTTACCTAAAGAATTTAAACTTATAAAATAAAGACAACACCTTTGGTTCGAGGGTTCTAATACAAATTTTTAAGAAAATTTGATTACTTAGTCTAGTTCCAATGGTGGTTCCAACAAAAAATTGAACTTCTAATGTGAATTAATGGGTGCCCGTGACCTTCGAACATTCTGAAGTCACCTGGTTCCAAAATCACGTCCTAAAAGATTTCAAGTTTCAATCTTGGAAACCGCAAGTGTGAAAATCCAGGCCTCAAAGTTGAGATCCCAAGTCTTGAAAATCATGTCCTGAAAACCATATTCTAAAATTTCTCGGGTCTTTTTGGGTCTTGGAAACCCGGAGTGCAAACTCCAGATCTCCAAAAATTGAGGATCCCACGTCCTGAAAATCATGTCCAAAAAAGTTCCAGGTTTGGGTCTTGGAAACCCACACCATGTACGTCCCAAAACTGAAATCTCACGTCCTGAAAATCATGTCTAGGTTTTGGTGAATCCCCCAGTGTAAGCAAACTCCAAGTGGCCAAAAACTGAGACAGCTAAGAACGCCATGTTCAGTGTGTTCAAATGAGTCATTTCTGGAGAACAGGCAATGCCTGGAAGAATCCTCCAAACACTGCTGACACAGAGAGACATTGTTGCTTTAATATATAAAATTCCTTGAGACTTAATCCCCCCCCAATCCAACAAAGGGTACCAAATAATTAAAATTTGAATTTTTTGAAACCTTTTGAATATCAATTTATTGGGTTAAACAATACCCATGGTTACTAAATTCTCGAATTATGTTTTTTAAATGCCCACCTATTATACATGAAGGTTGGTTTTGAAATACCTAACCTAATAACCACCTAATATAGTGTGAAGGTAAGTTTTTTAAATCCAAAGTTTTATTATTGAAGGATTAAAAAACTTGTGGGGATCAAACATGGAAGTTTTGGGACAAATGGACAAGTACAAGTTTTTTTTTAATTTCCATCAAAGGAAATACCCAAACCAATGTAAAGATTTCAATTTTTGTTGCATCTTTACAATACACATACTAGGCAAATGAGATTCCCATCTAGTTTTTAACCAATTTCAAATCCAATAGGTTAGTTATAGATAACCTACCTTTGAACCTTTATTGATAACTAGACATTTTTTCGATTTAATTAGTCAATATTTGGTTTGAACTTGCCATAAAGGGCAATTGTTCTTAATTTGAACATGTTGAAGCACTTGTTTTTAGTTTGAACCTTGTTCTTGACAATTTCTTTAGTTTGGAGTGTTTAACTTGGGGGGTTCATGTTCAAATAACCTTTTGTTGGAATTGGCACACAAACTAAAGCTTTTTGCTAAAACCAAAAGTTAAAACCAAAACTAGAACCTTGAAAAATATTCTTGAACATAGGTTCAAGTTTATAGGTAGGCAAATGGATTTTCTTTTGAAAAAATGGCAACTGGATTGAATTTTATAAGTGATTGGTTGATATTTATTAGCTATAGAACTTTATACCTATACAATCATCAATTTGTGTCTTACATTTTGCAATATCTGCAACATTCAAGTTCTCAAGCTTTGAATCAACAAAAAAAAATTACAAAAGAAATGATTGCACATTGGAAAAAAAAGAATGTTGGATTTTGTATTTGGAAGTTCCCATTTCCAACACTTTGCCGTTATAACTTTCGCTACCTTATTTTTCCAAGAAACCAAACATCCTTGATACAACATTAATGCGACCTTAATTTACATTCGAGTTTAGTTGAAGGGGACTTTTACATCTTGAAACAATAAATGCCATAATAGAAAAAAATTTAAATCACACATTTTATAGTGCATTATATGTGCATCTTCATGTAGTTCATATTTAAAAATAATTTTTTGTAAAATTAATATTCCAAGCAAATAGGGATTTTTTGTATGGATTGTATGTGTTTAAGGTAGAGTGGCCCATCATCGATCATTAACCTATCATTAATCACTTTGGCAAATCTTTTTCAATTCTTCACCATTTTGAGTGATTCAAAATGTTAAAGGAATGCCTTCTCAAGCTCTACAAATCATCTTTGAAATGTAAAGGTAAGCGAGTAGCCAAAAAAGAAGCAATAAAAAAATAAGTTTTTTCAAACTACAAAATGCATTTTTTTCCTTTTTTTTCATTTTCACCCCTCTTACTTCACTAGTGCACAACTTTCCCATTTTAAAAAATTAAAATTGAACAATTAAAATTGCTTTGAAATCACCATCTTAAGCTCCACAAATTATCTTCTAACTTTAAAAGCAACAAAGTAATATTTAAGGATTTTTTTGAGGGGATGAAAAATAGGCTATGAACTATTCGGTTCAAAATTTTCTATACAATTGACCACCCCCCCCCCCCCCCCCCCTACTTCGAGGGTTGTAACTTTCTCGCCTCTAGTTCATCTTTGGAGATTTTTGGTGCAATAGATGCGCCATGAAGAGGCTCCATCTATTTTTTGGACATCATAAACAATGGGGCCCTCTTACAAAAACGATGAGCAAACTCTACCTTAAATGATCGCTCATGGGCTATTCTACCTTAATCAATCCAAGAAATCAAGGTGCCAAAAACAAAGACAACAAAAACACATAGATATATGATTTTGCAACTTGGGCTTTGTGTTGTGCATTATTAATGATGATTAACTAATCAACTAATGGAAAAATGAATTGATTTCAATGTGAAAATTAAGGTTCGTTTTGAAATGAGAACATGAATGACATAGCATGCAAATTCAAATTCTTAAATTAAATTCATATACATTAAATTGAATATTCAACAATTGGATTAAGATTCAACTGAATTGAATTCGAGTTCAATAAGAAAGAAATGAAATGACAAATTAGTGGCAAATCTATTGAAAATCAACTTGTGAATATGGTGCTAACCTTTAATAAGAACAATTTTGAGAAGGTACTTTACCATTTCTCTTTACTTGAGAATAGGCTAAACATATTCTAGTTCAAATCTATTGAAATTGATAATTATAACTTTTAAAATTTAAAATTATCTTACCTAAACCAACTCAAATGATTCATTGTCATTAGGATTGTTAAGGAGAAATGTGGAAAGATTTGCCTATATTTTAAAATAAAATTATGGGTAAGGACTTAGGAAAAGTCTTTTCTTTCCTTTTGATTAATTTCAATCAAAATTAAGCAAATCAATGACAATCTATTCAATCATCGCATCCTAACAACAACACCATTGTGGATTTCTTGAATAATTTACGTTCACAATATTTTCAAGAGTTAATGGGTTCCAAGACAATGAAGTATAATTACAATATGTGAATGCTACCTATCACTTTTCTTTGCCCTGGCATCAATCCACTAATGAAAGCAAAATTGGAAATTTACAATCAAGTTGCAACCCATAAAAAGGTCCTCACATACAACAAGCCAACTTATGAGGCTCATCTATTGTCACATTTCCCTATGAAAAGTGGATCATCCCAACTTGCTCCAGTTCATGCACCTTCATTTCCCAAACTTTCCAAGGCTACCCACATACCTTTGTTTCTCCATTCACTAGGAGAAAGTACTAACAACTACCCTAGGGTGGCCCCAACCACACACTTTCTTCAAGAACATTGCTTGTCTTTTGTTGAAGAAGTGAAATCAACTTTCTTGGATTTCCACCCTAAACCCTAACCCCAATGCCATTAGGGTTGAGTCTGTGTGTGGTAACTGCCCATTCACCTCCAAGCATGTTGCCTGGTCCATCAAGGCTTAAAATGGCAAGGGACACAACAAAGAAAGAAATGGGGCTTTCATTACAAACTACGAAAAATTTCATCAAAGGATTGATCATCCCATGACCCAATGTGCTCTTTTAACTCCTATGACATCATTTTTCTTAGTTTTATCTCTACAAGCTCAATTGAAGCTCCATTCACTAAAGACCTCTTTGATGTAGGTAAGATTTCGAGTGCATCGATAAGTCTTGTACATTGTAAACCCCATTTGGCCATCAAATATTCCATTGAACGATGCCCACTACATGCAAAAGATAGCACAAAAGTCTCATTAGAAAACCCCCATCTGGTGTCTCAGAATGTGTAGTTCATTAGCAACCAAACAATACAACGAGCAAAAGGTTGAAGGAGACAAGAGAACATGGATTGCAAAGTTCTAAGTTAGAGTACAGGTTTCGGGTTAAGGTGTTGGAAGAAGCTCTCACCTACGGCGTTGATATGTGGTGATGAAAACAGAATCTTCCATGTCTTGCAACAGGAATTTCACTGTTGCAAATAGGTCATCAAAATCTGCACATCCATCTGCTCACAGTGAATTCCAAGTAGCAGAAAAGCAACATGGAGTTCCATATAAACCTTTCCTAAAAAACAGAAATCAATTAGATTATGAGACACAGAGTTTTTGGAATTGCTTGCAGTGTGCTCCTCAAGCGCTAATAGACATTTAAGATCCCTTGTCTTCTCACTAGGAAAGCAACCCTCCCATCCGGAGAACAAACCTCTGAGCGATGGATAGGAGAACGGACCTCTACTCTCATAAAGTACATCAGCACCCAATATGATCTGAGAAGGTCGTCGCAGAGTGAAAGAAGTGGCCTCCCATTGACCCCATGTAAGACCTTGAATCTACAGAATCCAGAATTTGGGGCTTTGTTATCAAGCAAATCAGAGCTCTATCTCAACTCTCAGCTGAAACACACAAACAGTTTGCACCTCTGATTGAATTCTAGTATCCATATCAGAAGAATGTGTGCTAAAATCTCAAAGAGTTAGAAGCATACCACACATTCTACTTGGTTTAAATTGCATGTCCTCTTCATGTTCTCTAAAACCTTGCACACATTCCAGCCAACCCAAAAATCACTTCTTGCCACAGAACAGCACTGACTTGATGACAACCACAATCATGCTGCAGCATAGGCAAGAACATATACCTGAGGTTGATCATCACTGTCTGTCAAGATCACCAAAGCTCCGACTTTTGCTGCCACTATTCCAGGCAATGCAGTCCCTGCACCCAACTGCTAATCATGCATCAGACTCTCATCAGACTCTGTAATTTAGGTCCACATTCCCCTCCACATCACAACCATTTCACAGAGAAAATGTAGGGTTTACCATGTGTTCCAGGTTCCTCTTTATCAGGGGGATTACTGCTAGCTAGGCTGCAATTGTGCAAGAAGTCTACTGGGAAAAAACTCATAAACAGCAAAAAGAAGACAATGATGAGCAGAGAGAGAATCAAAAGAGCAGGAGTCTGCAATTCAGGAAGGGGGGAAGTTTTTGCAACCACACCTCAAGCACAAAAGCTCCATGAAACTGTTCCCAATTCTGCCAAACGTACTCAGCCAACACAATGCTGCATGGCCACACATATAGACCATAATCCTTTTGCATCACCTGCAGCCCCAATTCCAAAATGAGCTGAGCTGTGGCTAGTATACCTGGTTTTTCTCTAGCTGCGATTGGGAAGAAGCTCGGGCTTTCTTTTCCACTAGCTCAAACCCGGGTGTAATTGCAATGCTGCTCAATGAGATGGCTTCCACAAGATCTACTCCAAGGTCATGATGATGGGTTTTTCCATGTGCTGCTTCCCATTTTTTTTTTGGGAGACATTTTATTTGTAGTCTCTCCTCTGAATGTGACAGACGTGGGGGGGAGGGGAAGGACTGGATTCAGCAGCCTTGCAAGCATGCAGATAAGCAAATTCAACTTGTGAATTCTTAGCAACTGAAAAAAGAATTTGCATAACAACTATTGCAGATGCTATAGTGAGGCAATTGTTGCAGATACAAAAGAAAATGAATTTGTCTGCACTTGTTTCATTGCTGTCAAGCTCAATGTTCCTTCAAAGATGTATTCAAAGCAAGCGGCACCCCCCCACATTGCAGATAGATACAAAAGCAGCAATGCTGCTGCCAAGGAACAGTAGTAGGACAGAAATTTTACTTCGCAAATGGAGACAGAGAGACGATCAGAACCATGGGAGGAAGAGGAGGAGGAGCGTCGAAACTGATGCTCGGAAACTGTCGTCATCTCCTCCCTCTCTCTCTTTTTCTTCTTCTTCTTCTTCTGCTCCTCTTCTGCCACCGCCATTTCCATCTGCATCTTCACTCAGAGAGCAACCCACAAACCAAGAATTTTTTTTTTCTTCCTCCGCAAGCTCCAAGATTCTCAACCAAGTAACACACCCCTGATGACGACGATGACGACCAGACACAAGACCCAGCTCGCAAATTAGGTTAAGTCTCGACGTTGGACACATGGGTCTCTTTCATTCTGGGCACGATCGACCCACTACAGACCGCATTTGATCCAGGAACCCAATTCTGCTGCAATCGAGAATCCCTCACGGTGGGTGAAAGAAAATCGCAGGTGGGATGAAATTTCACAACCCATCCACAAGCACTTCTTCCTCCTCGTCGCTTCCTTGAGGGCGTCAGGATGACGATGGGTCCTCATAAAAAGGCAACGTTTCTTCGCTGATCGCAGATTTGAACCCTTCGGTGAAAAAGCTTGGACAGTCTCTCTCTCTCTCTCTCTCTCTCTCTCTCTAAAAGATGCTACTTTCCAGAGACGGCAAGCAAAATCAATTCTTTGTCGCAAGCGATAATGGGGGCCCAAGGTGTTTGTAAGTGGTAGGTCTTCTTCTTCCTTCTCTTGCTCTTCTTCTTTTCTCTCTCTCTTTGAATCCTTAGTTTGCCCCTTTGATAGTTTGTTCTGTTTTTCCTCCTCTGTGTGTGTTTCTGACCTGTTGTCGATTCATTAAGAAATCGACTTTGCTTTGCTTTGCTTTGCTCTCTTCCACGTGTTGTTGATGGAAGCGTTTGTTAGTGCTTTTTGAGCTTATGTTGCTTTCTCTTCCGATTAAGGTCGGTGTTCCCTTGCTGCTAGGGTTGAGACTGGAGACATGGGCCAAGAGTCTGAGTGCTTGCTGTGGTTTCTGATCAGTTGAGTATCAAAGCATTTGGGGGGGCAAGAGCTCAGTTTTTCGTCAAAGCTGGTCTTTCTGGGGATGATGAAGTGGTGTGTTTTGTAAGCGGGGTTTCTGAGACGCAAAATCAAGCACTCATGATAGAATGGAAGTTTTGTGTTGCTCCTGCAGCTGTTGCTATTGCCCTCAGGTTTTCATCCCAAGTGTGTACCCCAAGCTGTGGTGTTAAGGGTTCAATCAAAGCCGTGCCAACAAGCTGGAAGCTTTGACTGCACACATTCTGTATTAGTCCTTTGGCTAAGGATTTGGAAAGGGGTGCACAGATGGTGGTATAAGCTTGGAATTCTCCACAAATCTGCTATAGTAGAAGCTGGAGTTTGGTGATGCCAACCTGCTACAGAAGCTGGAGTATGATGATGTAATTTGGTGTTGACATATTCTTTCCAGACACAGTGACACGATCAGATTCAATGACAGTACGGTGTGGATTGATGTCTGCAAGGATTAGAAGCAGTGCAGAGGATGGATCAGGATGTTTTGAGTTACTGGAATTGCCATCAGATACTCTCACAAGTGTGCTTCAGAAGCTCACGTATGAGGATTTGGTTAGGGTGGGTACAACATGCCGCACACTGCGGCAATTGGTGGATGATGACATGATGTGGATCGGTTTTTGCAAGCAGTGGGAGAGGCAATTGGATATAACAACATGGCATCCAAGGATGAAGTCTGCAAAATCCCTATTCCGGCTGCTCAGGTCCTTTGATAAATTGGTGGGGTCATGGCAAGCCAAGCAGCAGGGTCCTCAAGGAGGTCTTCTCTACATCACTTGGGTAGATCCCTCAACTTCACCAAAAGAGAAGAACATTGTAGTCCAGATAATGGGACTGTTTTTAGCTGCTGTTTTGTGTCTGATGTCTGGAACCAATTTGTGACTCTGCACTTTTCACTTGGCTGTTGCTACAAGTCATAATTGTAGCTCAAATCTGATATTGTGTAATTTTATCTAGTGGGGTTGAGTGGTAGAAGAGTTGATATTTTCCTGGGTGGTTGCAGGGTGATGTATCCTTGGAAGCACTAAGAGTCTTGCCTCTAGCTGCGGGTACACTTTACAACTTTTACCTTGCAATTGTGTTTTAGGGAGCTCACATTCATCTTGGTAGGCTCTATATGCTGTTTCTGGCTTTTCTCATGTGTTGTTTGAGTGACAGTCGTAAAGAAACAAAATCAAAGCCTTTTTTTTGCTTGTGGCATTTGTGTTGGTCATAGTCATCATGTCACTGATTATCTACCCTGATTTTGAATAGGGAATCTGAAGTTTGTGCCACTTTTCCAAGTGGTTGGGATGCTCGATGGGACTTCAAGGGTGGAGTTGCTTACCATGCGTGGTCTGGGGAATCACTGGGAAGTTTGGCTACCTGGAGCTGTGGTTTGGTCCCCTACCACAGCCAATGAATTTCACTTGGAAAGATTTGAGCGTGGTCATGAACACCACAGACCTGCAGTAAGTGCTTCAATGCAGACTGTCTTCTTCATTGCTTATATATCTCCATGCCTCTCTTCTCTAACTGGCAAAGAGAATGTAAGATAATCACAGGAGGAAAAATCTAAAATTGTCATTCCCTGGGAGTTGAGGCACTTCTTCTCAATGGGTGAATTAACTCAGAGCAAAGGTGACAACAGTTTTCTGTTGACAAGCTTTTGTGGAAGGGTATTCATTTTTATGTTGGGTGTACACTTCAGCTAGGTGACAGCTCATTTAGCTGCTGTTTTGGTATTTTCTCTTGTTGGCATTTGAGCCAGATTGACCTGTAACTGCCAATTTTTGTCAATCAGGCAGCAGAAAACAAGAATGATGTCACCAGGAGACTCCAGGGTGATGATAGTGAAAGAGAGGTGGATGGAGTGAATGGAGCAGTGATCTGGCCTGGTGGGAACATTATGGGTATGATGATTGTTGATGAACAGCAAAACTACATGATGCGCTTACTGCAGATGCAGCAAAGGCTGACAGTTCAGAACTTGGCTTTACGATCTGAACCTGCCATAAATTCAAGGTCTTTGCCCAGTCATAGCATGTCTGAATATGGCCAAGTAAGGCTTTTCTCCTTGCAAAATGATTTCAGATGTTTCAAGCATTTTATGAATACCAACAAGAGAGAAAATGTGGGTTGTTTGGGGGATTTATTGAAGTGTGTGGGAGTTTTGACCCACTAGGAAAGGGATTCACAGCAATCAGCAGAATGGAAATGTAAATTGGCAGGAGGCTCATTGGCATCTGATGATATATTTTACTAGTTTGCTTTTTTGGCAAAGTGAGTTCATTTAAGTTTCTATAAGTTTAATGTGAGCTTTCAAGGTGACCCATGTAGTGTTGCCTGCTGAGCAATTTGGTGTGTTAATGGGCAACCCAATTTTGGCACGCAGCAGCTGCCAACAAGAAGACGAAGGACCTTGCAGTATCTATTGGGACTTGATCATTTCAGAACCCACCCATCTGCAGATGCTGGTATTCTCCATTTCCTATCTTAATCATAGCAGGTCACCTGAGTTTGCTATTGCTCTTGTTTGAGATTAGGAGCCTGTCTGTGCTAGTTATACAGAAGAGAGTTCAGCTCCAGCTGGAGAGCTCAAAAGTTTTAGATGGAGAATTCATTGCTCTGTTAGCATATGAAGAGAGTATGGTGAAGATAGTTGTTAAATGAGCTGCATCATTTGGCTGCAATTGACAACTTGAATAGTGGTTGGTTTAGGAGGCACTAGTGATTGCAGCCAGCAAGGAGCACAGGTATGCAGATCTGCTTATGCCAAACTTTCTGGCATTGATGCACAACCTGGGCAGGAGCTCAGAGGCTTGTGGAGTGCAGTTTATGGTCCACATGGCCTTGAAATTGTTACTGTTTCCTACACCAAAGACAACATAGTTGCGACCAAGATATTAGGTAGTGTTTCTCTATTCTTCTGTGTTTTTTGGTCCATTTGCTCTTTGATCTAACCTGATCAATTGGACCATGATCTCCTTTTCCTCTGTTATCTCTCTCTCTGCCTCTATTTATAAAGCTGTAAATAGTCAGACAAATTCAGGTTGTCAACTAGTTTTCAACAGACCCTTCATTGAACCCCACAAGGCTGTTGCACCATGTGTATTACATTTGCATGGAATGGACAAGTGCAGCAGTTGGGTCGAGTTCCATATTTCATGTTCTTTAGTGAAAGCATCAAGGCTGAGTGGTTGGGACTCATGATTCCCTTGCAAATGGCTGTGGGTTCAATTCACCACTGGGCACTACTAGATGTTGGTCTTGCTAGATGTAACCTACTATGTGGGCTATAGCAGGCACTGGACCAACTAGTCAAGGGCCCCATGTGTATCAACAGTTTGTGCTAAATTTCTGTGTCTAAATGCAGGTGATCCAAATGTCCCTGCTGGAGAAGTGACATTCCGTGCAATGCTCTCAACAGAAACCTCTGAAGTTCCTCTGGCCTTGCAAGTTGTGCTAGCCTCACTAACCACAGGAACCCATGACATGAACCAGCTGGAGAAAGTGTAAGAGTATTTTTACACCAATCTCTACTTGTTTTTTAGATAACGCAAGGAGCTAGCTCTTTAGTAACACCCTTGGTGTAGTGATGGATTGCTCCCCTGTTTTTCATCAATTGATGACTGTCTTTAATCTCTGATAGTTAGCTAATCCCATGTTAACATTTTTGCAGGTACCAGGGGTTTGGACACATTGCAAATCACAACTTTAGTAATCCTCGTTGGGTGCCAGGTCATCTCCTGGTAGACTGCACAGGCCGCATGTCATTTCTATGGGAAGATAGCATAGTCATTCACTTCCGGCGTCTTGATTTGCCATCTCTTTATACTGCTCAGAGAAGAGCATATGCATCCTTTCAGGCTAAGGAAGAGCACCAAGTTGTTTCCTAGTAATAGAGCTCTTCACTTACATCTTCACATGTGGCTGCTATGCTACATGTTTACACTTACAAGTAGAACTATGGTTTTTACACACCTGGTTGTTCTATAACTGTGAAGCTTTTTTCATTTGTTGACACAATGGTTGGAAACACTGGAAGCCAGTCTGTGAATATCAAGAATCTTCAATCAAATTCCTTCCCAAGTATCAAGTGTTGAATGGACACTGCATGTAAATTTGTGCCCAATCACTGCTCCAGGAAGATGGTCCACCAGCAGTAGGTATTCTCTCCCATATTGCTGACAAGTACTGGGGTCTGTATTTGAACTGAGGGACATGGTTGCAGTCCTGAAAGGTGGAGGTTGACAGGGCAAGTACCACATCATGCAGCACCATTGAAAGGATGTCAACAAAATTTGTGCAAGGGACATTAATGGTTACATGGCAAGTATTTATTTCTATACCAACTTCTGCCAATCACCCCTTGACAGTTTTGCAAGAAAGCAGGACCAGCTCCTATTTCGTAGCAGCTGCTGTTATGGTTTTCTCTAGATATAAAAATTAATCTCTAAACTTTTGAATAATTTGGAGCTTATGTCAAGCTCTGCCACAAGTGCTGGGGGGGGCACCAGTAGAAGTGTATCTGGATCATGCTGGCCCAACCCAAGAAATGGAGTCCAGGTCATGACTCTGAAATTCTAGGCAATGAAAATAGTATCACCAGAAGTTCTTTACCTTCAGGCTTGAGTTTGATCAGCTTGAGTCATGCTGAACCCTAAACTACAGCCTTGGAAGCTCACTGTCAGATGGAAACACTATACTATCTAATTCCAAATGGACTGAAATATGGGCACAAAAGAGATCTCAAGGCTTTGCAAAGATCTCCAGGCAAATGAAGTCCAGATACAAAGACATCCAGGAAAGAGAACTAGAACCAATGAAAGGAGAAAAGAAGTCATGAAACTGTGGGATGAATTTGGTACATGGTAATAAACTCCTTTCTGTGCGCAATTAATGGCACACACAAATCAATATCAGTAAGTGTATGTTATTGGAAATCACAAAACATGAGTACTGAAGAATGTTTTTCGTATTAGTATTTAAAGATTCATAAGCTACCTGGATGATAATCAGGTCATCCAGGTATGTTGCTGGATATTGAAAATTCAATACAAGCAGTTATCAATTTAACAAGAAGTAAAATTTAAGCATCAGCTGGCAGGTTATTAATAACCAGGGTAACAAACAGGTTTGATAGCCAGATCAAAATTCAATACCAGGCCAACACTGGTTTTGACTCGCTGAGAGAAAGCCTTCAAACCAAAGGACCCACTCAAACAGATAGTTTCCAACACAGAAAACCCAAAGTTTCTAAGTCTAGAGAATGCAAGGAATGAATGTAAGCCAGGGAATGAAGTTAGTGTTCAGGATTACCAGCAAAATATCAATGTGATAGCAGAGAGAAACTCCACACAAACACAGAAGGTACACTGCCCTGATTCCATTCTGAATTCCTCAGCTCCCAACCATGGGTGTAGATAAGTTCAAGCAAACAATCAAACAAAATCTGCATCCTGAGTTTCTGCTGTATTTCTGGAAGCAATCAACTTGAAGATGCAGTTATACAATATTGGCTAGCAGTCAATAGCTAAGACAAAAGAATCCATAGTATCCTCATTCAAGCTGTGACAAGCTTGTGAAGTCATAACCTTGGTATGATCAGCAGAAGAAGTTGCAGAAGAGTCCAGTGTATAGTAAAGCTTGCAAGACAATTTAGGGTATGCACTAGGCACCACTACCAAACAGAGTCTTTACCAAGGGTACATCAAATTCAAAGATTTAGGAATATCCAGCATATTCTTCTACAAACTTCATAAGAGTGCCCTGTTCGTAGAGTGCAAAGTAGAGGCATAGGGAGAATTCGACAAAGTACCACAAAAGATACTCAAAAGGGATTTGGAACATACAGAGGGATTCATATGCCAAGTTGGAGTTTCTGAAAGTATAACCTGAATTAAGAAAAGAGACTCGAAATCCAGACTGCAATCCTTAGGGGAGGGGGGAAAAGAAGGCTGCAAACATGCAAGAGCATCAAACAAAGAGCATCCTCTAAAACAGAACACAATTGAAATGCCTGCCTTCTCAATTCCCATCAAAATGTTCTTGAATTCGGATATACAGAGACAAGTTTCTCATTTCAATCCTAGACATATTCCCAGTATGGACAAAAGAGTTTGAGGCAATAACACTTAAACCTCAGCATTTTTGGACTCGGGAAACTCTTCATCTTCATCACTTTCAGCCTCGCCTCCTGCATTGAAGCCTGAGAAGTCCATACCCTCCATTCCCGGCATACCACCCAAGCCACCTCCTAATCCTGCCATGGATCCCAGTCCATCCATTCCTCCCATGTCGAAGCCGCTCGTGGGCTTGGCTGCATCCTCCTCATCATCCTCATCAACCCATTTATCCCAGTCCGCCTTCACATAAGGAGGAGCTTTCCCCTCCGCTTTAAGCAACCGCTTCCACCATCCCTTCTCCGCCTTCTGGAGCTCACAAACAGTATGACGCAGCCCGGTTGCGACCTTACTGCCTTCCACGTTCAACTTCCCGAACAGCTCCAAGTCGGTGCTATACTCCTGATTGCTGGAACCCTCCGTGGCAGAAAATGTGAACCTACCGTCCGGCTCCAGTTTCACTTGCGGGTTCTTCGCATCAGGCAACGACACTGTGATAAACACCTTGTCCGACCGCTGCGCCCACAGAATCTCTGGATGACGACTCATCTCTCCTCTACCCTCCACCCTCTCTCTCTGTCTCTCTCTCTCTCTCTCGACACAAATGCCGAATAAAACCCTACAAATCTGCTGAAAGAAAAACCCACGACTTCACGAAGCTTAGCAGCAAAAAAAAAAGGAAAAAAAAAAAGAAGCCAACAAAACCAACAAGCTTATGATGCAATGATGATGTTGATGATGCAAAGACCTTGTCTGCCTCTCTTGTTTCGATCAGGGAAGGAGCTTGCGGAGACTGCAAAACACAAAACCCTGAAACAGGCACTGGCTTCTGAAGCTCCAGCGAGAGCAAGGCAAAGGCTGCTGCACCCCCACCATGGTTAGGGTTTGGAGCGTAGAAACTCCTAGAATTTACCTACCTACTGAAAACAGTTACCTACCCACCACTCCCTTTACGGACCTGCAGCTACGTACCTGGCTTGTTCGTTGCTACCTGCCTTCCTAGCTAGCGGAGTACTGTAACCCAGTACCCACCAGTGCACAAGGTAGGTAACAGGTAACCACAACTGAGTTTACCAAGCTTGCGCCTAACCACCTTGGTAACCATCCTGTACACCCTCTTCCATATCACCTCACATTACTTAGGTAAGTAACTACAGAGGTGAACCTACACCTACACTGGTACCTTCTTCACCTTCCTATAGAGTTAGTGGCCATATTGAACCCAAAAAAATGTTAGATTTGGACAAACACATAGATTTTAAATCTACGTCTATGTCCAAATTTAGACTCCGGTTTAGTCCAAATATCCCAAAAAATGTTAGATTTGGACAAACACATAGATTTTTAATCTAAGTCTTTGTCCAAGTTTAGACCCCGGTTTAGTCTAAGCAATGGG
The DNA here is from genome assembly GCA_963921925.1 of Sphagnum tenellum. Lineage (NCBI taxonomy): Eukaryota > Viridiplantae > Streptophyta > Sphagnopsida > Sphagnales > Sphagnaceae > Sphagnum > Sphagnum tenellum. The sequence goes on from OY998146.1 coordinate 5,850,778, forward strand.
ATATTTTGAATATTTTGAAAGCAATTTAAATGAAATTTTTTTTTGAGGTTTTTAGTTTTGAGGAGCTGGTTCACCCAAGGTGATAAGAGAAATAGCTAGGGAATAATGTAATGGCGAATTCCTAGTTGCTACATAGGTAGGTAAATTGTGTATGGCACTTGGTGGCTATTTAGGCAAGTGGATGCATGTGAATAGTTAGTACATGACCCACCACACTTATTTTTAGGGTTTAGGGTTTAGGGTTTGGGGATAGAAACATGATGAGAAAAGTGTTTGTTACTCACACACACACTATTCATCCATCTTGCATGGTGCTCGTGTGGGTGGGTGGTTCACTTTGGCCCGTATCTACCCTACCAACTCTAGTTTTGTCTTGTTTGCTTTTGTTTTTTCTTCTATGATGGAGGAAGGATTAGAATAATTAAATAAATCATTCATATAAAACAAAAGCAAGGATGAAAACCCATCCACAAGAACTACAAGGCAAATAAAAGCATGAAAACACATGTCACGAAAGCACATAATAATCAAGACATCATGAATGCATTATGAAATTCAGTTGAATATTGAATAACAAAAATTACTCAAATTTTAATATCCCCCACACCTTAGGTCTAAAAAATTACAATATCACCTTCGTTAAATCCTATTAATTGAGAGCTTTTTTCGCCCTAAAATATTCAGTTTTATTTTATTGAATTTTTTATGAAAAGATCATTCAATATTCAAATGTGCCCTTCAATTTTAAGAGTAGGATCTAAAGGGTTAAATTGCACAACAAAAGAAATATTTGGTCAAGGTGCATTAAACAATGAAATGTTTTCATTTCAACATGTGTCAACACTACGAACTTGCAAATTTTCACCATATCAGAGGTCTACTAACATATCTCATCACAAGCAAGGACCATCTTTTATCTAAACTTTTTGTGTGAATCTAGCTTTTCCTCCTATAAATGAAATATTTTCTTTTAGCGCAATGCAAGCTCTTTTCAAAATTCACCTAATTTGAATCACCATTTTATGCATTTATCTCTTGTTTTTGCCATTAGAAATGGAATCCTCTAAAGGCTAAAAAAAAAAGACATTGCAAGGAAAATCTAAACCAAACCCATAATAAAGTCAAACAAAGATTGAAAGAGGTTTTTAATTAATCATGGTAGTTTTTGTGTTATGACAATAAGAACATAAGGTGTGCATTCACAAAGAAGACTCAAGTTACATTCATAGATTTAGAGGCATCCCCTACGATGATGCATTGTAGAGCAAGGCTTGCAATCAAATGGTTTGATTTTCAACTTGTGACATTGTAAACCAACTAGTTGCACCATGTATGCATCCCATCACTTATGAACTAGTGGCATGTTTCCTTAACAACCAAATGGGATGATGTTTTAAAATGAGTTGCACCTTTATGTGAACACTCACAAACTCATGGAAATTCAACCATTTAGAAGAAATTTTGCAAGTCATATACAAGTTTTAATTGAAATCTATCAACTTTTGACACATTTCACCAATTCAAATGCATTACAGTTTTTTAGTGAGTTTGGTGGATACACTCACCATTCAAGTACATAAAAGGAATGATTCATTGCAAAATCACATTGAACCCAAGTTTGATTGCTTGTTATGACTATTATAACCTACAAATTCTTTTTTGATTAGTTTTTAAATAGGAATGTGAATTATGGTTAATATGGTTTAAATAATCATAAATTTGATGATAGAAAATGTTTTTAAATGTCTTCAAACATAGCTTAAGAACTACGTCCCACTTCATAATTTTACTACAAAGAATTAAGAAAAAACAACAATATTTTCTTAGATCATTTCATATTTTAACCATAAAACATGAATAACATTCTACATGATGACATAAATTTGTATTATCATCAAAACACCAAAATTTGTGGAAATGATGTTTGAGTTTTGATTTTTAACATTTGGAAATGGTTATTTATAATTAGGTTAAATTACAAAGGTTGAAAAGAAATCAAAGTACACATGCAAACCAAAAAAAAATGAAAAATAAATAAAACTTTAATCGTCAAAATATGAAACTATCATATTCAAAATGCTTTGGAGTCACACCATGCACATGCGAGCTTGGCATGCCTTATGAGTAATCACATGGGGTGGCATCTCAACAAAAGTTATGCTTTCATAAAACCCCCGCGCCCCCCCATCCTTGGACCTAGGAGATATCTTTCCTTTTAAAGTTAATTCTATGGACCTTCATGGTCTTGTAGTGTAATGATGGGATTCTTTATTTCCAATACCATAAGCCCACCACATCTTGATGCCCATGAACCTTTTGATGGATTTTGGTGTAGGGTGATGTCATAGCAATTTCACAATTAAACACCTTGTGAACCATGGGCAAAGCTCAAGGTTGAGGGTTACATCAGAGTATTCAAGCATTGCTTCAACACAATGATGAAGCTCACCCACTTTCTTGCACGTATGGCATGTGATTCCCAAAGTGCATTCATCACAAAATTGTGAGGTAATTGAAATATAAGGAATTCCCTTTGAATGCCAATGCTTTGTACTTGATATGTCTAGGGCATATGCTAGAGATCTATTCAAGTAGTATTTTCTATGATGAATAATTGGAGCAAAACTATATGTTGGTTGCTTGAAGGTAGCTTGTACAACCCATTAGACTTGTCTTTATTTGCTTCTATGACCACTTTAAATGGTAGATTTGTTTTAATTATCCAACAATCTTGTGTGATTCAAAAATCACCACACATATTTTTTCAATGATAATTCTCACCAACATTGAACTTATTAATGTTGAAAATATAAAATACATCATTCGTTTGAAATTAGTTTATTGATTATAAATCACCAATGTTTTTCCCTTCCCTTGCATGATGTGCACAAACTTGTTCAAATTGAACATTGGGTAGTTCCATAAATTTCTCAATGTTGTTGAAATTGTTTCAATCTTTAAGCACATGTTTAAATGCATCAAATTCAAGATACCAAGTAATATGTTGGACTTGTTGAGATCCATCGCTGTCATTATTACATCAAACATACATGAGTAATGTTTTCTATCATTTGACTTGGAATACTTCTCCTTCCATTTATCCTCATGAACAATGTTGGTTTTAAGAGGTAGTTATCTTGAATTTTTAGTCCTCTTTGGTTGAGGAACCCAATGTCCCCCATTCATCACAAATGTTACATTGCTCGTTGCATTTAAATGTTTGACATCGCATTCGATCATAAGTTCAATGATCTCAACTAATGTTGTCATGTCTTTTCAATTGATTATACTTCCCAAAATTATTGTTGTGTTTGCTTGTGTGAAGGAATAACACCTCATTATTTATTTTCTTGCCAAATGTAGAGTTTCCTACCATTACTTTTCTAGCATTGACTTGTTCAAGACAACTTCTCAAAGATTCCAATAATTGGTCTCGAATAATCACTAATTGTTTTTTTGTTTGGTAATGTGTACAACTACAGTATTTCTATGAACTTTCATGCTTAAATCAACTAAATAGTAAAATTTTTAATGGATATTATGAAATCAATGATATGAGTTCCTCTTCCATGATTTCCATGGAGTGCAACTTTTTCATTGGGTACAAGGTCCTAACAAAGTTATGTTACAATTTATAAATAGTTTTTGAAGTGCATTCCAATTAGCATTTAATTCCTCAATATGTTGGGAATGAGACAATTTTATCCTTGATTTCCATCATGATGATTATCATTTTCCACCCCCTCCACCCGCCCACCCCCCTCTTGTTTTCAAGCACATGTGGTTAATTGTTGTTACCCATATTCTCAAATTTATGAGGTTGGCATTGATTTAAAACTATATCATGCAAGTTTTGTCTAAAGTTTGAAGAAACCATGCATAATAAAAAATGTGATTAAATAAAGAAGATCTTAGAACAACCACAAAATAAAAACAATTGTATGAACATAACAAGAAATGAAATAATAAACAATATTCATCAATGCAAAGTAGCTACAAAAATAGAGAGACTCCCCATAACCATCAAGTGCAAAGTTCATTGATTGGATTCATTTTTGAACCTCCCTCTACCAACTTTGATGAGCATTGTGATTTTGCGAATGATATACCATAGCCTTGGCTCAAGTTTGACATTAAATAATTATCAAAAACCTTCAATGAATGTTTTTGATAATAAAACATCGAAGCATAAAAAAATGTGATAAAAGCACATTGGAAATAATGAAAAGTGATAAATGCACCTTCAAAATGAAAAAAATTTGAAATTTTGTAGAAGTTCATAAAAGAAATCATGCTTTTCGTTTGTCATTTTTTTTTCATTTTTAAAGTGGCACATTATTAGCAAGTATCCTCACATAGATTTAGTCATAATTCACCTAATTAGTGATATTTTTCTCCACAAACATTAAAAGCCTAGCCAATAGGTAGAAGTAGGTGAAGGGATGAGAATGTGACCATTGAAATATCAGTGTTATGGGAAGGCAATTGGATGATCAAACTAATTTATTAAAAAATTTCATTTTCATCAATGAAAATCTTAATAATTATTTTAAAAAATGAATGCATTTTTTGAATATATATAGAATGCATCAAACCTAACCAAAGGTTATGGTAGTTGTCATAAATAGAAGGTGAAAGGAAAAATATAGCAAAATGATGCATAAAAAAATAATGATTAGTGGGGGATGGATCACATGTTTTTAGCAACCTTTGTGTGATTTTAAGGTTAGTTGGAAAACTTGTTTTAAATCAATGTTTTAATCATTTATATTATTTTATCAAATTGTTGTTAATTTCCAACATTGATAGGCTTATGCAAAAGTATGAAGAAAAAATGTTATGGCCAATGAAATTATTAGATTTGGTGGTCTAATTTTTTTGAAAAAATATTTATTAGTGAACAGATAGATAAACATGTAATAGGTTTTGATAATGATGGCAAATTTCATTAAACAAACACCCAACAAAAGGGGTAAAGAAAAACAAAAAAAGAAGACTCAAATTCAAGTTAAAAGTTTCCTAACTTAGGCATTCCCTAGGAATTAACACTAATGCAAACGATGATGCAGACAATTATGTTGCTGTAAATAATGATGTAAGCGATAGGTGATGGTGGTGTCTGTGACAACAACACCCTTTACTAACCATGCCATGTTAACATAATGATGAAGAAAGTCATAGGTTTGTTGGTGTAAGCAGCCAAAAACTTTTATCACAAGGTGTTGATTGTGTTAAAATCATTTCTTTGCTTGAATCACCATTATCGTAGCCACCCCATGAAATGAGGTAGCGCAAGAAACCAAATTTGTTGATTGGGATTGATGATGACCACATCGGCCAAGGTGTAAATGTCATTAATTAATAACACGATGTTAACCCACTGATGAAAAGACTTAAGGGAAGTGGTGGAAGGACATAAGTTTGCTCACTTGAAACATGGAACCCCTATGTTTTTCACGATGAAGGCAAAGACATTTCAAATGACATCATGGGATGCAATTCATTCTCCACCATGGGAACAATAAAAGATGATGATTCACTGCTAGATCTAGGGTTTGATCACCAATGCAATGAGTCACATTGAGAATTAAAAGATGGAGGAGGTCCAATTTAATGCATAATTCATAAGGGAAAACATTAGAAGCTATATGGAAAGGTGGAATGACCGAGTGAACAAAAATCAATGCATTTATCCTTAGGCCTACATAAGACTTCAAATGTGTGGTGTTATAAATTGGAAGTTGTGGCATTGATGATGTTGAAGAAAAAATGATTGTGTAATCTGTTTGAAATGCTCTTTTGAAACCAATGTGATCCCATTTTAATAAATTACATGGAAGGAGGAACACAAGCCACCACATCTAGAAGAAAAGTTCTTATGCTAACCAAAAATGGGTTTAGTGGGGGGAATGGACCAAAATTGTTGGTGCCTATCATCTCTAATAATAATCTAACAATGATGATAAGTGTATCAAATGTTTAACTCCCCGAATAGGTCATTGGTGCAATGAACTATATGAAAATGAAGCCAATTCTCCCCACAAGAAATGGGGAGAGAAACCTATTGGTGCACTAAAGGGGCTATGAACAATCCAAGGAACTTAGGTCAATGAATCTCCCAAAAACTTGTATGATTGTCAAGTTGAAGGAGCCAAGTTGACATTGAAAGATTGGTAAGGAGGGGAAAATGGAATAGATAGGAGGGTCTTTGGGCAAAACATTGAAAAATGATCCCAAGAAACTATTTGGACATCCCCTAACTTTGGAAGCACTTTTACATGAAACATCCTTGTTTAACATGTCTAGTAGGAAGATAGGAAGAAAGAAAAGTGAAACATACCCAAATTGAACACTCAAAATTTGGATATTGTCTAACAAACTATAAAAAATCGACAAGAGGAGAAAAGCTGAGAGGCAAACTAAAAGATGACTAATCTAAATAATCAAAATTGACAAGAGGAGAAAAGTTGAGAGGCAAACTAAAAGATGACTAATCCAAACATTTGGAGGGGTGAATCATAAACCCTATGGAAACCAATTGAAGAATGAAATGCTTAAAAAAATAAGAATGACAAAAGTTAGGCCAATGATGTGAATGTCATTAGCAAAGGAAAAAATAATGTTTTTTCCTCATAGAGCATTGTAGTGCATAAAAATAGGCTAGTATAGAAAGAGGCTGGACAAGAGGATCTGAGTGTGCCCTTCAAAGAAGAGATGATGAACATAATTGCAAAGGGGGAATGGTGGCTAAAGAAGAGGGGAACCTATCGCATATAAAACGATCAAACGAAGGGAACAAGTTAGTCTCCTATTGCACAAAGCTTGTGGAAAATAATTTTCCTAAAAATGATGTTGAAAACAATTGTGGCATTCATCTACAACAACACTGAATCAAAATGAACATCTAAGTTTTTGAAAGTTTAGAAATGTTAGAAGTTGAATCAAAATGAACATCTAAGTTTTTGAAAGTTTAGAAAGTTTAGAAATGTTAGAAGTTTTTGAGAATGTTAAAGAACCCATAGAAATGGTAGATAAGGGATCATTATTGATGAAATTGCTACATGAAATTTCTATTTCCAAAAAGGTTTTTTCACCATTTTCAACCTGGACTAATGCTCTAAATATAAGCTGGGTGTATTTATTATTTAGTATATAGCTACTTACACACACTTACTTATGCGCTTTCATAATTTAATTTCTAAAAAAAATTAGCGAGAAGAGGAGAGGGGGTGGTGGTGGGGCGGGGGGGAGGGGGAGAAGGGGGGGATGGGTTGGTTTCTGGGCTCCAGTCTTTTTCATGCTCATCGGATGAGAGCCACTTTCCCACACACAAGCGATGTGGCGTCATCTGGGACGCTCGTGCGCATCCACCACCACCAAACGTTTGTTTGTTTGTTTGTTGTTGCGTTGAATCCGAGCTTTGCAGGAAATCTGCATCATCCTTCTGCAGCAAGCGCGCATTCCTCAACCCTGCTTCGAAACATTGAAGAGAGCAACCAGGCCCAGGTGCAGGTTTGCATGATCACAAACTCTAGATACGGAGAGGAGGAGGAGGAGGAGGAGGCGTGAACAATCTCCAGGTACTTTCTTTGTTTAGCTGTACCATCATCGGCTCTACTGGAAGGGTTTGGTAGTGGCTCTAGTGGCGTGTGTCTTTTTCGCGGTTTTCTTGCTCTGCTACTGCTCCTTCACTATTCTGCTGTTATTTGGGGAATCTTCTGTGCGAGATTCAGCTGCTTTTGGTTTCCAGAGCTGAGAATTGTTAGTGCATCTAAGAGCATCTAAGTCCGTCGAAAGAATGATGGATCGTGAGCTAGAATTGAGGGTAAGATGCGTCTCTTGTATATGCCGCTAGAAACCGTTCGGAAAACCAAGACTGGAAACTAGACTTGTGACGGGGCTTTTTCTTTTCCTCCTTATATCTTTTGTTTATTACGTTCAACACTTCACGGTCATACGCCGTTGTCAAGACTATTTCAGTAACTTGCTTTGAACGATGGACAAGATATAAGCGGCGATACGGCCACTGGTGTTCACATGTTTTCTTTGGAGAGCGTGCAGGCCCCTGTGTGATGATTTTGGCTTGTGAACCATGTGAGAGCTTCAGCTTATTTTATTCTTGAAACTGAAATTTGTAATGCTTCTGGGAGCAGTTCATGTGTCAACTCAAACAATAGAGAGTTCAGGTTATATCAAAACATTCAAAGGAATGTGAACTAGTGTTATTTAGAATTATTTTGCATCCAGAGAGTTAGCAGGTCTCTTGTTAGCCAGTCGAACATTTTGCAACTATGTCAGCATTATTATTGGAAGATGAGTATTCTTTAGAAAGTATGGTGGTGTTCATGGGCTGGCATTGTAAGATATACAGCTAGATATTTGATCCACAACTCTTGGTGTCCTTTTGAAAGCTTAGAGGGCAGCAACATGGATGAGTTGACTGTGTGCATGAAGCATTTAGTGTTGATCTGCAGCTCTTTAACCCCAATCATGACAATTTTTTAGTTAGTTGTGCGTTTGTTACCAGTGCAAGAAAGATGCTGTGATTCTTTCACTCAAGTGTGGAGCAGTTTTGCAACAGGGTCCAGCTGGATGTTTTATCAATTACAGCTAATCAAGACATTGTCACAGAAGTTTTGGAGGCAGCACTTACGGGGCTGTCTGGCATAATAAGTGGAGCTCTTGTCTGGGATTTGATCAACTTCCACAAAGACAAGTGGACAGCCCTTGGCCTATGTCATCAAAGGTGAGCTCAACCTAATGTTTAAGGTTCTCACTGCACTCGCAATGCTTTAGCACATGTTAAGGAGAGATTGGCAGTTCAATAGAGGTCATCATCAATTGCTGGAGCACTGGTTGATAACTTTGGAGTTCCATCTGCTAACGGCTTATTCATTTTCTTAATAGCAGTGACACAGTGCATATTTGCAGCAAGAATGTTCATGACAAAATTTCAACGGATGCCCTTGCTACCTTCAAGTGCTGGAAGATTTCCAAGCTATTCTGCTGCTGCTTAGTGTGGATCTGAATATGGCTGAATACTTCTACGGACAATTGAATTAGTTCTAAACCTGAGGGACATTGAGAAGACCTATTTCTTTGAGAGTGTTCATGTTGTCAACATGCTTGGGAAGTCTTGTCTGGATATACTCACCAGTTCTTGTGGGTCTATTCTACGCATCAGTTCCTGCTTTCTTTCTTCCTTTGACTGTCTTTTCAGTAAAAGTTGAGTTTCATGAAGTCTCTTACTAGACTTGTAGACCTACAGATGCATTCATTCTAATCAGGTATTAGGAAAAGTTCCAACCAACATAGATAGCAGATTATGTAAGCATAGTTTAGGGATTTGAAGGATTATACTTGAAAACTTCGAGTAGTATGGAAGGGTTCTAGCCCCATGATTTGATTTCTTAAGGAGCTTTTGATCACCCACAAAGTTTTTCTGTGACCATTGTAGACATGTACACTAGAACCCATGCTCCTGAGGATTCTCTGGCAAAGATCCTGGGAATCTGGCGACCAGCATCTTGTATCTAGGTGTCTTGAAAGCTAAAGCCACAATGGAAAGCAAAGAGGATGGGGAGTTTTTGAAGACTAGTCAATCTGTTTTATTGGTCTTAAAGGGCCAGGCTCTTGCTACATCCACCACAGGCAAGATTGAAAATGATGTGGAGAGCACTGAATCAGCGTTACATTGTGTGGGCAAGCTTGGAGATCGAGCCACTAGTGATGTGATTGTGAGACTACGAACAGTTGATGGTCGTGATGAATGGCTTTATTCCCATTCAAGGATTCTGTCTTCAAAAAGCAAGTATTTTGCAACACGTCTCTCTGATGAGTGGCCAACCTACCATCTTCTTGACTCTCGGAATTGTGTTGAGATCAGCTGTCTGGAAAGTGACATTGACCATCATGTCACATTGCTGCGTCTGCTCTATACTGACTGTCTAGAACCCATTGGTGACACCTGGTACAGTGTGAATAATGCACTGGGCATGCTTAGAGTTGCAACAAAGCTGGGTTGTGATGCCATTGTATCAAAATGTGCTCAATACTTGGAGGCAGTGCCATGGGAGGAGAATGAGGAGGAAGAAATTCTCAAGACATTGCCAGGTATTGTGCTGCTTTTTTTATGCATTTTATTATCTCCTCAAGGGCAACAGAAGTATGGTTTGGTAGCTCACACTGATGTCCTGCACCTGGCTACTTGAAAGTGGCTTCCCTGAAAATGTCCAGAATAGAGTTTTGCAGTGTGAAGTGGACTCTAGCATGGTCTGGGTTGTGACTGCCTATAATTGCATTTGTTAATCATCTGCAGTTTGGGTGGTTAGAACATGAAACAGGGAATCTGTCTTGCACAATTGGAAAGGTTCAGTTTCAGCTACAGTGAGAACAATGTCTGACTATCTAGGATTACACCTGAATATGATGGGTGTGAGGGCTGCTGTGTTGTTCATAGAGAACTTTGATATCAGGAAGATGCTCACTTGATGTCTTCCAACAGGGATGGTCAGATTCTCAACATACAGATGCTACTTTGTTTGTGCTCTGAGTTTTCATTGCCATTCTGGCAGAGCTTGTTTTTGCACAAATGTGAGGTTCATCCTTTTGTGGACGGTGTTCTAAGACAAGGAACTGGCAGGTCTGGGTGCAGATGTAGTTCCAGTTCTGGCCCGTCTACAGCCTGTCAATGCTGACTCTGTCCGGAACGTGTTTCTCTCTGCTGTCCAAATTGCCATCTTGCCCCAACAAAAATCATCCAATTTCCCAAGTGAGCTGAAAGTTGCTGCCCAAGAGCAGGTACTTTTGAGACGTCTTCTTGAAGGATTGGTCTCCACTGGTTTCGAGGCTTGCTACACTTACAGCTAAAGCTGCTAAGAGAAGCCTAGGAGTGAGTGATCACATTCCGGGGCCTTGCTTCATGAAGAGTGTAGTACAGAACTTGGACAAGATTCAGACTTGCAGGTGAAGTGTGCTTATAGGAGAGAGAAATTTAATGACTGATGATTTCTTGCCCTTCACTGAGCTACCTGAGGATTTTGTGTGTAAAGCAAAGGGGTTCACAGGAAGTGAGCAGTCAAAAAGCATATCTTCATACCTTTTCTTGCAGATATTAGAACATGTTGAATCTTCTAACAACAGAATTGCTTTAGTCAATAGATTGAACTTTTGGAGTTGATCCGGTTTGTCTTTAATTCTTCAGATGCCTGCATCTGATATGCTTGGAATCAGTTTCCTTTACAAGTGATGGGAGATGTCACTGTTCAGGTGGAGTACATGCTCGTTGAGGATGATGATGCTCCCCTCTTGAAAGCTGATGCTTACATCAAATCGAAATTGAGGACATTTTTCTCAGAAGTCTTTGATAGCTTCAAGCTATTTCTTGGAAGACTCCTCTCAGAGGCAGATCTAGGCAGCCAAGTCTCAAAGGAACTATTGCTTGAAAAAGTTTCAGACCTCCTTTGGGCATCCCGAATTCTTCCCAGAGTGGGCCTGAATCCAGAGCTTGTTGATTTCTGGTCAAGTGCTTCAAGTGATGTCATCAGGGTCCTAAACAGTGAGAAGCTGGAGGAAGTTTTGTGGGATACAAAATTGCGGGTGGTGGAGATTGCAGCCAAAGTGCTGGAGGCAGTTGGCTATGGCTTTGTCATTGTCAAAGCTGAGGAACGCACCCAATTGGTCAAAGTGTGGCTCCCATTTATTCGAGATACAACACCCCTTTTTGACTCACTCTTTGCTGCAGAGAAGATGTCACTCCAAATGGACACAGATCTCTGCCAAACAATCGAGGCTGCTCTTGTCTCCCTCATTTTGTCGCTGCCATCTGGAGATCAGGCAGACATTCTTGTGGATTGGCTGAAAACTGAGCAAGCAAGGTATTTCTGCAGGGCTTCATCTGCTGAGATTGATCATATTGTCTAATTCACCTTGTCACTTAATGATGCCTGTTGTCTACTGTGGAGTTGCTTAAGAGTAAGACATGGAGTGACCAAATTTTGTCTTTGCAAAGTTATGAGAAGTTCATTTAAGTAAGATTTCAGTTCCCCTGGAAGAAGGGCTTCATCATATGTTTTGGATCTATTCATATGACTATTGACAAACTAAGTGACACTCTTCATCATGCTCTGAACTTGAAGTCTTCTCAAATACCTCATTTATGTAGGGACCTATGGGTCTCAATCATAGACTGAAGACTGGATGATTCTTAATAGTCAGCATGTAAGAAAGGTTAGACCCATGCCATGTCCAATCCCAAACCACCTAGTTCTTACTACATCAGGTGGTGCGAACAGTTTGTGACAAAGGAATAGTCTAACATCAAGAATTTTTGGTTTGTCATATTCCAGGTATCCAGATCTAAGTGAAGCATTTGAGGTTTGGTGTTTTCGAAGCAAGGCTGCTAAACGGAGACTAAATATGGAGTCTACAGTTTGAGTAAAAGTTCAGGTCAGCAATGGGAGTGCAAAGCTACATTGGATTTGCTTTCATTTTAGTTCAAAATTTCTCCTCAAAAGCAGGATTAGCCTGCTAGCAAATTTGCTGATAGAATTGTATAAGCTTGGCATTTTATTTATGGTTTCTTTCTCTTTTTTTGCTTCATCTTTTGAGTGGATCTTCTTGTGCCCATCTTTTCTGATGGCTGAAATGGATAGAAAGATTAGAATTGTTATTGCAACTAGTTAACACACCTGTTGTTGGTTATCCTTTGACCAATGGAAAGCTTCCAAACAGTTGCCTTTGAGGAACTGCCGATAGTTGTCAGGAGTGCAACTACTCCCTTTCAGATGCCTCTCTCATTCCTAGGTGAAACCTGTGCTGGCAGAAAACCATTGGGAATCCGGCTAAGCTCCGTCTATGCTTGGGTAATGCCTTTGTACAAGGTTTACTTCAGAATGATGTATAGGTACTATTGGCTTGCTTACCTTTCACTCCTTTGAGGATAACTTCAGAATCCTTCCTTTAGCATGGCCTTCACCAATAACCTGACTGCAAGTATTCTACACCCTTTCCTTCCACACTTGTGCTGGACTATACTTTATTAGCTATAATCTATTACTAATCAACGGACTTGCCCAAACACTTTTGGTGAAGAAGACATGCAATTGGTGGGGGGCTACTTGGTTCTTGTTGTGGTCAAGCACCCATCCCTCTATTTATTTTACCTTTTACCTTCCTCATAACAACCACCCCCCCCCTTCCCTTTCACCTTTCTCCACTTGGAAAGACTTGCTCAAATTTTGGTAGTGTATTTGGAGATGCTATCATAAAGTGTAGAGACTTGCTCATTTTTTGGTAGCATGTTTGGAGATGCTCTTACAAAGTGTAAAGACTCGCTCATTTTTTGGTAGTGTATTTTTCTGCTTGGCTTTGCCTCTCAAGGCCCTTATTTACCCTACATGTAAAGACCCGGTAGAGAAATCTTTAGTATATGTGGAGAGTGTCCTAAAATGTCTTACAAGGAATTTCCTTGTGTAAGACACCAGTTCTTTATGTAGGGGAAGTTCCCTTACCTTTGGACTTCCTTGTGTTGTGTAGATGGGCTTAACTCCTTTGTGTTAGTCATGTCAGCTCACAAAAGTCTTGTGGCAAGGGGATTCCCTTATACATTCACAACATAAACACAACCGGCTGCAAGGGGATTCCCCTTATACATTCACAACATAAACACACACCTATGTGCTTGAATATTTACATTGACATTTAACACACACGCGATTGAACTCATATCCAACACACGATTACGATTTAAACTATCATTGCCTTTTTGCTTCAATTGTATGATGCACCTATCACTATTGTCAAACCTTGCAAAATTTTATTTATAAACACATCAGAATTTTCGAAAATGTCCAAAAGAAGAAAGGGAAAAAAAAAGAAAAAGAAAGGGAGAATTTAAAGGATGCTAGGTTAGCACCAACTAGATGTCAAAAAATCTGTCTATTTCAACAATCAACCACTTGTAATAGGTTAGTCGTGGGGATCGGAGGTGTGTTCCAAAGGGGTGGAAATCGAGAAGTAGTTGGAACTACCATTATCACCCAACTTAAGATGGAGGGTTCTTGCATCCTTTGCAATGTAATTGATTTTTTTTTATGAAGAAAAATGACTAGGATAGAAATAGGAAGGCTTTCAAACCCTTTGAGACTTTAAATGGCATTGGCACAATTGTGTAAGAACATTTTAGCTTGTTTGTGTAGACATCCAAACACTTCGATTGCTAGAAGGAGGAATGGATTAATGGGCTTTCAATTGTGATAACCTGTTGTTTTTGGCTTGAGTTGCATTGATGGCAACAAATCTTTGAGTTGTGCAAGATTAAAAAAATAAATCCACTCATGTTGGGTCAACAATGACAACATCAACTAGGGTGTGAATTCCATCTTTGGTGAGGACAATGTCAACTTGTTGATGAGAGGAATTAGACATGGCAAAGGGAAGCACATGTAGTTGTTTTGTCCCACGTGGGAATTAACATTTCATGCAATGGCAACAAAGTGTTGTGAATTACATCATTGGTTCTTGTGCGTTCATTGTCATGGGCACACCAATGGAATGTGTGCACACACATTGAGGGGTACTTGTAATTGAAGGATGTGGTAGTCCAAGTCATGTCCAAAGTGTTGTTAAACAAATTAAGGAAAATATTCAAAAGGTTGGGAAGACTCATCAAATTATAAATTAAGTGTTTGCCTCGAGACCAACACATGATAAAATTCGAGCATGATGGGTTTTAGATATCCTATCGGAAAACATGCTGAAGAGGGTAAAATAGTGTAAATGCTTTGAGATGGAATCTTAAAGTTGAACCATTTGTTGTTTAATAAGTTGTTTAAAAAGAAGAAAACACACGCAAATTGGGGGTGGTAGAAGATCACAAGCCACCTTAAGGTCTTATTAGAAAGGGAAGGTGTTGTTGATTCATGCTAAGGGTTTAAGAAGGAATGAATGTCGATTGATTATAAATTTAATAGTTATGATTGAAACTACAAAGGCCCATCTCCCTAAGTAAATTGTCGGGGCAATGGTGGCTGTCAATACGAGTTTGATGCCATTAAAAGTTATTGGGAAAGAGACTTGTTTATGGGCTATCAAAGGATCTTGGATCCAATAAGCATCCAAACGTTTGAAAGAGGGAATAATAAAAGGAAATTTATAAGGGACTTATATGAAGGTGGAAAAGGGAGGTGTGCATCGTAATAAATATGATGGTCATTGCATAAAACAATGAGTTAAAATTTCAAAGGCTACATGAATATCACCCATTTTATGGAAAAGGTTGACATGTTGAATTTCTCTAATAAATCATCTTTGATGAAACATGATGTGAATGATGAGGTGCCCAATGGAACCCCCAAGATTCTAATTCTTTTTAGATGGGGTGTTAAATTGGGTTGGGGTGTCAAAGTTAGGTTGCAAGTTAGAGGGGGACCATGTTACACATTTTTGAGGTTGGATAAGACTTGTTACATATAGTTCGGTCTGAAAATGTTTGTATGCAGATGAGACAATTGAAGGGGGGTCTATGATGTGAGTGTCATTTGCAATGGATGGAAATAGACAAGAAGAAAAACAACTAGTTGTAAAACATAAAGCCTTAAAGTGAGTTAAGACAAATATTGCCCTTCCTAAAGGAGCACCTTGATAGGTTCCCATGGTAGATGGGATGAGTGTGACATTACTTTCATGATTACAATGATTGTAAAAGTAAAACATGGGAGATTCAAATGCATAAAATGCATGAACAAAAGGGATGAGTTGCATGATGTTTACACTTGTTGCACAAAGTTTTTGAAATATGACCCTTTCTGGAATTAAAGACATTTGCCATGTCTAGTTGGAGAATAATCCAATTGGATGAAGGTTTAGGGTGCACTTGATGCCATAGATTACTACATCACATTTGCCTTTAGTTATAACTTTGAATTGGTGTGGGGAGAAATGTGTTACAAAGGCATCAAGTAAAAGTGAAGGCATAAAACATAACGATATGATGATTCCCTTAGTACAATGGGTTGAACTCCACCTAAAAACTTGGTCATGGTTAAAAGGCAAATCATTCCAAAGACACGTGCAATTTGAGGTGGAATGTGACTCTGTGTAATATGAAAAAAAAGTTGAAATAACTGAGGGAATTCATTTGCTAAATCTTTTAGGTGAAAATAATTTCGAAAATGTTAAAAATTATCATAGAAAAAACACTTATCAATAAATGTGGCATGCGTTGGAATGCCAATTTAAAGGAATAAGATGAAAGCTCAAGGTCCTAGTTTAGATTGCAATCTTTTAAGAAAAATGGGAAGCATCCCTTTGATTTAAGGTGCAATGTAATGAGAGTTGAAATGGTGTCCAAAGACATGGATGCAAAGGAAAATGGTGCCAAAGTGTGAGTTGTTAGAGAGTATTTCTTTGCATGTCCAAGAATTAAACTACCAAGAAAGCATTTATGAGTTGGAAGATCATGTTGGGGAAATGGCATTACGTCAAACTTGTTGCCAAAGCTTGGGCCTGCAAAAATAACTCCTCTTATAACTTTTCTTAATCATTTGTTAAAAAACACTTGAGTAGACTTCATGTTTCCACTATGCCTTATTGCCTTACCACAAAGGGGCAAAAGGAGACAACATTACGGTAATAAGAAGAGCAAATGCCAAGTTGTCACATCATAAGGGTCTTATGCCAATTTATCCAATGGAAAATAAAAATGTCGTTTTTACATCATGTCGTAAAGTGATAGGGATGCGATTGTGTAATCAAGGATGACAAAAGCCTAAATGAAAGGACCTGAAGACATCTAATGATGAAACTCAAAATTAAGTTAATGCAGGAGGGGCAGAGGAAAGGAAGGTATTGAACCAAAATGGTCACTAAGGTTTGGATTAGATGAATTAAATGTTTGATAGGAATGTTGATGATGGGTTAACCTTCAATTGGTAAATTGGCACCTACAAGTGGAGCAAGAGACTTTAAATGGAGGTTGTGAGCGTGTTGAAGAGATGGGGGTAGGTTGGGGGGTCTAATCATAAACAGGCGTAAAGGTTGATAGAGTGGAAGGGTAAAAAGGTCCTACTTATGCATGCTCAAAGGGGTTTGGAAAAGTGTAAGGTTGGGGCCCCACATTCATAGGAAGGGCTGGGGGTCGATAAAGGGAACTAATAGGTGGTTTGTGGTTTGTTAGAATAGGAGAGGGAATTAGTGGGTGGTGCATGATAAGGCAAATGGGCAATGGAAATTACAAGGTTTGATGAAACATGATGAACTAGGGGACATGGGACGTTTGGTGCCCATGAGGATAGAGGCTTAGTAAGAGCACAAACCCCATTTAAAAAAATTACTTACTATAAAAAATAATCTTAAATTTACAAAACCAACCATAAAAAACTAAAAATATCAAAAAGAAAAAGATAGGAAATCTTCTAGAGGTCCTTAGTTAGGGCATTATGCCAAAGCCAAACTTTAATTTCACTATAGGCTTGGGTGTTATGATCATTACTCTATTGGGTTCAACATGACCTAGACATTTTAAATACCAAAATATTACAAGCTTGACCCCTTGTCCCTAATCATGTAGGACTTGACACAAGTAATGCCACACAAAATTTTCTTTAAAAATGACTTTAATGGATTGGTTACCGTTTTCACAAGAAACCCAATCCACTTCACAAGCTATGTACAACAAAGTTCATTTTGTGATGAAAAGCTTGTTGTGTTTTCAAACGCTTTTAAGATGCACCACAATGCTTTTGGTTGATTGGTTGGTTGGGTGACTTGACGAAATACGCATTTTATAATGCATTGGCTTTTATTTGCTTTGTAAAGACACTCTAATACCAAGTATAATTATTACTTTCAATTGTTTTCCCCTATTGTTTGGTCCCCACAATCTCCCTATGTTACAAACATGACACAAAACAAAAAAAAATGTTTAGAAAAAAACCTTCTTGATTCAACCCTTTAGTGGATTAATTACCTAAGGGCCTAGATATAGTGGCCTTTAAAGGAAAACATAGTCCATTTTTGTGGCCCTTTTTTTTGGGCATGTATTTGAAGGACCACAATTGCTACAACGACTAAGATGCCATAGGCTCCATGGCAACTACTCTATTTGCTTGCTAAAAACCTTAATTAAGGCTTTCACTTATTCTTTTGTTCGTTAGCCTAGAACCTAGCCATGTGAGGTTTGTCATTGAGTGTAGAGCTTTCCAATGTTGTGTCAAATTCTTCAATTAATGTCATTTCCCCTTTCAAATTGATGTATGAGCAATTTAATGCAAACATGATTAAAGGAGCCATTCAAAAGGGTGGACATTTTAAAAATATTGTATTTCTATATCTTTTAAACAACACAATGGCAACAAAATATTAAGAATGTCAATTTGTTTTGTGAATTGTTTTTTCATTACTAGCAAAGTTTCAACCACAAAAAAATCATGTAGATCATGATGTTTTAGAAATCCTTTTCTAACATTGAAAGGATAGAATATTGGAGTGGATTCTACTTTTAAAATTTTGAATATCCTTTTTGATTATTAGATGTGCACCATTCACCCCCAAATTTGGACATCATATTCATGTTGATGGTTAAATGAACAAAAGGAGTTGAGATTGGTAAATTTTTACACATATCAATTCATTTGGTTTAGACATGCTTTTGGCACTTTAAATTACAAATTATGATTATGTGTACCTTAACAAAAATAATTCATTTCTATGTGACAAAGAACACGAATAAGTTTTATGGAGGATATCACGTTGATTTTTTTTTTGTCATTTATTTTCAATGTGATTTTCTAAAGATTGTGAAAATTATGTTCAATTCCCATAATTTGTAGACTTCAAAATGTGGTTGTTTTTGGTTCCTTTGATTACGTTTGCATTTGTTTGGGACTTTTTTTGACAATACTACTATGACTTTTCAATTGGACATAACTTTTGGGTTCACCTACTTTGTTTTAGCAATGTGAACCTATTATGTTGTGGTCATTTTGAATTTTTTTCCAATAAATAAAAGATCATTTGTTATTTTCTAAAGCCCTCAAATCACACTACACATAACCTTTGAATCACATAACTTTAGACCTTTCAATATTATAAAATAATTCCAATTGGAAATAACAATCCTCATGATTTGTTTAGTCAACTTGATGTGGCATTCCATTGTAGCCCAACAAGTTCAAATGTATCTTGCCTAAACACACCATTTGACTTCTATTGCTAGCTTGAATTACACACCATCATTGCCATTTGACTTGTCATGTCATTAGGACTTGCTTACATAAAGAAAGAAGTGTGCCCAATACTCCTAATGTTCTAAAACTCAATATTGGGTAAACCTAAAGTTTTTCAAAGTTTCATACATTTCTTTACATTGTATTTCATTCCATATGTTTAAGTTGTAACTTGATAAAGAAAACAATAATGACATCCTCCAAATAACTTAATAATATCTAGTTTTGAGTACATGTTCATTGCAAAGGTGAACCCACATCCATTATTTGATAGTGCCTTCATTGATTGTACTTAAATCAAATTGGATTCCATCATATTTCTCAAGCTCTCACTCATATTTACTCCACCTTCAACATGCCTAATTTAATCTCTAACTCTTCATTTTTGATTATTTCCATCATTAGAATCGATTTGCCTTCTAATGTGATACGGTACATAAACCTTCAACCAATGAAATGCCTCATGATCACCAAAGATATTACATATTCTTGTTTTAGAATTCAGGAACAATGATTAAACATACATATATGTCTCAAATGATTGGCACAAATCATTCCATGTCTCATAGGTATATGGTTTCTTTTTTTAGATATTGTATAATGTTCCCATTATTGTCATCTTAATAAGGTTGAGGCTATACACAATATACTTAATATCATTTTGATCTAAAATATAGTTTAATAATGCTTGGTGTTTCAAATAGACAAAAAAATAATGGTACTTTCAAGTTTCATGATTATGAGTCTATGAAGTTAAATGTTTGTAACAATGTTCTTTTGGGAAGTTAGATATATATTTCAATTTCAGCCTAAGGTGTTTTTCAATGGAATCTATCACCCCCCAATCTAGTTGAGTTGTTCTTTGGATATTGTCATTTATGAATGTGAATAATGTGTGATTTCATTCCAAGTAATTCCAAATGAGTGTGAGATATGACCAAAAAAAAGACCAGTTATTCCTTCTCATTGCTTCCCTATTGCCACCTACCATTGATCCCATCAATTATTACTTATCATATTATTGGAGCTAGCAATAGAGAATCCTTCACACTCCACAAAGGTGTCAATGAGCACCTTTATATCTTGGTCACAATGAACAGTGCATTTACTAGCATATAATTCAAAATTATTTATATTTTTCATAGTTAAAATGGTAGCATTAGATGTCAATTGAATTTGCGAACAAGTTTATTTCCAAAGAATAGTCAAATGTCTTAAAAAGAACCCAATATGTTCCTTATTGTTCAATAATAATATTTTTTTTGAGTATTTTGAACTTTAGTTTTTTCAATATCCCATAACTTCATTACTCAACATAAGAAGAATTTGTATATGAATCACAAAACCAAGTTATGGTCAAGTTCTTATATCTAACATATTATTGAAATGGGAGGCTTGTTTATGGCCTCCTATAATGCTAAGATAGAATACCCATTTTATTTGCATGTTGAGAACACCATTTGAGGGACATAATAATTCAATATCATTGTCTAGTGCTCACTTCTTGTTGTCCATGACCACTTTTGTATTTTGTTTCTTTTGGGGACCCCATAACTCCCTTCATCCTTGAAAACTTCCAGAACAGGAAGCTGGTTACAAACACAAATGGTAAACTTGAATGGAGCTTTGTGAACATTAAATGGGAACAATGAAAGGAACCAAATATAATCTATTTGGCTTACTTTGAACATCATATGGGAAATTTATTGGATGTGTAATGGTTCTTTGGTGGGATAGTTATGAATGATTAGCTTTGGTATTTTAAAGGGGTTTCATTGAAAACTTTGGCAAAATGGATGAAATCACTTTTGATTTTTGATTAATTTTTTTTTTTTTTGTTAAGGCACCATTGAAGAAGACGAATATATGGAAAATTTTGTCCTTTTATTTTGTTTTGTTCTATCCTTGGCCTACCCATTATTAATATGGACACAAAATTGGTAAATTTCAGCATTCAGCATCACCATAAATTTCCATTTTGAATTTCAAAATGGGTAATTACGAAGATGATGGCATCATCACCGGTACATTTTGGACTTCTTGCAATATGTCATTTGGACTTGGGATCAGCAACCAACACAAGTTTGTGAACAAATGACCTAAAAGAAACAAATTTGTTGTGCATATGCAAATGAGAAAAAAATGAAGGAGAGAGTGAAGTTAACCTAACCAAAGGATTTGGTCTCTTAGGATTAGGTCAAAAACTAGATAGGGTGTTATTGTTGTGGAGGAAACCCAATGTCAGTTATCAAACTCAAAAGCAAAGAAACCCAATGTCAGTTATCAACCTCAAAAGCAAAGAAACCCAAGGTTGGAAAAGGAAGCAACAATCCAACTACAAAGGATGAAGGAAACCTAGCCAGCCAAGTTTTGTACAGTGTCCTACTTTCAAAGTGCATCTTTTGCAACACATGAAGAGTGATTCCAACAGGTGCAAAAATTGACAATTGTCATTAGATCAGAACACTTTCTTTCTCAAGCCCAAAATATGAATGATTAAATTTGTCCTGGTGCTAGCTATTGGGTTTATTTATTCCATCTTCTCCTTTTGGAGTGTCAACAAGGAATCATGATGCATCCAAAAGGCCTGAGAGGGAAAGAGAATTGCTGTCTTCTTTCTTCATTTAGTGGCATTCAAATAGGTACTAGTGTGTGTGTGTGTGTCTCTCTCTAGACTTTTATACTATATTTGGACTCTAGTTATTCATTCATGTTCATATGGGTACTGAAATTGGGATCCAGGAAAATAATAATAATAATAATTAGCACTGAAAGAAACAGGATATGGGTTCTCTCTGATACATAATAACATGTATGTATACACATGTATTTTACATTGAAATAATGGATGAAATCACACAGTTTTCCTCACACATCTATATATATCATGAGCCAAGGCCTTCTCCTGTATTTTTAAACCCATTGTAAAGCTATAATATTAAACCACGTCATGTTGTGATTTTTGAATTATTACTAAAGTTTGATCAGTTTTGGTGTTCATGAAAAATCTTGGACTAGTAGTGTGTCATATCTTACACTAATGTCAAGCTTTGATATATAATAATGATAATAATAATAATATACACATGTATTTTACATTGAAATAATGGATGAAATCACACAGTTTTCTTCACACATCTATATATATCATGAGCCAAGGCCTTCTCCTGTATGTTTAAACCCATGTCATGTTGTGGTTTTTGAAACTAATTACTAAAGTTTGATGAGTTTTGGTGTTCATGAAAATCAATCAATGGTTGGAACAAGGCTACTCACCAATTAAGCAACCCATTTGATGCATGACATTAAATAGGTATTGTTTTGAACTTTACTTTTTTTTTCTTTTTTTTTTTCTCTTGTTGTTGTGAGGTTGAGGTCTGAAGGTCAGAAGGGGACACTGGAAACACTGGTGAGGTGGTGGTTGGACAAAACCATGGTTGATTTTCATGTCCTCCCTCACAAAAATGTTATCTGAATTATGATTTGAATGTATGGGGGCTGGCATCGACAGTTGTTTGTTTGGTGGCAGTTTTATGACACATTTGACATTTCCAACAAATTGTTACTTCAACTTGGGTCGAAGAAGACCGTCTAGACTTTGTGGCTAATACACTTATACTAGGTTAATACACCAAAATGGTTAATCATCCAAAATAGTAAAAAGAAATTCTGAAATGCTTTAAAAGATTTTTAAAAAAATGGAAAGTGTGTTGGGTATATTATTATTACATCTATATAACACATGACTAATTCATGAATAGGCATAAAAAATGAAAATGATAAAGAGATGAGAACTCACAATCTACATCTACATTTGCATACATCAAATGTAGGCAACATCCAAAAGGGTATGAAAAACAATTTCATAAGTGAATTTTGTAAAATCACTTCGCAAAGAAGTGATTTCACTTTGGCCAAATTATTTAAAAGGACCCAATAAATAAAGAAGTAAAAAACCAAGCTTTCCATAATGGGCCTCTCAATGACTCTTCCGTGCTTTTTTTTTTTGTCATCAATTCCCAAGGAACTACTGACTCATCAATTCCAAAAGCAACTGGGTATGAAATTTTGAAGTGAGGCAAAATAATGAAGTTAGTTTGCAATCAATCAGATAGGACCTCCATAAATTCAGACTCCAGAGTTGACCCTGGAGTACACTTGGGTTACTTGAATGCTCTGAGAAGCAAGGCTCTGGATTCATGGGTTGGTTACCAGGGATATTTAAGTCTCACCAGGAAGTGCCAGTTCACTAAGAGGGATTGAGTGGGCTAGGTTGAACCAACACTTACAAAAACACATTTCTATATTTTGAAATCTTATTACAAAATGTGGGTGCAGTTCATCAGTCCTTGCTCGCCAGATCATGAATTCATTGTTTCCCCACTAAGTCCTGTTCATTATAACCAATGAATACACTCAAAATCTAGTGAAATCATTTGATGTATTGAAGTTCCAAACACACACGCATACATTTTCACACATTAAAAAAAAGTTTTAAAGCTTGTCATTGAGGGGCCGAGGAATAATTGCACACTATAATGCACCCTCTGGTTATACTACAGTGCATGACACCTAAAGGCGACCTGTAAAAAAGTTTGGTGGCCAAATTTGGGCAAAAAATTTCAGCATAAATTCGAGGAGTTTTTTGAATTTGGGTTAGGGGATGTAGAATTAGGGTTATGGAGTGGCGCAACCTCTCTTCCTTCTGGCGGGCCCGTGCATAGGCATACACAAGCCCATACTACTTTGTCTTCACCCACATCCAATTCACAGACAGTAGTGGCCACCATAGGGAGACTTAACAAATGGAAGTAGCAGCCCAAGAGACTGGCTGAGGCCAAGTAGGCACGTCGTGACAAGGATGAGTCTAGACGCGAGGAGGAGGAGGAGGTTAATGTGTTCGACGGCGAAACGATCGTCGATGTTGACGTTGACACATTTGGCGAGGACGCTGTTTGGCTGGAGGAAGAGCTTGAATTTGAAGACGTGGAAGAGCCTGGCGAGGACGAAGCAGAGTAGGCGCAAGGACGGTTGAAGGAGTTATGAGTCCAACTGGAGAGCAAGCGGCCTACCCGTTACATGGGGAACTTGGAACGCTCAAAGCGCTGATGTCGCTAAAAGCAGAGGAAAGCAACTGTTGGGACCAAGAAGCTGACCTCGTTCTTTGCGCCTGTTCCAATGGTGACAACACCAATGTAAATCCTTGTGGCCAAATATGGGCCACCCTAACCAAATTTGGACAAAAGCCATCAATTTTGATTGACAATAATTGTGTCAAAAAAAAAAGATTATGACAAACAAGTTGCGTACTTTGTTCAGCATGTGAAGTATTGCATAAATACGTCGAGTTTTTGGGGTTACATGTTATGTGAGAAGAATATTTAAGCTCGACATTTGGGGTCGCCTTTAGGTGTCATGCACTGTACAAAAATTCTAAGTAAGAGGGTTCTATGTTGTTTGTAAGCAAATTGCACAAGAAAGCAATGAAGGGTTTTAATTTTTACTAGTGTCAGTTGGTTATTACTTTTTAATAAAAATAATCAAAAGTCATGTTTTAAGTTTTTAGTAAAAAAATTTAATTTTCTCATGTTATATTGAAAAGTGATGAATCAGTCACATGAGGATTTAGCCAAATCTGGTTATATGACAAATAAAGAAGTAAAAAATCTAGGATAATCTGGCTACAAGACAAATAGAGAAATAAAAAAAATCTAGGAATCCTATAACATATTGGCTATCCACTAGAAGTTAATTAAAGCAATCAAAAGAAGAAAGCTAGAAATCTGCAAATCCTTCACACAAATCTTTAACTTTTCATAACTTTCTTCCTCCAAATGTGGTGATATTTTTTGAAAGCTTTTCCAAAAAACTTCCCCTGACTATGTTGCTTGGGACTTTTTTTATATATAGCAAAATGTTGAATTTTGGCCAGAAAAATAAAATCACTGAACCCAGTAGGTTATTTAAATGTTTTTTGGTATCAATATTTTTGAAAAATAAAATAAAAATTAGATGCTTTTTTTCACCCAATTTCACTATCAAAGTAATACCATATATTATCAATTTATGGGCAGGTAAATAGAACCCAAATCAACGGTTTTCAAAAATCAAAGAACTAGTCAAAGAACCCAGCTCGACCATTGATTCTTTGAAGGAACCTGCATGTATATATGTATGATGTTCCTCGAAAATTTTCAAAGACCCGGGGGGAGTGGCACTTCTTTTATTCTTTTTTTATAATGAAACCAGAACTGGGTGATCTTTGATTTTGATTGTTTTTGGATGATTTTCAAATGATTTTTGGATGATTCTCTTTAGGATGGATGCTAACTACCAACAAACGTGTGTAGGTTTTCTAATTGGGTTCATGCAAATTTAAGAATTGGCAGATAAGTTATAAAGATACCTTGAGTGATACCCTGATCACTAATCGACTATTTGAAGAGGGCGACTTATGGCGTCTTTCAAAACAAGGCATCACAAACACACTGGCCCTGCCAATAGGCAAGATGTTGCACATGTACCTACTGTGTTCACACCCTGAACACCAAAACAATCCGTTCCAATCTAAACAGTCTAAACACTTTCACCAAAAAAACCAGTTCACCAAATATGAAACCAGTTCTAATCTTATATATTAATTCACTACGTCCGCTCCACTCTAAACAGTCTAAACACTTTCACCAAAAAAACCAGTTCACCAAATATGAAACCAGTTCTAATCTTATAAATTAATTCACTACGTCCGCGATGAAGCTCGGGTTTCAGGCGGACCGGGCCCGGCGCTAATATATAAAGGTAAAACTTTCCAAAAGTTAGATCGAAGAATGCGATAGATAGTCCCTGCCTCAAAAAAAGAAAAGCTTGACCTCCGGTTAAAAAGAGTGTTGTGAGGGTATGTGAGGGTATTGAAGGGTAAAACTGGACAGTTTAGAGTCAGGTTGTTTGTAACCCAGACCTCCTGAGTTGACATCAACTTGTTGGAACCGACAGCACAAGAACTAAAAATGTTTTGTTGGATCCAGAATCCAAACTGGTATTGTGAAAAAATAAATATTTTTGAAAACAAGGTAAGGATATATATATATATAAAGGTTGACTCTTCTCGAAAGTCAGTAAATATATTGAAATTTATAATTAATTATTAATTATTTGTTCAAGTCTATATTTATATAGACCCCTATTTTTATTTGTCGTAAAACTTTGGACTCACATACTTTTTAGCATTGGGGAATTTGTAGTGTGTGTACTGAGTTGAATCCAGAGGTTTTTGAATTTGAAAAAAATGTGATAGAACCAGAACCAAAGGGTTCAAAATTTGGAAAAACCTGGCTCAAACTCGTACTCAAAGAATTGTCACATAAATTTTAATATGTCAAAATGGGGACGAGAGGTTCTTGCAAAATGGAAGAACGGGACAACACGGGTTAAAACCAACCTATTTTTAGGTTGCTTCTAGTGTAGCCTGTGGTGTGGGCCCAAGTGTGAACACATTCTTTATTTTTCACATTTTCACAATTGAGAATTTCTAAATTCAGCAATGTGAACCCATTGAGGGCTCATCAGATTGTTCCATTCCAAACCCAAATTTTTCAATTGGGCTGAATTTCCAGCAACAAAAAATCCACTCCAAAATCAATGTCTTCCACACCTTAGCTCTGAAAATTGTGAAATTGAATTCTATTTTATTAAATCTGACTCACGGAGAGGCCTTTCCAGAAACACTAAGAACGCCCCGAAATTCCAATACAGTTTTCAGTTACGATTTTGATTTAGTTTTCATTGAGAAAAAAAGGGTTCAATAATCAATAGCTTCCACACCATAGCTCCAAACAGTCTCAAATCAAGTCGATGCAGCATCCATAGCTTTCCAAAAATACGAAGAGCCCGACATGAAGTGTCATGGTTTGAGAGATCTGAGCCTGACAAACAAAACAAAACAAACTACCTTGCTTCATAGATAGATGAGCTTGGCAATCCCAGGTGAGGTGAGGTGAGAGAGACTTGAGCATCCCTGGCATCATCATGGTAACCAACCCATCCATGAATTTAATGTTTGGCTGCTGCTGAGGAGGGAAGGGCCTTCCTTTCCTTCAGTGGTGGTCCCCATGCTCAACTCTGGAGTCTTAAATTGACTCATGGGAGAGTCTGTCTGTCTATATCTGATTGCCCAACTATTTAGACTTATTAGTTTGCCTCTCTTCAAATCTCATGCCTGCTGGCTGGCTTGCTTGCTTGCTTGCTGCACCTCTTGAAAGACTTAGGAGGAGTCTGACAGTTGCTTGGGGGGAAGTGATGAAAGGGAGAAAAAAAAGCATGGGTCAGCCTGCAAAATTGCTTTGGGAAATGATGAAGAAAAACAGAACTTGACAGCTCTCTCTTCTGCACAAGTTAATGATGTACAAATTTGACAAATTTGCACTCAGAAATTAGGGATAGTTGGTAGGTACTTACTTGGTGTGTCATAATCCCATTGCTTACAGTACATGATGAGGAAACTATGTACCTATTTTAGGTCCCATTTGTGACAACTTCCGGCTCCCCCCCCTCCCCCATCTTGTTAGTTAACCTTTTACCCTCATGGTCAATATTCCAATACATAAAAAAAAGTTGTAGATAAAACTATGGTTCTCATGGGTGTGATGATGAAAGTGTGCATATAGAAGAAGTGTAGATGATCTTAGTGATGGTTTTCATGGGTTGGGTTGTTTGATGGGAATTAGGGTTTGATAGATTGGCATTGCAGACATCTACCATTTTGGAAGAATGTATAGGTTCTTGTGGAATCAGACTTGAAAAAATAGCTGTTAGAAAATCATGGTGGCCACAAAAGTTAAAAAGAAGACCACAACAAGCAACCTATTGTAAAGTCTTCGTATGAAAACCTTCAAATTTCATTATATACAAACATCCATCCCATGCAAAGCAACCTTGTGAATCACCAAAGAGTGAATCACCAACCTTCTTTGTTTCCTTCTTTCTCACATGCCCCCATGCATACCACCCCGACCACAACATTTCCAACATAATAGAAAATGAAAATAAATCAAGATTGATGACTGGAAAACAATGACAACAAGAATTTTGTTGCCAACAAGATTGGTGTAGAAAATTTGTGAGGAAAGGAAACTCAAGGCGCATGTGAGACTCCTTGGTGCATTGTAAACTTTCTAAAAGATGGACATTGGATATGCTGACGGAACTTGAAGCCTAACAATAGTTGATAGTTTTACATCTTGTAGTTTTAAGGTGATAACTTACAACCATTGATAATGGTAGCAATCTATGAATTTTGAAGGTTTGTAATGAAACCTTATTGATTTATCAACATTCACTAATGCAAAAGATAGGGAGTGTGTTAGTGTGCCATATCATCTTGCCATGTCATCTAGTTATCAACAAGGATCATTATATGTGGACACTTGCAATTTCTCATCACTTTATCAATCTTGTTATCCCCACATGTGTGGATAGTCAATTACATGTATTTCTATAGGTTTTGTAAGTTAATTTAAATATCAGGGCTAGGTTGACTTGCAAATCAACAATAACTTCATGAAATGCTCTATTATGTTGCCATAGGTTATGTGAAGCTAATTCAAACAATGGGGTTGCTTGGCTTGCAAACGTAGACAATCTCTCAAATTTGTTGAAGATTATGCAAAGCAATAATGATTTGAATGCTTAATGAATTCATATTAGAACATTTCTAATAGATCAATGTAACATTTGGATGTATTTGAAAATAATCTAATGAATATAAATTAATATTAAAAAATGTTTAAAAATTTATAACAAATGTTTTTAAACATAATTTTAACAAAATTTTAATATTATTTGACTAATCCTTGAGTTGCCATGTTAGCCCATCAAAATTTAAATGGACTCCCAAAAGGACTCAAGGGGGTGCATCATTGGCTCCTATTATTGGCTTGAATTTACCCATCTATTCATTTATCACAATCTATTAAACCCAACATCTAAAGTTTTCAAGGCATTCATGTCAAAATTTGGTAAAATATATTTTAAATTATTTTCATTCCTTTTATATTTATTGCATTGGCCATTGTGGGGTTGGGTTACAAATGGAACTAAATTTTGTAAAACCATTAACAACCACATCACAAGGGCATAAATGTATGCTTGTGACAGTCATTATGTGATGAGTTGCTTGTTTAGATACATTACCATATGCATGGGAAAACTAATGTGTTCATAGTTGCTTTTGTGTGTGCATGCATTCATCAAGGCTTTTTGCGATGTTCAGCTTTGTATTGAAAAGTTTGGATAGATGGGTCATCAAGAAAAAAAATAGTTCTCATAGTCTATGATGACCCAAATATTTTTGCATACATGTAAATGGGTTTAAATCTGAATTTGGATATATACATACATAAAGTGCCTATTCTTTTGGAAATTGGAGTGCAACATTGATCTACAAGTTTCATCATGGATGTACTACTATTTGTTGGACATGGGTGTTGGATCATGAGATGCCTTTTTGACACAATTTGGGTGAAGAGGAGGAGGACAATGTAAAATATAAGCAATGATGGGGGGGTAAGTGCTTTGCACCCAAAACAAGGAGCTCCATATTCCTCAAGTTGTGCAATGCTGTAGCAATTTGGGGCAGAGGAGTCCATATCTTGAGCTAGAACATAACTCCTCATGTAACCTATCCTATAAGAAATGGTTCGGGTAGGTAGGTAGGACAATAGTTGGCTACCAAGTAAGTAGATGCATGTAGATGCTTAGTAGTTTGTACATTGGTAAAGGCTAGTGGGTTGTTCACATGTATGTAGGATGTGGTAATTGAAACCTAATGGAAAAGTTTTTCTGTCCACCCACATTCATCCCTCATCCTGCAGTGATGGCCTTCACCTTGTGTATGGCATAACTTACACAAGAAGAAGATGAAGACCTCTCACCTTGTGTATTTATGTTGTGGGTGGAGAATCTATTTACACTACAAGAGAACATTGTTTTTCCGTTGGATTAATGTAAAATTTACGATATATATACACAATTGAAATGGATGAAATCACAAAGTTTATTTTGTCCATATGTGTTGAGAGCCAAAGCCTAATGCCATTGGAAAAGCTATATTTTATATATTGTAGTGCTATACAAATAAATTGGTTTTAAAGAATATCCCCATTCATATTGTCGGGTATCTAGGCTTACATTAATATCTCTCAGATCCATTACTACTTGTTTTGATATCCTAAGCCTTACCCATCAACTTGAAATTGAGATTCTAAACAATGGGAGATGACCAATAAAAAAGCCAATTAACAATATTGCAAGAAAAATTATGCTTAGTCAAGCAATAAGCAATCTAACCAATCCAGAACACGATTTAGACTAGCTTTTGCCATAATGTAGGAAACTTGTTTTACATCCAAAACATGCTCTTCCACTACATAGTAAACTTGTTTTACATCTAAAACATGCTCTTCCAATATGTACGAGGGGACGACGCTCTAACTGAGCAAGAATTTTGGCAACATGAAGACAAGAGGCACGGATTTGGTCGAAGCGATTTGTCTTACTTACTTGCACTTGAATCTTTTCACATATACTCTGTCCAGTGATGGGCAGGGTCACGAAGCCAAGTGCTGGCCTTCGGACATCACCATATTCTATTATTTTGTGTCGGCTATAAATGTGCGGTGTGAAAAGAGACAGTGTTTGTCCAACTCTGCATGCCGTGCTCATACTTTCTCAAAATCATAATTTTTCAAAAGGACTCTCTCTCTCTCTCTCTCTCATTCATCCCCATTAGCTATTTACCTAGTGTAGTAAAAGTTAAAAACCAAGAGTATGATATATCCATAAAAAATGGTAATAATAATGGAGGTAGTTACTTGGGTACCCCATCCATCACCTGCAAAACCCCCGCCCTCCTTCCCCCCATCAACCCATGTGCAAGTTCAAACCCAAGTGGAGTCTGGATGGACACATTTGAAGAAATGGTAGTACTCTTTTGGGTACTTGAAAAGATTATTATTACACAACATTGAGCATCGATTGTTCGGAATCCATCATTCTTCGTGAAGCCCCCGAAGTGGACCCAAGAAATGAGCAAAATTCGTCCAAAACCCAACCGTAGTAGGTTCTATGAAGTTATGATAGATATAGCATGAAAGGAATTATTTTGCATATGAAAAACATGTTTGCCAAGAACTGATTTCAGGTTCTACCACTTGAGGGTGGGGTGAGGTGAGGTGACGACAGAAACACCACGGGTCTGGTAATGTGTCCACCGTGCAAGCAAGGAGTCAAGCATGTTACCCTGGCATAAAGAAGCAATAGGATTTTTTGTATTACAAACGGACGGCTGTGATTCATTTGAGAGTAGTCAAGGCAGAAACTTTACTGACGCTAACGTAAGATGCCCTTCACCACCTATGCTACAATTAACTCCACATTAACTCTACAAGGTTTTATTGGTTAAATGGTAGAGACCATAGACCCCAGGTGTAGTAGTTTACTACGATGTAAAAACCTCTCTTTTAATTTCTCTTTGTATTTTGAGGGATCTCCCCTCACAGAAGAACACCACGGAGTTCTGCGGTGGGGAGAGTTCCCGGTATGTTCCCATGTTCCCATGGAAAGATTTTTTGATGGGACAGATCAGGAAAATTTGAAAACACAAGGAGAAAAGGGAGAGATCAGGAAAATTCAAAACAAACAAGAAGGAAAGAATGGAGGAAAGAAAAAGAAGAGAATTTTTACATACATGGACATTCCAGTACTGGTGTGTGGAGGTTCCCATACTGATGTTCTCCATTTTTGGTAGGGAATGTCCTCGGGGTATATAACACTCATGTGACTCTACCTCTGGAGAACCCACTCGAATGGGAACCTTCCCTACAACTTGGCCCCTCTCTCTCTCTCTCTCTCCCTCCTTCCTTCCCTTTCCAATTCCACCACCAGTCATAGATATTAGTGACTCAGTGAGGCCTTGAAATGCACAACTGACAATTATGGAGAAGGTTGGGGGGGGTGGGGTGGAGGAGAGGTGAGGGAGCCAGTTGTGGGAGGAAGAACAACACTAATTAAGGAGTACAAGAGGCCAGAGGCCAGACTGGCTAGACCTGGCTGGCGTCCCCACTCTGTTCTCCTAGTCCAGCTGCATCCCTCCAAAGAGGGGAAAGGGGGGGAGGAAGGGGGGGGGGGGGTTGTTTGTCAATACATGCAAATCATGGATGGAGAGTATCAAATAAATCCAAGATGGGCCCCCCTTTTGGCCTATTTAATGACATTTATTTAAGTACTTGCTCCCAGTTTTTGTTTTACCCCCTACACAAAAAAGAGTTTTTATTGATTTATTGGCCTTGCCTACCAAGGCAAAAAGGATATTGTGTTTAGATTCATTATAGAGTATATAGTAGCTTAAGGGATTTTTATAGGCCCCTAGGTCATAATAATAGGTCTATTTACTTTTATATGAGGTTTTTTGAAAGTTGATATTTTTTGCTTGTGTTGAAACTTGAGATTAGTTATTATAGAGTTATAATATAATCTCGAAGGATTTTGGTTTCTTTTAGAGGATTTTTTTTTTTGTATGACGATTTAAATATATTTTTTGCATGGTGAAATATTATTTGAGTTTCCATAATTCTTCTTCTTTTGCCTTAAGATACATTTTAATGTAAATGGCAAGGCCACAGAGTGACACACCCCCTTTGTTTATACCCTTTCTGCCAAGGAATTTGCCCTTTTTTTATGGGTGCATTCTGCCCACCTACTTCATCCCCCCACACCCCTAGGGCTCAACCCTATTTGCACACCTATTTCATCCCTAGGGCTAGGCCTAGGCTCAAGCCCTAGCTAGGGGTGAACCAGGTAGCAGAATGCACCACCCTCCAGACAGGTTGAGCACACACCTGCTGATTTGCACCCTAAAACCCTAAACCCTGAACCTTAAGCACACCTAGTTTCTCTAGTGCTTTTTAAACTCTTTACTTTTGGGGATTTCCTCCCCTTATTAGAGCACCTGTCTACCCGCACCTCCGCTATATGGGGCCTTTACCCTTGTTTTTTACATCCAATATAGAATGTTGTTTCCTTTGCCCCACCCATAAATATGGAAAATTAAACACTACATAATTTGTGAAAATATTTTATATGGGTCATTGCCATGATGATGGGCCAATCACAAGTAGCCAATTCTTTAAAAATTGAACCTTTTCGAGACAATTGTGTCTTGTCCGAATGTACAAGTCCATTTTGGACCCATTCGAAAGTTGTAATTCAATTAAAGTGCCTTGTTCAGGTCCTTGTAGTGCTGACACTGGACCTGCTCTCTTACACACTAAGAAGGTACCTGAGTTTATTCTTAGGGGAGGTGGGTTTTCGATGCACCTACCTACCCACCTACCTACCTACCTTAGTACTGGTCGTCAATGGTCATGTTCAAGGGTTTTTAAAAAAAAAAAAAAAATTCCTTCCAATTTTGTGATATAAGAAATTTGGTGAATTTTTCCCCATAAAAAGAAATTTTAGTCAAAATTTTAGCAGAAAAACAAAAACTTCCAAAAGCTTGCCAATTTGTTTTGGCTGAAAAATTTACAAAAGTATTTCCATAAAAAAAGAACACTGAAGTCTCAAGCTAAATCACCTCAAGATTTTATTATATTATATTTTAGATTATTGTTATAGTCACAATAGAATTTGTTAGAAAATAATCTAATTATCAGGAGTGGAATATAATACTATTGCATTAAAAATTGAGACCTTTGTTCTAAGTTTTTTATGTGCAAAATCACTTAAAATGAAATTTAAAATGAATTGAAAATTGAAGTTGTGTTTTGAATTTTGGAGAAAAAAGTCTTGTGTGATATGAATCAAGGACGGAGTATCTTGGTTCAGACTGACTTACTACCATGGCGGCACATGCACAGACCAGCCCAGAGCAGAGAGAGAGAGAGAGAGAAGGGGGAGTAGAGAAGCTGCAAGAAGAAGTGAAGGAAAGTGTCCAGTAGTAGAAGAAGAAGCAGCTGGAATATTCTGCTGCTTGTAATGAGGGGAGTTGGACTGTGGAGCCAGGCACTGCAGTTGCAGTTGGGCTGGGGATTTTGATCATGGATGATGGTACAACTAAGCGGTGGGGTTTTTTTTATAAAAAAATTTAATTTAAACATTTTATTTATAAATTAAAAAAACTGTAATCTATAATTCATATTTTCATTTTGGTGAATTTTATCCAATTTGGCCAAGGAAAAAGGGACAATGCGAATCGTATAAAGAATTTTTTTTTGGGCAAAAAAAATGGGCCAAAAACGCCATGTTTCAAGGGGGGAAAAAAAAAATCTGAAATTGCCACATTTCTATATATTAAGTTCCAGCAGCATGCAGCCAAAACATTAGCAGGAATGCTAAAACTTTTTAAATGTCCACTCTGACTTCTAGCCAAATTTGGCTAAGTCTTCTTGTGGATTTATGCCAATCCACCTAACCTCACAAAATTAGGGAATTTAAAATAATTTAAAAAAATTAAGGGGGGCAAAAAAACAAAAAAAAAAAAAAAAACACCCTTCATGCAGCAAATGGTAGGTCAAAATTGGCTTTTGGTAGCTGCATTAAATTTCACTCATGCTGGATGGCTGGCTGGCTGGCTGCTGTTGCAGACTCTCAAAGCTGGAAGGATCATATTTTGCTGTCGTGTGTGGTTGCTGATCTCATCTCGGACGACACGCGCTTTCGCGTGCCTTTCTCTCCCTCTCTCTCTCTCTCCAACTTGCTCATGGTTGTCAATCCAGCTAAGATAGATGCAGATCATTGCTGCAGCTGGATGCCGTGTCTGCTCACCTGTTCATGTTACAGCAGTTATTGATCTTAGTAGAAGTCATACAATGTGTTGTGATCACAACAACCTAATGGAAAGCCATTGACATAGTGCAATGCTTCTTCTTCTTCTTATTCACAGCAGCTTCTAGATAATCAAGTGCTCAGCCAGTTAGCTAGGTGCATATAGATCTGACTGAGACATCACAGACCCAGTGAAAGACATAAACGCAAGCTGAGAGACAGAGAGACAAACACACTCACACCTACACAGTACTTAGTGAAATTCCAGCAGCAAGCAATAGGTGATGCATTTCAGCTGCTGATTGAATGAGCAAGAGATCAGTCGACCAGCAGAAGCTCGAATTACTTGGCATTTGAATCGACTGACTGACTGACTGCAATTCACAGGAGCTGTACAACTACGAATTTTGCAGAAATGGCGGTTGCTGCATTGAGATCAGGTGGGTTGCAGAGCGGGTGCGTATCGAGGAGGAGGAGGAGGAGAACTGCACAGGCTGCCACTGATCACAGCTCTTCTTCTACTACGCTAAATTTGGTCTTTGCTGGCGCAGTTTGGTTGATTACTGGATCTCTTCTATTTTGCTGTTCCTGTGTTGTGGCCGCGGAGTCCAAAGCTGCAGCAGCTGCCACGGTTCGCCGTGATCTCGCCTTAGAAACTGGATTCTATCAAACGTCGTGCCCGCAATTACAGGACATAGTTTCATCAGTTGTGGCAAGCCATGTACGAAAGGACCCGACATCAGGTGCTCCTCTAGTGCGCTTGTTCTTCCACGACTGTGCTGTCAATGTAAGTGAGCAAATTTCCTTGTCTCGGCGGCCTCTCAATATTCAGATCCTCTTCTGCTCCTGCCATTCATAATATAAGTTTTCACTAATATCTGATCAGTTAGGGTCTCTTTCCATTAGGTTGCTGTGATCACAACTATACACAATAAGCTCTGATCACATCAGCCTTGTTACAACAGTTTGCTTTCCATTGCAGCTAGCTGCAATGGACTAAAAAGATATAGCTCTTGAATGTTAATAGATTGACAATCTAGCTGTTTTCTAGGTAACTTTTAGTTACTCATAAGTTCCTACTGAAAAAAATGTGATAAACATCACCTTATGCTGATTCACAAGTCTCACAGCTCCTGCATTTGATCAATGTAAAGTTGGGTGAAATCGAAAGGATTTTGTCATAATAGCTCCTTATGGAAAGATGTCCTTAGAGACTACCGATGCAAACTGTGAAGGATCTAGTCCGGGAGCTGGGGTCATCATTTCTCAGTCAATATTTTAAGTGGGTTTGCTTAGACCAGATGCAAAACCCGAAAAAAATTGGACTGGACATGATGAGTACTGTAGAATTTCTGACTGTAATTGAGAGTGCTAGAGTACACATGACTTACTTGCACGCAGGATTCTTCTTGACAAGTTTGTGCATGATGCGTGCAGGGCTGTGATGCATCCGTGTTGATCGATTCCACTCCCAACAATACTGCAGAGAAAGATGCAGTGCCCAACCTAACCTTAGCAGGATTCAATGTCATCAGCGACATCAAGAGTGAGGTTGAAGCAAGTTGCCCCAATATTGTTTCATGCGCCGACATCATAGCTCTCGCTGCCAAAGACGCTGTTGCACAGGTATATACATACAGAGACTTTTCTTCCATGTCCATGCCCATGTGACCTTGGGTCTGCCCTTCAAGGTAGAGGAGACAAATTGTGATACACCCACAAGAAATGAGCGAAAGTTTGGTATCCCTACATTCTAGGGAACATTTAAAATCTTCTTGCATCAGTCAGGGATTCTCAGCTTGATTACAGCAGCAGCAGCAAAAAAAAATTCCCCTTCGAATTAATAACAATAATAACAATTTCTTTTGTTGTCTCTTTGAACTTTGTTGCAGCAAGGAGGACCCAATTGGATTGTCGAGTTGGGAAGGAGAGATGGTGTTGTGTCATCTGCTGCAGAGGCTACAGATCTACTACCTTCCTCACATTCCAATGCTCAATCACTGATTGCCACTTTTGCTACACTCAACTTGACTTCCCAAGACTTGGTTGCATTGTCTGGTGAGCCCAATCATACATACATACATATCTATCTACTTACTTATGTCTTGATTCTCAACAAATTAAAAAATAAGAAAGAAAGAAAGAGAGAGAGTGGGTTGCTGCTGCTTATTTTGTGCTTTTACCACAAAACACTTTGACTACAACAGTCTTGATGAGGTTTAAGGGTACAGCAATTTGAGGTTTTAACCTCCAAATTGCTTATCAAGTAGTTGAAGGATGAGGTGAGGGGTCGATACCAGACCAACACTTGTAGATATCAGACGAACACTGGTAGAGATGGGAGACAATATCTTACAATTTCCGATTCTGAATTTCAGCTGAACATTGGTATTGGGGCTGAGCTTCCATCATTGTAAGTTTGAAATTTTTTCTCTAAGATTTGGGGAGCTTGGAATCTGTGCAGGAGCTCATACATTTGGAAGAGCGCATTGTACAGAAGTGGCAAGACGGTTCTATGGCTTCAACAGCACTACTGGGATGGACCCAACACTCTCAGCGAAATATGGAGAGATGCTGAGGTCTTTGTGTCCACTACCGCTCAGTCCAACAGCAACAGTACCACTCGACCCGGTAACTCCAAATGTATTTGATAAGGTTTACTACACAGATTTATTGGAAGGTAGGGGTTTGATGTCATCTGATGCTGGACTGGTGGCAGATCCACAAACAGCTCCTCTTGTACTGCAGTACTCACACAGCAAAGCTGTGTTCTTTGAGCAATTTGCTACATCTATGATCAAATTGGGTCGGGTAGGAATGCCATTGGGATCAGAAGGACAAGTGAGAAGAAACTGTTCAGCTGTGAACTGAGCCAGGCTTGTGCACTAGATTCAAGTGTAAAGGAGAATGGACAATCCCAAGTTGTCTTTAAGTAAATAGTTCCCCCATTTTACGTCCCAGCTCCTGCCCCTTTACTGCTTCACCCCAGAGATGCCAAAACTCAATCGAATCAGGCAGGACAATTCCCAATTCTTTCCCCCAAAGACTTTTGAAGCTCTAGCCTTCTGCACATCAGCATTGCCCATATACCTCCTACCTATTGTATCTATGCAAGAGGAGAGGTTTGTGCCACAACACTCTCTCATATGTACATTGTGACAACCACCCAATACTCTTGGGTTCCTAGACAAAGCCCAGGTCAGGCCTAATTAAGCCCTTTTGCAATCTTGTATTGGCCGACAGTAAGTAATTTTTAAAAGCTTGCTTCGTACAGAGAGCTAGAGATGTTATGATAGGAGGCTTGTGTTACCTTTTTGAAAAAGGGGAGAACATTTGCCGACAGAGTTGGGGTCACAATACTATCAAATTCTTTTATTGTAATTAAAGACCAATTTTTACAATGTTGAAAGGATATTATTTTATATCCAACTTACATATGACTATAATTATCATTAGCAAAGATGTGCAAGTTCAAAGCAAAAAGTTATAAGAAAAAGGGGCTCCTGATCAAAGTGAATGTGTCAATGAGAGAAATTTGTGAGACCCACCAAGCTTATTATGTGCATAAACTCTACTAGTATGCTAATTGGAAGTCACTGAATCATCATTGGAAAATGCTTGTAGTAGTTCAATATGAATTCTCTTTGTTGTCCAGGAATGTGAAGAATATCAACAATATATTGGTCCAGAATACTAACATTCATAATTGCTGTTATTGATTTAGTTTGCCATATTACTGCATAGAGGTGAGAATCTTGAGGAATTACAATTATCCCACTCAAGGCACACATTCTAATTGCTTTACATTTCAATTTGGGGTTTAGTCTGGGTGTGCAAAGTCCCTGCAAAAGCCTGCCTGTCTATATAACACTTTGAACCAAAGATGAAGAAATTTCCATGCAGAAAATTTCAGCTCAATTGTTATGGATTAAGCTATTGAAATCTTCATGGAGTTTTTGGGGGCTCTGATTTTGTAGGGATTAAACAAAGATTGTTTTGAACTTCTTAAACTTGGGGATTTCTCAGCTGTATTAATTCAGGCATGGATTTAAGAAATTCATAGAGTTTTAATGCATTTTTGGCATCAATCTTTTAGGGTAAGGACACAACTCATTTGCTCTTGAAGTTTTACAGAAGTGCATCAATTAGAACTTAGGTGGTCAAATTTAGCTCAGCACCATGAGGTGCCTTTTTCAAATGGCTTGAATTCCCTCATTGAACTGGATGACATTAGCTAGTCTATTATCTTGGCCCCCTTATCACATCCCAATCTACAAGCATCCATCCACTAACCAAAACATGCCAGCTCTCATTTGAATGAAAAGCTAGATAAAGAAAACACCTTGTTTCTTTCATAATTCACGAAAGCTTCATAGATTGTTACACATTATTAAGTTTCTAAGGAGTCCTCCAATTTAGGGATTGTTTGAGGTAAATTGGCTTACTTCAAACTAAATGAAATCATAGCTATTTAAATGGACTCTAAGGTTAATGTTAAGCTATTGGTTAAAGGTTGGGGTTATGTAATTAAGTTTCAATGCATTATTTCCTTAAATTGGTTGTATTGTTTCAACCCATAAACACGTGAATATGGTAGAGAGCATGCACAAATTTTGATGGTTTTTTTAATACAAAAGATGCAATGGGAGAAAACACAACTAATGGGTATCAAGGTTACCAAGAGGGATGTCCCTCAGCTGGGATGTCCATGTGGGATGAACAATGATGAGACAAATGGATTATGACAAAAAGCCCTCATGTAAATGGGAACAACCCCTAAATCACAAGTATAAGTTTTTTCAATTCATTCCCCCCAATACCCCTTGTCCTTCACCATGGATCACTATAATTGTACACATGTTTCATCCACCTATTATCCAACCCTAGCA
This sequence comes from Sphagnum tenellum, assembly GCA_963921925.1. Classification (NCBI taxonomy): domain Eukaryota; kingdom Viridiplantae; phylum Streptophyta; class Sphagnopsida; order Sphagnales; family Sphagnaceae; genus Sphagnum; species Sphagnum tenellum. Next base: position 5,890,709 of record OY998146.1, read on the forward strand.
CCCTCTAGGTGAAAGCCTAAGGTGTTTAATTTGGACTATCAAAGTTGTAGTTTTTCTAAATTGTAAATGACCTTAAAATGTGAAATCATATTCAACATTAATATTGTTAATTTTGAATTATGCATGTTACAATAGACTTGAAGGAGAATCATATTGAAAAAAAAGATGAGTTCCAAGAAAATCTAATGGGTTCATTATGGACTTTTGAAGTGATGACACTATGTTTATCTAACATATAAAATAAAAAATGTGAAATATGTCATAATAGTGTCAAAATAAAAATTATAAAACAATCCACCATCAAATGAGGAGTTCAAAGATAAGATGCATTGAATCTTTCTTAATACAAGATGTTTTAATTTCTAAAAAATTAGAATTATGTCATGATTTTCATGATTTTTTTTCATGCCACATTTAAATCTTTGAACTTTCACATAAATGTTTTGAGCAATCACATGTCTAATGATATTTATAAAGTGATTTATCAATACTTTTGACCAAAAGCATAAGGTATAACTATAGGATATATAGTTTGATAATTATTATAATTGTAAGATTTAAGTTAATGTAAGATGTGAAAATTTCAAAATGTCAAAGTGAATCACATAATCTTGTTGATAGGATAGATGTAGGAAAATTTTCACTTTCAATGGGTTTTAATTTCTAAAACTTTAACCTTAATTTCTAAACTGTAAACTCTAATTGATTAACATGTGTCATTCTAGGCCAACTAAACCTTAAACCTTAAACCACATGACAATTTTTAAATAATTTTACAAATTACATGTGTCAAATGTTAATTGACTCACATGTTGTATAATTTCAAATATATATGTGTTGGATTTAATTTATTATCAAATTTCATCAAGACACGTGGCATTTGTTGAATAATTTTACAATTCCCACACTATGCGAAATATGGCATCCATGACTAGTTTTTAAAACTTGGGTTAGTTGTCTATGCCATTTTTAATTGAATCAAACTTGACACTTATGCCATGTGTAATTGTATTAGTCTAATCATGGATGCAATGTTTTTGTGTAGTGCCATGTGTCAAATACTGATTGGCTTGTGCATATGTGGATTTAAATAATTTATTAATATTATGAATTTAAAATCAAGTTAAGTTGAAACACATGGCAAACCATGATATCAATTTTAGTAGTCCTACATGTATATTATTTATTGAAATTACACATGGTGTCATACCAATGGGCGAATAGGAATAATATTAATGATTTAATTTTCCATCCAACAACTTGGATTCAATTGATGCTTGTCATGTTAATAATCATATGTAATAAACTACTAAAGTCATGGTTAGTCATGGTATGGCATTTGCAAGTATGACCATGCCCATGATTAATGGCATGAAGCAACAAGTCCTTGTCGATTATGTAGTCATCTAATCATTTGACTTTATACAACTACATATGTAGTCATGGATTTAGTCATTAAATGACAATTTTGGAATAATGGTTGATCAAGGTGTTACTTGAAATATGGGAAATTCATGTTCTTCCTTAATGACCTATCTCCTCCAAGTTCAAAAGTTGAAAGGATAACATTTCACAACATACAAGGCAAGGATGATGGGTGGGTGAACATGGATTATTCCATAAGAAAAAGAATTCTAGGGGGAAGAATCATGAAAACTTCAACATGCAACTTCGTGTACTTAATTGTTTTTTAGGATCAATCCTTATAATGCTTCAATTTGAAATTCAACCTATAATGACAATATTTTTTAAATAACTAGGTCTTAGATTACTAACGGACCTTTGGGATAGATTCGATAGTTTGGATGTTAAATTTTTTGGTAAAATGATTCAAACCACATTTGAATTGGCATGAACCAAACTGCTTTACAACTTTGGTAAGTGGAGAGATTATGCAAACTTCTTTTTCGCCTTGCAATAGTTTGCCACAATGATAGAATCAAACACATATGCAAGGAATAGGGGGTTGGAACTAACAAATTGTTTTTCTATATGATCCCATTACAAATTCTTTGGCAATGGGTTTGATAACATTGGGAGATGTGGCATGTTTTGTCATCAAGGGAGCCATTTGAAGATCAAATTATGGCCACAAAATCTTTGAAGGTGTTCAAGGTTGAAAAAAAGAATTTGGATTTGCACCATGTGTTATAGTTTTCAATAAGTTGTCCACTTTCATTATTCGAACAATTTGATTTTCTCAAGAGATTACAAAAGATGATTTCCTTGGAAACAAAAAGAGATGGTAAAAGGAAACATTGGTAAAATGTTCTTTACCTTGTCTTGTGTGCTTTTGCATGTAATCTTACATTGTTGGCCTAAAACCAAGCTTGCCATTCCAATTATTGGGGTGTGAGCTACATGGTTTTTTATGTTGTGGGTGGCCCCAAAGGATTTTGTTTGTTGATGGTGTTGTGATTGGGGCTTAATCTGAACTTTGTTTATTTCTCCTTGCATTTTGGAATATTTTCCTTAACTGGTTGTTTAGTTCCCTTTGTCAAATTTGGTGCATAGCGATCCATCTTTGTGGTTGAAGAGATTTTTCCTTTCAACAACCATTCAAGAGGTTTTTTGCCTTCAACATCACTTACCATCCTTATTTTATTGTGATTCAATTGTTCCTTGACCATTGACAAAACCATTTATTTGTCAATTTTCTTGAAATCATACAATGATATACCATCTTCACTATTCATTGCAAAAGGAACAACTTTAGTTGCAACAATTGGGTTCAAATTCAAGTACATATTCATGAACTAAAAATAGAAACAACCCATACCTATCATATTCACCTTCAATCCAAAGTGTTATTTCATTCCCAACATATTGGATCATTAGCTTTAACCCTTTGAAATGTGGGTTCAACTTCAAATTCAATAATTTATGAGCTTTGTGCTCTTGAAAGGTCAACATAAATGAAAGGAAAGGGCCTACAATTGTTACCACTTGTTTTTGCATCTATTGATGTAAGACTTGAAGTTTTACATCAAAATCTTGGATTTTTGAAGACCTTGGTGCCAAGCTTTGTATTTGCATCTGGATGATTAAAAAAAATTTGATAAAAATTTGATCAGAAAACAACCAATATGTTTTGCTTTGGTTAACAACACATTGGTTGACAATGTGCTAAAGAATATAAGGTGCAATTTATTGAAAAAAAATATAATATATAATTTATTTCAATTTAAATATGTGTGTTTCAACTTCACAAGTCATACTTAAAATATAATTTACCTAGAATATGCCATTATTTCATAAACATTTAAAAAGTGCCCTTCTTAAAATATCTAAAAAACAACCTCCTTTGGCATCCATAATAGTAAACAGTGTTATTTTAAAATTCCAATGTTTCTTGGAATAAAATGACCTTTGAAGTGACTTGTGTCTTGAATATAGTCTTTAATTTGTGTGAACATATGTTAATTTCCAAGAATTTTTTTTGCCATTCTTGTCATCCCTTCACATTTTTTTCAATCCAAGTGATTGTTTTTTACAGAAAGATTGAGATTCTTTGATAGAAATTGACATTAAACCATCAAAATTTTTGGTGTCATTTGTTGCATATTGGCAACATTTTGGTATGGCATGCCTCTACCATCCTATAAAAGATTCCACCAATTCCAACACCTTATAGGAAACAACGAAAGTTAAGGTAATGGTCATGGTTGAAAGATTGTTATTTTTATCTTTGACATATTATGCAATAATTTTTACAATTAACCCTTTTTTTTTTGTAATACTTGATTCATTTGTAGAATCATGGTAGGTTTAGATGTGTCAATTATTGCAAATAAATTAATGGTTACATGATAGGGATCCCATGTTGCAACCCTAGCCTTGGGCTTGCGACCAAAGCAAGGGCTTGCAAAGGTGCGGGCCAAGAGTGAAGCTCGAGAATCACATTTCATGCTCCCAAGAGTGTGGGGGAATGTGAAGTAATGAACTTCCACACTCCCAAATGAGTTCCCACTTTGGGAATTAGAGTCCCGATGAATTTTTGAATCTTCAGAATGTGATTTCAAGGGTCAAGATTGAAAAGTTCCTTATATCATTGGAAGTTTCTTAGCACATACATGTCTAAAATGGTCTCACATGACCCATTTGGGCAATTAAAACACAAGTTATGGCCAAAACAAAGGCCAGGAGTCAAATTGCCAATTTGACTACTAACCATTAAAAGTTGAAAATTGCCTTGACTTTCTTGCGTGTAGGTGGCATGTCACATATCATTGAAAAGTTCTCGACGAGGGTTACAACTTTTTATTAGAGCTCACTTCAATCAGAGGTTTGTACAAAAAGTTATGGGCCTCCAAAGTTGTGGGAATCCCAATTTTGGGAATTTCAGGACTCCCACTTGACAGTCCCAAGACAAAATGACATTTGGGTGTTAGCTCTATGGCCAAACACATAAAATACTATAAGGTGGAAGGTGGTGGCTTCCCCCAAATCCGAGCTATGGTGAATATTGTGAGTTTGTGTTTGCTCGTGGCTTCTTCGTGCACCAAAGGTGTTCTAGCTACGCACTAACCAACTTTTTGTTTGTTTGTGCAGGTCTGTGTGAATAATTGACTTACTTGTCAATCTTCTTAGTCCCCATCTTAGAGCTCCAGCATACCTTTCTACTCTCGAAGTGCTACAAGCTAAGGAACGCGTCCCAACTTTTTCTCCTTTTGATGTTTTCATCTTTGGACTTGTAATTGAGTTCATAAAAAAGCTTGGGTGTGCGTCATCCCAATTTTGGGTTTAAAAATGAATTATAAAAAAAAAAGTGTTGATTCCTCCTTTCAACATCCATAACTTGTCAAAATTGACTATACAAGTGTCACAAGATTGAAAAGGTTATGTAATGAATTTCTCTTTCATCGTTTCAACCAACTTTGGCAAAGTTTCATGCATTAGGGTAAACTTGATGGAAACCTAATACAAGGATTTTGTCTCAAGAATACTAGCTCCTAAATAATAAATAGGACCAAATCCTTTTCAATTTTTTTTCTATGATGATGATTCTTTTGTTGATTATCAATATTGAAGTGCATTCTTTTCACATTCACCCCATTCAATCCAAAATTTATGATGTTTCCAAATGTTTTCAAATTGATGATATCTCGTTGGCCAATTTATAACTCAAAACGCCTTTTCTTGTTCTCAAAAATGGATCAATTGTGATAAGACAAAACACATCTCAGATTTTTACAATTACTTGGATTTGATTTTGGAGTTAGAATTGGTGTAACTATAATTGGTGTGTAAGATGCCCATGTAGTGGTAGTCTAATCTTTTAGATTCCAAAAATCACAATGTTTTGCCAATAACAATCACGATAATACATCCTTCATTGTGGAACATATTTCTACAATAGTAGAAATATAATCACATCTAATTAATGGTTGATCATGATGCAATAATAGAACCACAACATTCCCTATCAACTGAATCAATGAAAATGTCAATCATTTTGTGAAATTGATTTTCAACTTCTTCCACTTCCACAACATCTCCTACAACATTCCTTAAAATAACAAGACTTAATGAATGTTCAACAAAAGAAAAAAGCCTAAATAACAAAAATAAACATAAAATTTTGAAAAAACAAAACATAAATGGGTAGTTAACATTTAAAAAATGAATGACAAGTAGTAACCAAAACACTTGAACAATGAACCAATCCAAAGTGTCTTAATAACAAACAACCAATCCAAAGGGCAATAATAGTAAATGCATTTGAGTGATGAGTAGTCGTTTAAGTGATGGGCAACAACCAAACATTTGCTAGGTTCCTAATCTTCTCTTTGGTTCCAATTTGGGTCCTTTGAATTGAAAATGAAATTGATGATTTTTCCCCACCAAAATAGGTACTTGCCCAACATTAGTCACAACGTTGAAACCTATGGTATTGTATGACAACAAAATTTTGATTTTTCTTTTTTGGAATTTATATACTTTTTATTAGTATATATATATTTCTCAAAACAAAAATCTTTATTTAGTTGATATACTAGAATCGATATACGTCCCCACCAAACTTTTTAAAAAATTGATGTTGCACCCAAAATGGTGATTTGCCACAAGAGGATTTAGTTAAATTTGGTTAGTTGATAGAACCTACTATTTAAATATGGCTATTTTTTAGGAAGAAAGCTAAAATTTTGTCAAAACTTGCCAATTTTTTTGGGTGATTTCATAACTTTTTTCTGGAATTTTACTTGAAATTTTTCTAAAAGCCTTTGATGATGTTGTGGGGCCCTTTTTCTTTGCAAAATGTGAAAAAAAGGTCCCAAAAAAAGCACTACTCCCCACCATTGGTCCTAACCAATGTTGTCTAGTTGTGTATTTTTGTGCTTCTCAAACTTAGATTGTAATACCTAACCATTGTGAGGGATCTTCTAATATCCAAATGTTATGATTAAAGTAGGACCAGTTCTCTTTACTTTTTACTTTTTAAAGAGAACCTCGAATGCATTTTTCAACTTTTTTTTTTCTTAAATCTTTGGTTTCAATTCAAGGATATTTTTAAAAAAATTGATACAACCTTAGATAAACCTTAAACCCCTAAACCCAATTCTTCACATTTCAACACTCCTGGCTCTTGATTTTTTTTAAAAAAATCTTAGGTAAGTCTGGTGTTGTGGTGTGTAATGTCATGACATTCGGTGTCGTAAGGGTGTAAATCCACAGTAAACTCAACTAAACAAAAATACTAAAACCAGTCAAACGTAGAAATTAATGAACCAAAAAGAGGTGCATGCACATATATGTACAATGCAGAAGATGAGGTTGAGATGAAATTCTCATGTATTAAATTGAAAAGAAGGAAAGAAAACATAGTGTATGTAAACGATGGTTGTGTAAAAGCCATTGTGAACATTTAAAATTCCAGTCTGACTATGGAAGAAACTCTCCTTGTCAAACGACTTCTAGAAAAACTAACAAGAAAAGGGAAGAGCTTGGGATTTTATACATCCGTCAACAAAGTTGAAACCGTAAACAAGCCATAACCCTAAAACACCTAATAACGTACATTAACCCTAAGAGCGTACATTAACCCTAAAGGCATGATTGGCATGCTTATAACCAGCCGTCATGTATGAGGCCATGCATACGGGCATGACAATTGTCGTGACGTGTAGTGTCATGATGTTCGGTGTCGTAAAGGTGTAAATCCATAATAAACTTTACTAAGCAAAAAGATAAAACCAATCAAAAGTAGAAACAAATCAACCAAAAAGATATGCATGCACATACATATACAATGCACAAGATGAGGCTGAAATGAATTCTCATGTATCCCCCCCCAGACCTAAGCTGGAAAAGCGTGGCATGGTCTAAGTAAAAATCAAGGTGCTGCAGGAGAACATGATGAACAGTACCAAATGTTGGCGGGAACTTGATTGAGGTCTGGCTTGAGGTAGAATAGATGGTATCCACCATTACAATTATTGCAAAGCAACATTCAATCAACATTGTCTATCTTTTAACATACTTGACATGGATAGCTAAGTGGAGGAATCCAAGTCGATGTGATGATGGTAGGATCGAAATTTGGTAGGTGGTAGGGCGCATGGTTTTTGGAATGACCTTGAATTGTGTGTTCATCAACTCCTTGTAACTCCAACACACCTAAAGGTTTGATCGCCTTAATCTTCAAAATAGTGCGACTAGAAGAAGTGTCTAAAATATCATTAAGTTGCCGCTGAAGGTAGACAAAGTCACCAACATTAAATTGTCTCATCTTAAGTTTGTAACTACCACCTCATGTGTGGGCATACTATAAGGTGTTTCAATGTTGTGCAATGGATAAGTTCTCCATGGCCATGGGCATAACCCTCTTGAATAGAGTAGCCTTTTCTGCAATGACCTTAGCCCAAGTGGCTGGGGAGTCCAAGTCCACAACTTGGTCCATTTGTGTAGCAATAGAAGAAGGTGGAATGGGATGTCTCCCAAAAAGTAGAAAGCAAGGAGTGAAATGAAACAAAGAGGCGTGTTTGGACACCCTATAACCCATGGTGATGTAAAGTAGGGTCAGGTCCCAATCCTTTCTACAAGGCCATCATCTTGGGGATGATCCTTTGAAGTTTGGCGATGGTCAATGAAAGCATGATCAAGTAGGTTTTAGAATTATCTTCTAAATTCTAATCCTTTGATCAGTAAGGCACTTAGCACAAGCCCCAAACCTACTTAGGACCTGTTGTAAGAAAGCTTAATTGGTGTTGTGTGATGACTTATCTAGAAATGCAACAAGCTCGACCCACTTTGAAAAATGCTCAATTATAATCATGATGTAGACATTACCTTTAGAGGTTTGTGGTAACTCTCTAGCTAAGTCACATGACCAATAATAAAACATGCATTGAATAGGGAATGGAGAAAATGTGAGTTGTCAAGAGGAGAAGGAAGTTTTCACTCTATCATATTGTTCACACCTAGGAATGACATCTTAGACTTGAGAATATATACCTTTTTAATGGTAATGAGGAGCGAGAAGGTTGTATGTACGTTTAATTCCAAAGTGTCTAAGCTTCGAATGTACTTTCTGAATAAAACTAGGCCGCTCAAGTGGTGGAGGAACCACATTGTCACCTTGTGGTAAACATCGGACAAGATGATTATCCTTCCATGAATAGCATTTGGATTGTTGTTGTATGCGATCTCGATGATTTGATGTAACTTGGGGAGGGTATTCCCCATGCTGAAGAGACCTCAGGGTGTCCAAGTCCTCCCATATATCCACAATGGGGTGCTCAACCGGGTTACATTGCAATAATGCAAAATAACTAGATACATAAGATACATGTATTGTTGGAATTTGGTTGAAGTTTTACTTGGCCTTTGAGAAATCTTCAAAGGTAGTGAGGGGTCTCCACAACATGGTGTCTGTGTTTTAATGTGTAATATCGGGTCGATGAATAACCTTGAACTCATACTCCTGAAGTATAAACGCCCAACAAGTTAACTTACTAGTAAGCTTGTCGTTGGTCATCAACCACTTGATAGGCTAGTGGTTGGTATACAAAGTGAACTTGGTGCCATAAAGATAACGCTTGAAATGTATGACAACCCATACAATAGTAAGACATTCCCCCTCGTATGAAAAATAGTTGTTGTTTTGGGATGCACATGCAATAACATATTCCTTGCCTTCCTCATCAAGTTGGCCAAAAATAGCACTAATATTAAAAAAACTCCAGTCAGTGTGTAGATTAAAGACCTTGTTAAAATTAGGTCTTCTCAAAATGGGGAACTCTGAAAGTTTTTCCTTGAGTGTGTTGAAAGCTTCTTGAACGTCTTCACTCCATGTTTGAGCAACATCCTTTTTAAACAATGCATAGAAAAGATGAATAATAGTACTGAAGTCTTAGACATAAATCCTGTAGTAATTACATAGTCCAATAAAGATCCTCTAGGTGTGAACATTAATAGGATTGGGCATCTCCAAAATGGTTATTACTTTGGTCCAATGAGCCATAATACCATGTAGCAAAATTTTATGTTTAAGGTAGACTACTGAGGTGACAACAAACTCACATTTTTAAAGATGGATCTTCATATTAACTTCATGGAACCTCTTGAATAACTTCTTAAGATAAGCCAAATATTGTAAGAGTCCCTTGTTATGCACTAAGAAGTCATCTATGTAGCACTTCAAGAAATTTGCCCTTTCGAAAACTTGGTCCATGACTAGTTGAAAGAAGATAGGTGATTTTTTAATCCAAAAGGCATCACAAGCCATTCCCACAACTTGTTATTTCCATGGAATTTTGTTTTCTTGTGATCCTATGTAGTGAGCACAATTTGGTTGAAACCTTGCCTTAGATCCACAATTATGAAGATGTTTGAATCTCCAATGCTATTAAATAATTCTTTAGGGATGGGTATGGGGTACTTGTCTTAAGATGTAACTAGGTTCAAAGGCTTATAATCCTCACACATCCTTTTCTCAGTTCATAATCCAATTGAATCTTTCTTTGTTGGCTAGACTATAATGGCTACAAAATCAAAACTTGATGGTTGAATGAAACTAACCTCATGGAGCTCTTTGCATCTTTCATCTACTAGTTCCCTCTCATGCTTGTTGAACCTATGCCTCCTCCAATAGATGGGTGTCTCATCTATAAGGTCTATAGAGAACTGCATGGTCTGACACCTACCTAAATCTTTCATTGAGATTGCGAACACATTCTCATACTTAATTAGCAAGTTTGTGACCTAGTCTCTTTCCTTCCTGGTGAGCTGGTTCCCCATGATAAAAGGGTAGTTGGAAACACATGGAATGGAATTGGAAAATGTGTTTGACGAACCTGGTGTATTGGGTTCTCCACTATCCAATTATGTAAATTCGTAAAAGGTTGTAATTGTTTCTCCAAAAGTTGTAAGAAACAACTTGAGTCAAATTACATGGTACTTCTTCCCCCCCACATTAAAAGTGAAGTGTAGAGTGTTGAAGATAGGTAGGTGTATTTGGTTGGGGTGCCATGTAGTTGCATTGCCAAAACTGCAAGATGATTGAATCAGTGCTGGTGTTGTGTACATTTGAAAAAATACACAGGTTACCAATAACCATGTAAGGGAGTTCAAGTCCATGCCTCTCCCCAATAGAGCATTACACTCCAATCTAATCACATTGGTGTGACTAGTAGTGCCAATTTGGAACCCCATAACCCTTTCTCTTTCTTTTAGGCTTGGTTCAACCCAAGTGGCTAAAGCACGATAATAGACCAAGCTTGGTCCATCTCCCTGAAAGGCGTGTGCTCCTGGGAAGGAGACAAAGGTGGGTGAAACACCTCTTGGTTTTCTTATTATGTTCACAAGAAACTAAGGAGGTTTTTCTTGCCTTCTAATTGGTTAGCAAGAGCTTTGATAATCCAATATGTGAGAAACTTGTAGGTTGGGGTCTGTGATGGTGTATCTCAGAGCCAAATGTAGAAGTGAGAATGGTGCAAGGTTGGTCCACTAGTTGCGTAGCCAGTGTGCATAAGAACTACATTGTGTCGCATCGAATACACTACTAACTTTTTTGGATTTTGCAACTGTCGTTGTAAGTAAATTTCAATTGCATGCGACACATGCAACTACAAATTTATGTAGTTGCATAAGACAAGTTGCACATGACATTTAGTTGCATGTGACACTACGTATGCAACATGTATAACAATGTTAATATACATGTTCATCCAAATGTAGTTGCACCTTATGTGCAACTCTCCTTGCAACTACAACGTAACTAATAAAAATATGACATGTGTTTAAAAATTGGACAACTAGCTTGTGGACACGTGTCACTATTTAATTTTTTTATGTTTTCAAAATTAAAAATTCATTGAAATTTCTACCAATAAGATGATGACATGCGGCACACCATGGAACATTCATTGACCATTTGACACGTGTCTTTTTAACACCAATTATATGATGTCACATGGTAATTAAGGCCCACCTATTTTTTAATTTAAAAATATTAATTAATGAAATTTAAATCATCCAATTTATGGCTAATAAGATGTTGACACGTGTTGCCCAGGTAGGTAGGTACTTATTAAACTTTATTAGGTAAGTGGGTTTATTTAAATATGTAAGTAGGTTGAACATAGGTAGGTTTAAGCTATATAGGTATGAATTAAATAATTTGATTTTATTTTTAGTATTAACCATTTCATGGAGGTCAAGCTTTATTTATTGATTCATCCCCAATGGCACTTGGTGTTCGGAAAGGACAATGTCATTTATCCTAGTTATATACTAAACCAAATAGAATTGGAAGCCAAAGGATATGGGATAAAAAATTCCATTGCAAACTTCATGAACCAACTTAGTTGCACATTAGATGCAACTAATGTATTAAAGTATAGCAGCTAAGGGAGGGCTTTCTTACTTCTGGGGTGTAAAAAAAACTTGAAGCCCTCCTCTTGGCGCATTTAACACACAAATAATCATCGAAAAAAAGAAGAAATGAGAAAGTTATGGCCCCCCAAAGTAAAGGGGTGGTCAAAAACTCAAAAAAAAACCAATGAACACTACAAAGGCTAATTTTTAAACACCCAAAAAATTCATTTTATGGTTTTTTTTGCTATTAAAGTTCAAACATGATGTTTAAAACTTTAGATGGCGCTCCTATAACATTTTAAATCGTTTAAAACGAATAAGAAATAGGAAAGTTATGAGATTTGAAAGATAGGAGGGGTTCGAAGAAAAAAAAAAGTTTTGCAATTTGGAAACTTAGTTTTCTTATTTTTCTTCTTGTTAATTTTTCATTACCCCTTTTCTTTTGCACTTCAAAAATGATTTTATAATATTTAACAATTATGATTACTTAATGAAAATATGATTTTAACATTATTATATAGTTTAAACTAGTAATTAAAAAAACCTATTGATATTATATATATATAATTTATTATCATTATAATTATAATAAAAATTTAATTGATAATTATGAATATTTATAATAAATTTTAATATTACCATATTAATTCATTTTGAATAATTTTTTTGTTTAATCAAATTTACGTTTTCTGAAAAAGACTCCAAATCAAATCAAATCAAATTTTTTTCCTTACCAAAGCAAATATTTAAATATATTTGAAAAATAAAATTTAAAACTTGCAATATATGTTTAAACCATTATTTAAATTAACGAATCCTTTTAAATTTAGCTAATCCCATAGAACCCTTATAACTCACAACCCAACAACTAGAATGGTAAGCCTTATTGAACAACCACAACGCACGACTACACACAAAAACACAAAAGATAGGGTAAAGAACATTTAACTAATATTTCCCTTGATAATCTCTTTTTGATTTTAAGGTAATCATCCATTGTGATTTCCTTAGGGAACGTTTTCAAAGAATTCGACATCATTTTGAATTTCCTTAAGGAACTTTCCTCGGGAAATCACTGAATTTCCTTGCAAACTTCACTATTGAAATCCCTAGGGAATGAATCCTCATGGAGAGGACTTTGTGCCCTAGGGAAAGGCTAGGGATGACATTGCATTCTAAGTTACAATGACATTGTTGGTGCCTAGGGATATGAAATGTGTTTTGCAATCCCCTAAGGGTTATTAGATTTGTTGTGTTCTTTAGTAGATAAGATTCATTAGAGGCCCACTTGGTGTGCAATATACTTGAAAAGTGGATAGAAGTTGTAGATAAACCATTTGGTGGCAAAGCCTTTGACGACGAAGAGATTTCATTTGGTATTGAGGAAAGATCAGTGATGATTGACCTCAACAACATCATTTGTGTCTTAAAAGGCAATGATGTCATACACAATGTTGTGAACCTTTTTTTGAAACGAACCCCCCCCCCAGAAATTCTAGGGTACATGTGGATTGCTTTTGTGAGCTTCATGAATGTGTTATGGACATTATAGCCTAGTCATTGGACTAATAGAATTTCAGAATTCTTTGAATGGATGGATTGGAAATTTGTTTAAGGTAAAATGTACCACAAGTTCCCTTTACATATGGTTTACAACATCAATTTCTTCAATTTGGTTGTTAGCCCACGTCTTAAGGGAAAAATTTATTAGATTTAAAACATTGGAGCTTGTTCCCTTTGGTCAAGGTAAGAAGGGGTGTTTTCAATTACATAACCAAGTGTAAGAGAAATGGATTAAGCCTAGGTGATTAATCGTACCATGTTCATGAAGAGACCAGATCTTGTTTCACTCAAGCCTTCTCCAAATCAAGTCGTTGAAAATCCTTGACACTCTTAACCTAAAATGATGAAGTCCACGAGGCCAAGTAATCCATATGTTTCTTTTGAATTAATTGTATGTTAGAGGACAAGAATCTAAAATTGGCCTTCCATGTGGTGGTTGCAAACAATTGTGGAAATCTAACTATGAACTCCATCATTTTCGATGTTGCCATTTGCCTTATAATAGGATCAATGATTGTATAAAAATATCTCCAAACCACCATCCCTAACTATAATAAGGCTTCAAAATCTGTACCAATACCACCAAAGAGCTCTAGTAATATAATCATTTCTTTAGGTGGTGTCCAAATGATTAATTGACGAAATATTAGCTAGATCGTTTCACCATCACTCTCCATGTTTTCAAAATTAGACAGAGCTTTGACCAAGGGCTCGTGGGCTGCTTTGAACCTCTGTAAAACCTCTGGTCCATGTTGAATGGTAGTAGGAACCACCTTCAAGCTTTTAGTAGCTTAAGCGTAAGTTCTTTCCTCTTCATCTCCCTCTATCCACTCATGGTTAGCTTGTTGGATGTAAGAAATGGTGTGTGTTTCCTTGAACATATAATGGTAAACCATAGGACTATGGTTCCCATGTAAATCAAGGGTTATGTATCCCAAGTGGTGGCCATCAATCTCCCAATCTACTCAGTAGTATGCATGCTCGAACTAATTATTAATCATGAAACCTGGTGGAAACAAGGCCTTTTACCCAATGAACACATCATAATTGGTGGCATTGGTGACTAAACATCTGACTTGTAGGCAAAGTTCCTGATCTGTACCTTCATTAAAATTAAGTGCAATCAAATCTAAGCTCTCCCCAAGTACCTCCTTTATGCTCCCACAAGTGGTGCAAATTTACCACATAGATTTCCGTAGTTTGGAGTTGAGCATGCCCATTTTCTTAGGGAGTTGAATTCCAAGAATCAATGGTTGGGCACTTGTATCAAGAAGTATCACTTGGATTGTTGATTCAGTATTGTCGACAATGGCAACTCCGATGGCGATGGAAGTTTTTTCACTAGGCACCACCTTCGGAAATGGGTGAGAGAATTTGTAGAGAAAATGGGTGAGTACGCCTTTGATGAGTACCAAATCCATAAATGAGGCGTTATCAGCTCCCTTCTGATATGTGAATGTAAATCAGAGGTAGGAGAGCCCACTAGTTTAGCCATGTTAGAAGTGACCAGATTACGAATGCCATCTTCAACACATGAGCTAATCAAGTGGCTCTCCAAGGTGTTGGATGGGACCCCTGTAGCATGTGGATCAAGGATTGGTAGAGGACATGATGTAGTGTTCAAAGTACCCCTTAGTATTGCAATTATGTTCTTGGTGCTTAGTTTCAAAATTTGAAAACTAAATAACGATGTATTCACAAGCTTTTGCACCATTTTACGCATTTGAAGTTAGCACCCCATAAGCTGATCAATGCAAAATTGTGTGTTTTCTTAATGTACATGTATTCCTAGGACACAAAAATTTGATGCCTTAGCAGCTTGTGGTGTAGTAGTTTCCTCCCCCCCTTGCTAATAAGGTGCGTTCTTTTTCCATGTTGAAAGGACGAAAAGATTGTGGCATGACTACTTGAACTCCCTCTAGCCCTAGTAATAGGACTTGAACTGGATGCAAGTCCATCGGTCAAAATTACCTACCTAGTGGCGAAAACTATGGGTGCCACACTAGCCTTTTGTGTTGCGAAGTAGGAAGGGAAAAAAGAAGTGGCAAATTTTGGTGTGAGACTAAAATTGTGTGCACTAGAAAGAACATACTCCCTAACCATGGCATTGTGTGAAAGGCCATAGAACAACCTAGGAGGTCCCTCCTGTGATCCTGAACCTTGTACAGGTTAGGGATGACTAATTGGTTGCAAAGACTTGCCTTTTAGATTAGCAAGTTGGGCTTTCAATGATTCAAGTTTATTTTGCAGAGTTTAAATTTGAATGACATGGGCTTGAAGCACTAACCTCTTGTCAGCATTGTGTTCATTTTTCTTAACATTCTTATTAGAATTACCCTTGGTGGGGAAAGCCTGAGTGGAAGGTTGAGGTGCTTTGACTTTTGGTTGAGGGGAAACAGAAGATGTTGATAGATTTTGCTGTGGCAATCAAAATTGCTTCCGTTTCGGGAACTTGGCAAAACAAACAATTTTTTGATGTCCTTTTCGCCCACAATAATAAAAAAAAGATCCTTGGAGGGAATGTTACATTCATTAGCTTTGTGGGTAGGATTGCCACAATAGTTGTAAGAAGGTAAGATGCGTGTAGCAGAGTGCACCATTTTAGCCCTTGAAGAAGAATGTGATGATTTGGTTGGTGTAACTAGTGGAGGTTGAGGCTTTGAACATGATGAAGGCCTCATAATACTGGCCTCATAGTGTGCATGAATTATAACTAGCTTTTAAAAACTGTTGTACACATCTAGCAAAGTGTATAAGTTTCCAAATTTTGCAAAAACATGTCGCAAAACCTGTGCATGGAATGTTAGAGTACCTTCTAATGAACAAAGATACCAATGGGTAGCTTCTAGGTCTGTGATGCTCTAAGTGTCCTTTTTGAGCTTGAGAAGCCTCTTGTAGAGCATTTTGAGGGTTTCACTTTTATGCCAAAAGAAGGTGGTGAACTATAAATGTTTTTCAAAACTCTTAATTGAAAATTCCAACTCAAGAATTTGAAATAATTCCCCCACTTGATTGGCAAAAGTTGGTGCATCAATGGTGGGAAGAATGTTTAAGGTAGTAGTAATGAATTATTGAGGAGAAAGGTTTATTAAAATAGGTACCAGATTTGGATTATTAGGCGCAATCCCATGATTTGTAATGGTAGCTTGTAGTGCAGCTTAAGAGGCGGTGGCAATGGCTGTGGCATAAGCTGGATTAGGGATCTGGGTGATGTCCAAAATCCTCGGAGAATGTCCTGAAGATCGTGAGTTCAAATAAATTGGTTCAAATGATTATGTGTTACTTTGTAGTTGGTACCTTGGCTTTGGCTGAGTGATAGTGTTGTCATCATCTGAAGACATGGTGTTATCCCATGCCCCAAAATTTTGTAGCAATATAGAGCACTAGTAACAAAGTTCTACCACAATATACGATTTGAAGAATATGGTATTGGCTATGTATATATGCAATATATATGATTTGAAAATATGGTATCAAATACGTATATACATAATACATACGATTTTAAGAATATATTGCATTGATAGGGATGAACAATGACGCACTCCCAATTCCTTGCAAGATTCAAAAGTGAGTCCAAGTACAAAATAGCAGAAAGGGGAAGAGTTGGGGCACGCTCCCTAACTCACAACATTTTGAGGGGTAGAAAGGTGTGTTGGAGTTCTGGGATGGGACTAGGAAGAGTTGACAAGCTTCACTCACTCACATGGGCCTACACACAACCCACACAAGGTGGTTAATGTTTTTGGTGCTAAGACTCACCATGGGCAACACGGACACACAAGACTCACCATGGCCCAGACTTGGGGGAAGCCACCACTTCCCCCTCATAATATACTCTGCACCTTTCCACGGGGCCCACATCCGAATGGTTTTTCTCTCCCGGGATTCCGGAGTGGGAATCCCAAAATCGTGCCAACTGGGATTCCCGCGACTTTGGAGCCCCATAACTTTGCGAGCAAATCTCGGATTGAGGTGCAGTCTAAAGCAAAGTCATAGCCCTTGTTGAGAGCTTTTCAATGGTATGTTGCATGTTGTCTACAGCTAAGTAAGTCAGGTTGATTTTTGACTTTTTTTGGTCTGGAGTCAAACTGGCAATTTGACTCCTGGCCCTTCTTTTGGTCATAACTTATGTTTTAGATGTCCAAATGAGCAATGCGAGTTCATTTTAGATATCTACGTTCTAAGAGATTTTCAATGATATAAAGAAGGTCACAAATCATTGAGTTTTGACCCTTGAAATTTTGGTAGTCCATTAGGACTCCATCTCCCAAAGTGGGAGTTGCCTTGGGAGTGTGAGGGTTCACTCCCTCACACTTTCTTACACTTTCGGGAGTATGTGATGTGACTCCCGGGCTTCCTTTTGGCCCACACTCTTGCAACCCCTTTGCTTTGGTCGCAAGCCCAAAACCAAGGTTGTGACAAACAATGACATATATCAATGGATGGAAGGAACCAGACGAAGATAATTGGACAAATGGACGTTGATGGACGTCAGATGAAACGGCAACGAATGGCGGATGGAACAAAATAGAATGACGACTACATCGAGGACGGTGCTTTAGAGCGATCTACGTTCGCAAGTTTTGTAACAATGGCGTGGAAAAGAGAAGAGAAAAATTGTTTTCTTTTACTTCGTGTTTTTTTTTTTAAAAATTCTTCTTTTTTTTCTTTCAAAGCTGCTACAAGGGCTACTCACTACATGACTAAAAGCTTAAAAACACACAGGAGTGCACAACCTAGATGCTAACCTCAAAACCCATGTATAAGGAAAGCAAATGTATGTGGGGTTGCATCACCTGGTGCAGATTTTATATTACAAGCATACCTTGTGTGTGTGTGTGTGTGTGTGTGTATGTGCTCCCAAGACCTAAAGTTGGGAGTAAAACAAGCTTTGGAGTTGTTCGTTATTTCCTCCCTCCAAAACTTCGAAATTCAAAACCCAAGAAAAATCTACCGCTTTCAACATTAAGTAATAGAAAGCAATTTCTTTAGAATTAAATTGAAAAGAAGGAAAAAAAAATAGTGTATATAAACACTGGTTATGTAATAGCCATCGTGAACACCTAGAGATCCAATTTGACTATGGCGGAAAATTTCCTTGACAAAAAAATTCTAAACAAACTAACCAGAGAAGGGAAGAGCTTGGCTTTTTATACAACCATCAATAAAGTTGAAACCCCAAACAAACCATAACCCTAAAACACATAATAATGTAAAATAACCTAAAAACATACATTAACCCTAAGAGCATACATTAACCCTAAAGGCATTATCGACATGCTCGCAACCGGCCGTCATGTATGAGGCCATGCATACAAGCATGACATTGGTTCCAAACCAGATCAAGACTTTCTACCAACCTTTGCATAGTGCAAATTAATTTTTTTTTAGTTACTAGCACCAAACAATCAATAAAAAGTGATTGCCTAGTATATCAACTACATGTCTAAAACACCCCAAAACAAAAATTTACCAAAACAAAAAAAATTGCATACCAAAGACATGTTCCAAAAGTAACAATTACATTCCCAAAGCCACCCCCCAATTCCATATTTCAAAATATATATACCTGAGTTTAAAAATTTAAACATTGAAATTTTAGAATACTTTTTAAAAAAATGAACAATCAAAACCTATATGAAATGGATTTTGAGTCTGGTTTTGGTTCCAGGTAAGGTTCTAGCCAGAGGCTGGTTCCCAATTCTGGTTTGTTGGCTGGTTGTAGATCCAGTTAGACTGGTTCTTTTCAAATTTCAAAACCAACAATGTACCTACCCAATAATTGAACCAAGAACTGAAGCCGGAACCAACCAAAAACCAAGAATCTACTACACTAGTAGATGCAAATAGGTTTCTCTCATGCAATGAATGCACAAAGCTTAGAAAATAGACAATATTTATGGCCACCAGGAGGGGTTTTTTTTTGTTTTTCAATTTTGTGAGGTAGGTGGGCTGGTCATCCACAAGAGGTTTTAGCCAAATTTGGCTACAGGTCAGACAAAGAGGGAAGTAGAAAACGTAAAAAAATCACAACAAATCCATCAAAAAACACAAGGCATATTTACAATTCACTTATGAAAAAAATAAAGCGAACTTATTTAAGAGCTGGCTCCCCAACATAAGAACAAATTGGCAACTTTCAGTCAAATCACAATTAATAAGAAATTTGTCTTCCATGATGCTGCTGCTGATGCTGCTGTTCTACCAGAAAGCGGAATACCTATAAGTTTGAATTAACTATTCAGAACTAGTTTAGCCAGTTCAACCTTATTCAGAATTCAAATTTCTGAATTTCAGTTTGAAAGCTGAATACTATTAAGTTATGAACCTTAGTAGTTCTGAATCTATAATTAGTTTAAGTAACTTGATTGTAACTAATTAACCCAATTATTTTTTCTCTCATCAAAGAAAGGCTCCTCTTGAGGTGTTCAACTGCAGTTTGCCTGTGACTGATTTGTGCTTAATAAATCATGCAAAATAATTCACTGGGGTTTACTCTCCCAATTGACTCTTAAGAATGTGAAAGAACTGGAGGGACAATTTTGTCAGCTGAATGAACTGGGCCTCTAAAACTAGCTTACTTGGGTCAACTGGTTTAGTAAACTTCTTCAGCAATGGCACTTTGCTTCTAACAAATGGTTCAATGGTGAGTATAAAATTGTCACATTGGGTGCATACAGTTTTCAAGAATATTTTAGAATAAGAAATCACCTAAGGGCGCGAGGTTGACTCTTATTAGGGTGACTGGACCCCCTGATGATGATAATGATGATGATGATGATGGAAGGTTGAGCTTCTTCCCTCGCGAGCTAAATTAAACAATTTCAGGCCATTGATGTGATTTTCCCCACCCAATTAGTTAAGTTCAATTTCAAGCTATAATAATAAATATACTAATAATAAAATCAATTATTTCAAGATGATTCCTGAGGAGAAATTTTTAAAATTTTTTTGTGGCAGTTGATGATTGATGTTCAATCATCAAATTGGACTGTGTCAGGTACCTTAACTGGATAGTTGTCAATGCAATGTGCCCATGGGGAATGCTTCAAGGAAGGTTGGATGGTGTGAAGAGATTGCCATACTGCACTGTTGCATTTGAAGCCAGCACCAAAGGCAAGCTGCCACACTCGTTGGCCTTTCTTGACTCTACCCTTGGCCTCAATGTAGGCCAATTCATACCAGATTGTGGAAGAGGATGTGTTTCCGAATCGGTGAAGAGCCATTCTTGATGCCTCACAGTGTTGTGGAGTAAGTAGCAGATGCTTCTGTAGCTCATCAATCACAGCCTTGCCTCCGGCATGAATGCAAAAATGGTCAAAAGCAAGCCTGAAATCAGGGATGTAAGCTTTGAGCTGTTTCATGTTGAAGAGCTCGAGCGCTACTAGATTGGCAAAGAAGAGGATCTGTTCTGAAAATGGCAGCACAAGAGGACCCAAAGTAGTGATATTTGTCTTCACAGACTCTGCAGCAATTGTTAGAATGTCTTTGGACAGACCTACTTCCATCTTGCCTTCACTGTCTTGTTCCTGATATACACAGCGGTAGCTCTTGTCATCTGCTGCCCTGTGTGTCCGCACCAAGTGCTTGAGTTTGTACTTGGAGCGTCTCTTGTCGTTGGGTTTGTTGGAAAGCAAGAGTGCTGTTCCACCAACTCGGAACGAACAGTTGGGTATCAGCTTGGATTTGATATTCCCAAAGTACCAATTCTGGGTGATGTTTTCTGTACTCACCACAATCGCATAAGTGTAGCCATGCAGTTGAAGAATGTCTCTAGCAAGATCTATGGAGATTAAGCTTGCACTGCATCCCATTCCTCCCAGATTGTAGCTACGGATGTCGCCTCGCATCTTGTACTTGTTCACAATCATAGCTGACAAAGAGGGAGTAGGGGTGAACAGCGAACAATTCACGATCAGCACTCCGATCTCCTTGGGCTTCACCTTCGTTTTCTCGAAAAGCTCATCCAAGCAACCATACACAACGGTTTCTGCCTCCACTCTCGCTGCTTTCATGGACGGACACGGAGGAAGAGCACCCAAAGCGGGAGGAAGATAGGTACTCTCGCTAAGACCCGATCTTTGCATGATCTTCTGCTCAAACTCGATGCTCTCGGCATCAAAGAACCCCGAATTGCTGGAGCGCTGAATGAATATGTTGAAAGGAACTTTTAAAGCTTCGGAGTCATCCTTTGCCACGAAGCAAGCAAAATCCACTAGATAGATCGGTCTAGACCTTGACATGAAGTACACCGTTGCCGCACACACCAGGAGCACTAAGCACGCAAAAACACTCAAAAGATTAAACTGCAGAATCTTTTCCCATAACTGCCAAATACTATTATGATCAGAAGAAACAGCTGCTAGCCCGCCAAGCTGTAGCTGCAGTATGAAGATCCCCAACAGCAAGCTGGGGATTAAGAGCAGAGGGACGAGATAGGTGATACTCAGAATATGCTGATATCCGAGCTTCACGTATTGCAAGTTCACTGACTGTAAGAAGTCTGGCACAAGCGGCTGCTTGCAGCTGATCTCATGTAACGACAAGGTTTCGTCTTTCATCAGCTGGCTCTGACGTTGATAATCAAAGTCTAGGGATGAATTATCTGGATCAAGTCCACCATGAGCAGCTTGTCCCGAGGCTTTCACCATGATGCAACAGTACTCCTAGTTAGATTCTTCTGTGGACTTCTCTAGCTAGGAACGGAGTCCCAACAAAACTCCGCAGCGAGCAGCAGCTCGATCGGAGCTAAGAAAAACCACGCGGGTTCGACAACTTCTTCACAAGCTCAAGCTGAACTCGCTTCAAAAGAACTCCGTCGAGTCTAGTCACTCTAGTCGACTTATAAAGCTCCAACAAACAAAGATCACCACCGCCAACAACAACACAACACCACCACAAACCCAAACAAAAACGCACACACATACTCTCTCTCTCACTCTCTCTCTCTCTCTCCTGAGTCCTGACTTACTTCATATGTACACGATATAACACAAGTACATATATATGTAGCACAATACAACACAATTCATATATAGCACAACGCAAAACACACACACACACTCTCTCTCTCTCTCTCTCTCTCTCTCTTCCCCCATTGATTGACTGATTGGCTTCTACAGTGGCTGAATATAAGACTAGTCAGCGTCCGTTTCCATATCTTCTCCCCCACCCACTATCTAACTGCAATTAATTTGATCAAAATTATATGTGAAGGGCTTTTTTTTGTTCAGGTCACTAGATTTCTCAAACCTCTTCTAAAGAAAGAAGAGATGCTTGGCAGTTTCAGATGTGACTTGAGTTAATGTGAGGTGAACCAAAGTCAGAATACGTTTTGCACTTGTATAACTGGTTCTTAAGGTAAGGTTATTTGGCATATATATGAGAGTGGTCACTGGTGGGTGTCTCAAGACTGAGGGGTGGGGTGGCTGAGGCACCCCCCAGAAATAGTAGGAACCATTCCAATAGTGAGTGGGTTTGTGAATTGTTTTGCATTGAAACCCTAACTATTTGGGTGGGGGAAAGTACAAATAGTGGACCAATGTGCACTCATGGAAATGTGCCTTAAGTGACTTCAGACTATAGTATTAAACTACAGGATGTTGTGGCGGGCAGTTGTGGCAGCAGGAGAGGCCTCTTCTAGGCTTGGTGTTCTTCCAGGTTTTGTGATCATCTCCTTGCATGACTTGTTTCATGCTATTGGTGATGGGTTTAGGTGCTAGGTTTTGTGTTTTTTTCCTCTTAAGGCTCCCCATTGTGTGTTCTGCACTTTGGGGTATGATCTTTTGTTTGGTCTTCGATCCGTTCTTTTTTCTTCTCTTGTTCCCTTTTCTTCTGTTGTTCCCTTGCTCGGTGTTTTTCCTTCGTTTAATTATCTAGTTAGTTATTATGGTACTAACTGAATGTCTTGTTCTCTTCTCAGGAATTATCTGTGGCTGAGTAGACTAGTGTTGGGGGATATAATCCCCAGGGATGCAGCGATTCAGATTTAATGGTTCAGTACACACATGGTGATGGCAGATACTAAAACAGTAGCAATCAATTTAATGCGACACTCCACTTCTGAGTCTGGTGTAGGATAAGTGCTCAATGAAAAAGTGTTTTTTACAAAAATAATAAATTTTGATTGTACCCTAGATATGATAAATGCACAATCAATCTACCACCATGCTCTTTAAATAAAGGCTGCCCAGTTATTGTTTTTTTGGCAATAACTGCTTGAGCACATTATCAAATGATTAAAATTTAAGTTACAACACTTCAGTTATCACTTTCATTATCAAAGTAACAATACCCATGATTATCAATTTATTTCATTATTATTATTTGTAATAAAAAATGTTTATATTGTCAGTCATATGTGAGTTGTAGGATTTACTTTTCTTTTCAATAATCTTATTTTATTTTTAAAATAATAAACATGGTTGATGTTTTAAGATTGATAACCTATTTGGATGATAATTAGGTCATCAAGGTAGGTTAATAATTTTTGAAAATTGAATACTAGACATGTAAGTTACAATATCAACTCATAGGCTATCAGTAATCAACTCATAGGTTATCAATAACCAAGTTGATAATTGGGCATGTTTTTCCAACAGTTGGCTAACATTAGTTAAGAATCGCTGCTTCTTTAAGGAGTAGTTTTTTAAATCAAATTTTTTTCAACTTCAACCTTTTGTTTGGTAAAGAACCACATTTTCTTTAAGGCCCATATGTTTTTAAGGTCAAATCTTTTTCTTCAACTCTCACCTTTCTTCCTTGAATGATTTCAAGATATATGTAGGGTTGATAGGTTGGCGGGTAAACATTTGGAGGTTGGAAGAACTAGTATTCATTCTTTCATCACTTTTAGTTTTGGAGCTCTAAACACACTATGTAACTCTCCACCCAACACCTTTATAGTCATTTACACAACTATATTTCATTAAAAAGTGAATGAGATATGGATGCCCCAAACAAGAGGGTTCAAAAAAAAAATTTGTCTTCCTTTTAAACATGTTTTATAACATGTGCATCCAATGTGCATTTTATTACTCAACACACCAAACCTGATTTGTGAACATTATTTTTCTTATCATTATATATATATATATATATATATATATATAATTCTAGTCAAGTTTTTCCACATCGACAACAATATATGTGCAAAATTGTAAATGATGTAAGGAACAAATCTTTAAATGTGTGATGTTCATCCATAAAAGTTATATTGTACAAAATTAAAATTTGTATGAATTAATGGTTATGATCTAATTCATACTTTACATCTTATGATTCTCAAAGTGCTACACCAAGCGAACATTTTTACTCTAATCAACATTGTCACACTTTTGTTTAAATTAATTTCAATGGCTCGAGTGCCATTGCCATGGTTCTTGAACTCATGTCCAACTTTTTGCATTTGTTGTATTGTTCAAGCATTGGAGAATCTCGGAAATCTTGTTCATTTTCTTGAATCGATTCTTCTTTTCATGCAACTTGCTACCAATACTAAAACTTTTACTCATCTTCTTAATGGTTTTCTTCACACATGAGCTAGTACATCCCAACAAGCAGCTTGGTGACAACTTTTGGTGTTCTTTTGGTCTAGTTGACGTTGGAGCTTTTGACAATGTTCTAATGTTCAACCTAGACCACTTCATCATTTCATGGTCCTCTAGCTAGACCTCTTTTCATTATTCTTGGCCTTGCATTCTCCCATCTTTGAACTTTACTATTGCCATGTTCATTTTCTAGTTTTGCTGTCAAAATTCATTGATTGTTGTCAGAAACCTTGATGGTCTTATAGTGTTTGACGCAAACCTCCTTTTCACCTTTTGGTTCTCTAACTAAACATTTTGTTCACTATTCTCAACCCTCCATTCTCCTCAGTTTGAATTTTGTTGCTACCATGCTCACTTTTTGGTCTTGTTGCCGAAATTCTCTAATTCCTCCTAAGGCTCTTTTATCACCTTATGGTGTTCAACCTAGACCTCTTCCTCATCTTTTGGTATTCTAATTAGACCTTTTACTCACTATTCTTGACTTTGCATTTTCCATGGTTTAAACTTTGTTGTTACCATGCTCACTTTCTAGTCTTGTGGGTGTTGGCAAGCTATGGTCAACACAAAAAATTGTCATAGTTTGACAATTTTCAATATTTATCCAAGTTTCATGCATCATGGTGGAAATTTTGAAAATAACTTTCATTAAATTTTGAAAAGATGATGGTTTATATCCCAATCTAGCATTATGTTGTGAAATCAATGCACATATGACTGATATAATAATGTAACAAAATATTATTTTGATTTGGAGAACCTTGTCACACTTTTATAATTCCAATAAAAGGAGTAGGAAGTACTACATTTAAAAATAAATTTCCCATGAAATTTTACACCTACATAAAAGAAACCATAAAGAACAATCTTTCCCATCAAAGTTTTAAATGTTTCTTAAGGTCGTGGAATTTAGATAATAAGATTTTAAAATGTTCATTAGTACATTGTGGTCTGAAAATAGTGATGATCATGAATTTTTTTGGTTGGAAGATGTTCTTCCATTGAAAATTAACTTGGGCTACATGTTTTTTTAATCATTTGACAAAAGTAAAATGAAGTTTTGAATTTTGCAAAAAATGGATAATTGTTGTCAAGTAAGGGTTTTTTAAAAACCTTTATTTCATATTCATAATTCTTGTGACTTCTTTTAATTTTGAAGCCCAAATCATTTATATGTGATTTTTTAAATTATTCGAGTGGAGTGAAATCTTAAGTGAACTGTTACTTTTGATACTATATGCAGTTCCGAATTTGCCTCAAATTGTGTAGACCATAGCTTGTCAGCACCCTTGTCACTGGAGCTCTCTAATTATTCCTAGGTTCTTTTGTTATCTTATGGTGTTCAACCTACACCTCTTCCTCATCTCATGTTACTCTAGCTAAACCTCTTGGTCATTATTCTTGGCTTTTCATGCTCCCAAGGTTTGAACTTTATTATTGCCATGAATTCACTTTTTACTCTTGCTATTGAAATTCTGACTATTGTTGGAGCTTTTGATGGTCTTATGGTGTTTGACCTAGACCTTTTCCTCATCTCCTAATACTATAGCTAGACTTTTCTACTCTTTATTCTTGGCCTTGCATTTTCCCAAGTTTGAACTTTGTTATTACCATGCTCACTTTCTAGTCTTGCTATTAGAGTTCTTTGACTATTACTAGAGTTTTTCATGGTCTTGTGTTGTTTGACCTAGACCTCTTCCTCATCTCCTAGTATTCTAGCTAGACCTCTTTGCTCTCTATTCTTGGCCTTCCATTCTCCCAAGTTTAAACTTTGTTTTTGCCATGTTCATCTTTCGGTCTTGATGCAAAAGCTCTTGTTCATGTTTGGATTAGTTTAACTACTATAGTTTTGGATGGTGGTGTGGTGTTAGACTTGGATCACTTACTCATCATGATAAGGCCCCATGTGATCCTACTTCTTCAAGCTTCAATTTTGTCATGTTCATCATTTGGTCCTTTAGACCTCTTCATGTTCATTCCTAATCTTCACAAAGTTAGAGCTTTTGTTTAGCCTTTGATTTAATTGTTCTAATCACTCCAAACTTATTGCTCACCTCTTGGTCTTTAAATTATTTAATTCGTATTCACTAATACACCATTTTGTTCACAAGCTCCTTCTCCAATGCCTTTTGTTACATGATATTTAAATACATAGTTGAAATAACCAAATGTGATTGGCTATAATCAACTAGAGGTTTCTACCATTGGTCCTTTTTATTAGTAATTACAATAGACATATTAAATTTCCAAATGTTAATGCCTCTGCTTTCAAACATATTTTTGGCTGAATGTATATTTTAAAATTTCGAGAATCCAAATTCATCATCAAAGGTTGTGTGGTGTGCAAGTATTTGCAACAATGGGGCTTAATGGCATTTATAGGTAATACCACATGACAAACTTACAATATCACAAAATTTCAATAGAATCCGTGCAAAAATCATAAAACAATATGTCTGTGCAACATTCATGGGCTTCAAAGTGTAAAAATGGCCTGAAAAATATACATATTACTTTTACATAAATGATATTTTTTTCTACTTGTGATGTTTTGATGTGAAATACATACGATTTACATTTTAACTAAATTTGTGCAATTATTGTGATGTAATTTTGGATAAAACTATGTAATATTTGTGTGTTAAACATTAACATTCATGTATGTCATTCAAAAACAAATTATCTGAATATTTAAGATATTAAATATGTACAAATATCATTCATATTAACCATAACATAGAATTCATGCGATTTTTGTATGTACCTATGAAAATCAAATTTTCCACAAAATTTGTACAAACCTATGAAGCTTAGTAAGTTTGTGACATGTTGCTATGGTGGTGAAGGTGGATCCTCACATTTAATCTCTTCATTTTCAATTGTTGTTACATCACCCAACAACCCATTGCAATGCATGATCCCATTTTATTTTTCACCATGATTATCTTCATCATCTTCATTAAAGTAAGCATCAAGTGATCCTCTATTGTCCTAAAATTTGTGAAAACCTTGTTCGGGCTTGTTTTTTCTCCAATGACCTTGTTATTAAGTAGTGATAGCTTTAAGAAATCTTGTAATGTATGATCTATCACCTATGTTGACAAAGAATTCATCATTTGATAAAAGGAAAATGAATATGACCAAATGAAAGTGCCCCAAAACATCTATTATGATTGAGTAGATTTGGTTTTGCGAGTAGTTATATTTCATGGGTTGTCACTATAGTTGCAACTTAGGCTAAGATTAGCATTTATTGTGATCAATACCAATGGATTAATTTCTCCCTCAAGCCATAGAGGTCTTTGGGTGTTTACATCAGCAAGGTTTTTTTCATCAATGTGCTAACATGGGGCATGGAGTGTGAAGGGCTCTTCAGGCTTTTCCTCTTTTGATTTTGCGTTCGTTCCACATGTAAAGGCCAATGTTGACCTAACATTATAAAGAGTGGAGGCAAGGCATGTTGTTACAATAGGTGAAGGTTCTTCTAGGCTAAATGTTTTTTTGGGTGTTCATGTCTCCTTATTTAATATGTTCTTTGTGATTGGGGGATTTGAATACTTGATTTGTTCATGTTCACCTTATGGTCTACCAACATTGATGGCTTTTTATTTTTGTTATAACTTGGGTCCTTCCATCTTGTACCTTTTCCCCCTTTTTCTGGGTGTTTTTTTTATTGACGGTTGGCACTTTTGAGAACATGGTTGTATTTCTTTCAAGAACACAAGTCCCTTGCTTGAAAAAAGGCATTTTCACAAAAAACACAACCATTTTTTTGGGAATGATTAACGTTCTTCTTTGTTGGATGAAAGTCATCCAAGATGCAGATTGAGATGGTTAAAAAAAAGATTGGCAAAAATGATGTGAAATGTTCATTTTGTGTCAATTGTCATATCAATGTTCATTTAAACTTGTCAATTTTGTTCATTAGGTTGAACATGAACCCATTTTTTTAACAATCTAAAGTTTTCAATTGGATCAATTTCAATAAACAATTTTTTTTGTTCATTTAATCATTTCATTGTTGAATTGGGTGACCAAATCTCTTTGTTTACCAAATCAGAAGAGAAAATTAAGGTCATTGGCCAAAAAGTGATTTGGTCATTGTTCAAATATTTTCAATTGTTTGATCAACAATGGTTTGATCTCCCCATTGATCTAGTGATTGAAATCTTTGTCATTGCCAAAAAATCTTTTGGTTTCTACCCAAAAAAATTGGATTTCTAATTGTTAAATTAGGTGATCAAAAAAACTGTGGTTGTCATTAGTTTTGCCAAATTGGGTGATTGAAAATTTTCAATCTTTGCTAAAAAAAATTTGGTTTTTGCCTAGAAAATTTTAGTTAATTAATTGATAATTGTTTGGTTTCTGCCATTGATCCAACAATTGAAAAAAATTGGTCATTGTTTAAATTCTTTTAGGTGTTGCCCAAAACATTTGGTCATCAATTTTTGGTTGCGAAATTGGGTGATCCAAATTTTTCGATTACTTTTCGAAATTGTTTTTCGACCATTGTTCAGAAAAATTTCAATCGCTGCCCAATTTTTTTGAATTGTTCAATCAAGAGTGGTTTAATCTCCACAATTGTTTTGGCGATCGAAAATTTTAGTTGTTGTTAAAAAAATATCAGTTACCAAATTGGACAATTGAAAAGTTTCAATGATCAAATTGAAGTTTTGAAAAAGTTTGGTCATTGTTTCAAAAACTTTAATAATGATTTATTCTCCACCATTGATCTAAAGATCAAATTTTTTTGATTGTTGTAGAAAAGAAATTTTGATTGAGGCCTAGAAACGTATTGTCACCATAAAATTGTGATGACTGAATTTTATTTTCAATTGAAACTTTAAAAGGACATTATTTTAAAATATATAAAAAATACATGAGTAAAAATATAGGGTGCAATATATTAGTTGTTGTTTAGAAATAATAAATTAATGAATTCAAAAATAAAGTTATGTATCTTTTGAAATTATAGTTACAATTGATATAAGGTATGTGTAAATTTCTAATATTACAAAGTTTTTATAAAAAATAACATGTACATTAAAGATTTAATATCAACTCGAGTTGTTAGTAAGTTTAATTATTGTGAAATAATGTTTTGATTAATTGTAACTAATAATCTTTTTTATATTGCAATGTTTTTCATTTTAATTACATTCCATGGTTATGTTTTGGTTTTGAATTTTTCTACCTCCAAATTTTTTTAACTAAAAATTAAAATTGATATTGGGTATTGAAATTGAATGTTAAAAAATAATAATAAACAAATATAAGGTGGGTAAAATATGTGCAGATTAAAAAATTAGATAATAATCGGGTGGGGAAAATATAAATTCAAAACCTAATACTTTGAAAAATAATTGTTTGACAGGGTTTACAAACATAACAAACCTGCATGTAAATTACAAACATAACATTAAACGTCCCCCTCCCCATGATTGAAACAAGGTTTAGGGTGACTAAATAATGTGAATATGAATTGCCTTTAACTTTCCCCTAAGTAGTTCGACTTGGGCTTTGACTTAAGTTTACCCTATTCCAATGTGACATTACTTAATGTTCAAATCAACACATTGCTTAAAATGAACGGTTGAGTGTTGTGCTAACCTTGCAAAAATTTGAACATTGAATATCACACTTAAATGAAAAGAGCAACCATTGGACCACACCAACTTTTTATAAATACTTGGGCTTTGCGTTGCTTTGCAATACTAAAAACAATTGTTTGACATATTATAGTCAAGATATTGATATATTTTAATTTGTTCCTTGATTTTTACAATATCAAAGCAAAACTTCATGCTCATCTAAATTTTCCATGAAATCATTTCCATTAATTCTAGAATGCAAAGTTCAGACTTTACTTATGCACTGATGACACCAAGAAATTATGAAACCATAAAACTTCAATACCATATCATATCTCTTTGCTTATGGGTGTTATATGCCAGTCTTGGCCTAGGTGAATGGTAGGTGCATGAGATATGGGTGTATATTCATGCTTCTATTAATTAGGAACAAGGTGTGTCCACATTTAGTTAGTTAGTTATTTATATATTTGGAACATGAGGCATTCCCCCAACATAGAACCCTAAATATGCATCCCTCTCCAAAGTAAAAGCATCGTTTGTCATGCTTCCCTTTGTGCTCTCCCCCCGGCCCCCCCAAAAGAGTTCCTTAAGTCATTCCCAATACCTCCTTGTTTTTTAATCCCATATTCTTTGACCTGGGCTAAGGGCATGGGACATAGTCATCATAACTAGGAGATAAGATTGTTAAAAAAGAAAAAGAAAAATTAGGGTTAGTTTCTTGCAGCGCCTAGTCAACAATGGGCAATGGGCATGCATACTTTTACGTCAGAGACTGAGCTGCCTTTAATTTGTTACTACAGTTCAGTGTTCACCCCTTATATGGGAAGGAAAATAATTAGGCTTCAGAGTGCCATGACCCAGATGGAGTTTGACGGCACAAGCTTGATTCATGCTTCGTCTTCGGCTCTGGATAGGGTAAGTACAACTCATGATGATGCTTGGCACAAAACAATAATTCACAAAAGGTCTAGCTGAAAAAAGCAAAAACTTTATTGATATTTGTCGAAAATTGTTGGAAATTGAAAATTATTTTATTGGGTTAGAATTACAAATTCACAAAGACATTGTTTTATTTTTCATACTTATTTCTCAAATGTTGAAATTCAGGAAAACTCAACTTGAAACTGATGAACCTTGTTTTTCCAAAATAAATAAACAAATATTCTTTCAGCAAGGAAGTGCTGAACATCAGTTGTAAGTATGCTATTTGTCTTATGAGACAGCAAGGCTCTCCAGCACAACAACTGGTAGTTGCAAATTACATATCATGATGAGAGCAACAAAAATTCCAGTGCTGCAGACATTACACTTGTGATGACATTCAGTCCATTGCAGACATGGTTTATGGCAATGATGCACCCTTGTGATGATTGTTGCTATAAGCATCTGCTTTAAACCGCTCGTTGGAAATGCGACAATGACAATCCAACAAAACCCCTTCAACAGCCCACCACCCTAAGCTCTCTTCCCTTCAGCTCCCTAATCCACAAGTTAAGCAACTAACTATGTGACGAGATATACACTTACGAAAGGGAACTTGTAAGTTATCTACTTGGGGCCCACTAATTCACAAGTTAACAAGCTAATTGTACAAATAAATATGTACTTATGACGGGAACTTGTAAGTTATCCACTTGGGACCCACTAATCCATGAGCCAAGCAACTAATTGTGCAACTAAATATGTTCTTATGAAGGGAACTTGTAAGTTATCTACTTGGGGGCCACTAAAGCACAAGTCCAGCAACTAATTATGCAACCAAATATGTACTTATGAAGGGAACTTGTCAGTTAACTATTTGGGGCCCATTAGTTCACAAGTCAAGCAACTAATCATGGACTTATCAAGGGACTGGATAATTTATCCACTTGGGTCTCTGTGTGCAGGAGGGAGTACAATAAAAGGGTATTTTCAGTGTGATGTGGTGTGCAATGAATGTGCAATCACAGGGTAAATGAAAAATTGTGAACTCAAATTATATTGAATAATTATAAATCACAGATTATTCTCACAATGTATCATATTCAGTGCGTTTTGTTTTGGGGCAAATTTTTGCTCCTTGTTGAAATTTTTGGACAGTTATGTTTCAGTGTGACTTAGACCAAATTTGCTGTTTTCCTTCACATCATTTTGCAAGCTTTTTCAACCTCACAATTTTTTTTAAAAAGAAATTGCTGAATTCATAATCGAACATTCTTTAAAAGGGGTTTTATGGCCAACATATATGAAGGGTGTCATATATATAATTTCAGCAATACATATATATATACATACATATACATACATTAATATATGGATGGATGTATGTATATATGTATGTATGTATGTATGAG
Source organism: Sphagnum tenellum (assembly GCA_963921925.1). Taxonomy (NCBI): domain Eukaryota; kingdom Viridiplantae; phylum Streptophyta; class Sphagnopsida; order Sphagnales; family Sphagnaceae; genus Sphagnum; species Sphagnum tenellum. The sequence goes on from OY998146.1 coordinate 5,923,565, forward strand.
GAGAACATTCTTAAAAGTTGTTCATGACACGTGCAATAATTCGGTCAGCTACCCTAGATAGAGAAGCAAGATAGGTCTTATGATGTTTTGCTGAATGATAGTTTATGAGGCCTACACATTGTGGACCACAGTATTTTATGAGGCCATTAATTTTCTCCTTGTTGCCATTGTATGTTGGCAATGCCCCTAGTACCAAGGCTGGTTAGGCCCTAATTAAATCTGAATGAAGCTCTCAAGCACAATAGCTTCATTATTTAGTATAATGCTGAATTGCAATTTATTTTTTGTTTTTACTGGCAAGCAGAACTGACCAAAAAAATTAATTATCACGCATAATAATTTATAAATTATTGATTAATGCTAGCAGGATTTTCACACATCCTGATACACATAATGCTGTAGTGTGTGAAATCTCTTTTCTTTCAGCCATCCATCTTCAAGATTGAGACATAAGTAAGTGCTTATCTATCTCCCAGAGGAATAGTTATCCTTAGTAATTCCTCCCTGTTGAACCCTTTCTAAACAACACATTCCTGTCTGGTAATTGTTACCATGCAGGTGTGAGAAAGGGCGATAGGGGTGGAGAGATGGGAGGCCATGCCCAGCACGAACCAAGAGTCACCAATGCAGCATGATGGACAAATGGTGATAGGATTGTTCGTTTCGACATTTGTTCATGTTGATTTATGCAAGAAAATTGACTCATTTCCTATTTTATTATTGCAAAGGAAACTAATTAACTCATTCAATAAGTTTTGGTATGTGAGTAGTGTTTTCTTGCTTCAAATTTTTGAGGTAGGCAGTTTGGCAATCATCCACAAGAGGACTTAGCAAAGTTTGGTTACATGCTACAAAGAACAGTATAAAAGATAAGGAATCATGCTATAGTTTGGTGAATGTGTGCTAATCTATCTATGAAGCAAGGCAGTTTTGTATTGTTTTGTTTTGTTTGTCAGGTTGAGATCTCCCAACCCATGTCGCCTGATGCCACGCTCTTGATATCTTCAGAAAGCTCTAGATGAGTAGGGGTGCATTGACTTGGTTTGGGACTGTTTGGAGCTACAGTGTGGAAGCTATTGATTATTGAACCGTTTTCTCAATGAAAACTAAATAAAATTGAAACTGAAAACTGGATTGGAATTTGGGGGCGTTCTTGGTTATGTTGATGGAAAGTCCTCAGCCAGTCAGATTTAATAGAGTTTATTTCACAATTTTCAGAGCTAAGGTGCCAAAGATATTGATTTTTAAGTGGATTTTGTTGCTGGAAATTCAACAAATTGCAGAAATTGGGTTTGGAAGGAAAAAACAGTTGAGCCCTCCGTTGTGTTCACATTGCCAAATTTTCAAATTTTCAAATCTGAAAATGTGAAAAATAAAGAATGTCTTCACACACAGGCCAATGGCATAGGCTAGTAAATATGAACAGCTAGAAAAAAACTCTTCAATGCAAAGGGAATTATTTTTTTTGTAAAGCACAAAAACTGAGGACACCTTCAAAGGTCAACACAATTTACCCACCATCTGAAATATGATAAAAGGGGTGTAAGCTCCTACACAGGCACACCAAGGCTTGAGAGGTTTTTGAAGAGGTTTTTAAGGCTAGGGTTGTGTCATGTACTTGGGTACCAAACGTCCATTATCACTTTCCGAATTGAGACAATTCAATGTATTGATTGCAAACCAAATTTGCTTCACAAGCATGCAAGAATTCAAGAGAACTATTGTATTTCACAAAATCACAATTTTATGGTGCTTCAAACATGGAGACTTGCTTGAAATCATCATAGTAGTTGGCCTGTGCTGTTGCTCAGATATTGTAATGTAGTTATTTTATAAAGTATATATATGTTTTTGAACATTCTGTTGTGTGAAATACAATTTTAGTTCAAAAGTTGTATTTCACACAACAGAATGTTCAAAAACTGACTTTTGATTTTCAGTGAATTTCCAATCACAAAAACTCAATCTGACAAAATGAACAAAGCAAAACAAACAAACCACATTCCCTAACAGTAGGACACTTGTTAAGGATTTAGTGATCTGAAGTAAAACATTACATGGGTGTGTGTAGAATGATGTTGCTCACAGACACATCAGGAATCAAGAAACATGGCATCAGTGTCAAAATTTGGAACTGATTTGAGAAAAGGAAATTTGTACATTAGTTTGAGCTCATGCATGTGGGTGCTGGTAAGATCAGGCTTATGAGACAGGAGGTGGGTTGTTGAGAGATTTCAAGCATAGCACATATGTCAGCTGACCAAGGGAGAATGTAAAGCATACGTTGCCACAGTTGCTCGGTTGCAGGGACCTTCACCACTCCTGCACGGTCCCTCTGCCTTAAGTAAGCAACAAACTGCTCAAACTGCACACATAGAGAGAACAAACACTTCAGCAAGACGCAACACAAGGCTTGTGATCAACTCAATTCCAAGAGATAGGTGACTTTGACAAACTGCTTGAACTGCACACATAGAGAACAAACACCTCAGCAAGGCCCAACACCCTTGTGACCAACACAATTTCCAAGAGATATCTGACTTTTCAGCAGAGTTCATCTCTGAAGACTACACTTCATTAGGCTTCATTAGTCATTATCTCTAAGACAAAGTTGAGGCTTGGAATAGAAGGGCATACCCCTTCATGTTGTTCAGGTGCAGGGAATAACTTGCAGACCTCACGCTGCACAAAACAAAGACAATGTCAGTAGACCCAATCCAGAGCAAATTGCAGCAAGTTGAATCACAAGCAGGCTTTTCATTATTATTTGCCTTTTCCAGCTCCAAGATCAGATTCAAGAGCTCAGAGTAACCAACCTGATTTGGAGGTGTTGCAAGAAAAGATGACTTCACAGACTTAAAATCTGCTCGCTTTGTTACATCGAGCTTGTCAGGCCACCTGTCCAAGTATGCATATTGCAGCAAATTTGAGAACAGCTCAGAGAAGTGAAATAGTCATTAGACTCCAAAAGCATCAAAGGAACTTTCAGCATGTCTAGTAGAGGAACTCTTGAACAGCTTCCAACATGGCAGTGTTTCGCACTTGCATGCAAGTGCCAAAACTGTTTTTGGATACTGAGCTCATCAACAGAGCCAGCATGACTGAGAAAATCATCTTCCCCAGGCAAGGTGCCTGGAGATGTAAACTTGCCAACTAAACAGGATCAGGTCAGTAGAGATTACCCAAAGGGCTCATAAGGACCATGGTCATAGTAACACGCTGATGAATCTTGACGAACCGCCCATAACTCACAATACTGCAGTCCACTTTTGCAAAGAGTGCCCTGCCAATGTCTTTCATGCACAAGAGGCACACCTGTTGCCAAGAAATCTACAACCTCTTCCTGACCCATGTGACAAGTTCCCATGGCAGGTGGCAAGAATTCCTGAGGAGGAGGTGGTAACGGAGGAGGAGGTGAGCTTGGAGGAGGGGGTAGAACAGGGGGTTTTAAAGATTGTGGGGATGATGGGGGTGGTGACAAGGGTGGGGGAGGAGGAGGTGGGGAGGGTGGAGTTTCACTTGGTGGTGGAGGTGGTGGTGAGGCAGGTGGCAGAGGGGGTAGGGGAGGATGCATCATCTCTGAATGGAGTTTGTATGGAGGGTTCATCATCTCTAGAGGCACAGTCATTTGGTCAACTGATGTGCTCTGCAGGTCTCCCACAGCATCCAATTGCTCAAGAGCCTGGTTAAGATGCTCTGAATCTTGCCGGGATGGTAGACTGCTTAGAACAGGGGTGACTGGGGACTGTAGTAAAGGTGGGGCATAACGGCCCAGACCTTTCTCGAGCTTTGGTGCACCATGGTATGGCAAGGGAGTGCCCATGGGTGACATCAAACCGGACTTTGAAATGGGTGTGGATGCAGCAGGTGAGACTTGAGCTACTGGGGAAGATGGAACAGTCCCCAGGGCACCTGACCAGGAATTGTTGGATGGAATATGTTCCAAGTGGATGCGAGGTGGGTTCTTGGGAATTGGCAATGGTGCCAAAGTAGCACCCTGAGGTGGTAGAGGAGGCCTGATCAGGCTACACTCCTTTGTCAACTGTTGTTCCAGCATCAGCTTCTGTCCCAGCAGACTGTGACTGCTGCCTTGTGATTGTAATGGACTGCTCTCATGACCACCTGCCATTGCATCTCCACCTGCTGTGCCACCAGCACTGCCGTGAAATACACCTGATGGATCCAGCCTAGAGAAAGACTCTTCTCTAAATGTCACAGGGCTTCTGAACCTCCTTTGATCCCTGCAACATCCAATCACCACACTGGATCTCAGTAACCAAAGAACTACTCTCAACAGACTTCCTGGGCTACAAACACTGACAAGCATTACACACACTCACAATAGTTTCTGCAACATATACTGGAAATTACTGTTTGGGAAATTGACATGTATGGAATTTTGGGATGAGAGTTACCAAGTTACATAATTGTACCCCTCCTCTGAAAACTCTTTCTCAGGCAATCCCCCCCACCCAGGTGGTAAACCTGGTTGGCCTTGCCCAATGGAAGTACCACCACCCTCAAAGTCCTGGATACTTGGAGACTCTCCATCCTTGCTCTCTCTCTCCCACTCACGATGTGGATGCCCTAGTGGTGGCCGGTCTTGCTCATGATAGTAGTCCCAGCCCCGCCGTCGAAAATCAGCAACCGGTGGGGCCTGTGGTGGTGGTGGCCCCCCACCATGGTTATACACATATGGGTTCTCACTTTGCTGTAAGGATATTGCTGAGTTACTGCAGTCCCAACATACATCACAGAGAGGCAAGGTTAATGTGGAATCTCTCTACAGCTCTCCTTGCCATATGTGTGAGTCCTCATGTGTACCCAGTTTCTGTCACAAGACTGGCAGTGACTGGGGAGACTCAGCTAAGAAGCTGCCTAGTTCAACAATTACCTTCCTAGCTACTGAGAAATTCTCAATACTTCCAGTTTTACATCAACCTGAAAAGAATTAAGAGATAATCTGATAATCAACAGGAACATGTATGGTATTGACTACCTACCCTAATCATCCCCCACTGAAGTTCCTGGCATTGGGTGGCAGGTTAATGTCAAACAAGCATACAGCATTTCTTTCAGAAGACCAGCAGTAGTGGGGAAAATTGGGCCACAATGCTGGTTAATTCAGCAGAACCTAAAAGGAGGAGAGGTCCAAGGAAACCAAGAAGACAGAGGAACACAACAAGAGAAAGGAAACAAAATTACCTGTACTCAATCTGAATAGCTGGATCAAGGCGACCAGAAATCACCTGCAAGGCAACAGTGGCTGCTTCAACTCGATCAAACTCCACGAACCTGCAAGGGCCCCGGCTAGTGCGAGCACTCCTCACTTTTGTCACACCTCCAACCCCCTCTACTGCAAGATTGAATATGTGTTTTAGCTCTCCCTCATTCATAAAATTAGGACCCACAATGTCAGGCAGTCCAATCCATAATGTATTCGTAGGTACTCTTTCAGCTGCTTCCCGCCCAACCCCATCAGGACCCCAACCTCCTCGTGTCCTCCCAAATCCAAAGCTACCAGCTTGGGCTCCACTTGTAGAGCTCATAAGCTTGTTGGAGATGTTTCCAAGAGCAGCTGCAAGAGCTGGATTATTAAGTCCTCGACTGCTGGAAGTCCCAGTGATAGGGGGTGTGTGAAGCAATGCAGTCGTGGGTGGAGAAGAGCTCAGAAGAGTTGTCCCTGAGGCACTCCTCTGTGCTGGAACATTTTTGAACTCCACGTTAATGCACTGATTCCCAAATTGCGCCCCATTCAGATTGGCTTTCGCAAGAGCAGCACACTCTGGTAACCTGTTAATGAAACATCCAAGTTTACACACAGCCCAACCAACAAGAGTAGGCCAATTGATTCCTCCTGGAACAAGAATCAAAGAAAGCATTGCAGGTACATGTAGGGCAAGCTGCCATGACAATACTCACTCATACCCACATGTCAGATTGCAATAGCATTACCTGAAATCAATGAAGCAACAGCCATTTTGCCGCAGAAACTTCCAGCCAGTGAGTTCCCCAAACTGTGAGAATGCAGTTAATAACTGGTCATCACAAACTGAAGGATCGACCCGCCCGATCCAGAGGTGACGATTGCCACCTTGATTAACCACATCAGAGGTCACATTCACAACACTAGACACAGTATTCCGGTCTGGAGCTGCATCAGTTGTTGATGGTAAAAGATAACCACCACCCTCTTTCCGTCGTTGCCGCACATGTGCTGTAACAGTAGCAGCATCCTCTGGGGTTTCAAATTCCAGCAATATTGCACTTGCACTGACCAAAGCAAGTACAGAACGGGGCCCTTTCAACCCTGCTGCTGTCATGTCCCTAAGAAGCTCTTCTTTTGCACTTTGGCTCGAGATCCCTCCAACCCACACATGACAACTCACACTGACTGCACCTCCACTGCTCAGATGCCTATCAGTGCCACCAGCATCAAGAAACTTGATTTGCAAAGGCTTTCCCCACAGCACAGCTCCCTGCATAATCTCGCGAGCCTTGACTGCATTGCGCACACTCTGATACTTCACGACTGCAAAGTCACGGCCCCGAAAAACTGACACCCCTTCAACAGGACCATACTTCTCAAAGTGGAACTTGACGAGAGCTTCACTTACATTTGAGCCTAGTGATCCTACCCAAAGGTGGGGAGAAGCTGGGAAAACATCCATGGCTGTTGGGTCTCCATCTAAACACCACCCAACCTGATTTGGGGGGGTGACCTGAAAATGCACCATTGATGGCTGCTGAGGAGAAGGTAAAATAACCGACCTGGTTGCACTTGGTTCAATCCATGGAGGACCTCCATTCACAAAATCCTTCCTCTGCCCCCAGGATTCCATGTCATTGTCAGCAGGCTTATCTAGCTCTCGAGGTGGCTCTGGAGGCCTCCCTCCAGTGCGCCAGTTGGGAGCCCATGTGGTTGTTGCATGAGACTTCACTTTAACATTCCCAGGAACTCCAGGATCAGCTTCTCGCTCCCTAGATGGCCAGGAATCACTCTCTGGTGCCTGCTTATAAATCTCAGACCCTCTCGTGAGTCTGGAGTTGTGATCAGCCTCGGCACTACTGCATGCAACCCGAGGCTCACTATCACCAAACTCCTCTCCTCTGTGCCATGTCTCTCCCTCAGGTATGATTGAAACAGTTTTCCGAAAGTTTGAGGGCATTTCTGCAGGGTGATCATTGGAGTATTCCCCTCCCTCGTACCCAGGTGGTTTTGACAATCCATAGCACCATTGAGTGCTGTCTGCAGTAGCATTACAATACTCTGGAGCATGCTTCCTGTACCCTAGATGCTCCATTCTATATTGAGAAGCATCATTCCACCGAGTCCCAGGGATTCCTTCGCCAGGGTTGACATAACTACTGTAGTAAGATGTTTCATCTCTTTGTTTGTCCTCCCCAAAGACTGGAGCAGCAGGCTCATCAAAGGCAACAAGCTCAAGATCTGCAGGAGTGAAGGATGGGAGTGTCTTGAGAATCAACAAGAGGAGAGGGAACACCTCTTTCTCCACTTTGCTGCTTGCTGTACAACGGAAGTGACGCACCACTGATACAAGCCATCTCTCAAGAGAAGGTTTTGTGTGCACAACCTGCTCCACAAACATAGAAATTAGTCTCAACAGTCACAAGGCTTAGACATCTGTATGATACTCAAATTCACCTTACAAGAATCCATCCCAAGCTGCCCAGGGGAGCTCACTTTGGCAAGTAAAGTCGTCAAAGTATCACTTTTTTGTTCTTCAACAGCCTTCACCTCGCTCTTTGGTGATGACACGGCCTCCTCCTCACTTTGCTTACTAGGAACATCATCCAAGGCCCACTGAACAACCTCTGCACTTCCATTTCCAAAACCAAATTCCCCATGTGCCCAATCCTCAAGCTTCAGGTTGGGGCTTGATGGCCAAACAGGTTTCAGAATCTGTGCCAAAAACTGTTGTACATTTTTGCGGTGCTCAGCATCCAGGGACAACAACTCAAAGCACACTGAGAGAATTCCCTCTGCATCTCCCTTGATGATTCGCAGCAGACTTGACCTTATCAACCTAACAAGCTTGTCTAGCTTTGTACACTCAGCAAAAGTTTCACTTTCTTTCTCTATATTTGAAGCTTCTTCTTGCACTTCAGCCTTTCCAATCCTGCATTCACTGGGCTGAAAGAGTTCATGTCCATTCAGCTGCCGAAGCAAGTATGTGTAAATGGTACGGCAGACTTCAGTACAAATCCCACCTACACTTAAAAGACTGCTTGCAGCACTTACAGAAGCCGCAGCAAGGTGCACTAACCCATCCAAGCATGCTTCTGCAGTCTTCCCTACTAGGGGGTCTTCTATGGAACCTCCTTTCCGGAGGACCCCACAGCTCCACTCCAAGAGCTGTATTGTTGTCTTTGCAGCAGCCTCAAGAGCCGATGGACAGAACATTGCGTAACGAGGTATGAGCTCTGCAGCAATACGGCGTGCACCTACACAACCTGCAGTCACAAATCACTCCAAAAGAATTCATGTTTGCAATGAGTCCCAAGAAGCAAAGGAGACATTTGTATGGCATGCTGGCTGCAACAGAAGAATTCAGGGGGTACCTCCAAGAGGCAATGTCACCACATGACCTCAGGCAGGAACCACAAGATTTGCAATTCAGAGAGCCTGGGAGAGAAGAGAGAGATGATGTCTTTTGCAGAGGGCTTAGGGTTCAAGGTACCTTGGGCACCTAATGAGCATTTATGAAAGAAGCTCAAGTATAGAAGAGAAGTTTGCCCTAACCTTTGGAAAGAGCAAGCATGGAGCGATATGCATCTTCACCATCGTTCTCAATGCCGAATCCCACATTCTGGGATTCATCCTGTCTTGCCACACGCATCTTTACCCTTCTGTAAGCTTTGTAGAAGCTCACAATCTCCTCCCTATTGCGCTTCTTCTGCACTTTCTCGTCTTCAGCCTCGGTCACCACTGCTGCTTGTTGATGATGGCCTGGAGGTTCAATGCCCTCCCCGAAGAACCTTGTGTTCTTCCCCTCCTCCTCCATCTTCTCGTCTTCTTCCTCAAGCCCAGACTGCTGTTCTGGAAGATGATGAAGTGCTACAGGTTTGACCTCTGATGATGGGGGCTTCGATTCTGCTTCCGCCGAAGCTTTGATGGACGAGGAATCGCTAATTTCCGGACGAATCTCCACACGAACTGTCTCGCCAGCCATGATGATTTCATGCAAAATTCTTCTCACAAAAACCCCCACTCACCCAGAAATCCAGGAACAAAACTCCTTCATCACAAGTACCCCAAAAACCTAATTCCATCACATCCATCTGCTCTTCTCGTCATCCTCCTCGTCCCTGTCGTCGTCGTGCTCCTCCTCCTACTCGAGCTTTTGAAGAACAACATCCTCACTCACTCTCTTACATATCAATCCGAAAACAAAAAAAATTCCTCAAAGACGACCACAATACGCAAATTCTTTCACCCTAAAAAAAACCAAATTACACTTCTCTCTTGTAACAACTCAATTAATTCCCTTGCGCTTGCCACAATTTGTCCCACAACCCACATCCAGAAACGGGACGCTGAGAGAAATCAATCCATCGAGAGGCGTTTTGCAATCGCGGAACTCGAACGATCCTGTCGAGAAGTTTCCTGCAATTGCAGAACTCAAAACCCTAATCAAGGCCTCAAGAAACAAACACAGATGAGGTAGGTACCTACATACTCAGGTGTGGAATGTGAAACCGTCCGCCAGTTTGCCGCATGGTAGTCAGGTGGGTCGGATCCAGTGTGTGGCGGTTAATAAAAACGGAACCAAATAACCGGAGGTTCTCAAGGCGGTTTGGGTGTACATGTATGTATATATGCTTGGTAACTGACAGCCCACCACCGCCAGCAACAGCATCGAGAGAAGCACGAAGAAATGGAAGATGCGCAAAAGAGGAGAGAGAAAGGAGAGGCACCAAAACAGGCATGAACTATTGACAAATGACACAAGGATAGTGCGTGGAACAAAAACAAAAACATCGACGACTAGGGGCTTGTATTGGCAACCTAATAATGGGCATCGGGCCCAACATTGTCAACACATTCTTGCAATGGCAAAAAAAAAATTGCTTTCTCTTTGGGCCTTGCTTAGGTTTTTGCATCCTCATGTTTTGGGCATAGCCCTTTGTCTTGCATGGCTCCTTCTTTGCGTCTTGTCCACATTGCTCTAGCTTCTAGTTTTTAAGCAATTCTCAAAGTATGTCAAGAATGCTCTCCCTTATGCTAGCCTCATCTCCCAAGCTAACCAAGATGTTTTGTTTTTGCATATGTTCTCCCCTCATGTGCTCCACCTTGGTTTTATCCCCCTTGCTTCTTGGGGTTGGCTTTGAGCTCAATATAGTTTCATTTTGAGGTGGTTTGAAATTCATTTTGCATGCTTTTATGTGTGTCACAGGATCCCTCAAACCTTCTAGGACGAAATCAGGCAAGCTTTTCGCTTACCCCTTGACCGAATTGCTTAAGATTTGATGGACAAATCAACATAGTTCCTTCTTCTCTTGTTGTCACATTGATGTTTACATTATAATTTAAAAAGTCGTTCAAGTTAGTGTGAGGTTTTTGCATGCCTTAGAAGGTTTATGGTAAGTGATTGGTCTTCTTTACAAAAGGAGTCCTCTTGTGTTTCACATGCTCCCCATTTCCACCGCTCCTTGAATGATTTTTTGACCATTTGTCTTCATTGATGTTTAACTTTGGGTAAAGCTAGAAAGTACTAGTGTGTTGCTAAAGCTTTTCAACCCATGACGCCAATTATTCCCTCAAAGGACATTGTTACAACTTTGTGTCAACTATACCCCTTTCCATTAGACCATGTCCCTTCACTTATTTTTTATTTTTAGCCTAAGCACACCTTTGTCATGGATAGGACTTTGTTTGCACAAACCTTAGCCATTACTCCCCATTTGTCTTCGGGTGAACTATATGGGATGGTCTATGAACATTGCTCAAATTACTTCATACTAGAAGACCCATCCTTAGGTTTTTCAGAATTATTCCAGGCCACTATTGTTGTTGCCCATGGTGATATCCTTACATCAATGGCCTTAATGTTGAAGGCTAGCAAATTGTTGGCAATGGCAAAAGACTCTAAAGGTTTTCATCCTATTGCCATAAGCAAGATGTTTTCATCAATTATTAATTATTCTATTGTCCTACAATTTCAAGTGTTATTTTATAAACACCTTTCATTCCATGAGTTCGAAGTATCAACCCTTGGAGGTTGTGAGACCATCCCTTTCGACATTAGAACCTTTTTTGACCTACACCTTGATTAGGGCATCATATAAGTCAACGATGAAAATGCTTTTAATAATGTTATTTTTAGATAACTACAAAATGTTAGGGGACTTTTAACAAACATTGTCCCCTTTACTAGGTTGTTTTATGGTGCTTGTTTTTTTTTTTTTACTACCAACATGGCCAACATGAAGAAAGGTTCACCATTATTTAATCAATTCTACGCATAAGGCAAGGTGCCCTATAAAAGGTTTTAATTTGCCTTGGCCCATTATTGAACACTCCTTGAAATCATTGTGTGAACCCACAACTATGTATTTCCATCCCTAACAAACAATACACACATCATGGGCCCTATAAACGAAATTATCCTTACCTTTGACCACCTTTCGACCCAATTAACCCTAGTTGAGTTTAGGGTCAAAATGTCAAAGTGCAAGCTTTAGAATCCATTAAGGATCTTTTCAAGCATAGAAATTCTTTAAGGCTGCATTTTGCTCATAAATGGCTTACACATTTTAGTGGGTTCTTAAGATTTTGTCACACATTTTTTGGATCAGGCTTTAACATAGAACATGGTGCATATCGATGATCTTCTTATCTTGGGAGACACATAGGTTGCATATATTGGGCATTATGTCTTCATGTGTCACTTGTCAACCTTCTTATTTCATTTAAATAATATTTCTTCCTTCTTCTTTATTATCTTTTTTAGCAAATTTCAACAAGAAAATTATGCAAGTATGTGGGGACATTATGGGCCCAAGGTTATGGGAATTTATTCAAGGCTCTTTAATGAAATGTCAAGCCTAACTACTGATCTCCTTTGGTGGTATAGGCTATTATCTATAAAGGATTGTGCCCCATCTACCTTTCTAGCAAGTTAGGCTTTGGTGGTTCTATATTTATGCTCCAAATTTTATATTTTTTATAGACCCATTTTGGAAGAGTATGTTTTTCAAGTTGAAAGGGGCCCACACCTCCTTTACTCGTGCCTTTGTGCAACTCAAAATAGCCTTCCTCTTATAGCTAAAAAGATGCAACTTTCTTTTAAGAGTTTAAGAGTTACCAATGCTATAGGTCTATAAGTGGGCAAAAGCACGATGCGCTATACCAAAATGGATGTCATAGACACTGTTTTTCCAAGAAATGAAATTTAATATAATGCTACATGATAATCAAATTGAATATTTTATGGTTTGGACTCAAATATGTATTATAATATATATGTAGTGAAATGCATAAAACATTTTTGCAATTAGAACTAGTTGCATAGTGTTTTTGAACTTTTAAAATGGCAAATTTGATGTAACAAATTATGTGGACTTTGTTTTCACTAAAAAAAATTATTTTCTAAATGTCAATCACATGAATTGATCAAACTTAGCATATATGACATGTGGAAATCAAAATTCAAGAAAAAATATTTTACTTTATTTTCATGTGCATTCTGAATTGATATATCTCCAAAAATCCATGATGGACATAAAAATGAAGAATTGGAAAAAAATATTTAGGAAAAATATGTTTGTATTATGAAAATGAAGAATGGTGTGAAATCAATAATAACATTAAATAAGGCCCAAGGCATGATGAACATCTAACAATTTTCCTATTTATATATAATTATGATTGGAAAAATGAATAAATAAATGAAATGTAAAAAAGGTCCACATTGATATTAACCATTCTAATAGATTTATACAAGAAGAAAATAATTTATAGACCAAGGTGATTGAAACATTTTTTAAAAACTTATGAAATTTCAAAAATGAATAATACACAAAATGTTGGAATTGTGAGAGGGCTAAGAAAGGGATTAAGAAAATTGTATACTCTTGTGTGGACTTTGCATGTGCCATTTTTGGTCCACTTCACCATGCTTTCACCAAAACATCTTTGATGAACATCCATCACAACACATCCTTTAGGTTTATCTTGGAGGATGACTCCATTCTTCAACATCCAAAAGTTGCATTAGTTCTTGTTTAAGCAAAGGGGCAAGGCTATGGTTGATTACTAGTCCATCTATCCATTTGTTCTACACACCATATGGAGAAAGTGGTGGTATGCCCTTATGTTAAGAGTTTCATTATGAATTGATATCTACATGATTCCTAAGAACTAGCTAGGTCTTTGTTGCTGATGTGGTGGTTACTGACCTAACATGAAAGATGGTGGCTATGAATGTCATTACTCAACCAATAGGTATAGTTGGGAAACTTAACACCATTGTTAAGATCCATAAATATAAAGGGATTCATGACGTGCACCACTTTATTCCAATGGCCATGGAGGTGCATGGCACATTTGAGCATGTTATGGATCGTTTCATCAAGGAATGTGCTCATCTTTTCCACGATAGACGATCAGGAGGTCATTTATCTTGGTCTTTCTATATTCATCTTTTTATGCAATATGTTAGTATTGCTTTTTAGCGTGCTTTAACCTTTGTCATAGAAAGGAATATTACGTTACTAGGAAATGCTTGTTCTAGACCTCCTATTATTATTCAATCTCACGATTTGCATCTAAGCAACATTAGAAGGGCTATGGGTGAAATAGTTTCCTACCATGAGAGGGACTAGTTTTCTCCCTTCTTTAATTCTTACAAGCAATGCCTCTTTTGGTGTTTTTGGCCTTCCCTTTTGTTTTCTGTGTGATGGTTCCAATCATTGGCTTTTATTCACTACAAGTGCAAAAATCACATTTTGCTTAATGTTTTTTCAAAAGTGAAGCAAAATGTTATGTATAGTTTCGATTTGTGAACATACTAGCAACATGGTATCCAACTTGTGCAAAGCTAGAAAATTTAGGTGAAGATTTGAACAAAGTTGGCTCCCGATCACCTACATCAAAACATTGACAAAATGCCTCATAATTATCAATCCATTTAGGGTGATAAACACATTCCATTCTAGAAAACCAACAATGGGTGTAATGGGGAAGGAGAGGTAAAGAGAACCATGTACAAAATCATGGTGAATTGAAATGTTTGCGGTAGATGATCCTTACCTCCAACGTACTACCATCTGGAAAAGTTTGCCATGAAGGGACCAACTTTACAATGTGGTCACTAATTGGAAGGCCGATGCTTCGAAGGATATTCCCAAGCTTGCAACATCCATTGCCAATTTTGCTTTTAGATTTTTGTTCATGACACTAACTCCTCATCTCAAGGGTGAAGAGGTGTTTGGTTCTGCCATGCATAGTGTCAACTTTTCAGCAAGGGCAAATAATGAGTTGCATAAGCCTAACCACGTCAAATGTTCTTGTCCTCATGTGGTTGTTCTTGCTTGTCATCCCATTAGTGTTGACAACTTGCACGTCCATGGGTCGCCATGTGTTACACAAAATATGATATATATTTTTTTAAGGTGGCATAGTGGTAAATGAGATTACGTGTGGGGATGGCCTTTGGCATATTGATTGGTGCCCTTTTAGTTTTGTAGTGCAATGTTTTACATTGCAAAAAAATATTGGTGTGAAGTGCACAAGAAAAATCAATACACATAAGACAACATTTGGGACCCAAGCCCCAAGTTATCTTGGTTTTTGGGCCCAATTCTAATCTGGGGCTTTTGAGCACCATAAACATTGGTTTTATCTAGATGACTTCAATCGTTGTGAGTGGGTTTTCACAAAAACATGTCATTGCTTGAACGCATCTTTCAACTATATGGCCTATTCAACATGGTGTTAACCTTATTTAGAAAGAAGTATCATCTTTGGAAGAGGTTGGGTTTATGTTTGATTCTGAATGCAAGAAAAACCTTTGGAGTTTATTTAGAGGTGAGCTTTCCACTTCAAGCAATTTCCAAGTTCCTTCAACTTTCACACCAAATGTAATCAAACCTACAAATGCAAATAGTTGGCCCACATTTCATTGTGGCAAGAAGGTGAAAAGGCCTTTAATGTTTAAATTAACGCAACAACACACCAACAATTGGGATGCTAGTAAATTGTTTAGTCCTTCAACTAGTTTGCCCCTTATAGATGTCCATCCCCTTGGGTATGGATGAATCTACATCATACTTTGTGGCCATAAACATTTCAATGTGACAATTGGAAATCACCCATGTTGTTTTTGTATATATTTCATTGTCATGTTAGCAGCTTCTTTGGGCATGCATGGAGTATGGGTGCAATGTACACACATGTATCCATTACAACAAACGGTGTCGTTATACACCATGTCATAAAAAAAATTATAATTTGATATGTATACACAAATATGCATTTTTTGACTACCTTATTGGCCCAATTACATATATTGATGAACCCTTAGGATGATAAAAATGTGTTGAAATTTTACATTTTTTCTCCACATAACAAAATACCTTATCTTTGTGTGGATTGGGGAGGGGGGGGGGGGGGGGGGGGGGGGGTGGGGGGTAGGCTAAATCAACTCCTAAAGTATTTAAGATGATGTATTTTAGTCCTTATTTATTTTTAAGCTTGAAAGTAATCCTTTTAAAATTATAGTCATATGGTTTATAAAAAGGTATCATATTTTCAAAATACCCATAAAATATGACTTTTTTTATAAAATACTAATAATTTCCATATATTTGAACCCAAAATCAGTTCAATAATGCCTCATGTCATATGGTTTTTAATGTTTGAAAATCTTGACACATAACATTGTGCAATTCATATGTTTAAGTGGGAAGGTTGATGGATGTGTATGATGAATGAATAAAATTTTCCAAGCATTTGAAAATATTGAAAGACTGCAATACCTTATTAAAAACTATCCACCCAAGCAAACCATGACCCTTCTTTTTTTATGACTATTTTTTATGTGGTTTGCAATCTTTAAAAGACCCCATGTTTATGGGTACAATTTTGATCCACCATTTTCACCCATATATACTTCCAAAAGAAAGTAATTTGCATGTTTTGAAACTGGACCTTTATCCATGTGGCAAAATAATTTGCAAGTTAGTAAGGAATATTTTGCCACATCACAAAAAATGAATCCATGTGGCTTGAAAATATTCAATGATGTGGCATGGAATATGTTATAAAGATTCTTTGTTGCTCATTTGAGCCTGCTCATTTGTTGTTCGATGTTTGCCCTCTAGTGTCATTGTTTGTATTTTAAGCCTTTTCATAATGCTATAAAATTTGGGATGTACCTACCATATCAAATAAACCATATTTGCCAATCCTTCATGAATTTTACTTATATAATTATTCTTATCTATCAAAAGTTTATTTTGGCTGATATAATGTTTTTAAAAATAAACAACTCAAATGATGTGATATTAACATATGACCTCCTTTGCATTTAGATACAATTATTTTGGAACTTGAATATTTCGCTTATGATTATGTTGAGCTTTTCAAAATAAATTTCCCTAATAATAGGTTTAAAAGATTTAGATTATTTTTTTAATGTATGTAAAATATAATTATATTTGGGACATGGTAAAACGTGCCTTGAACATTTAATAAATGCACCATGTGTTTGGATTTCATAAATTTTTGTTCCCCATGAATGTGGAAGGAGCTATTTTTACAATCTAGAAAATATCATAGTTTTTGCAAAATAAATTGAAAGTAGATTTCTAAAAAAAAAATCTACGTTTTAACTTTTTTTAAATTCTCCATACCACATTTGTACATTGTTGTAATTGAGAATGTCAATATGACCTTGGCATCACCTACTTTCTAATCTACTTGTTACACAATTCTACTATTTTACCTTTGAGGACCACTCTTTTGGATTACTTTAACATGCTTTCACTTGTAGAGCTAGAATTTATAGTTGCTAATAAAGATTCGTACTCAACGGTTTTTAATGCAGTTTCTTTTATAACTTCCATCTCCATTTCATCACCTTGTAACATTGCCACTATTCTAGCCATGGATGGTCTCTTTGAGGCTGTGGTTTGCACACATAAAAGCCCAATGTTTATGACATGTGTTATGTCCTTTTCATGGTTGTGGGTATTCACTTTTGGGTCCACTATCTCCAAAAGCTTGGCCTCTTCATATAATTTCCAAACCTGATTCATGATGAAAATACCAACATATAATACATATTTGAGGAATGGTAATCTATAGATTATTATTGACACTTTAAATTATAGAATTTGAAACACATGTAATGTTCATAACTAGAGAAGAATGTTGTCCAATTCATGCAAGATGAAAGTTCCAATCAAGTCATCATTCAAGATCTTTAGGGATTAGTTCATGTAGTCAGACTTCAATATTATATATTCCCATATTACTACATTATTATGTAACTTCCATTTTGAATTCCATGTTATTTATTCATCTTGATGTAGTTTACAAGTTTGACATATGTTTCCACAATCTTAAATATTGTTGAATTTTGTACATTTGCCACAATGACTCGATCTGTTAGAAGAATAATGTTATGAAATTACTTACCCATTCAAGAAGATATGCTTGATCTTCATTTAAATTGGGCTCGATATTCTTCCTTCCACTCACAATCTCTAATACTAGAACCCCAAAGCTAAACACATCAACCTTCTGACTTAGTTGGCCACGAGAAGCATACTCTGGTGCCACATAACCCCTGCATGCAATTGAAAAACTCCAAGTTCATGAATAAGTTTGTGTTTAGAACTTGGTTTTACATTCAAAAACATTTCATGAAAAGGTCTATGCATTTATTTTTTAAATTATAAGTTGGCTTACCAAACCATGAAAGGAAAACAATATATTATTTTGATATCAGATGTTTTTGCACATATATTGTCTTTAACAAATGGGGATCTACAAATTATGTAACAATTTCTGAACATATATTGAATTTATCTTAAACAATTAAGGTTCAATCATATATTAACTTGTCCTTGTTGTCTTCAAAATTTGAGGTCCATATAAACAAAACCAGATGGTACACTCCATATGAAATGTATGACATGTGTAAATATTACTTACATAGTCCCAGCAATGTGGAAAGTACTAATATGGGTGCCCGTGTCTGGAAAAAGTCGGGCCAACCCGAAATCAGCAATCTTGGCATTAAAATGTTTGTCCAACAAAATGTTGGGTGCTTTGATATCTCGATGTATAATGCAGGGTTGAACTTCTTCATGAAGATAGGCAAGGCCTCGAGCAACTCCCAAACATATGTTTTTTCGCATTGGCCAATCCACATTGTGTCCTCCTTTGTTTTCTATTTTGGAAGGAGAAAACTTCAAGAATTATATCACCCAATCTAAAGCATCAAAAATAAATAAATAATGATATAAAATTAATAATTATTGAATTACAACATGTAAATAATATGTTAATTTGCATAGATGTACTTTAGATAATGACAAATCATCTTGGGGAAATTATATATATATGAAATTAAGAGAGCCTTTAAAGATCCAAATAAATTTTTGCAAGTCCTATCCATTTTCAACATGATTTAACATTTATGTTCTTAATCCATTTTAATTATGTTATAGGTTAAAGAATTTACCAAAAATAATTTCTGCCAAATTGTTGTTGTCTACAAATTCATACACAAGGAATCTTTTGATTGTATCTCCTCCACCCATGACACAACAACCCTTGAGTTTAACAAGATTCTTGTGTTTCACATTTGTAATGAGTACAACTTCATTAAGGAATTCATCAATGCTTTGTTGTGAATTTGTTAATAAACGTTTCACAGCAATTTCACCCCCACCTTGTAATATTCCCTACAAGGTCAAAAAATATGATTAGTTTTAACAACCATTCATAATCCAAGGTGACTAGTGCATCAATATATAGCTAAAAACAACAATGAAATAATAGTGTATACATACCTTATAAACAACTCCAAAGGATCCTTGGCCTATTTTCATGTCAGGGTGGAAGTCTTGAGTGGCTATTTTGATATCATGATATGCATACAATGTGGGTTGCACATCTTGTTTCGCAAATTCTGAATCCAATACATCCAACTTTAATACAAGTTTCATGATTACTTTAAGTATTTTTCATAAACCTAGTAGATAAAATAGAAATAGGAAAAACCTTAAATTAGTTATATATTTTTAGCCCATAATTTAGTAATTGAACATGCAAAAAGAAAGATTTAATTTATTGATAAACTTGACTAAATTTATTTTTTCATATTGTAAACCCACGAATATGAAAAAACATTCAACAATATCAATTGAAAGAATCTGAATCACTTCATGTTACCTTCTTGGATTTGAAGTAGCAAAGAATATTTTTCCTTTCGTGCTGACCAATATAAAAAAAATACAACCATTGCTATCAAAGAAGTTACCACTATCACTGGCACTGTAACTTCTATCACAATTGTATTTGGGTTCTTGCCTGAAGGAAAAATTTGTGAACCATGTGTTAATGACTAATTCATGATGAATTGTAACTAGTTAAATCACAATACAATAATATAAGACCTATACTAATTAATTTATAAGGTGCCATATTTTTACTTCATAATTAAGTAGAAATTTGATCCATAAGTAACCCCAAGTTCATTTAAACAACAAGGAACAACACACACATTGTTTTTCAAAAGATGGAAATATGGGTAGATCAAGTAAAAAAACTTGCTTTTTGGTGGTGGCGGGGTTTTATTGCAAAAGTAGTAGATTTCAGCATAAGTCAACTCAGACATATCATTTTCCCAAATGTTGTCACAACAAGGGTTGTTTTCAAGCCTGTCAATATGTTCCATTTGCTTAGTTGTGACAAAATTTGGTAACACATTTGTTCCATAGTGAGATTATAAAAGTTTGAAATAATTTATGTAATTAATAATGCATGCAATTAAGTAGTGAACATA
The DNA here is from genome assembly GCA_963921925.1 of Sphagnum tenellum. Lineage (NCBI taxonomy): Eukaryota > Viridiplantae > Streptophyta > Sphagnopsida > Sphagnales > Sphagnaceae > Sphagnum > Sphagnum tenellum. The sequence goes on from OY998146.1 coordinate 5,943,607, forward strand.
TATAGTAGTTGGATATCTTTTAATGAAATAAAAAGTAAGGTGCTATTGCAAATGGAACTCACATGATAGAAAGTCCACTAGAAACCAAATTTGAGATATTGGAATATAAAAAACTTGTGAAATCTGGCCCCATATTATTCCCCGCAAGGTTTATTAAATTCAATGGTCCACTTATATTGATGTTCCTCAAATCAAGGGTTCCAGTGATGTTGTTTTGGTCAAGCCTTCTGCAAATGCAATTCAAATTCACATATTGAATTAAATTAGTTAAATATGTTTTTACATGTATTGTTACATATAACCTTGGAAATGATGAACAATTTCAAAAAAGGTTTCATACACATATTATACAAATATATCCTTTTGGTCATAAACATGGTAAACTTGGATGGAATTAATTTTTTTGAATTGAAAATACATTGAGTATAATTGATATTGATAAAAATTTATAATTTCCATTGTACATGTCAACACAATTGGTTGATTTTATGGTTAAGATGCCCATTGACATGATATGAACTTTCATTAACCATATTGCAACATGTTAAAAGGGACTATGATAGTGCTCACAAGGTTTGTAATGACGGGAGCCCTTCAAGAAGAAAACCAAGTGCAATAAAACCATTGTGTAACACATTTGCCAACAATTGTGGAGATATGTTTGCCAACCCTCTGCATACCAAGTCATAATTAACATAAAGATCTTGTAGTTTTTTCCCCACTTTTCTTTTCATGATGATCTATATCATAGTTGGTATTTTGAAGCATTTGGGTGTAGTTATTTTTTAAGTGATATACACATTTTGAAGTTTTCACATTTGTCCAACTATCCATAATGGTATATGGAGACTCTTGTACTTGCTTATGTTGAAAACAAATACTACCTACTATTATATTTTAAAAATCTATAAACCCTTAACTTTTAATTTTGAAGGAGATATTGACAATACAAAAAATGCATATATACATTCCGAGGAGCAATGAAACCACATGTTTAGTTGATATTTTTATTTGACATCCTCCATTTTCTACAAATGAATATGACAAAACAAATTTTATTACAAAAAAACAAAAAAAACTCAATTTGAAATTGGTATGAAAACTTGATGTGGATACTCACAACGTTTTTAGATGTGTGAAGTTTGAAAACCAAGATTGGGAAAATGTACTTGGATCAAAAAGGTTATTGCTCAAATCCCTACATGTTGCAATAATTGATCATTCAATGGTTTGCTTAAAAAAACCTTGAAGTAGTTTAATGAGAGTTAAACCCTAATGAAAGGACAATTTTTAAGTTTCACCCCATGTCATAATTGAAAGAACCTCTAAGATTAAACATGAGTTCATTAAATTTTGTTTTAATCTTGTACTTAATTAATTGAATCTTGTAGTTCTTGTGGTCAAAAGCAAGGACTATTCAACAAAACTACGTATCCCACATGCATTGAACTTTCCTAATCTACTTGGGGGCTTAGAGTAAGGACTTTTGTAATTGTTGTAAACCACTCAAAGTTTTACCATAGAAAAGTGAAATTTTGATTGTAATTTAACAATTACAACCATAGTGTAGAAAGACATGTCTTGAATGTGCAAATATAACTTTTAAAAACATCAAATTAAGTTATAAAGGAAGTCTTTTAGTTCATTAAAAATAAACATGTGAAGTCATTTGAGTATTTTAGGACACCATTTTGATGCCTTTTTCATATAACTAACACATAATTTTAAATATTTGGGATGGATTTTTAACATTTTAATGTCTAACACGACATTGCTTTTGAAGTTTTCTTAAAGTTCAAAAAATTTCATCATTTATACCCATTTTAATAATTTTACTATATTTAGTGTTAAAGTGCCATAACTTTGTTGAAGTTCAAAGGGGTAAAAAAAAAGGAAGCTCACAAATGTTGCAATGAATTTGAGTAGGTGTTCACATTGGGGAGAGCACCAGTGAAAGAATTGAATGACAGATCCAGAATACCAAGAGGAGATGTTGAATTGAAAATTGAATCGATCGACACATTCCCATTGAAGTTGTTGAAACTAAAATTCCTGAACAATTTCCCCACACATGTTATAAATTTGATAATTTAAGTATCCTTCCATTTAGTTGATTACACCTTATATAACAAACATCATATTTTGGAATGTCAAAGTTTTCAATGTTCATAATGGTCAATGTAAAAAGTAGTGTCATCTAAAATTAACACAACCAATGTTGCATGATCAAAGATCATTCAATTAGAGTAAAGAGCAAACTCCAAACATAAACTAAGTAAATTGATTGCCATGTTGACTTTGGTTAACAATGCACTCACGATACTAAAAGATTGTATGCACTTTGGAGATTGGGTAGTCCTCCACTTAAAAAATTCTCTTGCAATGTCCTGCATCATAGGAAGACAAGCTATGAGATTTACTAGCTTAATAAGATGGTGAATTCATATGATTGAAAAAAATTGGGCATCAAAGGACCCTTCCACCTTGACATGTACATGAAACCAAAGTTTGTTTCAATTCCTACAATACCCTATCCCCTAACCTAACTTGACCATTCCTTTTCTTGTGAGACATTTTCCTATGACAAATATAGTTTTGAAATTGGGAAAGTTCATTTACTCAAATGTTCATAATGGTTTTGATTGAGACATGAGATTCTTAGGTACATTTGGGTGCACATGAAAATCATAAAATCATTAGGCCCTAAAAATGAGATTATACATTGCCACTCACAATGTCAACAGACTTGTCATATTATCAAGACCAAGATTGTAACTATTAGTTGATGAAATTGGAATTGTTCCAGTGAGACGATTGTTGTGCAACTCCAATGTTTGTAACCCGCTTATATTTCCCAGTTGTGGAGGGATTGACCCAGTCAACTCATTGCCACTCAAATCTCTGATAAAATAAAAAAAAATTGTTAGGAAAACAAACCATGTGAAGCTCATTAACTAAAAATACCAACCTATTGTGGATCTGTCACCTCATATCCTACACAAATTGTGAATAATTGGCCTTAATTATCATCAAATTACCTTTCAAAAAAAGGGAGGAAGACAAAAAAAAAAATGGAAGTATAAAAAAATGGGCATTTTTATCAAGCATTATTAACTCCTTATAAAACAACTAATAACATTATTTTTAATGAAGGATGCAAGATTTTGAATTTGAAATCAATTTGCTACTTCAACTAGGCTTTTGAATCAAAGGGGGAAAAAATGGAAGGATTATGATCTTTGTAGTACAAGGAATATGTTTCCATTGTTTAGACAAGTGAAATATAGACCATAATGTATACTTGGCAAATTGTATTTGATTTCCTCCTTTTTTGAAACACATTAATCTACCATGGAACATATATCATTGCTTGTAACCATGTTCATTTAGACTCAAGAAGATTACCAATCAAAGTAAAATGTATTGGGTGTTTTCTTGAAATCATACTTACAATTGTCCCAAATCTTGCAAATATCCCAATGTGATAGGAATGCTCCCATTAAAAGCATTATCATGTAGATCCCTGCCATCGTATTGCAATACCGGTGGTGAATCTTTAGATTAAGGAGATTTCTCTCAATGTATGTAGGAGAAAAACTCATGGTTACTTCTATGAATATGATTGTAGTTGTCAACATAACTTGCTTGGGAGTTTTGCAATTTTCCATGGGTACAATGGTTCTTACAAGAGTGACAATTGTGCACTATTTCCCAACTCCTCTGGGATGGGACCTCCAAGGTTCGGATTCCCTACCAAGATTCTGCAAACAACACAACAATGTGAATTTTTTTTCAATCACCTTGTGATTTCAGGAAAATGCCACTTGAAAAGAACATCAATGGGCTCTCTCCCAAGGTCTAAAAATTGTTACTACTTAGTGAGGAGCTTGCAATGACTAGCCACAAATTTCCAAAACTTTCAAATCTAAGTATTATCAACCATTGGACACAATGTAACTCATGACTATGTCATGAATACTACTTGGAAAATTTGTGTAGAGCCAAAGTAAGGTGCTAGGATGAGGCAATACTAGAATCCAACCCCACATTTTGGGATTGTCCCCCACCCATCATAAGCACAAGGCAATTGTTATCATTAATGTAAACATATGTAGATCATGACATGTAAGAGGGGGAGGGTTCTTACTCCTACTCCTTAAGAGTGGGTGGGATCTTACACCTATTTATAAGTAGGCTCAAGAATTCCCTTTGCTTTTCAAGGAGGATATTTCTCACATGTAAGGCAACTTTCAAATACACTAGGGAATTTCTTTGAATGCTTCAGTATCAATGGTCCATAATCCCTAAGATTAGGATCACATAAGGATCCAACAAGTAAGGAAAAACTTACAAGCCTATTAGATTGGAAAGATTCCCAATGGCAGGGGGCAGGCCACCTTGAAGTCCTCTACTTGATAATTCTCTGCACCATAATAATCATGGAAGGTTTTCAATTAGTAGTAAGTGCTAGAGATTTTTGTTCTGTTTTTTTAACATTGATCTTCACATAAAAGCAAGCACAGGAAAATAAATCACTATATAGGACATTATTGGAGCAAGAGACTGGGCATTCAAGGGGGATTGGTGGAAAATAGCTCCAATAACACTACAGAAAACTTGATGGTAGGTAATTTGAGCAACCAGCAAGCTTGGAAAATACTCAGAATTCATTCATGTGGTGGCAACATACTATGGAATGGTCAAGCCCCTGCTCATTATGTTGGGTAATGTGTCACGTGAGCCCCAGAGAGTGAGCCAGGTGACACACCCACCATTCCATGACATTAAGCTCTGGGGTGGCAGATTCAAAAATTATAAGGAAATTCATGTTCAACAGATACATTCTGGTCACTGGAAGATTCTGTTGTATATTGTGGTCAAGAAAGTGACATGATCTGTCAGCCCAGAACTTAATGAGATATTTAATGCTTGTTAGAGGGCAGGTTTGAAGTGGGGTCCTTACATATAGCCTACTGTGACACCGAAATATACAGTGTCCTTATATGCGGCTTCAAACCTAAAGCAAGCAACCCCTTGCCAATCACTATGCTCAAAGCAAGGATAATTGAGGTCGGGCTGGCTGGTCCAACCCGGCAAATTGTAAGAAAATGAATTAGTTGCAGTGTTGCTCCATTGTGCCAATAGACTTTGCATAGCATCCACTGCACCAAAACACAAAAGTTGTGTATAAGCTTGTGAGGAAACAAGCAGCTAATCACAGAATGACTCTATCCTCTATGGTGGTTCAGACTTCAAATTAAAAACTTTCCTTGCTGGATCTAGAACTTCTTGTACAGATGCACACACTTCTATGGAACATGCCCCATCCATCATATACACACATAGGTAGTACTCCAGATGTCACTCAGACATTGGGTCAAGTTCAATCCTAAATTTTATGCCTGAATATGATACCAATGTGTTTCCTATGGGGGAGAGCCCAAAACTTCCTACTAGTCACAGCAAAAACTTCTTTTGTCAATCTAGTTACAAGTATGCCACCAGTGCCTATTACAGGCTTTGTAAACCGTTTTGTAAGAAATCTTACCTCCTGACCACTTCACAGGAGTCATTATACGTCCAAGACTTAACTGGGCCTATTTTTCTAATAATTTTTTTGAAACAATTGAAAAGAAAATCATTGTACAAAGAACAAAGCACAACTAAAGTGCTATAACCCTGTCTGTACAAAACAAATTCAGACCACCAAATCCAGCAATTCCAAGGATGTTTTTTTTTATGGCAAAAATTTGTCAGATTTTAAAATCATCATATTTTTACCACATGCTGGAAGGCAGCCACAAGATAGAAGGATTTCTCAAAGATTCTAGTAGCAAATTTCCACTGTTGCCAAATCTGGTGAAACCTTGTAGTTAGTACTCTCCAGTTTGACAACATTCCAAAACCAGAAAAACACTAAGCTGCTGAGCGTAGTAGGTAAGAATCAACATTATTGTTGATTTATAACTGATCATGTACATCTCGATTCGACATCAGCAAATAGTGTATGAAAAATACCCATACCCTCTTTTGTCTCATAGTAGTACCAAGATCTGTCAAGAAGCGTGGCATTCCACCCAGGAAGATCGGATAGTGGAACCGGTAAGGGGGGAATTGTGTGGGCAGGGGCAGGGGCAGGGGCTAGAGCGGAAGTAAGACATAAGCAGAACGAGCTCAAGAAGGTCCAAAACAGCAGAGCATGCTTGATAACGCCGCCGCTTGTGAAGCTGCAACCATAAGTAACAAGACGAAGCTGCTGAAGTCTCCAGACCAAGTGCAATTGAGGAGTGTTGCACTCGTCCTTGAAGCCACGACAACTGCCCATGATTCTAGGACTGCGATGTATCGTCTGGTTTGGAGCTTCAGCTTGGTACCAGGTGCTGAATATTTGGCAGTCGAAATGGGTTGAGAGTTGAATTCCTTTCGCGTCAAGCTAGTGCTTCATGTCTGCAACAAAGTTCTCAGGCAATTCATACACAGGTGCTGCTATGAAGCTGATGAGACAAAGGGATCAGAAGGGTTGCACAACCAATGACCAAACTTGGGTCCACGTGCGTATTGGCAGTAAATTCGGCGACTTAGTACACCATCCTCGTCGTATTATCTTCGTCCCTTGTAATCTGTGGATATCCTACAGCCCCACCCGGGACCTTCACACCGCCAAACCTGCAGCAATAGGCCTCCTTTTTAGATGGCCATGTTTGTCAATACCTATCTATAAAGCACTGGCACTTTTCTTCATTTGTATTTTCCCGTTGCTTCTCAGCTTGAATCTGTCTTATTTGACTTTCTCAGACTTGCCTCAGTTTTATGCGATTCAGTTTTATTCGTAATCACTTTCAAGAACAAAATCGAAATATCGTTGCTTTACATGAGGCCATATCTTAACAAAGATTTACAGGTCTTTAATACTATCTCGTTATGAGGACCTTCTAAAATTTTGACTTCTTTTGACTTTTGATCTCAAATTTGAAAGGCCCCCCATAGCACAACCTTCTCCTATACAAAAATGTTGTTTTTGACGAGAGACACCCCCCCTCCTCCCTAAATCGAGCATTGTCCAGCACCCTTTCGTGGCCTGACAGTGCAGCCCTGCGCAGAACTGTGTGCCTCTTATGCTACGCACATGAGGTTTCCCCAGCAGAGCTGAGTCACAATGCTCGCTGGGAAAATGGTGGCGTGGTGGCTGCAAAAGGTCAGTCCATCGCTCAGCTACCCTGCCCCTTTCTTTTTTCTTTTTGAAGCCCCTATTTAGGATACCCGCGTCTTTTGGTTTTTTTTTGGGTTGGATCAAACACATAGGCATGTGGTGGGGGCTTCATATATCTTATCTTACTTTTATAAAATAATTGGTGTCTGCAAGGGTTTGATTCGGTAATTTGTGATTGGCTGGAGCCCCCCAACCAAAGTGAGTGAAAAATATTGTAGAAGTTCCTATTTGTGATAGAAGTCCAACTTTCCCCCCTCCCCCCCCCCCCCTTTCCAAATAGAAGGTTCTATGGAAAGATGGAGGGCCTCCCCCTTTGGCCCACCTATATAGCTGAAAAGGGGAGGACTTTGGGCAAAGCATATTGGATTAAAGGGAGGTGTTATTGGGAACACCCTTGGGGAACACATTGGGAACATAGGTAACATATTGAGAACTTGATGGGAACACATTGGGAACTTGAAAGGAACATGCTGGGAACAAAGGAAAAATGAAAAAAATCCTCCCCTTATTCGGAGAGTACCTACTTTATACATTTTAAGGTTAGTTTAGGTTAGGTTTAGGGATTAGGGTTTCAAAAAGATTGAAGACTTTAGGGTTTGGAGCTCTTGATGGGCACTGCCATGGAGGACCTGCCCCTTGAAAGCCCCCAGCCAAAGCGAGCAAAAATGTAAGCTTTGTTATTAATAGCAATGTCAAACCATTAATAGTTAAAATAGGAAATGTCCAATGAAATTCCCAAACACCTACTCATTTACTCACACACTTCGCACAGTCACACCTGGTGAACATTTTTCAAAATGTGGAAGCAAATGAAAACAACTTCAAGTTGCACTCACTGACACCCCCAAACTTCATGGGAGGTATTTATAGGTCCATCTTCAAGCCTCATTATGCTCTCTCTTGATGATGAAACCTTGCCAATCATAAATAAACCAAAGCACCCCCCCACCCCCTCAAAGGGAGGAAAACAAAGAACAAAATGAAAGGGTTTAGGGTTTGGTGTCGCTTCCTTATAAGGAGAGCCAACAAAATATTATTGGCAACCAAAGCAACAACTGTATATTGGCCATTGGTTGCATGGTTAAAATAAGAAGCAAAAGAATAAAAATTTTGGACTTAAATATAATCAATCACAATAGTATTTGTTTTTTGTATGTACAAATATGTGTCAATCTTTTCTCCTGATCATTTTGCTTGCAAAATGGGTTTACAGACTAATACTTATATAAAATAATGCGTGTCTGTCCACAACTTTTTGATTCGGTAATTCGTGATTGGCTGGGGCACCCCCCCCATCCCTTGAGAGCCCCTAGCCAAAGTGAGTGACAGTGAAGCCACGAATGGAAAAGAGCCAACTAGTGTTCCTATTTCAGGGGATGCCATAGAGCTCTCCCATTCTATGTGCTAGAAACCCAAAATAGATAGATTGTTTGGTGATATCAATGGGTTGAGGACAAATGAAGAACTCCCATTCTATGTGCTAGAAACCCAAAATAGATAGATTGTTTGGTGATATCAATGGGTTGAAGACAAATGAAGAAAGAGCCAAATGAGCTCACAAGGGGACAAAAAAAATAATGCATTTGGGTGGTAGCCTTGAGGTCACAAAGACACACATAATTAACTTTGTGACCAATTGTTTTAAATTTTTTTGTTTTTATACGGGTCAAAATTGCCTAAAAAATGGCACCAAATATGCCCACCCCACCCCACCTTCCCTTCTTTTTTAGGTAAAAAATAAATCAAGTCTCAAGAGCCGTTAGGGAGAGAGAGAGGCCTTTATAATAATGAGTTGTTGATTGTCCCTAATAACCTCCCTTCTCACCTAACCAAACCCTTAAACCCTTAAACCCTATAAAAAAAAAAGGAATTTGAACTTTGGATGTATTAATCACTATTACTACTTCATGAAAATCACATAAAACCCTAAACCTATCCTCATGAATTGCACCCTAAAACCTAAAACCCTAAACCTATCCTCATGAATTGCACCCTCAAACCTGAAACCCTAAACCTATCCCCATGAATTCCACCTTAAAACCTTAAACCCTAAACCTATCCTCATGAATTCCACCCTAAACCCAAATGTTATGCACCTGCAATTTTTCAAATAGTAAAAATAAAAATAAAAATTGTTGGATTGAAACTTTGGAGTTTTAAAAAAAAAGTTAGAAAAAAAAAGTTGAATTTAACATAAGAATTCAAGATTTTCTTAATTTAAAGAAAAGGAAAAAATTATTGAAAATAAACATTGTTTCCCAAACCATAATCCTTTTTTGTTTTACCTTCTTAGAAAACAAAAATAATTTTTTTTTGGGAAACCTTTGTTTCTTTGGGTTGTAGTAGGGTTTTTTTTTTAAATAATTAAGCATGTTATTATTTTATTTGCAATGAAAATAGTGCCGGAAAATTAAAAGTTGGGATGGAACTGTAAGGTTCAAAAAGATTGGGAACGTGCACAACAATGTTGCGTGCATATGTTTTATGTATGTAAAGAGAGAGAGAGCTCTTTAGTTGACTATTGTATCTGGTATCATGACAGAATGGATAAAATGGCTAAACTTGCCAGCGCACAAACTATGTTCTTCTCTATTATCTATCTGCTACCATACACTTGCTACGATATCATAATAAATTATCACACCTAAAACCCATAATCCATCTATCTATCCCGAACAACAACATTCAAATGTTTCGGCAGGTGCCAAATAATTATAAAATGATGTCGAGGATGATGGCAACTTATGTACCACCATGTGTGCTTGGGCCATGTGTTTCCTTCTTTTAAAAAAAAAAAAGAATGTACACAAATTTCAGCATTTTTGAAAAAATAAAATAAAATTGTGCCAAAGCCATTAAGGTACTACAATAACGAATAACTCAGTAACTCGAACGAAAACTATCCCAACTTAAAACTATTAATTAAAAAGTTCTCAAGGTCCTATCAATCCTTTCTCCTAATCATTTTGCTTACAAAATGGGTTTACTTACTTGTATATATATATTCTTTGTCTCCCATTTATAAACCCATGTGGGCATGTGGGAGTTGTTTTTTGTCCCCATTGGTAGAAGAAAAAATATAGTCATTCACCCAACCCAAATGAAGCTAAATTCATACTTTTTTCAACTTTTGTTTCTAACCATAAGTTTAACCAATTGTTTCTAGCCAATCAATCATGTAACAAGGATCATTGTTCTCCATTTCATCAATAATTAGGGTTTGAACCTTGTTTTTGAGACCTTGTGGAAAGAAACCATGGTCCAAGATGACACAATACTTATGTTTGGAATTTTTTTGGTGTTCCTTGCCGACATTCATCCCCCAAAGCCTATTCGAATCCTCCCTATGCCAATGGTCAATCTAAAAAAATCTTTGTTGGAGTAGTTCATGCCATACTTTGTATTGCTTACTTGGAGAAACAAAGTAAAGAATAGGATGTGGTGGGTTGAACATTGGCAAAAAATACATTTTGATGTTATTGAAGGCGATGTTTAGCACTGTACTCCAAAAATGCTTGATTGGAAATACCTTCAATCTTATAGGATGACATTTTTAACACTTGATTATTTATTACAAGAGCTACACCATTTATTTATCTGTCTGCAATTCAATTTGTTAAAACACCTCTCCCTCTAAGAAAAGTTGTGAAAATGGTTATATATTGATTAGCACATGGAATTTCTCGTGAGAAAATGAATGTGTTGTATGGTGTAGGTGCATCTACAATTAAGAAATATATTTACATTGTATGTGATGATTTGTGTAATGGTGACAAGTTGTTTTCAGTTTATGTTCACACTCCTATTAAAAATCAATTGTTCCACATCATTGAATGATTTTGTGACATCACAAGCCTATAGCAAATTTGTGGTGTGATTGATGGTACACACATTCCTTTAAGTGAGAAACCAATTAAGCAAATCACATCTTTTGTTGCAAATTTTTATGATAAGAAGCATTTTCACAATATAGTGTTTCAAGCTATGTGTGATTGTGATATTTTTTTTGGAATGCATGCACTACTCAACTAGGTGGAATAGCAGATGGAGGACAATTCAAAATGTCAAGTTTGTATTATCCTCTTTGATCAAAACAAATACTGCAAAAACTAATTGTTAGTATTACCTCGAGTGATCATATTGGATGTATCGGTACAAGTGCCAAATCTAGGAATAGTGGATGGAAGCGATTGTGAAGGAACACTCTTAGCTTGACATGGACTTGTATCATCATTTAGTAAATCTTTTTCAATGTTTGGTGCCTGAGAAGATCCATCATGAGCATAACCTTGATCAAGTTCATTAGGTGTGTCATTTGCCTTTGTTGTGCTTTCCAAAATTTGGTTCATCTTATTGACCAAACCCATAAAGTAGTTGCAGAACCTGTAACACTTTCTATTGTTTTTTCTTGAAAATATTTCCTTTTCATCTTGTCCCCTTTGTCACGAAACTGAGTTGTTGTCCTTGCACTTTGTGCAAGAATATGTGTCAAAAACTTTTTAAAAATGTCTTTCCAATCCTTGACTCAAAAAGACCCATGGCCAAATGCTAAATATTTCTTGTCATACAAATCCAACAAAGTTGACAAAACATCATTTGACCACGGTACTGTCCTCACATTTCTCCTACTTTGCTGAGGTAGACTTGGTCAAACTATGGTAGATGCATTTGCAAGTAATGCAAGCCCTGTAGCTTGAAACCCTCACGAAGGACAATGGAGAAGAAGACCCATGTAAGAATAATCCTTTGGAGGTGATTGAGACATGTTGAAAAAGGAAGAACTATGTTTAAGAAGAAGGATTCTGTTTAAGGAAGGACACAATTTTTATTTTTATTTTGAGGTTATGGGCATGTGGGTTAGCATTATTATTATTTTGATTGTGGGTCTTCTGTGGTAATAATAATTTTTAAAAAAAAGAACGGTGGGTTGCAGCAATTTTTGAATAAGGCAGTCTGGTAAAAAGAAGCTGAGTGGATGGGATGTGCAAGTCGGCTTGCACTTCGACCTTTGAATGGAGCAAAAGAACGGCTATTAAGCCCACTTTTTGTGGCTGAATGGACGAAATTGTGGGCATGTGTGCAGGTTGTTTGCCCCAAGGTTTGAGGTCTTCCTTGCCAAAATTATTGAAATAGAAAAGAAACCACACTCTTCCAGTGTCGAAATCTATGCCAGTCATTAGTACCATGTTTACACCTGGGAGGTTCAGATATTACATCTACTAAACCACAACAAAAAAAAATTTATACAAAAGTGAACTTAAATTCAAAGAACATTACTGAGTTCTTTTGAAGAATTAAAAAAACATGTAAAAAGAACCATGCTGTGTGGTTTTGTACAACACGAACGGGTTTAAGACCGAAACTATGTATGATTACTACATAGCTATGAAATATATGTTCTTGATTGTAAAATTATCCTCTCACTCTTCTATTGGCTATGTAAACCTCACCATTCTCCTACTATGAACTACACACAAACAACACCAAAACTATTCAAAACCAAAAGCCTTTTAAAATCAAAACTTCTATTGTCACAAACTTTGTATTCATACCACCACTTTTTACAAAATGAAGGTGTTTCTCAAGGTCACAAACACCTCCTTAAATACTAACCAAAAGGAAACTAATCAAGAAACTTCCTAAAACTTATCCACCACGAGGTTCCTCAAATAATCGAAAGGAACAAAATCATAAGGAAACAACATCACATAGTTCCCCATGTGATTCCACAATTAATGATAAGAAAACAACATCACATGGTTCCCCATGTGATTCCACAATTAATGATAAGGAAACAACATCACATGGTTCCCCATGTGATTCCACAATTAATAACAAAGAAACAACATCACATGATGCATATAACATAAGTCTATACACCATGACCAAATTATAAAATCCTACACCCCATCAAACAATTACCTAAGTAATTGTGTAATCAAGTTACAATTTCATGTAGAACCATGCAGGGACCAAAAACATGTGCAATAAAACAAGCACCCCCACAGAGCTCAATTAGGGTGGGGGCGGGGGGGGGGGGGGGGGGGAAAGGGGAAGATAGCGTCTCCCTTGTTTTTGTAGCTTAGAAAAATCAATATTTTCGTAATAAAAACTAGTGTTGTGTGGGCATCCACTTTGTGTGTAACCATACATGATTCTGGTTAGTAATAAGTATCCAACTGATACTCAGTCTGATTTTCAGAAGCAAAACCAGAATTGGAACCAGATTTTATTTTTTAGTTATCCAACCCCACAACCAACACCCAAATGTTCTATTTATGTGTGGAACTCAAAACGGGAACTGAGATACATACATGTCTCTGAAAAAAAGTGATTAGAACCAGGGGTTAATTCTGATCCTATATACCAGACCAACACTGGAATAGACCCAGTTCCAATTTGTTTAAAAAACTGGAACTGGAGTTTCTTCATAAAAGTAAAAACCCACCCAACATTGTAGAAACCCGTTGGATGACTATTCATAACCCCAGAAAACAGTGGCCACTTTCACTTTCATCAGTGGACTAAGTACTGGAGCCTCAAGCCAGTTACCGGGCCTTGCCGACAGTAATGAGACTTGACATGGCCTCTTTTCATCTAAATAGAAAGTGGCTATCCCACTTTCATCCAAGAAGTGAACTTTATCGAATCTTTGGGCCAATGAGAGGTCATGTTGACACCTTGTGCTGACTAGAAGGTCACTAATGGAATGAAGGGAGGAAGGTTTTGGCTTATAACTTGTGACTTGATAGCCAACAGAGCACCAAGATTCTCATCATTGTTGCATAGCAGGTTTTGTCAGGTCTCTGCTGAATAATTTAGTTTTAAAAATTACATTTTGATACATAGAATTTTCCTGAATAATTCAAAAGATGCTTCATTTTCCTTCACACAAAAAATTCTTGGAGAATAAATATAATTTTTGAAAATTTCAGCATGTCTAAAAATAATATAATTTTTGTGGAACCTGCTATTCAACTAGGCTACTTTTCTATATTTTTAGAAGACTTTGCCTTTTGTTTGAATTTCATATTTGAACAACTGGACTTTTCCAGCCATTGTATTTTGTAGCAAACTGGGCCCATAAACTGAAAGTTTGTGAACAGTTCAGAAATTTTACAGGGCTGCCCATGAACTTATCAGCAGGCAAAAGTTTGCATCTTCAGTCCTCACCATGAAAGTTTTCAAACGTGTTCTCCTCGGATTGGAGAAAATTGAATTCGTGGTTTTTGGGCAAATATGAGATTAAGCTATCAAAGCTTGCAAGAGACACTCCAATTGCAAGGAGGTCCAGTAATACTATATCTTAAAATATTTCAGTTTCCACTTTTGAAGTCCATGCAAAAGGTGCTTACTAGCTCATTCTTGCTTTACTTGGTGTCAGCATATAGGATGGACTACCTCCAAACACTAGATAATTGTACTAGCCACCAAGGGCATGAAACCAGGAACGTTGTAATGCTCAAGAAGGCTAGGGTTGGAAAAAGACTTATAGCATATACTTTTTCAATCGGTTGAAAAACTCTTGCAAGGAAAAAAAAAAACAAAAAAAACTTCTAAAGGTATGGTCAAGCCATTAAAGTCAATGAAGTGTCGTGAATCACAATTATTTCTAACATTGCAAGTTATCAACTTGCTAAACATTATTTTATCATGTTCACATGTGATGTGATTTAAAAACTAATATGATATCATTTTTGGAGTTTGCAATTTAGTCCACACCTACAAAAAGAATCTTTGTCGAAAGAGGATAGACAACGATACATGCTAAACATTTTCATTTTGTCAAACTTTAGTTAACATCAATGCTAGGCTCTAAATTTTACTTGTTATTGAAAAATTTAATGTTAATTAACACTGTAAGTGTAATCTAGTGGCTAATTTTAAGATCATTAACATTAAATTGTAGCATTGGAACTAACACCAGGTGTGACCTACCTGAAGATATGCATCATTTTATGTCATTCTTCTTAGCTCATTGTAACTAAGGCCTTCCCAAGAAGTAACCAGTTTTGGCAACAACAAGCTTGTCCCACCAGGCTTCACTTTATTCCAGCCCAACAACAGCCTGGTGGGATTATGTGACCCAGTACTTACCAGAGTCGTAGCACCCCATACCTATTACGATTCTTATTAATTATATAGTTCATGGGTACACTCACAACTTTTTTCATTTTTTTTTTTCAAAGGAGCCATATTGATTGGCCCATCAGCTAATTTCTTTGGAACATTGGGCATGTCCCAATTGAAGCACCTCTTTTGGACCCCCACATGCAAGATATGATTATGTGGTAGTAAAGGATTTAGGGTTTGTGTGTGAACCATGGGGTGCATAGTTAAAACTTGTGGGATGAGATGGGTTATTGATATCTTGCTCATTATCATACCATTATTCAACTGTCAAATCATGAATAAGATCGTTTAAAGTTAAATTAAAGTCAAATATAGTCAAAATTAATTAAGATATAAAAAAATAGTAAAAAATTAGGGTTTAGGTCTTTTGTCCCAAACTTTAGATAACATTGTGTGTTTGTGGTCTTTCTTTTTTCATTACAATGCACATTGTGTTTGGCCTACGCTTCATTTTTGCTTTTTATTTTCTTTACAAATGTGTGTTTTGCTAAATGCATTTGTTGTGTTGCCTCACTTGTTTGTTGTCAAATTCATTTTGGTTTTTATTTTTTTATTTTTTTGCATAACATCTACTATTGCAATGAAAAAAGCTAAAGGATGATTTGGATTTTGAATTTAAATATGTTGTATTTGAAAAAAAGGTGATTAATAGGTATGGAAACTATAATCACAATCATTTCAAGGGTAAAATCACTTCATATAGAAATGCATCAACAACTTTTACAAAAATGTCAAAAACATTGGAATCCAAAAGGGTTTTCAAAAAAGATGACATGTATGTTGTAATTGCAGGTGAATCAATAACCACTATGTCATCAATTCTTGGATTTAAACTTGAATTCGTTATCATGTTTTCCACATGGATTTTATTAAGGAATTAAAAAGCTCTATTTATAATCAAAATTTTATTACCATTGTTGTCATCATTATTGATGTGAGGGGAGAAGAGGTTAAAAAGGGTGAAAAATAATTGATGACTCCAAATGGAAAGGGTGAATTTGAGCAAAATGAAGTTTCATGATGGGCAATTATTTTAGAATGGAGTATGAGTAATTTTTAAAAGTACAATGGATGACAATGTGTAAGGGTTTAAGGTTAAGAATGTGGCAACAACATCCAAAGGAGATTGATATTTGAAGGCACAATGTTACACTGAGGTGATTGATGAAATTATTTGAACTCATTTTCATCAATTACACAACAAATTGTCAAATATTCAACTTGCATTAAGAGAGGTAAAGTCCTTTCAAAATCATTTCCATCAAGAATTAATTTTCAATTCTCTTCATCTCTAATGAAAAAAAAACTTGGTGGCCACCAAGTAATTTTCCCACTAAGGTCCAATGAAAAAACACAAGGTGGCTACCAAAAACATTTCATTTGATCCAAAATTAATAATTTAATGACCATTATATGATTTTTCAACGTTCAATGGCCTTCAAGTGATTTTCCACAAGGGTTGGGGGAAAAACATTTGGTGCCCACCATGTGATTTCCCACAAAGTTTGGGGGAAAAATGCCTAGTGGCCATTAGGTGAGTTTTTCATTCAACTTGAGATTAAAAAAAAAGTTGGAAAAACACTAGTGGCCATTAAATGATTTTTTTCACTTGACCCATGGAACAAACAAAAAGGTCAAAAAGGCCTATGAACTAATTTTTTTTCAATTTTTGGTTTAAGTGGATAAACATTATTAAGTGACCATTAGGTGTTTATGAACCTACTTTGGCCACCAATGGAAAAATGCATGGTGATACCTAGATGATTTTTTTTTCATTCAACCTAAAATTTTTTTGAAAACTCACTTTGTAGTTGGTAAGTGTTTTTCCACCTAACTTTATGGTAAATCATTTGGCAACTTCTAGGTGATTTTTAATCCACCCTAAAAAAATAATGATAGTCATTAAGTGATTTTTCCATGTTACTATTGACATCATTTCTATTGAAAAGTTAAAATGACAAGTATAGGAAATATTACATAAATAATAGTCTATGGTGAAACTAATAAGGGAAAGTTTCTCTTTATATAGTTGATGAGAATTTTTGGGCAAAGGATATGAAATAAAAGATGAAGACTATGTTTTTAAAAACAAAAACACAAGGATTTTCAACACATTTGAAAAACCAAATTTATCATAAACACTTAAAGATAAGATTTTATAAATCTTTTAGACTTTTTTCCATTGTTTCTAAAGTCCAAAAAGATTGTGTAGCCTTCCACATGGTAATCCAAAGTTGCAAAATTGCTGAAATTAGGCAAGGAATGAACAAGATTCCTTGACCAATTTTGATAATATATCATTTGGAAGTCAAGGGGGTTAGTTTTTGGTTTAGGCATGTAAAAACTATTTTTTTTGGAACTTAAGATCTTTTTGCATTGCTCTATTGTCTTAACACTTTAAAGAGGTTTTCTAAATCTTTAGATGGCACACCCATAGCAAAATTATAATGCTTATCATTCAAAATCAAAGTTAAAAAAATCAAGCTTGCTTTGTGGTTCCATTGCAACCAATGATGAAACCATATTGTTAACTATTGAAGGCAAATGGGTTGAAGTAATTGTGCATATGACAAAGTTTGCATTCCTAAATTTGATTCATCTTAAACAAGTTCAAATCTTCATTTCAATTCACATTTGTGGTGAATTATAATTGTTACCAACATCCACCCTTGTTGGTATTAAGGAAAACATTCAACAATTTATCTCACAAGTAGAAGCTAGTTTGCATGGTGAAGATTTGGTTCTTATTTTGGTAATTGTTCCTAGTGATGATGTACATTATAATATGAAACACAAGCTTGACTTTGATGAATTGAAATCAAATTCGACACAAAAACCATCTTAAACACTTAATATTTTTTATAGTTTTCTGTTTGACCTTTTTATATTTGTCTTTCTTATAAAAAAATCCATATATATGAAAATTCCCTTTATAACATTCTTGGCTTGAATAACCTTTATTATATAACCATTTTTCATTTATTCATACATGGAAACGGAAAGTTCTCATACTTTAGTTTACATCAAATGTCCAAAAAAATTTAACTACAAAACAATTTTTTAAAAAGTAATTTTCCAATGCAAGTGGTTTTAAAATGCAAGCAATTTTCAATTAAAAGAGTAATTTTACATTGAATTATTTTTTTGTTTCCAAGGAATCATTGATTTTTTCCTTTTTTGAATATGTTGGTGTGTATAAATATTTTGTGTGCCATTTGTGTGCACATGTTGTTTCTATGAGTGATTATGTCTATGTGCATACATTTAATTAAAGTTCATAATGATGGAAACATCCACATCAAATCTTGTTGATCCATCATTTGAACATGTATTACATTCATATGGCTTTCATTTGATTTCAACATATACATATGAAGTAGGCAATTTTCTTTTTGATTCCATATTTTATTGATTGAAAAATTTATTATCAAGTGAAACTAAATAGTATGACACATTTAAGTCAATGTTTATTATTGAATACAAAGAAAGCCCAATAATGTTGCATTCGAAAATGAAATCCAAGTTTTTTGTTTATTTTGCATCAAGGTATAGTCACAAACGAACATCAATATGTGAAAAAATGGCATAGTGTGTTACAAGGGGATGTTTGTGGAGGAGATTTCATTATAATTTTCTACATAATTGAATATTTACAAAGTCCAATTTACATTGGAATAGAATATCAAAACACATAATGTTTCAATGTGGAATGGATGTTCAATCTATCCCCACATATATAGCTTGTAGCTTTCAACATTTTGAACCATTTGGAATAGAATATCAAAACACGTAATGTCTCAATGTGGAATGGACTTTCAATCTATCCCCACATACACAGCTTGTATCTTTCAACACTTTGAACCATTTGGAATAGAATATCAAAACGCGTAATGTTTCAATGTGGAATGGACTTTCAATCTATCCCCACATATATAGCTTGTAGCTTTCAACATTTTGAACCATTTGGAATAGATATCAAAACACGTGATGTTTCAATGTGGAATGGACTTTCAATCTATCCCCACATATATAGCTTGTAGATTTCAACATTTTGAACCATTTGGAATAGAATATCAAAACACGTAATGTCTCAATGTGGAATGGACTTTCAATTTATCCCCACATATATAGCTTGTAACTCTCAACATTTTGAACCACTGGACTATTTTTATGGAACATTATCATCCAATCATTGATCTTAATGTCGTGCAAAAATATAAAATAAAAGTCCGATTGGGTAATTGTGACAATAATATTTTTTACTTATCAAAAAATTGTCCAAATTTAATTTATTGTGTAAAAAATCCAAAGTCATTGAAATATTTTCAAATATTTTTTAAATCACCAATTTTGAATCATATGAAATACACACAAACACACACACACACACACACACACACACAAATTGCATGAATATTTTACAAATGACAAAATTAATTCATCATCTTAATCAATCATATGATTAAATGTATTTTAGAAAAATTCAAACAACCAATTCAAGTGGAACATCATGTTCAATCAAATAAAGTGAAACATTGTGTTGATATAAGTGAACACACACATAATTGAACATACATTAACATTTATAATAAACAAATTCAAGAGGTTTCCATAATTTCTTGGTTTTGATATGAAGGATTATGTTTTTAAAAACAACTTAAACATTTTTCAAACAAATTGTCAAAACAACAAAACTTTGTATATTTTCAAATTGAAATAAAACCTAATTCAAAAACATACATATGTACAAGTTATTTATATAACATCAATGAAGATAAATCACCAATATATCAAGTATTAAATAAAAATTCTAGGAACACAATCATTGCATTAACAAAATTAAAAAGAACATCTTATTTTGTAATATCTTGTTTTTGCTCAAAATTATAAACTTTAAGGTTATGGGAACCATAGTATGCATGGTATTGATGTGCTTGCAAATGTATATCAAACTCAATCAATACCACCATGTATACCATATGATGATGCAATAATGTAAGGTGTGTTCCTTAAGTGATGTTTGAATACAAAGTGCCATATATATTAGTAAATGTTTTTCCAAATATGATGAATTGTTTTTATGTGGGATTTGATCAAAACACCATTTTACAAAATTGAATGTTACCATTCACCATCAATGGACAAGTTTGTTTATTTTTCATTTGAATTCAAAATCTCAAACTCATAGTTATGATATGTCATCATTTGATAATTTTGATGGTGAAAAAACATAAACCTTAAACCCTAAACTACAAAAGAAACAAATTGTGAAGTTAAGTGTTCTTCAAAGCAAGACAAATTAGAGGAAACCACACCTATTGGTAGAGAGTGTGCAAGAAACAAAATGATGGACATTAATGAAGAACAACCAACCATGCCACAAGCTACACAAAGTTCAAAAGTAGGTCCAATGACATGAACACGACACCTCCAAAGATTGGTTTTATGGAGTACATCCACAACAAAGTCTGACGACACCACAAGGTTTGTAAAAAATGAAACCAAAAAACCAAGTAGACAATAAAGTCAATGAGAGAATTAGTGAACAATTTTGACTCACCTAAACTTGGAAGATCAAAATTAAGGTTTTCCTATAGGAGGGTAGTAAATCAATTATTATGCACCTTAAATATCAAATACGATATATCATGAACATTACACTTGTAATGTCATACAAAACTTTCAATCCTACAAGTAGAGCAACAAGTATCAACATAAAGTCCTATTACATAGACTTCAATTTAATAGCTAGATGTGGATCCTATGCGGATTAGGTCCCTTCAAATCCATTCATGAGCTATCATGGTGAGTAGTGGGCATCATCAACACAGACATTCATTTTCAAACCAATAATATCTCCATTTGGTCTAATCATTGGTTTTTTTAACAAAATAACCCAAACACAAAACCCTAGAAATTGAGGTTTTAAAACTACAACATATAGCCCAAATATTTCCATGAGGCAATTTCCAATTGAAGCTACCATGTACATAGGTACTCACTTTAATTCTTAATCAAATGCCCACCAACATACACATCCTCACAAAATAAACTTTTCCCCATGCATAGTTACTTTCGGAATCCTATTCCATCCATCAACCAACTTTGTAAATCCCTTTAATTTTCATCATTTCCACACATAATCCTTAATGTTTCCAACTATATTGCCATTCTCTCTTATCATTATACTTGGGATAATCGAAAACAGAAAAAAAACTAGGAAACTTAAAAAAAACACACTACAATTGTGAGCATTCTTTTCCAACCACTTGTTCACACACATCTACCACTTTTAATCCTCCAAACTACTTCCCAAAACAAAAGAACCTCCCTTCACACAGAAAAAAACCAATACTTATATTCTAGTAGCAAGCTTGCCTTCCTCCTTGGCCCCAACATTCTTGACCTTTTAGTCACTTCACCAACCAACCTTCTTGATTTACTTCCAACAAACTTAAGCCACCCACACTATCCGTCATTGATTAGGGAGTCTCCAGTTAATTCACAACCATCCAAAAGCCTTCGTAATTTTGCAAGTATTAAAGAAAAAAAGAAAAACAACACAAAAATTCAAAGGATGCTTATCCCTATTCCTTTTCAAAGTGCTCCATCAATTGCTACCTATTTTAACACATTAAGTGCTTTTCATTAGTTTAAAAAAATCATCCATGTTTGGTTTTCATCCATGATATATGCCACATTCACACAACACATGTTTTCATGTTACATCTCAATTTCTCCATTTCCACAAGAATGCCATGGAAGAAAAATGCCAGGAAAGTTTGTGATTTAAAAAAAAACCCACCAAAAATAGGAGGTTACCCTATGAACTGAAATGAGGTGAACTAAGCTTATTTCTACAAACTTGGAGTTGCTGGTGGAGGAGATTCGAACAACATTGATGGAGTTTTTGAAAAAGGATGATGAAATGGAGAATATAAAGTGGATGTAAGATGTGGTTTGTAGGAAGTTAAATACATTTGCCAAAATTGTTTTAATAAAATGTAGAGAGCTTATCGTTGTGTTTAGTAGTTGCTAAATCTTTTAGTTGCACTACTTAGTGACAAATGGCATATGTAATTGTGGTTTTGTACGAGGGGTTGGTGCTAGGACATAATGATGGAACAAGGTGGTTTGAGATGTAGAAATTGTGCATGTTGAAAATCCTAAAACTTTGTATTTGTTTGGGTAGCATTAAAGGGATGTAGTCAGTTTGAGTTGGCGAATTGAGTGGCGTGTTAAACATGAAAAACCCATCAAAAGTATCCTTGAAATGAAGTAGAATGTGAGTCGAAGTTGGGCCTTTATTATCTTGAAAATTACATCCATTTGCTCTTAGTTAGTTTAGGTCACATTCTGCCCATTCTTATAGTGGTTTTTGCATGGACCTAATGTTTGACACCTGCATAGAAACTGTGCACCACATAATGACAACATAGATGGAAGGGGATTGATGTAGGGGTATCCTAAAGTGAGTCAAGCATAGTAAGGTATTGCATACCAATGGGTGGGATGTTAGTGGGATGTTAGTAGCTCAAAATGGACTGAATGGACATTGAGGGACCTAATCTATGGCTAGACCTGCAACAAACATAAAATGATGTGCAAATTAGTAACATGAAATGTACAACAGTGTTAGGATGTGTGTCAGAAAATCTTGCTAAATTCAATTGTATGGTAAAAGTTGCTGTAGCTACTTTAGGATTCAGTTCTTTTGAGATTAGGTCTAAGTAAGAGACCCAGGTCTCTCTTCTAAGTTTTTGAGTCTTGTTGATTATAGTAATGTATGAACACAACCTTAGGTCTTGTTCTTCTGTTTCTGTTTAGTGGGCTGCTTTCTTTTAGGTTACGTACCTGACTTCTCCATTTTCAAAAAACTGCCCTGAGAAAATGCTTGCCCACGATTTTTATCTTTTGAAAAGACCCCTTTGATGAGCATTTCATTTTCAAAACATCCTTAATTAAGCGAAGCAAAAATCAAGGTGTTGAACATGGCATGCGAATACATTAAAAGAATATAAGGATGCACAACAAAGCACTTAGATGTTCAATAGCTAAGGCAGATTAAGAACATAAAAAATTCAACTACTGACGATAAGAAACAAATTAATTGTAGGTGGGTGCATCCAAAATCAAAGGCCAGTAAAAGAATTTAAATCAAAATTTGAACTACCAACTCTGACACATGAAGAAAAATGGGTAAATGTCCTCCTCTGTCAGGAGGAAATCTTACAAATGTAATGCACCCTCCTAATAAACTGTGAAAAATCTGATAGGTCATTACATTAAGTGATCATTGAAATGGGCACCTTTGGACCTTTCATAGCCCAAGTTTTGTTGGCACAATCATGTAATAAATAATTTCGTTTTGTGTGCAAAAACATATAAGGGTTTTTTAATCTCAATAGAAAGGAAGAATGGATTTACTGGATGTTGATTGTAGTAACTCCTTTTCTTTATTTGTATTGTCTTAAAAGCTTAGATATTGAAATGACCATAGGAAGCAATTAGTGAATTGTGGATGCATTTGTCAATTTTTCAATGACACAATTTGCATGAAGTTGCGGCCTATTTTCCTTGAATCTGTACATAGCAAAGACATGATTCAGTGATACTCTTCCAGTGAACAAAGCTCTTCACCCAACAGCTAGATGTGTTTGACCATTTGCAAGTAGGCTCTTTACTTGACAGCTTCAAAGTTTGGTGCAACTCCAGATCCAAGATCCATCCACCCCAAGAAGGAAAGATTGTACAATTAAAAACTTGAAAGCAGCTGCACATGCAAACTTTCATGAATAACTGATCCAAAACATTCCAGACTACCACACATTCAAGGTGCTCAGTTCTTTGCTGAAGTAAAGAGATCTCTCATCAACAACCCCCCAAAATTGGAGGTGAGCTTCTTTCATGAAGTAAAGCTCAGATGTCTGAATCACAACCCACAACACCTTTCAGATGCTTGGTTCTTTGGTAACTGAGTAATTCCATGCAGTTACAGATGCTTGCTTTCATAATCTGGGTTTCTCATCTTCTTCCTCATCTGAGGAGGACTTCTAAGAGCCATGATCAGCAAGCAAGCCTGGTGGGGGATTGCAAAAAGCTCTGCAATTTAATGTGAAGAATCCATCTCTACTTAATTGAAAAGTAGGATTTACTCCTTAATGTCATGGAAGGAAGGTTTTGCTGTTGGAAATCCTGTAAACTAAATGTCCTAAGTACTTTCACTGTGTTGTTGTTGTTGCTAACACTCCTCTTCATGTTGTCTGTTTGCTAATGCATTTCTTCCACAATATGGCAACTCCATTGGATATTTTAATTTCTCAAAATGAATATATATAATATCATGCAAGCAACTTCTTCTTTGTCTATTGTGAATTTGATGCAACTCCTTTGAGGGCAATGACAGCAACTCTACTTCAGTAGTAGTAATACCTAGTGTAATCAGGGCGGAGAGCAAATGACACTGGATACAACTCTTCAAAGACAAGAAAAGGCTCCTTCCTTTCTTCTACCTGTGTCGTTGCCTTGTCTTTATTTTCTTCCTTTGCTGCTGCTGCTTCTTCTTTCTTCTCGTCTTTAGATTCCTGCACCATGACAACAAAATCCAAACTCAGATTGATGCATGATGTGTTCTTTAGTGTTCATATTTGCATCATGGGCTTCGTTGTGGGGGGATATACCAATGCTTGTGATTGTTGGCAAAATTACACCAGGTCATGCCCCCCTGGTGGTGGTACCAGATGGCTTCTTTCTTTGCTTTTTCAGTAATGGAACAAAAGAAAAGTCCAATCTAGGGATTCACCTTCAGCAACAACCAAGGACATTTCTTGACAATATTGTCACAGGCAGATAGATTCTGTACATACTGACCTTAGTGCCCGTTGATTGAACATTTTGGTCATGCAGTTTTTCCATTTGTCAGCTCTGGGATTAGATGGTAATGCTAAGCTCTCAGGGTTGCCTTTCACTATGCTTGAATCAATGAAATAAATCTATGGTTGGATGGTCTGAGTTCTGCAACAAAAAACATTCCTCAAAACGGTTTCCTTCATACCTCCTTTTCTGGCTCTTCTTTAGTCTTTTCCTTTGTTTCTTCCTCCTTCTCCTCCTTCTTCTCCTCTTTCTCTTCTTTGGGCTCCTCGGGCCAGAATGCGGTTTGCTTTCCTGTTCTGGATACTCGTTTGAACACTTCCTCACGTGTCACATTGCCAACCACTATCACCTTCTGTGCCATGAAATCCACTGTGGATGATATCACCCCTGTTGCAACAAATGTCTGAGTCTCTGCACATAAGTTTGAACAGCTTTTGCTACTAATGCACACAAAAATTGGGAGATTCGATAATTTGTCACTCTGTGTTTAGCTTAAGTTCTGTTTGGTGTACTTGGATGCTTACTCTGCAGCACACTTAACTAGCATACAAGAGGAGGAAATAGGAGGAGAATATATACCTGGTATGCGGACAACAGCTCTCCTTACAGTGTCTACACAGGCTTCACAATGCATTGCAACTCGTAACAAAACTGTTATCTGCATCACAAAGACATTTTATGTCAAATTTCCAAAATGGAGTTGCCTCCTCTGTGGCAGTAAAGAAAAAGGTGGATAGGGATATCGACACATACAAGGCAAAAGCTTCTTCCAAACCTCAAACTTTAACTCAATTAGGCACACTCTGGATTGGCTTTTTATCTTTCATTTTACTAGATGGAATGTGCCAAGGTCAGTGGACAACAACAACAAATTCACAAATTGAGCCTCCTCTCAGGTTTTCTCTGTTTTTGTGTATCTATCCAAAGGTGCGATGTGTCTTTGCACAACAGAGGCACCAACTTACCGATTGAGTTTGTCCTTTACCTGCTGTTTCCAGTTTGTTATCTAGAATGCTTGAAGAGTAGGGGTCTTCAGGCAGTACAGGGTTTTCCTTGGGTTGATTCTCAATTGTCTATCCTCTTGAGGGTGACCATGAGAATGGATTTGCTTCCTTCACAACTTAAATCAGACAATCATCATAGCCTCTCTCTCCCTCACTATGGGTGCCTTCCCTGAGGTACATAAATGTCAGCTGTAATCAAGGATTGCAGAGATGGCTCCAATGGTGGTGGTGATGATGGTGTTAGATTTTACTACCCATACACACCACCAGTGAGTGTCTCTTCTTCAACACATAATGGATGTACCCTCCTCTCCTCCTCACTAACTTGATATCATCAGAGATTGGATGGCATCATCACTACAGTTTTGCTTGCCTCTTCCCATAAAGACTTGAAAAAAGTCTGTAGGATTTGAGTGCCATTATCACTACTGTGACTGGTTTTGCTTCTGAAGACAGAAGCTGGAAGAAAGAACTGAAGATTATGTTAGACTCAGATGCTCAGAGGATCTACAACAATAGCTCTTAAAATCCATCTGTTAGTGGACAAACTCAGACCAGATTTAGGAGATTGTTTCCTCCATCTCATGGAGAAGTTCCTTTTCTCACGAGGGAGCTTTAGCACCTCTAATACTCTCTCTCTCTCTCTCAGTCCTGGACAGAATCTATAGCTTGATGCAAGCAGAGAGACAGCAGGTTTAGTAGTGATTTTTTTTCATGGTCTTATTGTGATCAGTGCCGAGGACAAATGTTACAGGATGAGGATCCTCCTGCTTGGGTGCTTCGGGCTTCTTCTCCTCCTCCTGCTGCTGCTGCTGCTGCTCGTCTTTCTTCTCGTCTTCCACTTTCTCCTCATTGTTCTTATCTGGGTTCTTTTCCTCCTCATTATTATTCACTTCCGTCTTCTTCGCTACATCATCCGCTCCCTCTTTCGTCACTTCCTTGGCCGCGACCGCATCCTCTTTCTTCTTTGCACCCCCCTTGACAAAACACAGCACAAACGTCCGGAACACAGCTGTGTCCGTCAACTCACATAAAAGAAGACAAGACAGAGAGACTGCAGAGTTTCAACAGAAAAAGAAGCAGCAGGGATTGGTCGGATTTCACCTCCGATTTCGGCTTTTCAGCTGAATCCTCTTCTTTCTTTTCCTCCACCTCCTTGGGCTTCTCCTCATTCTTCCCTTCTTTGTTTGTGTCGTCGTCAGCGGCTTTCGCGTCCGATTCGTTCTCCTGCTTTTCTTTTTTCTGCTCCTCTTCTTTGGGGACCGGCGGCTCCTGGGGCCAAAATGTGGCGTGCTTTCCTGTCTTGGCGACTCGTCTCAGCACCTCATCCGGCTTCACATTGCCTATCACTGTCACTTTTTGTGCTGGAAAATCGATCGTGTATGATGTTACCCCTGTTTGTATCCATTCTTCCATGACGCACAATTCTCAAGCATTTGAAGACAGACAGGCAGACACACTCCTGAGAATCGAATCCAAACGCTTTACACTACAGTAGTTTCGTTTGTTCTCTCTCTCTCTCTCTCTCTCTCTCTTTTCACGTGCTCCTCCTGCCCACATTTATTAACATTCTCTCACCTTCAAGGGGTGCATGTTGATGGCACTTGGTTCAAGCATTCTTCCTTGTTGCAGCAGATGGTCTAGCAGCTTGCATTCCAACAATACTGCTAGGGGGAAAAGGCAGCAGGAAATGCAGATGTCGATATGTGCAGAGAATACTAGGTTGAGAAAGGTACCAGGAATTCGAGCAACTGCTCTTTTCACTGAGCTTGCACAGCCTTCGCAGTGCATCACCACCTTCAAGACCACCGTCTTGACCTCCACTGTCTGCAGAAGACACACACAGACACTGTATCAAGGAAGTTTATGAACCTTGTTTCTCTATCTATCACTGCAGAAAACTTGCTTTGATTCTCGACATCTGAATTTGTTTAAATGCGATGAGCGAAGTTGAAATGATCCTGAAGAAGAATAACTGAAGTTTGTAGATCAATTTGTTCTCAGCATTAAGCCATGATGATCTACTCCTCTTGACAACAAAGAAGGAAAATGTGCATAGGACAACAATAGACGTGCACGCAATTGACGCAAACGTTTTCACGTTGCACGAAACTCCTGGCCTCGCTCCTGGCAGCAAGAACATGAATCTTCTTCTTCTTCTTCTTCTGATTCACATATCTTTCAACTTCTGAAAGATTTGCAACAAGTTTTGTGCTCACGATTTGCTTTCTCTTACAATACTGACACGATTTGCCTTGTGAAATGGAACAAGTACTACAATGCTAGAAGAATTTGTAGAGAGTGCAGACATAAAAACTTGGCAGATCGTTCCAAACTTTGTCTCCATGCCATGGCCCATGGGGTCAGGCAGTGATGTAGATTGAAATCTATACAAAAAACATTAGACGCAGCAGCAGTGGAAAAAACATTCCTTCTGCACGGATGGTCGAAGCTTCTTCACTTGGATTTTGAGTAGTAAGCATCTGATGAAATTGGAACAAGAATTCATGTGCTGAGGAATTAGAGAACTGCGAGGGAAGATTTTGGAAGAGTAGCTGGAAGTAAAGAGCAAGCAACTGAAGGATTTCTTTTCTCGTTTGAATACTTCGTAAAGACAGAATTGCCAGAAGACGAAGCAGTAGAAGAAGGACCACTTCTGGATTTCTTGTAACGAGTTTTGCTTCGTATGGAATGAGGAAATCCGTCATGGACTTAGTGAAAACATGATTCCTGGCAGCAGATATTGAAAGAAAATGCGAAGCGAAACTTAACATTCCTTTTGGAGCCGCCACCGCCGTTCTTATGAATCATTTCAACTGCAGTCTTTTTTTTTGTTTCAATAAAACAAAAAACTCTATGCTTGATTGCAAAACTTTCCAGGAGAAAGAGAGAGCACAAAACAGGCAATCAAGATTATTACACCAAAAAAGTCCAGAAGAAGAAACTTGACGCCACACATCTCTCTCTTTCTCACTCTCCCTCTCTCTCTCCTAGTCCACTCCGAACATGTGTAAAGAGAGTCCAAGGGAAAAAACACACAATCAAAACAAACAGAAAGGGGGGAGAAAGAACACAAGACCTCAGTCATTGTGAGAGACGCAGGTGACCATGAGAAGAAGAACCTTCGTCTGAGAAGAAGCTCCTCCTGGCACTGGGAACCTGCAAGCAAAGAAAATCCGCAATTCAAGCTGGAATTGTTAACAAAATGTTGGCAGACAAAGTTTCTGAAAAAAACAACAACAACAACACCAGAGGCCCGGTCTTTTTCTTTTTGGTGAGAGACACAGAGACAGAGACGTGAGAGAGCTTGCAAAGGAAGGAAGAAAGGAGGCACAAGATGCACATCAGCCGTTCTGCAATGGACTTGCAACGAGAAGCTTATAGACGTGCAAAATGAAAGGGAGAGCAAAAGAGAGGGAGAAAAGCAACAGCAGGATTAGCACGGCGCTAAAGAAGAAGCTCCAATAGCACTTGATTAGTGACAAGTAAACCCACTAATCTTTGAGCTAATTCAACAAAATTCAACAATTTATTTACTAATTATGATTGATCAAAATCCCACTGATCTTCTTCTTTGAGCTAATTTAACTTAACTAAAGCTCGTCACAAGATTTCCACTGATTATCTACGTGAGCCTCTAGTTCAATATATCTCACTAATCTTCGAGCTAATTCGGCTTAATTCAAGCTTCATCATTCTTTGATTATTGACTAGAGTGCTAATTCAACTTAATTATGCACTAATCTGAGTCATCCTAGATCAATATCCCACTAATCTTTGAGCTAATTTCAGCTTAATTCAAGCTCATCACAAGTCTTGATTATTCACTAATCTAAGTGATCCTAGATCAATATGCCACTAATCTTTGAGCTAATTCAACTTAGTTACAAACCATTAGCTGGGCTTTGTCAATTTTGTTGTTATTGTTGCTGCTAAAATTTAACATTTGATTATTTCTAAATTAAAATTTTAAATATTAAATATTAAAAAATTATTTTTAATTTTTAAAAAAAAAGCTACTCTGGGGAGGGGGCATGTACATCCTTAATTTTCCTTGATTATTTATAATATTATTATTCATTATTATTATTTTATTTCTATACAGAGAATTCTTTTGACTTGACTAAATATCTAGAAGCTTGGTGTGTTGCAACCTCATCTTTTTTCCTTTTTTCCACAATCTTTTCAGCTTTTGGGGCCCTTCAACTTGTCATTGGGTTTTCTTTTTCTTTTTTTGGATTTTCTTTTTTTTATTTGGTGGGGTTTAGGTTTTCTTTTTTTGGAATTGATTTTGGAAAAAAAAAAAGAAAACAAAAGAGTCGTGGATAGTTGCATCACACATTTACATATCTTTTGCACAATCTAGATAAGAAAACATTTTTTGCAATTTATTTAACAAAAAAAAAAAAAAGTCAGCCAATCAGGTTGTCTTCATGTTCATGAAAGTAGTTTTCCAAAAAAAAAAAAAATCTTCTTCTTCTTAAATTGAATAATTGAATGTCTCAAATATTCTATTTTTTTAAAATTAAATTCTCAAGCAAATATGTGTCAATTTTTTGCCAAATTTTGACCTGAAAAGCAGTTTTCATGCAAAAAAAATGGCCCACATTCAGGGGAATTTCAAATGGAAAATTTCCAAATTTCCAGATTTTTATGTTAAGTTCCAGTTGTTAGCCAAGAAGGATTCTGCATTTAGTCTATCTTCATATCTAGTAGGTAGCCAAATTTGGCTAAATGTTCCATGAAGTTCAAGGGATTTGTTTTTTTCAAATTTTTCAGGTCAAAGAATTGGCAAATACTGCCAAAAATGATAAAACAGATTAATCAAGATTACATTGAAAAATCAGACTTATTTGAAATTTTCACCAAAAAAAAGAAAAATCATCAGGTTGCAAAAGTAAGGTCACTATTAAAGGTTAAATTATATTTAAATTAGATCTGCTGGTCTTCGTGTGCATGAAAACTAGCTTTCCAACTTCCATGGAAGTTCCCAAAAAATGAATTCACAGTTCACAATAACACCTGATGAACATTCCTCAAAATGTCCGACCAAATGAACTCTGCATCATTTGGTAGTCTCTCCCTCAGGGACACGCCCATTAAGAAAAATTTCGCACCAACCTCTTCCTTTTGCTGTTGCAAGCCCTGCTATAAAAAACCATAAGGGGCACCCACACATTGCTACTTCAAAGACTTTCTTCATTTGTTCGTCTTTCATCGTAGTAATTGGTATCAATGTGAGTGTGATTTAGCCCTGGCCCTCACCCATAACTTAGTGTTGGGGGGGGGTGATGGGGGGAGAGGTGTTTGACATCCTCCTTTTGATAAATAACTTATTACATTGGGGGGTGTTTAACATCTTCCTTTGATACGGAGGATCTTCCTTCATCAAAACAAGTTTTACCCTTTTTGCACTGGTATTCTTGATTGAGTGGACCCCCATACCAAATGGCCCATTTTGAGTTTCAACCCCATCCTTGTGATCCCCAACACAAGCTTGGACCGGGTCGCATGCTTGGCCCTACTCGCCCACCCAGCCGCCATGCTAGTTGT
Organism: Sphagnum tenellum; assembly: GCA_963921925.1. NCBI lineage: Eukaryota > Viridiplantae > Streptophyta > Sphagnopsida > Sphagnales > Sphagnaceae > Sphagnum > Sphagnum tenellum. Next base: position 5,975,380 of record OY998146.1, read on the forward strand.
GGCACTCTCCATTGCCATTGTAGTTCTCATTCAAATCTCGTGGGCAGGGTTAATGGTTAAGCTTCAAGGAAATGGAATCAAGCTCCGTGTTGTTGCCATCTTCTTCAAATATAATATCCAAGGGTTTCTTTTTTGGGTAAAAATTCAACTCTTATATTTATTTGGCATATTGGTGGAATTTTTTTAATATTTAGAGCTGTTTTAAAGTGACATATTGTTTATTTCAGGAAAATTCTTGTAATAAAATAAGTTCCAAGCTAACAAGTACAACAAGGAGGAAAACCTAAGAAAAGCCCAAAAGTTTCCACTTCAAAATTCTGACAATTCTAAACTTGAGATAAATGCTATTATGTTGAAGTGGAGCATCCTATATTGATGTATTAATGTGGAGCAAATTCAAGTATGTGGATAGAAGAATTGGTGAGTGATGTGATAACGCGAGAACTATTATAAATTCTTAAAACAAAGAAAACAGTAAGCTTTTGCATTGCATACTTCCAATGACATGAAAGAGAACTCTTCAATAAATTCTTTTTAAAAATAAAATAAAAGTTAGATCTCAATTTCCCCAACTTGTTGTAAATGTTGCCCTAGAAATTTTATTAATATTCTTCTTCTTTTGGTTTTATAAAATTTTCAGAAAAGTTTGCTACTCCAAACATCAAAAGTAGTCAGATTTGTACACCATTCAACCCTTTTTCAAAAGGGCGAGCAATTGAAAGTTGGTTAGTTAATAATAATTGGTCAATTTTTTGCATCAATGTATGTTTTTTCAACCCCGACTAAATCAAGCTAAAATCTGGAATTTGTCAAAGAGCAAGTATGTTTAAGTGATTGGTTATTTCTCTCCCAAAGTATGCAATGTCATCATATTTCCATGTCCAAGGCTTTTAACCAAATGGGAGGGCTGGGCCGCTGCCAAAGTCCTTGATTTTATTTGCAACACATTTTCATATCCAAAATCAATCTCACATTCTATATTGCTTAGTGCGAGGGATTTCATTGTGCACAACACCTCTTAGATTTTTGCCCAATAACTACAATTTGATGGATTGATTCAATAATCCACAAACTCCATCACCTAAAAAATAGTTTTGTAAAATTCTAGCTTTGAAGAAATCCCATGAGATGCAAAAAGGACCTCATGAAAAATGGTTTGTGAAATTTTAGTGGAGAGGGAAGCTTATCCCTTGCAGCAATGAATTGTACTCTTAATTCTAGAATATTTCAAATGGATCAAAACCTCAAACCTTTGGTACTACCTTAGTAAACTACTCCTCTACAATGCTTGCTTGGAATAAATGCGTGATTACATTTTCAAAGGAAGAAAGATACAACAACACATGCGTGACGCCGCGCACACACATGCACACACATTGTTGACAAGATAAACATGAAGGTGTCTTTTGTCTTTGGTGCTCCACATATAATTTTGGTCAGGAGTCATGCTATTCTTTTGTCTTGTGCCCAACAAAGGAAGAAAATTTCGCTTTAATAAAATCCAATTCATCCATTTTTTTCATACATGTGTAAATAATGTTTTTCCAGATGCATAGCAAGTTAATATTCAATACCAGATTCCAAATAGCCAAGTAGAACCATAAACCTCATGTTGCTAATTTTAACTTTTAAAATCCCACCCCAAATTGCGAACAATTTTTGGGGTTCTTTGCAAATGCAAACTTACTCCTACCATCATCATTTCCCAAGCACAAAAACCTCTGCTGGTTTGATGGGTAGTTTTGAGACAATGACAATTTGGTCGCAATGAGAGTGATGAGTTATGGAGCTGCCATAAGCTAATTGGAACAACACTCAAGATGATAAGCCCTGAGGATGTCGTGTTGTCAGAACGATGCTAAAGTTCTTGAACAAAGATTGTTAACTTAATTATTAAAAAAATCATTAGGAAAGCTGTCTGTTTTGTTGCTCTTTCTTCAATTTACTAGAATCAAAGCAGTGTTGCTGGCATATGAATTGAACCACGTCCTGTCCTGAGGTCCTGACTTTGCTCTCATTGAAACTGGGTAGTATAGGATAACAAAAAACCTATCACTTTTGCATCACACTTCATTGATGAAAATATGTGTGATATGAAATCATGTTTCTTTTTCATTTGTGGTGAATTCTTGGACTGCACCAACCCCAAGAAAAGGAATATACAGTTGTGGGTGGTCGATATATTCATTAGTTTTTGGAAACTTTGCAAAACATTCCAGAAATTCATCAGTTTCAAACCGAATTCTCAATGCGACCAGAATATAACAGGAAACTTGGAAAATGGACACTATCCACACATGTGTTGCCAGTTTATGCTCTGTCTCTCTCTCTTGGAATGTTCGCCTTTGATACTACAACATAAAACTATAAAACAGAAACCCTATTGCCAAGTGATGATTTTTTTCAACAAATTGGGAAATTTTGAACAATTTTACTTTTCAAGTATAAATTTGAATATTCCTTCTATTTTTTGGATAAATTTTTCAATATCAAAAAAATGAAAAAAAAACCCTGGATACCAAGTCATACCTGAAACATTTATCATATAACTCGCTACTTAAATAGGCTACTCTCAACAATTTTGTCAAAAATAAAATATAGTTTCTAAGTCAAGTCATGTATGTGTACTTTGATATTGGTACCTGTACTTTTTGCATTGGAGATTGAGTTGCTTATAATTTGTTGCACTTCTGTAATGCCTCCCGCCCCGTCTCCCCATAGAAGTTAAAAACATAGAATTAAACCAAATACTTTCTTCATGTGATGTCGGTGCACACTACACACATTTGTGAGCTTTTTGTGATTAGGAATTTGCAGCTACCCATGTATTCAATGACTAAAGTTAGGGTCCCAAATGTGAGGAGTCAGAAAGGATTGGAAAATGCTGCAACAGCAACAACAACAACCACCCACTTTCAGAGTGCTCAGAAACACTGTAACTTAAGTTGTTGGAAAAGCAGCACTGTACTCCAAAACACTTACTTTCTTTTTATCATCAATGTCCTCCTCATGTGTGTTGTTTGTTGGCCCTCCCCACCACCCTTGGCCCCCTTCAGAAACAAAAGTTTTTCTCTCTCCTCCAATCAAGAGCCTGGCATTTTCATTTCTCAACTTCTGCCAGCTGAGTAAGGGGACAAAACTGGATGATACTAAATCTTCTTTAGTGTCTTTCCGAAAGCTGTATGACACTAAGACTGTGACTAGGTACTAGTTTTGCCAAAATTTGGATGAGATGTTTTTATGGATTTGGATGAGGTTTTTTCTTTCTGGATTTGGGTTTTCATTCAGGGTATATGGAGCAGCTAGATCAAATTCAGTCAAAATTAGGTTAGTGCATGGTGTGGCTCATTGACTACTAGTTTTGTAGAATTGGATGAGACGTTTTTACAGATTTGGATGAGATTTTTTAAAATCCAAATTTGGGTTTTCATTCACGGTATCATGAGCAGCTAGATCAGGTTCAGTTAAAATTAGGTTAGTGCATGGTGTAGCCCATTGACTACTAGTTTTGCAAAACTTAGATGAGATGGATTTGGATGAGATTATTTTATCCGGATTTGGTTTTTCATTCAGGGTATGAGGAGCAGCTGGATGAGGTTCAGTGAAAATTAGGTTAGCGAATGTGGCCCATTGACTGGGTTTTTCTCCAAAGTAGGCTGTTGTCTTTGTTCCAAAGTTTGCAGGTTGTTGTTTGTTTTTGCACTCTACTAGTGCCCACCGCCACTGCCCAAATTCCAATCCCATGGCCCCAAAGACATGCTTTCTTGCATTGTTTTGTGAGCTCATTGAAAAACCAAAATCCTTTGCTAAAGAATTTTTTCTTGGGTTATGTGATAGGGTAATGCAGAATTTTTGAAGAAAAAGTTATCTAGTACCCGTTATGGACCAGGAATTTATTTTTCCAATTTTGTGAGGTTGAAAAAGTGACAACAAATGTTTTATAAAACACCAAATTTTGTGAATATTGTACTGGAAAATCAGAAACTTCAAATATTTCCCCCAGTGCAAAATTTGTCCACCACAGTGCAAAAATTTAGCAAAAGAAGAACAAATGTTGTTATGGATTGATGAACAAGTTATGAACACCTAGGACCAAAATTGCAAGTAGTCATCTTAGAGCATCTCTACCAATGTACTAGGGTTTAGGGTTTAGGGCCTGCCTTCAAGAGCACCCTGATGTTGAAAAGGGTGAAACCCTTTGCACCCCAATCCCTTTATCATCCAATATTAGCTTGCCTCACCATTCAGAGCTTCCTGCCCCAACAACCAGGCATTGTTTGTCATCGTCACCAAGAGCCCTTCTACTATAAACAAAGAGAAGCTTTTGAAAGCAGTTATGGTTGTAAGCTCATAAGTGGCCATTATTTGAATTTCCAAGGTGATCAACATTCTGAAGTTTATGTCTAGTTTCCCATTTCTTTTCTTTTCTTGTTCACAAATGGCTTTGCTCAAAATCACTGGATCCGTCAACTTGAAAGCAAGAGGCTGGAGAGCTAGTTGGTGACTATGTATGTCAGGTCTTGAGGATCTCAAGGACTGCATTGCCACTATGACGAATACACAAAATATATTCAATGCCATGAAACTCATCATCGCTACTAATGTGTGAAAGGCAAAGGACGTAGTCATGAATAGTTGCCCTTTCTCAAAGAATCTCATGAAAATGCCTTCAATTTCAATTTCCAATTGCAAACTAAAGACATCAGCATACCATTGAACTTTGTTATCAATGTTAGCTAAGGGGTTTTTCTTTCTTTTACTTCTAAGGCACTCAACATGGTGTTGGATTTCGATAACCAATCCTTGAACATAATCTCTCACTCTTTTTGAGAAGCAAGACTCCACAATTCTTGAAACCTACCAATAATAAAAAATAATCAAATTGAGTGTTGTTGCAATTGAAAGTAATATTTCTTTGTTCTTGTTTGCAAATGTGTTTCCAAGTCTATTGAATGCTCCAACTACTCATATGCATTCATAAGGACCCAAAGATGTTTGATACCACTTTTGTTGCCCACTCTTGTGCTTGAAATGTTGTTTGCAATGTGTCATTGTGATGGGACAAGGCAACTTTGGACCAAATTAAATTTAACAAACTTTTCAACAACTTTGGTTTTGGTCTTTCACGTTCTCAAAGCAATCCAACTTGTGAAGAGGATATGGCAATTTGTATTGGAGATATTTTTAATTTGTGATATAATTAGGGCAACAAGACAACACCTTAAAGCTACTTATGGATTAGGCTATGTCCAATAACTGTAACATCTTGGTTATTTTTTATAATTAAAATCCTTCAAATCCATAACCTACTCATCATGCTGATGCAAATCACTTTTCATCAATGCATAGAATAGATATAGATCATTTTTTATCCACACAAAGAATGAAATGCACACAAACTTAATACCATATTTGTCACTATGGTTTAACAATAATTAATTCTAAAAATGGAATGTTGGAAATGTTTTTTAAAAACTACCAATTTTTTGGGAAATCAAATTCCTAATCTTTTGAAAACAAAAAATTGTCCCAACCACCAACTTACCACATTTTCCTTCATATTCAAATTTGTTGAAAATTTGAAATATCATAAATAGGATTACCAAACCCCTTTTGTTGAAAAAAAAATATTATTTCAACAATTTTTGCCAATAACACATATTTAATTAATTTGGACTTTACAAAAGTCCAAACATCTAACTTAAAATTACACCAGTAAAATAATAGGCCTTTTATTTTTATATATGACCTAATGGCAACTAAGGAACTAACCATAGAAAAAAAAAACTTGGAAAATAAAATAAATGAAACTTACATTGATCATACAAATTAAACCTTGTGACCACCAAGTTGTTAACAATGTCAAAAGGAGATTAGGGTGAAAACACAATCAAAGGAGCCAAAAGTACCAAAGTAAAAATCCTTTTTCAAGGATTGCACATGAGATGTGTTGTTTTTGTGTTGGTTTATAACTTTAAATTTTGTATTTTGGGTATCCCATTTAACATTGCATTTTAACTATAAACATAGTTTGATTACAAACTAATTTTACATTATGTATATTGTGCATTCATGCCCTCTATCAGATTAATATGAAAACTTTTGTTAAAGGTACATTTTCAAAATCCATAACTTTCAAGGTTAAAAGCACTTTTGAATCAAATGTGCTCAAATGAGTTATTAAAAAAATCATCAATTCAAGTCCTTTTGCCATTCTAATCATCAATGTTAAAATCCTCTCCAATTTTCAAATGGAATGGTGATAAAAAATGAAAAGGGACATTTGAAAAAAAAATAAAAAATTATCCACTCTCAATGTTTGAGTGTTTTGAACATGCAAAAACATTTTTTTATTCGTGTCAAGTTTTGAACATGTAAACTTTGCAACTAATGAAAAATATTCCAAAAACAATTATGATAATCCAAACTATTATGTTTCACTTGTGATCTTTCAAATATATAAAAATGTAATTTTAAGGATTGTCCATTCACTTGGGTGGATCCTTTGACTATGTTTTTGCCCATTGGGAAATTAACAAAAAGAAATATATATACTAAATGAAAAAAAAATTCAATAAATTTACAATACAAATTTAATCTTGAAACTTGTTCACCATTAGGTTATTAATGAAAGCCTTCAAGTTTAAAAAAGTTACATAATTAACAAAATAAAAATTTCATAATAGGTAAAAAAAACTTTATTGAACATTTTATATACAAGTGAACCTAGTGGTCACCAAGTTGTCGAAAACAAAGGAGTTTACCAAGATTCTTAATACAAATTTTGAAAATAATAAATGATTTATCATGAATGAAAAATCCATAGTTTAAGAGAATTTTTTAAAACACTAGTTTCAACCTTAAAAATAAAATCATGATGAACTTCAACCTTTTTCGCCTTTTGCAATCCAATCAAAGCTAGCCACAAACAAGATGACAAGTCCAACCATTTTACCATATTTTTTTACAACAATTGTCCTTTAAAAGATTCGAAAAAAAAACCACTTCGTTTTGGATTCCGAAACACCTTGGTAGGTTCATCATCAATTAGTAACATTTGAATTTCCTTCTCATAAGGTAAACCATAGCAAACATAATATACACATTTCAAATCTTTTAAATAATAATAGGACCCAGATGTAATTACACCAAAAGTCTTGTAGCAATGTTCACATCCCCAAATAAAAACAAATTGATCTAAAAACATTTTTAAAAGCAACATTGAAAACATTTCTAACACATCCTCAAGTTTCATACAAAACCAAATTCCAATTTAAAAGTTTTTAAATGTCATGGAAAGGAAATGTTCCATTGTAGTTTTAACTTTCACTTTCCTTGTGTCAATATTTTTTCCAAACATTCAAGCATTTCCTTGTAAAACAACAAAATGTGGGAAATAACACAACACACCATTTGCTTTGAAAAGTAACAAAATTTTGAATCCAACAACCTACAAACATAAATGTGAACGTATTGAAATGCCTTTGAAAATTGCATCTTGCCCCAAGGAAACATTGAACTACAACAACAACAATATGATGTGTCAATGAAAACATGACAATTACATACATCTAAAAATATCAATTGACCAAAAAATGACAAAGTGCTCTAAAACTTATTTTGAAAATCGCCTTGTGGACACCATGTCATGAATTGAAATAAACAAGGATGAAGAAATATAAACAACTAGCCAACACATGATTAATACAATTGATAATTTGAAGTGCTTAAACATTGAAAGACAAGAAACTTAATGGCCACAAAGTAAGAAAAAAATATAGAAGGAAGATCATTTTGAAAGCTTTTTTGTGAATTATTGTTTATAAACAAAAATGCATGCCTAGCAATTTTTTAAGGTTCAGTTGCAATTTCAACATATCATTTTATGGACACATGTTACAACAATCATTTGAAAACAATTACAATTAAAACAACAAATGCATTACATCTTTTCTCAATTTTGCCTTTGTACAATATGTCATTTCACACATGTCATTACAACTTTCAAATAACATTTTGGAATCAGGATCACTATGATTTATACTTTTGATGTTGTTGAAAAGATTAAACATGACATTAGTTTGAACATTAAATCAGACAAGCCAAGTGACACCAAGTAAGAAAATACAGTCAAAGCAAATAATTTTCATTTGGCATCAATATAAGAATCATCAAATGACTTTAAAAATATGGCACTACAAGAATAATTAAACATGGATTTATATTGCATATCATCTATAAGTACGGTGTTCCTAGCATGAATGTCAACAAATCTCAAGAAGAAAACATCAAAAAAATTATGGAAAACGTGTTTTGCAAGATTTGCCATTAAAAAATGATCCTTTTTCTAGTAGGACTCTTGTTCGAGACCTTTGAAGGATAAAAAATAACGTGTTTAGTGCTTGATTTGATTCAAATATTTGTTGATGTTTTGACATTAGGGTGCAAACCATATATACTATGAACTAAACTAAACATGTGAAGAATTTTTTTAATCTAACCTTTAATACAAAGGAGGAAGATGTAATCATGCATGTACAAAACACATTGAGTTTTTCACCACGAGAACCCCATTCAAGTCAAAAACTACATGCAATCCATTCATCTCTACTACAGCTGGACATGATACATCAAACTCCATGTGAAAAACAAAAGTTGAAGGGATGTCATGTATTGTTCCGATTTTAAAAGAATGAAAGCTAGAAACTCAACATCTTTTGTATCACCAAAGATTAGAAACTAGGAATCTTGACCATGTGGAAAAACAGAAACAAAAAGAAAAGAATAAAAAATATATATGATTAAATAGATAAATATTTCCTAAATATTTATCAAAAATTGAGTGCAAATTATTTACCTAAAGGTCACCTTTTAACATATTTACGCCATTATAAATTAAATTATATTTTTAATATGCATTGAATTTCGATACTTTATATGTATTTGAATTTTTAAATGAAATATTTGATCAATAAGAAGGATTCTTGGAACAATTTTATACATGGGTAATTACAAGATAGGGTGATTAACTTTTTGCATCACATTGATTTTTTTGCAAAATGTATTATATTTAAATGCCACAAACATATGATAAAATCATCAATGCGATAAAAAAATTATGGATTAAGATTGTCAACTTGAATAAAAATATGTACATAATGATGAAATGCAATAAATACACATTGAACATATAGTAATGAATTTTTAAAGTGGAATCATGGACTATAATCTTGAATTTACATGAAAATTCAAATGCATTTGTCAATATCATTTCATTTCAAAAAACATTATAGGGACTCAATATGTGATCTATATTGTAAAAACAAAAAATGAATTGCCCAAAGAATTGCAAAATTTGAACCAAAAAATAATTATGAACTTTTCATTGATTTTATTTGTATTTTATTTTCAAATGATTGTATCTTAGTTATTTTTTATGGGATTGATGCGGGTGAAAACACATTGCAGCATGGTCATTTTAAACAAAAAAATGTATTTTTTTAATACATCTTGTTTTATTTTGGGGGTAGTTTTCTTTTAATTTCATCTACCGTTTTGATAAACATGTAAATTTTTGGATTTTGATACAAAGGCCTCCAACATAAATGTTTTTGTCTTTCAATTAAAAATAAAATTTCAACAAACTATTCTTTTTCAACATAGTGATTTTTGATTAAATGAAAAACCTCATTCATGGTTTTTTTGTGGAATCACACGAATGGAACTTTTAATATGGAATTGAAACGGTACAATCAACTCATATTCAATATATCACTAAGTATTTCATCAAGTGTTGTAATTATTTAGATCATTTTTAGAGAATATTTTCACTTTGTAATACATTGGTACATGTATTAATTTTTCAAAAAATACCATTTGATCATTTAATATCAATAAAAATGTAATTTCATTGGCAATTGCATTACTTGGTGGCAATTGAACTACATTATTTTGAGCATAATTTATGAAAACCTTTTTTAATATTGACTTGGTGGAAATTGAAAGTCACACATTTTTCAAAAAATAATATTTGTGACAATTTTTTTTACCATTGTAAAGTGTTTCACCTATGTTTTTTTTATAAACATGTATGTCAAAAAGTTATTTAGTTGAACTTTTGTTCATTGGAATTAATCATCACATAATCCCAATTTAACATTGGTTTTTTGGATCTTCACACATTTTAATGTTAAAATATGGACTTTTGAGAATTTTTTATTCATAAAAAATGAACCACCTTAACTTGCAATCACCCACATGGGTCAAAACACATGAATATGAAGCAAAAGGGTGTCAAAAGTTCTAGAAAATTTCAAACTATAATAGATATGAACTCTTGTTTTCACACCTTTTAAATTATGGTAATATGACTGTTGAAAATTAAAGTAAAAAATTCATTAACTTTTAATTATGGGTTTTAATTTTGGTAAAGGAATTTTTAACTAGAATAACAATTACATCAAAAGTAATCAATTCTACAAAAGAACTAGGATAAAGAACATTCTTAATGAAAAAAATTTGATGGTAAAGAATTTGAAATGATAGTAACCTACTACACAAATTCCAAAAACACTCACAATTAAAAAGTTATGGAATTTGAGAGATTTAGAAAAATTTCAAAATGTGTTTTAAATCTCAAATTTTCAAAAAACAAATATCACATGTAAATGGGTGTCATGTAAATAACATATAAAGAAAATTGTACCCTACATGATACAAAAAATACAAACCTAAAGTATTTAACATATTTTGGTATGATTATGAAATTATGATGGGAATGTTATAAATGTGACGCATAAAAAGGAAGAAAAAAAAACCTTTGCATCCATTCAATGGTAAGATGTATCATGCATAATGGTGGTGCTTGAATTTTTTCCACCCACTTGGGTGTGTAATTCATTAATGCCATAGGGTGAATGCTCAATATAGTGGCTCAATATCGACAAAAATTACACTCCCTATAAGTTCATACAAGAGTTTTTAAAATTATTCAAATGGACATGGTTGTTTTTTTTAAATGTTATTAATCTAATCTTTGAATAATACATGTTCAATCATCTACAAACCTTCCCAAATCTATGTGAAAACTTGTATTTAATGGAACTCATGTCATTTTAAAATTTGGAAGCCATATGAATAATGCCCCATGTAAAGCTTTTAAAAATATATGCTTTTGGGACAAAGAAATTGAAAAGCAAACCAAAATTGCAACTTATATGGACTTATGAAAATATGGTCAAATTCTAACCATTCAGAAGTCCCTATCTATTAAACAATTAAGGTTTTCAAAGGACAAATTCATTATATGAGTTTATCATCTTGTATCTATATAAAACTTTGCCCATTGCATCATAAGTTACTTACAAAAACACCCCACCACCCCAACCCCACACACCCAAAAGTTGGATGCAACTTTATCAACAACATGCAATGCCCATTAATTTGTTGTAATTTCATTAATAACAAATAGTAATGCCTAAAAAGTTGTTGCACTTTAATCAACAACAAATTAACATAATGCCCCAAAAGTTTTTGTAAGTTAATTAACAACAAAACGTAATGCCCAAAAAGCTATTGCAATTTAATTAGCAACAAAACATTGTGCCCATCAATAACAAAAACATAATGTTTAAAAGAAGCCCAAGGATATATAAAATATTTATTGCAATTTCATCAACAATAGAAACACTCCAAGTAACCCAAGAACCTTGCAACATTGAAATAGGAGAGAAAACAAAAGTTAGACACACTTCAAAGGAAAGGAAAGGAAAGAAAAGAAAGCTTGGTGAAGTGAGTTACTTAATGATTGTCAACCTTCAAATATTTAGATTTTTCAATCAATTAATAAATTTTTTTATCAACTTTACTTTAATATAATCCTTGAAATTTGCATTTGTTAAGCAATTCAAGCATGGATCATTTGGCCAATTTTTTACCACAGTGATAATTTGATCAAGCTTTTCAACTTGTAAGTGGTAATGCTTCAAAGCTAATAAACACTAGAAAGACTAAACATTCATTTTATTTCAATTTGAAACTTGAAAATCTCAAAAAAATGTTTAGTAAGGAAGCCAACATTTGGAAACTAACTTTCATGGGTCTATCACCAAGCAAGAAAAATCTACATGCTTAGATAGGGAAGAAATAACCTCGGACATAAAGATAATTTCCTAGCAACAAGTGTGCTTGAAAACTTTTGCATGGATGTTCCAACACCCAAAATGTTAATAATTGTTTTTCAATTTCAACAACAATTCCACTAAGTCCATCGCTTGGCATTATAGACATTGTTTGGGCAACAGGGTTTAGTCAATAAAAAATTCCCATCAAAATAAGGATGATATTTTTCACATCATAATATGTTATTTAACCATGAAGCAGATTGCATTTCCATGCCCCACAAAGTTTTCCACAATTCATAAGGATTTGAAATGGGGATCCATCATTAAGGCCAACATATTACAAACTTGTTGGGAATCAAAGGTTTTCAACAATCCTAGAAAAGGTTTGATCACCTTCACAACCACATGTTGCATATTTCTATTCAAGGAATGGAACTTCATATCAAATTGATCAAACATTTCATTCCCATCAATAATGGGATTTGTTTAAGCTTCCATGGCCATGATTAAGTTTATTGTAGTAGCTAAAGCATCTAAGAGTAGCCAATGACCTCGAGATTGGTTCATCACACATGTAATTATCATAAGATTCAAACACCAAATGATAACTTTTGCAATGGCCCACATTTGAGGCTTTGGGACTTTTTATTATTAAGTTAGTTTTCCTTGCATAACACAATAATATGACTTGCTTAAATTTTAGAGTTTCTTCAAACATAACAACTTTGTCGGCAAACCTTGTTTCAAGGTGTATCATGAAAGCACATTAAGGTGTAACAATTTTAAACATATGTGAATGTCCACAATTGTTTAAATTTACATTACAGAAGCAATGTGAATGTAGGATATTTTGAATCACACAAGTCATTTTGCAAGTTATAATTAAAAGAATTTCAACCCTATTTTACTTTATGGCGAACAAGAATTTGAAATATAAGATTTTAAATTGTTACTTTCATTAAAGAAAGGAGTGAATGGGAAAAAAATCATAATTCAAGGTTCATGGAAAATTTTGGTTATCAAAATCCTTCCAAAAAATCTTCCTTAAATTATCAATGTTACCATACGAAATTATCATTGAGTCCTTTGTTCAATAAAAAAATAATATGAAGGTGCATGGACTCCATATTCATTGATAATGATTATTGTAGGTTTTGCGTACTTTTTAAAATATCCATTATGTTATGACAATTCAAAACAAAATTCCAAAAGTTCATACAATGTGATTATGATATATCAAATATTATAGTGGACCGAACCTTTTATTAGCTTTATCATTTTTATTTAATCACATTTCCAATTACAAATCTCCAGTCTTGCAAAAATAAACATATGACAACATTTTATGGATGGTGTAGTGTGCTTTCACCCCTTGACAAGAGTTTCTTCCAATGCTACATCTCACTTTCAGTGCATGCCTTTTCCCACTCATGCCTCCTTTGACTTAAAACCTTGTCATCATTCATCACATATTCACACATTCTAGACATCACATGCCCAAAAAAAGTGCCCCAAAAACCCCAATTTTCTTCAAAGTTTTGTAATCAATAATAAACCATAATGTTGTAGCCATGGTTCCAAGGTTGTTTCCTCAATTTTCACAAAAGCAAACACAAAGTAAATCAAACCAATTTTTTCCAAGAAATTAAAAACTTGGTGGCACTACTAGTTGCTTAATGCATTTCAAACAACCCCACCATAACATGCCTATAGTGTCCAAGTCTCATCCAAGTAGTTAATCACCAATGCGGAGGTGCCCACCCCACCTTTAAACATGATTTAGAAATCAAAACTACAAGAAATAATAGTTATAGATATAGATGTGGCAACACATGCAAGTTCGTGGTCTTTGTGACCATCGCATGAAGAACTTGTTCCACAAGACATGAATGAAATGGAAAAATAACATGAGGGCATCAATGTAAAACTAGCTTGTGTAGCCAAATATTTTCACATGAAGATAAAGGCATGTACAACCTTTGCAAATATAATGCACAAGGTCTTTGAAAATCATTTGTTGTACTTCATCACCATTCTTGTGAGGGTTTATTGAACCTAAATATGCAATGATTGCAAAATTCATTAGCCTAAACCATTTTCTTCCCTCATTGTCGATTATGACTTGCTTGAGTAGAAAGTTTAGCCATAGAATTATTAGTTAGTTGTATATATATTTTTGTAACTAAACACAGATGCGTAGATTCAATATGTGTTTTCAAAGGAATAATGCCATTTGCTTTGGTATATTTGATGAATCCTTTCTTTATAATGGAACTAAGTTGGTTTATAATGTTACCAACTACTTGTTAAGACCAATAGATAATACGTTGCAGCATTTGTGGGTTTTTAATATCAATAAGCAAGTTGTTATTGATCACAAAGAAATCCCAACAAATTGATATGTCATGTGATTTCCATTACCAAGCTTAAACTTTTATAAGTACAAGTTGAACATCATCATTTTCTAGTGACAAACTATTACTAGATTGTGGGTGTACATTTTCAACATCTAACAAATTGTTTGTTGGATTCATGTTCATTTCACTGATTGTTTCACACACTATGGCCACACTCTGAAGTACAAAAACATTTTGTTTCAAACATTGCAAAGGTACTTTGAACAAAAAACCCTAATTACAAGGTAAAAAATAGAAACCTACATAAAACCAAAAGATGAAAGAAGAAACAAATAACTTACAAGACCCAAAGCTTTTGCAAAATCTAGAGCAATTGAATTTTACATACAATGTTCATAAACAACCCCAAGGAAAAAAACCAAGATCAATTGAAAGGACAAAATAAGAAAGGAAAACCCGATAGGTTGAAAGTCAAAATATAACAACACGACAACCAAAAGCTCAAAAATGTTGCAACCAATAGTTCAAATGCAACATAACAACATAGCATGTGTAGCTCTCTCTTAACAACTAATGCAACGATACAAACTTATAATTTGAAATGCAACAATGTAAAATTTGTAGTTCATTCTTGCAAACCAACATAGTAATGTAACGACACAAAAAGATAGAATACTTCCCATGTTTCACAAAGATAGAAAGCTTCACACTCTCTCTCCACCTATAAACCTTAAAGTTGGCACTTGACACAACACAAAACTTGACAAAAGCAAAAAAAATTGCATGCTTGATACAGAAAGAAAACTTCTCATTCTTTCTCCACCCTTCGACCCTAATGCTAGCACTTAACAAAACCAAAAAGCTTGAAAAATGCAACTTTGTGTGCTTGACAATGACAAAAAGCTTCGCGTGCTCTTTTTGCCTTTAAACCCTAAAGTTGCCCCTAGGCAAAAAGCTTTGTGTTTTATTTTTGTCTGAAACCCTAAATCTTACTACATACAAGTAATTAATATCTAGTTATCTGTCTATTTAATTAGCAAATAAGATTATTTAATGCAAGGTTATCCCTATAAATATGATTACGACAAGGTTACTTGCATAGGAGGCCTGTGTTGTTTGCAAATAGGGCTGGTTAAGAAAAAAAATACAGTGTTCAAATAAGATATTATACATATATGGCTAGTGTGCATTTTGATATCTAGATGAAACCACATATCTGGCCAAGATTGTTCTTGACCTCCTTAGTTTAGGAGGTCAATAAAACTAGCTAGGCTATAGGCAATAGGTGCCTTGCTCATGACAAGTAAATGCATGTCATGTAAGTGAACTTTTTTGAAACCTTGACTACTTAGTTTGAGGGGTGCACCATTGAGACAACAGATGAATGAACTGGGTAATCTCTTTTGTAGACATGTGTGTACAAAGTACATTTCCACTCCCCATCTCTCAGCACTTTGAGAAGCATGATGAAACCCATGCCACCTACTCAAATCCACTCAAGTGTTTAGGGTTCATGTTCAACCAATCAAGGTGTTTAAGTGGGCTATTAGAGACTAAGTGATTGAGTGAAGGAAGCTAGTCCAAAACGTGATTAAATTGAGTTTTATTAGTTTTATGCCCTACACAAGTATGATTGAACATCCATTTGGTGAGCAAAATATGATCATGCCATAGCCAGCTTTAGGGGGGCTGTCTCACTGATGTGTCTCTTCCTCATTTGGACATTCACATCTCAATGTTATCACATATTAATCTGCCCACTGGCAGTTTTCCACCTAGGTGTTGCTTTACATCCATAACCTGCTCAACATGTGGATGTGTCATAACTTTACATCCATAACTTGTTCAGCACATGGATGCATTACAACCCCCAATACACTAGTTATGTCCAACAATAGGCTGGAGTTGGCTGGCTATTGGGAATAGTCAAGTTACCAGGAATAGTCTTGACACCTTGACTATTCTTGGTAACCAACCAGGTCAAGTGCTGAGACTATTTTCAATAACCAGCCAGCTTGAGATGGTCACCTAGTTTGTCTTTCACGAGTCCTTTTAAATTGTAGAGTTTTAGACATTTCTTGTGGTACTTTGCCTTCAATGAAGGGCTAGGTAACCAACAAGAGTGTGCAGGTTATAATGAATGGTCTCATGCTCAGTCTGTTCCTGATAACCAAGCCAATTATCGAACATAAGTGAAGTATAACTACAGGACAAGCTTATGAGTTGTAGTACATAGAAGAAGGTGAGCTATGAGGTTCAGCCAACTAGCATCCTGTAAAGAGGTATTAGTGAGATACAAAAATATGCAACATAATTGGGAAGCTCTTGTCCAATGGTGTGCTACCATGTTAGCAATACATGCTACCTACAATTGGCTATGAACTTTGGATTTGATTCTTACAAGTTAGGTTGCAATAATTGGCATAATTGGGTGATCATCAAATAATCCCTAAATTAAGTAAAATTAGTAGCTGGATGTGGCATCTGTCTTGCTTCTTGTGGCCTCCTTCTATCCATCCACACAGAGATAAAATTCAGTACAATTTCACAATTGTTGTGTAATGAAAAACTCTCTGGATGCCACCTCAAATATTGTAATTGCCTAACAATGTACATGTGAATCGAAATAAAACTGTGTTATACAACATCGTTTTAACATTCTCTGAATTCCACTTGTGACCTTTGACTGTCTTTGTTCAATTATAGTCTTTAAACTCAGGCTATGGCCTAGATTCAAATCTAATTGTGGGTTGGCTTCACTCCCTTTGCTTGTTCTTTTACAATTTCAATTCGGGTTTGTCTCTAAGATGGGAGGAAGCTATGTTTGAGCTTATCTTAATTGCCTATTTGAAATAATTGATACTTGGGACATTTCTCTCTTCATGTTCTGAAAAAGTCATGTTAATGAGAGAAAGTTTGTTGTAGGGGCCAAAACTTTCTTGGAAAATGGAAGGGTAAACAAAAGGCTGATGCGGATATTAGCATACTTATTATGCAAATAGGTTATCTGAGGGTCCGCAATGTCTGGGGGGCAAAGTGAGGCCAAGAAAAATAATCCAAAAGAAAAAGTCAAGGTGCTCTCAGGTGCTTGGGAAAAGCACATGCAAAATGAGGGTGAGAAAGGAAAAAAATTAGTGTTTTCATGTAAAATAATGGGACCCAAAAACAAAGTGTCAGATTATTCTAGGCTCAAGCATAAGCCATACAAGGCAATGAAAACGTGGGCCCATATATTGGTTTGATTAAGTAAAGTTACTCAAATTGGAGGACAAGGTGAGAATTAGGTTATTTATTTCCTGTATTTTAATTTGTCAAGAGGTCGTTATGATAATACATAGTCTACCCTGTGTCAACATACATTTAGTAATTTTAAAGTAATAGGCTTGCATGGCCACTTACCCAACATAATGGGTAATGGCCAGACCATTCCATAACATTATAGTCTGAGATGACAGATTCAACAATTTAAAAGAAAATTCAGGTTCAACAGAGATTTTACAAGTGTATGATCATGACCAGAAGATTATATCATATAATGTGGGCAAGAGAATGACATAGTCTGCCATACCACACCTTGATGTTCTCATCTTGTGCAAGTCTTCCAAAAAACTTCTCTTGCATAAATTGCAAATTCAATTCCATACATCAGCCCATGTAATTCACTCAAATCTATTTTTGCAATTTGTGTAGTGCAGTGTATTGCATTTGATAATAGACTTTTGTTATTTTTTTTCTGGTTCACATTCAAGCTTCTGAGCATCCATGAAGGAAGAGGGCTTCACTATTGAATCAATCTCTCCTGCAAGATCATTTCTTCAACAATTTGTCAGATGATAACATCTCAACAGCTGATATCCACCTTCATCAATCATGAAAGAATTGATCAATGTGGTTGCCATCCAACAGTCATCAATTAGTAAATACAGATATGAGGTTTTTCACACAAGGATCATTGATAATCAGCAAGCAGACTGTTTATGCAATTCCTGTTTAAATTGAACAAGTTGCTCAGCAACCATTTGCATGGGCTTTGGAAAAACTCCTAGACTGAACAAATTCCTTGCAGCAAAGATATCCAAGCATACAATATGTAACAACTCATTATCTGTAGACTGAAGACAAAGTACGGTGATCAAGATGCATATTGGTTGCCACTTTGCCTGGTGGGATGTCAAGTAGATTAACCTTGAAGAAAAGGCTGAAGTCCAGCAACAATTGAAGGACCTACTCCATATATTCTTCAGCAGCAGCAGCTTGTCGAAGCCTCTCTTCCTCCTCTGCATCATAAACCACTTGGGCATGTTACAAAGTAACTGCATTCTTACAGATATCGTGCAATAAGAGTGCCCCTCAAACAGTCACATCTATTTGATGGGTTTCCAAAGACATGAAAATCATCAATTTGGACATACTTTTCTGCTTGTGAAACTGCAGTGGAAGCCAAGGGCCTGCAGTGCTATTGTTGATCATCATGAAGAGGTTTGAGGCTTATGATCAAGATAGAGTCAGCAAGTTCCATGGCTTCTCACATCACACTCATTGTGAACTTTCTCTAATCACTTGCTAAAATCACTCAAATTTTGACAAAGCTGTAATAACATAGGTCACAGGAAATCCTTTAGGCAACCCTCTGGAACCACATCCATTCAGGGTAAGATATTCCAGGAGACAATTTTCAGTGTGCCATCACATTATAGTTTAAAAATTTACCATGCTTCCCAGCTTGAGATTCACACCTTCTGAGGATTTGAAGAGCAAAGTCTACAGGGACAGGTATGTGAGTACAGTAATTTTCTCTCTTCATGCTTTTAGGAGAAGAAGATTTTCCTGAGATTTCAAATAAAAGTGATGCCTGGTGTTGCAAAGAGATGATATACTTACGCATCAGTTCGATGATGGCTCGTTGAGTGCGCCGTTCAAGCTTCTCAAGCTTCTTTGCAACATCTCTTCGAAGATCTGAGTTTGGCTTTTTGGGTGCAATGCTCACAATGGGGTCCTGAACAAACATATTGAAATGCCATTGTATTTTGTTATACACCACCTTTTGTTTACTGGTTTTTTCCCCAAAGCAGAGAAATATCAATCAAACCCCACGGCTTGCACAACCTGTGATATGTACAGTGAAAGCACATGCTTTTGTACCCTCATGAGAACAGAAAGCTTTGGACCAAAGAACTGTGCAAACAAACAAAACAAACAATGAACATAAAATAGATTTGTTTACCTCAGCTCCATTGGTTTCAAGTGGTGCTTTAGCAACAGGGTCTTCAAACTTGGGGACCATTGGTGGTGGATGCTTATTCTGCTGCAACTGTTGGTCTCGAGGAAAATAGTTCCGAAACTTCATTTCCCTTCCTTCTTCTTCTCTGCAATTCGAGATCAAGCACCCACAAGACTACTCTCAAAAAGGTGCAGCTCTATGATAAACTCTCTAACCCATTGTGTGTGTGTGCTCTTCAGAGATGAGTAAAAGAAACTTTCTTCCTAACATGCTTTCTGGCTTATGCGCAGCAGGAATATCACAAATGTTGCCTCTGCCTGCATGTGGAAACATGTAGTACCTTAGACCTTTACCCACAACTCATCATCAACCTTAATTGGCCTTGGTTGAAACTTAATAAGATTTCTCTACTGCTGTGTGGGTGTGTCACTAGTCTCCTTACAAGTCTCTCAAATGACAAAACATTCCTTCTTGTGTTGTTACCACTCCCATCGTCGACTTGTCAGAAAAACCAAAACTAAGAAACACATCATACTTAAAGGAAGAAACAGAGAAAAACAGAGACATAGAGACAGACACATACGGATCTTCCTTCTGCTGCTCCTTCGCAGTAGTATCAAGGGGCTGCTTCTCAGCTTCTTCATCTCCTTGATCCGCTGATGCAAGTTCGGCTGCAGCTCGCAGAGCACGTAGCCGCTCTCTGCGCTCGGCAATCGGATCCGACTCCGCCTGCACCATCGCTGCTGCTACTGCGTTTCTTCAATTCGCTGGTGATGACACAAAACCCTAAACCCTAAACCGAAACAAACCTTAAAGCGAAACAAAGGCTGTTCAACCCTTTTTCGTCAAACTGGCCGTGATGTTGCTTGGAGGCAAAAAGAGAAAGGAAAGAGCGAAAGGGAAAATCCCGCGCGAGAGAGAGAGAGAGAGTGCTTCCGACGACAATACTGTAGAGTTGATGATGAGAAGAAATCGAACTAAGATTGTAGAGATGAGCAATAGGAGTGGGCAGCCTTGAAAGAACAGCCAAAAACAAATCCCCGTAAACAAAATCCAGAAAATTTGAAACAGGAGTACATAATTTGTTTACTCGGAAAAAGAAGAAGAAGACGAAACAGGCATACAAGGTCAAGGAATGTAGATTAGTAGTAGTAGTGAGGAGTCAGAGGAGGGAGTGTGGAGAAGCGCAAGAGCCGCGCAAGAGTAGCAGCAGCAGGAGTAAGTGGAGGAGGAGGAGCAGCAAGAAGAGAGAGGAAAGGGTAGCGTCCCTGTGTGCACTCGCAGGCAACCGCGCTGCAAGTAGTCACGACTGCGGGCCAGGGCGAAGGGCAGGCAAGCATCTGCGCGCTTGTCAGTGCTCCGAAGAAGAGAGAAGCGACGGATTAGGGTTTAGAGAAGGGTAAGCAAAAAACAATTTCGGAGCTATTCAGTCTTCTTCTTCTTCTTCTTCTTCCGCAACTATCTCGCGAATTTTCCGCCCAAAAAATCCGCGGTGTGTGGCGCTGTTGTCGATCTTGCGCCGGATTTTGTTTTCTGAGATATTTGCAGCGGAATGCGTACAAATTAACTTGATTGTATTTGGAAAGGGAAGAAGAAGATTGCCAGCATTTAGGTGTGTACCTACCTATCTACACTCACAAGAGTCTCTCTCCAAACGCTAGATTTAAGCCTGTTGACCTTCTACAACCCTAACCCTAATAAGGTCTCTAGGGTTTTGTAAATCTGATTGGTTTTTTCGATAATTTGGAACATGAATTCTCAGTGGGGCATGAATTGATGAATTCTTGCAGCTGCTGTTATTGAGGTTCTTGAGGAAGAAGGAAACTGGAAACTCTGCAGACGCCACAGCACTCACTGACAAGCACTAAAAGAGTTTGATCCTGGAACTACCCCTTTTGTTATGTCTCTAGACGTGTTGAATATACTTGTGCTGCTACTTGGGGGGTTTCTTAACTCACTGGAGTTTGCACTAGGTTGGCCCTCAGATGTGTTTGTATATATCTGCAGAAACTATGCCAAAGCCACTTTCAGTAATGCATTTTTTTACAGTGCTGTGGTATGACCACATTCCTTCTTGTCATGTTTTGTTTTGCATTGGCCAGAACTGACACAATGTCTAGCTTTGGTGTGCTACTGTGAGGTTTTCACTGCAATCTCATAGATACACATATCATTGTGAATTTTCAGAAACATGGGCATGGCACTCCATTACAAATCACAGATTCGGACAACTTTGAAAATACACAGAGCACAGCAAGTAGAAAAAAGAGTGCAACAAGCATGCAAGCTTCAGCTACTATTGTATTATACCAGTTTTCATTATACAAACATCGTGCTCAACAATAGATACTCAAAAATCCAGAAAAGGATAGAAAATAAGAGCTGAGATTTGGTTATGGAAACATCATGGATTGCTTGCAAGGGACTTGCCTTTTGCCTTTTGACCTTCAATTGACAATCTGCGAGCTTCTTTGCGATGGGTGCTAGCTAATAGCTTTTGATCATATGCACTCAATCCCTTATCCTCCTCTACCTTCTTCTCCACTGGTGGTGGTGGCTTGCGTTTCCCAGCTTAGCTTCTGGCTGCCCAAGTAACCCCCAAGTTGTGCGAGAAGCTGTCACAGCAACAAACCATCTGCAGGCACAAACTATCTCATAATCTTTTTTGCATTTCTTCCTGAGTTGGTAGATTGTAAGGAAAAAGATAAACCCAAGAGAGATGTAAAAGACCAACTGCACTTTAGGCACTCACTCTCTATGAATTTGAAGGAAGAAGCACGAGAACAAAAGCATGAGAGAAATTGGGACAGAAAACCTACCTTCAAGAGACACCAATAGTTGTTATTGTCAGGGATTGATCATTGTCAAGCTGGCATACGAGCTGAGGATAAGGCCTGTGCTACAAGGGAGTGTCCACATCTGACTCGTTCTCTGCTACAGGATTCACATTGCAGTGATTGGAAAACAGTGGGGGAAAAGAATGCAGAAGATGGTACCCCTACTTTCATTACAAGTGCTGCCTGCAGCTTCGCTCCTGCCTTCTCTCTGCAACAGGAACAATGACATCAACATGGCACAAGGTTAAAGCATTAACATCAAGCTTCACCTCTAATAAAAATCTGTGGGTGGGTTTGGATTTCAACAAGATCATGAAATATACAATGGTTTTTTTCTCACAACCACCAATTTGCTTCTTACTATGCTATATTGTGATTAAGATACATGGTTGGGATTAATTTTGAAAGAAATCAACAGGCAAATATGGTGATGTCAATATGATAAGTATGCAACTTTTGTTGATTTGTATCTACATTTCATTACTAATTCCAACCACAAAACTCTATTCACACATCATTTGGTTCATGTGACTCAACCTTTAAAATCAACAAATCACAATGGAACAATGAAATTAATCTTTGGGGCAAGTTCTACTTGTCTGTCCTATATAGAATGTGTGCATTGGTTCAAAATTCTCTAAAATGGGTGTCAAAAGATATCACCTACCCAAGCTTATTTTGTAGTTATATATTCAAGTATGTATGTTGTTTGAGATGAACTCTTGGAAAACACCTTAAAACATGTAAAATAAGTAATGATTGTACACTTGTTGTGGGTCATTTTACTATACCTTAGAGAGTGTGAGAGTGCTAATATTTTCCTGCTTCATTGAATTACAAACTAATCTCATGAATGCACTAAAAACATGTAAAATAAGTAGTGGTTACACTTGCTATGAATCATTCACATTTAAATGTTGTGGGTCATTCTACTATGAAGATACCTCAGGATGCATCTTCAATGAGGGAGCCTTAAGAAACTCATCTTCTTTCATTAAATTGCAATATGACGTCATAAGTTTCAAGCTTCAAGAAATGCACATGTCCCAATCTACAAAGAATGAATCATGATTTTGAAAAGACAAAGAAAAAAACCCTTTTGCAAGTTGGAAGTTGTAATCAAATTCTTTTTACCGATAGATGAGGATCTACAATAAGATAACAAAGTTTTGTTTGGAACTTGGTTTTTATTTTTGTTTGCTTGCAAATGCTTGTTTGCTTCCTTCACCCTTTATGAGTGAGGAAAAGGTTGCAACATCTCTCGAACAAAAGGGGGCTTGTTTCATGTATGAATGAGAAGAGATGACGGTTCACACATTTCTTAAGTGAGTGCTTGCTCGGATCACGTATGAGCAAGGGATGAACATTTTCTCAATCTTGAGAGTGCTTGCTTAAAATTATCTATGGGAAAGAAAGAGGTTGCTGCTTGAGCGAGAGATAGAGCTTGCTTGAATTACATATGAGAAGAACAAGGTTGCAACATTGGGGGGAAGAGAGACGACTTGCTTGAGTCATGTATGAGAAGAAGAAAGTTGCTTGCAACATTTAGAAATGTCGCCTATCTTCTTCATTTCACAACATTTCAGGAGAGAGAGAGAGAGAGAGAGAGAGATTTAAGAGCTTCAATTCTTGAAAAAGAGATTGCTTGTTTCATGAATGACAAGAAGGTTGCAACATTGGGAGAGAGACAGAGAGCTTACTAGAGTCATCACGTATGAGAAGAAAGTTGCTGAAACTTTTAGAAATGTCACCTGTCTACTTTCAATTCACAGCATTTTGGGAGAGCAAAGAGAGAGATGATCTCTGGCATAAAATTTTCCTTCAAATCCCTGAGCAAAAAGGAGACAGAATACTGCATCTCCTTTGCCTGAGAGCTTCCTGGAATATAATTTCTAGCAAGATAAAAACATTCATGATTTGATCGAGTGTCTCTGTAAGAGAACCAAAAAAAAACAACACAACCCCGAATACTCATCCCTACTGTACTCTAGAGAAAAATCTAGAATCCAATTGTACATGATGAAATTCTAGTCTACAGTCCAGTGTTACACCAGCTATTGTCATGGTGGTGATGGTGGTAGTGGTGGTGGTGATGGTGGTGGAGGTTCTTCAGCTCCTTCTGATGAGAAAATACTGATACAAGTCTTAATTTTACAAGGATTTGATAATTTTGCATCATGTCAAGCTGCAGCAGCTACACAAACACAAGTTTGCTGCTGCACAGACTTTGAAGCTGGCTCTTGATGCTGATCGATGCTCTTTTGTTCTTATGATACAAGAAGTCTACAGTCTCGGAGCTCAGTCCATGGTTGCTGTTATATTGTGTACAAGAAGAAGTCTGCTCAAAAGTACAAGAAGATTGAAGCTTATCGAAGCTTCAAGGGCGATGGCGTTGCTGAAATCCTTGTTGAGTTGTTGTTAGCAAAGTGTCCAAGAAGAGACAGTGATCACAGGTGTGTCTTGCCAGCCAAGAGTGATGGCCCCGGGCGGCGTCGTGTTTGATCCCGTCGTCAGCTTGTAAGGCTGCTGCATGTTGTCGTCGTCAGGAGCTGCGGAGGAGGAGCAGGAGGAGGAGGAAGAAGAAGAAAACGAAGACGACGACGAAAGAGAACTCCTGGACGTCTGCTGTTGCTGGTACAATCGGACCAAGAGTTGGGCTTGATCGGCGGCGTATGCACTCATGGGCGAGCTGCGGAAGCCGGCTTGTGTGAAGTAGGAAGTCCAAGCTCCGGAACGGACATGGCGGACGCGACGATCAGTACCTTCGTGAGCGATGATGTCTCTGATCTGCGGGGCGTACAAGAATTTCTCGATTTGTAGCCGTCTCTCACTGTCCATGTGCCGGGCGCCGCCGTCGCATGCTGCTGCTGCTGTTGTTGTCTCTAGAGCGTCGAAGAGTGCGCAATAGTAGTGAAGTGCTTCCACGAACCGCGTGAGAAACTTGGGTGCATTGAGGTTTGCTTCCGTTTCCAGGAGCGAGACTATTGCTGGATTCAAAGCTCGGATGGTGTTGGACAAGAAGCTCTGGATAACAACATCCTCGTCTTCGGCACTAGACCGTCTCGAGTCGACCTCCGGCGCGGACTTGCATGAGCAGCTCAACAAGGTGTGCAAGACACTGGAGCAATTGACGGCGAGTATCTCGTCGGCTTCCACGCGAATGTTTCTCGCTTGCAGATTCTCCAAGCTCTCGAGTACCACGCAATACTCAAAAGGAACTTGAAGCGATGCCGCGAAAGCGGCAAGACGCTTGCCTGTTCTGTGCAAAGCGGAAGCGTCGAGACCGATTGCCGTGATCCGTAGAAGACTCGGAGGAGAAGATCCTCCCAGCTTCCTCACCGCCAGCGCCTGTATCAATCCCGGCCATTGCAACCCTTGTCGGATGTCGAGATCCACAATGTGCAGCTTTGGGTGATGAAGAAGCGTCTCTAGAATTGCTTGATTGCCGGTGAAGTGTGCGAACTTCTCGAATGGAAGAATCTCGTAGGAGGCCTGGTAAGCCAGATCTGAGTCAAGAACTGGACGTGAAGAAGCTGAAGCAACAGCTGTTGGTGGCGCTGCTGCTGTTGCTGCTGCACCAGACGTGATCGTATTCTGAAGCTTGCTCGACGTCGAGCGAGAACTCCTCCTCGTCGCGCAGTCCTGCACTAATTCTCTCGTCAATCGTTCGCCGAGAGCCTCGGCGAAGTAAAATGCAATCCGTTTCATTGGGTCTCCATGCGCTGACGAGTTGGCTCTCAAACGAATGAGAAGTGCACGTGCGATGTGAAAGTCGCAGGCGTCCATCGCTTCAGCACATGCCAACAAGAAATGGACAAGATCAAGTCCAATGTTTTCTTCTTCATCTTGTTGCTGCTTCTGCTGTTGCCATAGACGGAGATTCTCTGCATGTCCTGCACCGACAGCTTGAGTTGGTGGGCTTTGAACCGCCGGCGAAGCAGCACAACTTCTCGCGGCAGAACGGGCTGCTGCATCCCTTGTAGAGCTATGCGGCAGAAGCTGCTGTCCTTGAGAGGAGAACACGGGTGCTGCAGCTCTAGTGTTCGTGAGGCGATGCTGCAACGGCTTCTGCTGTAGCTGCAGATTAGACTCCGACGGTACCAAGCAAACTTCGTGAGAAAGGATCTGCCCCGGGACGAGAAACATCGGCGCTTCGTCCTCCCAGAGACAGACCCCAGCAGCTGCTACTGCTGATTCCATCGCCGGCTCCTGCTGCTGCTGCTGCTGCTGCTGCTGCATCTCGACATCGTGGCACTGCATCATCATCATCATCCCTGTCGAAGCGACTGGAAAGAAATTCGGGAAGCTGGACAATTGGGCTGCGCCGCAGCTGCCATTAAAGCTCTTGTCCAAGCTCGTCTCGAACTCGAACTCAATCTCGGTGCCAGAAAACTGCATGTCTGCTGTATTATGATTCCCTTCCAGCTTTGAAATCGCCGGCCG
Source organism: Sphagnum tenellum (assembly GCA_963921925.1). NCBI lineage: Eukaryota > Viridiplantae > Streptophyta > Sphagnopsida > Sphagnales > Sphagnaceae > Sphagnum > Sphagnum tenellum. The sequence continues at coordinate 6,002,360 of OY998146.1, forward strand.
CGGGCTACAACCTGCAGCCATCATCATTAATTCAGAATCTCCAGCAGCAGCTGCACCCCCTGATGACTCTACCTCTGCTGCTTGAAACTCCGGCAACAGCAACGCGAGGTTGGGATCCATCATACAGTCCATCCAGCTCGCGATGTCGGAATCCGACACGCAAACCGTGGGTAGTAGTAATTGGTTTTGATCCGCGAGCTGCGCAGGCGCTACACAGTGCAGATCATCTTCATCATCAGCTGCTGTTGCTGCTGCTGGCGGCGGCTCTGCATCCTGAACTCCCTGAGGATTGGACCCTGCATCACTGGAACTGAAGCTGTGTTGCGACGACAGTGAAGCCGAGGAGTATGAGCGACCGGGTCTCGACGTCGTGGTGATCGACTGCTGCTGCAAGTCCAGGACCGAAGTCGGCTCCATGAATGTGTGGAAATCATCAACAACTGCCGCCTCCAACACGGTCACCTTCTTGTTGTTGCAGCTGCTGCATGCAACCAGATTCACAACATCCATCTCCGAATTCAACACTGTGTTCAATTTACCCTCAAAATCATTACACAACGATCTATGCAGATACGAACAGAAAACACTATGAAGCAGATCTCTTCGCGGACCCTAGTGCAGCTCCCGTGGTCCTCTCCCGCGTGCCAGCAGCAGCTTCAAGCAGTGCCATCTCCAGCTGCATGCAGAGTCTATCATGCTCCAAAGAACTTGCTCCATGATAGTACACTGTCGAGATATAGCAACCATTTCTGGATCGAGTTCACAGACTAAGTTCCTCACACAACTTCGCAAGAGCCTCTCGATTCTAAAAGAAGAAGAGCAGCAGCGCCTAGGCCCTAGGGACATCGAGCTTCGAGTCTGAAAAAAAGAAAGAATGGTGCTCTTGAAAGAACATTGAGCTTGGCTGCAAAACTAGACCGAGGAGATTTCAATGCTGCCTGCAGTCGAGAATCCATGGGTGTTTCATGTGGAAGAAGAAGAAGAAGAAGAAGATCTCCACAAACCTTTTGATGTGGTCGGTACTCAAGCAAGTACAGAGAGTTCTGGCCACATACCTCCATGGTAATTTAGTTGGCGCCTGCAGCAGCAAATGATCCTTGTAGTAACTGGGCCAGCTGTTGCTGCTGCTGCAGCAGCTCGAAGCTCCATAGCTGCTGTACTCCAGCTGCAAGCTCTGAACTGCAAAATGACATTGACCAAAATGTTCAGCATGACGTAGAAACTTCAATGGGAAATAACAAACAAGAGTTTTGAAGAAGATTTCTGAAGAAGAAGAGAGTTCAGAATCTGATTTTGCATATGGTACCTGGTGGAGTTGAGGCAGCAGCAGCAGCAGCAGCAGAAGGCCAGTCTACTTGCTGCTTCCTGCAAGTATGTTCATAATTGCTGCAGTCTAAGTGGACCAGCTGCTGCTGCTGCTGCAACAAGCTTGAATCTTCAAGCTGCCATTGCAATGGCAACAACAACAGATCATCACCTGCAGCAGCATCACTACTATTCCTAAATCTTCTTCTTTTTCTTCTTCTTACCCAAGCCCCCTCCTGCTGTTGTTGTTGCTGCATCCATGCAACTTGCTCTTCCATGTGATTCTTCTTCCCACTGGAACCTCCAACTCTTCTTCTTCTTCTTCTTCCTCCTCCTCCTCCTCTTCCTCTTCAAGCAAACAGCTCAGTTTGGGAGGGGCTTACAACCACAGCAACAAGAAGCACCAGCCATCTCCCAAAACCACAAAACAATTGAAATAAAATCTTAGAACTGCACAGATCTCCAATAAACAGCCAAGTCTTTTTCTTTTTGTAAAATTCTCTCTGGCTCCTCTCTCTCTCTCTCTCTCTTTCCCATTTTCCATTCTAGTCTTCAACTTTGCTTTTTCTTCTCCTTTAACCTACTATAATCATGGGCAAACTAAGATTAGGTGAAAAAAAAACTATTAAGTACTATGATGGGCACACTGAAGATGAGGACTAAAGATGAGGACAATGGGTACTAAGATTGGACTTTGATTAGGAAATACTACTAAAACTATTTTATTATTGTGATGGGTACGCAAACATTAGGTTAAATTAGACTATTATTATGATTTTCCATACCTAATAAGAATAGGACTAATAAGATTTGCACAAATTGAAAATCCTTTTTGTATTGGACACACTAATAAGACTAGGAAAATTTCTATTTGGTAGTCCAAATTATTAGCATCACCTTCTTCATCTGTAGAATGTTCTTTTTACTTTTACAGTACCTTCTCACAAGTTAGTGACACAATAATTCCTTTTGTTTATTTATACTAAATTGCCTATTTATTTTCACCACATTCATCAACTCTACAAAACTTTGATTGATTTGATCTAGTATTTGTTCTAGTATTTTTCATTTGCCACTTCTTTTGGCCACTTCTTGGGGGTGGGGGGGCTTTGGTGGGTGAGAGGACAAGTTTCTAATAACTTGGGGGAGAGTGGGGTAGAGTTTTTAATAACTTACAAAATGCTTATACTTTCATTTGCGCTTCCCAGCATCCAAAATAGGGTTCGGTTGGTTGTTTTTATCATGACTCGGGAAGCTTGTGGGTGGGGTAGGGAGATTGCAAATTTAGAGCAAAATCTTTTGAGAGAATATCTGGTAATTGGATTCTCTTCCTCTTCAAATACCTAATCGTCCTTCGTCTTCTTCTCCTCTCATCTTTTTAATATGACCCATTGGTTATACAAATTTGGGTAATTTGAAAAAGTGAGGACCCAGGGAACATCTCTTTTATACGACCCATTCTTCATACAAAATTGGGTGCTTTGGAAAAGTGAGGATCCGAGGGAACACACATCATAAGAAGACACAAACTGTTTTTTGTTCCATGTAGTTTGGTGGGGTGACATCCCTATATTGTGTCCCCCTTTGCCCCTTCTCTCCCTCTGCTTTCTTTTGAAGTGGGGCTTTGTGCTTGGGATTTCTGTGTCTCTACACTTTTTCTTTGAGCACCCAAAGAAGAAAAAACCAAAGTCCCCACAAGAAGAATGTGCAGCCAAGGGCATTATGGGCTTCATTGTATGACACTAGTCCGTCTGTATTCAATCACCAGACCAACCAAATCCCAAATATCAACTTTACTAATGAGGCTAGGATAGACCGGCCCATCACAGATCATCTGCCTATGACCAAACATTTATTTATATCCTCATCATCTGTGCTTCATTTTGAGTGATTTAAAATGTTACGGGAGTGCTACCTCAAGCTATAGAAGTCGTCTTTTAAGTTCAAAGGAAAAGGAGTAATGAAAAAATAACACGAAGAAAAATAAGGTTTTCAACTTACAACACACTATTTTTAATTTTTTTTTCTCTCTTTGGACCCTCTACTTTCAAACCTCATAATTTTCTTATTTCTTATTCATATTAAATAATTCAAAATGTTATAGAAATGCCAAATTCAGTTTTTACAAATCAGCTTTGAATTGTAATAACAACAAAGCAACATACAAAGAATTTGTTAAATGTTTGGGAACCGACCCTTGTAATGTTGGGTGGTTTGTTTTTTTTGAGTTCTTGACCTCTTTTACTTTTGAGAACCATGACTTTCTCATTTTTTAATCCATTTTCACAATTGTTAATGTGTCAGATGTGCCCAGAGGAGGGGTTCAAGTTTGGTTTGGACACCAGAAAGAACAGATCCCTCCCATTAGATCCAGCCCACCCTGAGACCTTATATGTTCGGTCACCAGCTGGTCTACCCTAGGAACACAAAGGAATGGATGATTATGGGCCTTTTCCTGGCCCGTGCAGTCATTCTTTTGGGGGAACATGTTAAAGAAGTGCAATGAGCTCAATGCTGCATATGACAACAAGGTGCCCAATTAAAAAAAAGTTTTTTTCGAATTGATTTGAATTTATGATCAAACTCCTTTTAACAATGCTTTGAAATAGAAGGCATTCCAATGTTGGGGATCTGATTGTGCTAATTGAGAATAGATTATTCTCAACTCCCCATCTCCTTCAGCAATCATCTTTTTTGGATCAAGTCTTCTCATTGGTCAAAATGTGTATTAAAAATGTTGTAGAATTTTTTTCTGGTTAGTTTATTAGTTTTCATTTTGATATAATCCAAAATGCAAGGGATGAAATATGGGCAAAAAATATTGACAATTTGGAAAATAGATGTTGTAGTTGTGAAAATTAAACATCAATTTATTTGTAGTTCATGGAAAAAATAGTGGATGATATGTACGTCAAGAAAGATGAAAATTTGAGGAAAGATTGAATATGGGAAAGAAAATGGATGAAATGAAATGGAACCCAAGAAAATTAAACATTTGATGATATGTGGGTCATGGAAGATGCAAAATATTTTTTAAAATGTTACGGATCACAATGAATGAAACAAAGACCGACAAAAATAAGATCCGAAAAACCCAAAGAAAACATAGCAAAAGGTCAAGAAAAATTAGGAATGCACAATACTCGAATTGCAAAAAACAAATGGATGAAATGAGAGCTAATAAAGATGATATCCAAGATAGTTAAGCCACGGACGAATCAAAGGTTGAAAAAATAACAAAATCCCAAAATCCACTTAAATTATTTCTAAATATTAGAAATATCCCATACTTAAACTAAACCAGGGTTGCTGAATTCAAATTTTAACATTTTTTGGACTGAATATGGTCACTAAGAGGCCTCACTCAAAAAGCATTAAGGTACCAATGTGGGTGGTGCTGATTGAGCCTGGCCGGATATTGGGACCACCGAGAGCACTTGCAAAAGGAATTGAGTGTTGGATATTGCCGAGCAATCATGAATGGCTAGAGCGGTGAAATTTAAATAATCACTACCTTTATTCAATTCATTTTTTCATGTATACAAGTGGGGGGATGGAAATGGTATAAATATTATATTGATTTAGTGTACCAAGTACATGCTATTTTATTCATGTGTGACGCTCTTAGATGATAAGCATTATTGTCACTTGAATTTGGGTGAGTTTTCAATCAAATAGGTGCATGCATTGGGGGCCTCAACTTGGTGGACCTGGTTGCTTTTTCCAGTATTGTACCAATGAGGGGGTGATGGGGGGTCCAGGTGAGTGAGTATTGGATGTTAGCCCTTGAAAGTCATCCATGAGATGAGACCCAAGAGTTAACATTGAAAATTATTCAATGTTTTTATTTATTTAAAGAACCATAATTTTTTTTGTCCTGAATTTTGTTTGTTTTGCCTAAATAGCTAACTTGGTCATTGTGAGTGTCATATTAAGATGCATGCATTAACATTATGTAAAAAAAATAAAAAAATTGAGCTAGAAAACTTGGAATCCATCCTTGAACATGTGCTACGAAATCATTCAGCCATGGGGCTAAAATCTAGCATTGTCATCGCATCGTCCCTTACTTGATCTTGGTGTAATACACCTTTGGAAAGATATCAAGTATTTGGGCAACATATGATAAGACAAAAGATTGAACCTAATTGGGAAAAGGGTAATGTAGTCTTAGTTTAGGGTTTAGAGTAACCATCCAATGTGCACATTGGTTGTGCAAGCTGCAGTAGAATGTACTCTTTGGTTAATCAAGGAGAAATGCACAAGTTTTGCTTCTTCAACCTTGAACTTCTTGAACAGACTAGGATGCAATACTAAGTGAATATGGGTATATATATACTAAGAAGTGTCGGCGCTACGGTATCACCGAATGATATTTATGGATGCAATACTAAGTGAATATGGGTATATGCTACTACTAAGTGTCGGCACTAGCTGATATCAAAATAGTCTGGTATTTGATATCAATATGTGTACCAATTATTGATACCAAGTTCTCTTCAATATACCAATACAACATTGGCAATAACCTATGGTTAGAGTGTATGTATGTTGTTGTGAAACCACGTATCCAAAACATGAAAAGACATTTAAAAAGGTTAAATTTATAGTGAATGCTCATAAGCTTGTTGTACATGGGATGATTGACTAAATTTGTGATGACAAAAAAATTATTTTCAGCCAATCTGAAAATAACTAACCACACACAAATCACCTCATACACACAACCCTTACACCTAACCTCCATTGCTACATCCATCCATCCTTTTTTTTTCATTTAGATTGATGCAAAGAGCCCCACCTCCCCCCAAAGGAAGCAGCATGGCCAAAAGATTTTGGTCACAAATTCAATGATTTCTTAAAATCACAAAATTTCTGAAAATATATTAAAATACTGAGCCTGATCTAGCCTATATTTAACCATTCAGATGCTTGAAAAACTACACCTTGACTGGGCCAGTTGCTGATTTGCCAATTGAGTTTAGGGTTTAGGGTTTAGGCCACTTGGCGAATTGGGTGCTCCTACTTTGTTTGCCATGTCCTTGACAAATCTTTTTGGCAGTTGGAAGAACAAACTTTTTTGTTGGCATTGACAAGAACATAAAGATATGGTTCATTTTATTGAGGGGAGGAGGGGATTCCATGCTCACTTGCAGGCCTTAACTGCAGGAGCCCAGTAGTTTTATAATGACAAATGTTTTCCCTTGTTATTTGAACCATGCTCTTTTTCATCACCAAAGTTGAGAGAGATGGCATTGAGTTAAAATATTCCTTCTCGTGTTTTCTCATAGGCACAAGGGTTATTCAAAATCAAGCGAATCTGAATCCGACATTGGCATTACTTATTTGATTAGTTTTTAGGCATCCATCTTCTTCGGTGATTGGATCTTTTTGTTGAACAATTTAGTGAACCCAAGTTGAGAGATAAGCTTTGTTCGTGTTCTAAAAGCTTCAACAACAATTTAGTGGACCCAAATTGAGAGATATGCTTTTTCCCTGTTCTAAAAGCTTCAACAACTTGGAATTTTTTTTATTAAAATTCATGAACCTGTTTACCTTGTAGAATTTTCCAGTGTTGGGTGTTATCCAATTTTTTTCTCAAACCTCTAATTTCGGTTCTAAAATTTATGAAAATTAAAGAACCTCCAATTCCTGAATTTTTTTATATTTTTTGAGAACTGCAAAGTATACTTCAAAATCAGTTCTCAATACATTTGAGAACGATTATTATACATCAGAAGCAGTTCTTTGAATTTTTTTTAAAGAACCATCTTCATTTATTCATTTATTTGTTTATCTGAGAATGATATGAGAACCTCTAGTTATATTAGTTTCCATTTCTGATAACCACTAAACACTAGATTTTATGAAGAACTTGCAACACAATCAGATCACATTTTTATGAGCTAGTATTCTTTGTTCTTTTTTATTTGCTCTGCCCATAGCAAAGAGACTCCACATTGGGTGTATGATTTGGGCATAAAATTTTGGCTCTAACTCGACCTTATGTGTGGTTGACTCAATGTGTGTGACATCTTTAATACAATGTGTGCATATAATGTATGGGCATGTTTTATAACATAAAAGTGCATACATCTAGATGAGAAGTTATAGTTCGATAATGGAAGTTTCTAGTTTGAAGTCTGAATTAGTGTTTGTGCAAGTAATTTTTTATCTGGATATATTGTTGAGTATGGATAGGGTATATAATTTACATGAACCTTTTTTTTTTTAATTCAATATATTAACATGGGGTGCATAGTGCTTACCGAAGGTATGTAATTCCGAAAAATTATACCATATCAATTACCTTTGGTTCAATGCAAGACATATCCATACTTAGGAAGGTATATGTGCCAAAAGTCTGAGTAACTCAAATTAGGATAAATAGGCTATGGAACTTATGTATATACCAAACAATGATTTGTGAGCATTTTCAATTTTGTCAATCTATTGAATATGTTGATCTCAATTTTGTCAACTTGCTATTACAAATCTTGTTTTTTACATTATCTTTTATGACTAAATTTTAGTCAAAACAAATTCTCAAACTAGATGACATTACAATTGCATCAAATCAATCATTTATAACAAGCATTGCAAACAAAAAGTAGGAATTTCCTCATTTTGGACAATGACATAATGACTATAGAAACGTCCAAGTGGCATGTCTATTTTGACTAAAAACTAACAATTGTTTGTTGATGTGACTTGTTTATTTTGACTAAAAATTAGGATACGTGATGGTTGATGTTGACTAATAAATACAAATCAAATCACGATGGTTTTAAATTATTTATTAATAAATTACAATTCCTTAGGGTGTACAATGTAAGCCTAGGGATGTATGACCCCTAGGCATATACGTAGGCCTCTCCCTTAAGCATGTAAACCACTTTTGAGCCTTAACACATGAATAAGATGTCACAAGAGGGAATTCAACCTCTCACCTCCATGATGACAAGCCAAGGCATAACCATCCAACCACAACTTCACATGATAACAAATATTGTCATAACAAAAAAATATTAACACATTCATTTTGAATTTCAGACATTATAACTTTAAGTAACATATATTTTAACACAAAATTATTAACATGAATCAAAGTTTATATTAAGTAGATAGATGACAAATGTTTTGGTACCCTTACCTACAAACAAGCAACCTATTACCTACCTACCTAATTGAATACATGACAAGGAGGTCAACCTAGGTGGGGATTACACACCTACATGCCCATTAACCAAATCAAAATTTCTAAGTAATTGTTAAAATAACTTCAATTTAGCAAATGTGACATGTCATAGGCCATGTTGCATTTGGAATGATTATATTAATCATTATATTATATGCATCTAAAACACATAGGCACCACACATGCCAAGTCTAAATGGTAGTGTTTGATTTGACTAAAAAAGGAAGTCAACTTAGTCATATTGGACATTCCTACTTTGGAGGGAGGCCAAAATGGACAAAATTTATCCTTTAAATCATTTCAAGCACATACAATAATCACATTAATCATCTTATTCACAATCTTAAAGCTTTAAAAACTTGTTTTTGTAGTAGTGCATTAATGTTGGTCTTTCCAATTTTGCTAATTCAAATGGGGCCAACAAGCAATTGAACATGATTATAAATCCCAAACACAAAGTGGATGTTTAATGCTCAAAAGTATCATAAATTTTCTTAATTGCATCATTTTATATTTGTGTGTGTTAAACTTATTATGCAATTAAGCTCCATGTTTCATTGAACAAATTGAAGTTCTTTTATGTGTATGCATATTTGTATTCAACAATGAATCAAACATTTTGATTTTTGTATTCTAACTTGGGATTTGTGCATAATCTCATTGGGTGTGACCTTTGAAAATTATTTCAATACTTGAAAAATGTGAACATTTTTCAAGTATTTAATTAAAACAATCAATAGTACATGCCCATATTTATACCCTAAATAGGGGCATATGATAGGTGTTACCTAGACCATAATACCCATCTATTTGATTTAACCACAAATTTTAATACTCAAACCTTATCACAATTTTTTAAAAATGTGCAAATATACCCTTATTTGATGGGTAAACTCAAATTGAAAAAAGTTATACTTTTATTTAAAGATACATCAACAACATGTACTCACAAAACACTAGCTATTTCAACCTACTATACATGGCAAAGTGATGAACATTTTGCTAAAAGGAAGCTATGAACCTAATGTTAAATATATTTAAGTTTGGCATTTTGGGAAGCACACCAATCATTTAATATGGATTCTTCCCCACTTTTTTACTAGTCCACTTGTTCATAGTTTATATTACATAAGGTAGATGAAAATTTGAAAGAAATACAGATTATTTATTGAACATTAAAACAAGATACATAATTAGTTCAAGAGTGCCTAATATTGCACCATTTTTTTTGACATTGGGAATGAAGTTGTTCAATGGGGACATAAAGTTAGTATGTGGTAAAAACTTGGTAAAAATTGTGCTCCTATTGAAGATGGCACCTTCCAAACAATAATATTGCCTCTTAAAATGGAAGGTACAAATTGGATGGGATCCACTTTGTGATAATTCATTGTTTTATTAGTAAATGAAAGGTTCCAATGAGGGTTTTTTTTCACATTAAAGCTATGGTATTTGAAAATAATAAACTATTTCTTTGCTTAATGCATGGTCTTGTCTAAATTTTTGTTGTGGAAACATGCATGAAAAGTATGATTTCTAGCTACACTTATCATTTTTAGATCCAAACAAACTCAGCGATTAAATTAAAATATTTTTCAAAATAATTGACCTTGACTTAAAACAAAAGAATCATGCACCCCCACAAACATCATCAACCCAATTTGGACTACCTACAATGAAAAACAAGGGCACAAGAAAATTCCCTTCACATCAAAATGTCCACAACCAAAAACAGGGTCCATACAACTTGCATAATCAACAAACTCGCCAATTTTGATGATTAAGACAAATTCATAGGTTCAACCCCTCATTACTCTAATCAAAGCAAAAATTAAACTCTAAGAGCCTATGGGGATCAAATCACTCTGATCTTTCTCTCATGAACATCCATTGACTACATTTATCAAAATAAAAAAATCCATCTCCATAAACTCTCATCACCCAATAAAATGTTAAAACCCTGAAATGCCTAGTAGCCAAAAAGACTTTGAGAATTGGAAAAAATGGTGTAAGAGAAAATATGATGGTGTCTGCTACTGTATATAAGCTTTCCCTAGACATTTGTCAAATGCAACCCATTACCCTATTGTACTCATAGATGAAAAACCATCTACACATACGTAATGTGTATTTGAAGGTCCTAAACAATTAGGTGTTTTCTTCCTTCATACCCACTTAATCCCACATAACTTTGTTTTCCCAAACTTAGTCACTTTCAAGATCCTTAGTGACCATCATCATCCCCCCAATCATAGGCTCCTACTTCTATTGTGAAATTGTCATTTTCTTAAAGATGCATAATGTAGTAGAAAGTCTATCATCTGTCACTATTGATGCAACCCGTGCCTATAGGCATTTTTCCTTCAAGTGTGTCCCATCTTACTTCTAAAGCTAAACACTTAGAAAACCAAGTCAAAGAATCAACTCCCCAAAAGAAAAACAACTTGGAAAAACTTAACTACTTGTAGCAAAAAATTTGTCGCCCCTTAAGCTTCAACCTCTATTCAAACTTAATTGACATCCAACAAAGAAGATCTAACTAACTACTCCACACCACACAAAAGTCACCCACCAGATTGAATGTTGCCATTCATAAAGATCCCAACAAGTTCATAACCTACAAAAGAACAAGACAACACAAAAACAAAAATTCACAAGATCCACCATCAACTACTGGAATTTTGTTGTCTTCAACTTCGGCAAATGATGGTAATATACATATCCATTAGGGTTTCATCCTTCGTTTCTCATGACATGCCATTCATAACTACAACTTGATCTACATTTGGACAATGCATAAAAGAATGAGATTTAATGGGTATGTTTAAGTTTTGAAGTTTGTCGGATTGGAAATCAAACACAAATGTTTCATTATGTAATGATAGGATATATGTTTCAAAAGAAAGATCTCATAAATATATATATATATATGGTTCAAAAGAAAGATCTCATAAATATATATATATATATGGTTCAAAAGAAAAAATTTGCCCTCACAAAAAAATAAGCAACAACTTCAAAATAAAAACTCGTCACTAAATACTAATCCTTGATTATTTAAATCTCTAACAATCTACATAACATAAATAATGTAAACCCTTTCCATGTCATAATGGCTTCATTATATAAAGAAAATTAAGTTAATGATGGTGTAAAAGTTTTGGGTAAACATGCATAAACACAAATCAAGATGTGTGGTTAGTTTAGTATGACACAACTTGCTCTTCATGAAAATTGAATTGTTGAAGATTCTTTCATCCTACATCAAACCCAATGCCAACACTACTATTTCAACAACCTTGATATACCCATTCAACTTCTTGACTTAAATCTTTAGCCGGATTTGTGCAACAAGGTTTAAATAAGTTCCCAATTATAACATTATAACCCATGGGTAGTCTCAAAAAGTCTATATTTGTACATCAATTTTCCTTGAATCTAAAAGTGATGGAATTAAAACACACTTTTTGTATTCTTTTAAACACAAAATGTAAACTCATTTGAGTTATATGGGGAAGGAAGGACCTAGTAATAGCATTCTAACTTAATAAATATTTTGAGAATACCATGTGAAGGGTTGAGATAATTCATAATCAAAAAATCTACATGCCAATTCAAGGCACAAGTTGAAGGCAACCTCGAACCATGTGTTCTTAGTTGTTTAGACAATGATTGTCTAATATGTTCTATGTGCATTAGAACATAAGAGTTGTTTGGGCCTTTAAAATGATGGAGAACACATGTCTTACTACTCGCTTGTAATGTCAAGTACAATAATAGATTAAAATTTGCATCTTAAACACAACAAATGGAAAGTTTGCAAAGTTCAAAAATGGTGTTGAACTCATTGAAAATGGGATCCTCGAATCTACAAAAAGGATCTACATACAATCAATACAATTAAACTTTTGCCAACTTCACAACATTAATGAACTCCATGATGAAATAATTTTTCCTTTTAGCAAATTTAATCAATGTGTCTACCACTTCTTACATCAATAGAATCCATGGCAAACCAAGAACCAATGAATCCAAGCCAAAACATTCCAAGTCCTTTCAAGTAGCTTCTTCTTTGATGCATCAGCATGCCTCTTGGCGGAAGTGATTTGTATAACCCTAATACTAACTTATGAGGGCTAGCATGTATATTCATTGAATCTTGATATTGCACAACAACTTGAAGCCCTTGATTTCCAATGTCTTAGCCAAGTTAAAGAATTCCAAGACTTGATGCTTTCAACTTGTGAAAAAAAATCATACATAATTGGAGCATACTTCCAATGCATGCTACCATATTCATGTTCCTCAAAGCCATAATTACCATGTTGACCCAATGTGCCATATAATGTTGATGATGAAGTAAGGGGCTATTTTATCCTTCACTTGTGCAATCAACCCCCTATGATAACCTTGAAACATTAAATCTACATAAAATCCAAGGCAAATCCACCAAAAGGCCATGTCCTCATTATACTAAGAACTCTAAATTTGGCCATAACTTTCAAAATGACAATGTAATGTTAATAAAAGTTGCACCCATCTAAGTACAAGCATAGTTAAATGGCCCATGTTGGACATCAAAATCATAATGTTTTTATACTCCAGATGAACTTAATATGTAAATTCATATGCAACATTCACATAATTATTTTTTTATTATCCATGGAGAAATATTCCTATAAATAAAGTTACTAAAGAATATGGATGAAATCCAATTAAAAAAAGAAAAGTCATGACATGTGGATTTTTAAAATTAAAAAAATTACAAAATTAAAATTTTCCACATGGAATGAACAATATGACACATTAATATGAACATAAAATTTGAGAAATATTACAACATCAAATAAGGTGTTCAAAAATAAGATGCATTGAAACTTTCTTAATAGTTTGCAATATGGGGCCTAGCAATTGCCTTCCAATTTAAAGATAATGCTAAAGATTGTAATAAAAACTACACATAAAATAATTAAGAAAAATGTTTCATAAAAAGAATAAATAAAGATTCTAACTTACAATAATTATCATTTGTTGCAAAATTATATCGTAGACTTAAGAGATTCCTGTCATCACATGGGAATAAAAAGGTAGCAAAACAAATACAAAGCCAAAGGAATATTTCATGATAGTAGGTTATTTCTTCCCTTTCCTTAACACTACTACTATTTTCTACCTCTATTAACACACACACATGCACACATAAAGTCTTTGTAGGTCCTTGTAAAACCATTATGCCTTCATTGCCCAAGTATAACATCTTGCCACCCATTGTGACAATCCAATAAAAGACGAGAAGAAATGAAAATAAAAGGCTAGAGAAGAGATAGACATGTGTGAAAGACAAAAGAAATAAACAAAACAAAAATGAAATAAAGAATGGTCCAAGAGAGACGTTCTTAACCCCCTCTTTAAATTCAAATCCTCTCACCTTCTTCCCCAAGAAAATAGTTGAATCTCTTTCATTAAAATAAGTCTTATTTTATTGAAAACTAGTTAATCAAAAAATCCTTTTAGAACTAACTAAAACTAGTTCATTGACTTTCTACCTACAATCTTCTAGAAATTAGCTACACTAGTTGGTATCACTTTCAAAAGTAGTGGAGATAGCAAATAAACTTACTATCAACAATTTCTGAACTTACAAAGTTAAACTACTAGCCAAACTAATTACTAGATTTTTTAAAGAAAATTATCATGTTTCAGAATTTTACCAATTGTTAACTTAGGGTCGGTTTTTCCTCAGCCTAGGTGTTAGTTTTTCCTTAGCCTAGGTGCTAGTTTAATTAGAGGGGCAGTTCAATAAAAGATTTTATTAGTAGTAATTATTATTATTATTTTCCTTGGGAGGTGAAGCCCACTAATTAGTTAGAATTTAGGTTGGTAGGTAGAAATATTAATCAATACTTTTTAGAAGGTGGGAGTTGGTAAGTTATCTAATTAAAAAATAAGAGTAATTTTAAGAAATAATTATCCTAACTAGATTAGTGGGAGACTTTTTTGAGTGAGCTTTTAGAGACTACAAATTAGAGGTCAAGTGACCCTTGGGGAGAATAATGAGGCAGCCCTTACTCTTCTATGGGGTTTTACCTTTTTTTTTATGGTCTATAGGGGGTTTGGCCTCTCCTCTCTCTCTTTCTAACCTTCCATGTCTCCATTTTTTCTTCTTTCTTTCATCCCTTTTCTTCTCTTTGATTTTGCACTCTTTAGTGGACTACTCCTACTTGCCCAAGGTGGTAGACACTTTGGTTTACCCACTTGTTTTTTTCTTTCTCCTTCTTTTCCTCTTCTTCCTCTCCCTAGTCCACTTAGTCTTTTTATTTTTATTTGACTTCTATGTGTTGATGGAGAACAAGGGGGAAAACAATGCAGTTTGTCCCTCCATTGTGGCCAAAAAAAGGTGCATATCTTTAAAAACTTTATGGTACCATTTGTTTTATGTTCTTCAATTAAATTAGGATTTAGGAGTAGGGGGACATGCAATAAGAGCATGGTGTAGACGGTAAGGAAGATCCAAGAGGATATAATAAAACTAAAGTACTAGGTTTTGAAGTTCTTAACCCTATGGGAAATGAGATATGTTCTATTGCCTTATGCTAATAATTCTGTTGCAAGGTAGAATTATCAACATGTCATTACCATATCTTCTAATTTTTGATGTTGTCATCATGTTTTCCTAACTATTATGTTGTATTTTACTATATATTGTTAGAGGGTGACTAATGGTTGATAACGTAGAGTACCATCCTATGAGCAAATATTATCTATTTCATATAGAATTTTGTTATTCTTATGTGAATAGTTGTAGTATGATAAGTAATGAGGATAATTAGATGTTTAGGAGCTATTGAACCTACCTTCCTCCGTAATACCATCGCTCTAGAGATAATTGTTGGGGTTTAAAAAAAGGTCTATTTACACCAATATATAGAAATTTTAAAACTTTAAAACTTTTTTGCACCATTATTAGTTGATTTTACCTTTTTAAAACTTAAAGATTTCCTATGAAATTTTTATCATTGATAGCACATCTGGTTTTTAAAATTTTACTTTTTCAAGAATGAAAGAACATGAAATTCATTTTCATTTTTCATACAATGAATGCGGATGTTCATCCATTTTTAGTTATTTATACCAAAAAATTCAACTACATTTATAATAAGGAAGTCAACTTCTATAATATTAATGGATTTGGTCTTAGAAAGATCACATTGTGCACCACCTTTATAATTTCCCCAAACATTATTGTTAGACCAATGTTTGATTGGGTCATTCTTGAGCTTGATCAACGAAACAGCTCTTTCCATGATTTGTACTCCAACGTTGGCCTTTCATGAATTAGGATGTGTAAGACAATCCAAAACTATCTCATTTTATTTTTTCTCCCCAAATGAATCCAAAATTGCACTCAAGGCAAAGATTGACTCTACATTCCTCCCACAATAATAAGTGTTCACATTTTGGTACATATAGTGTCTCTACTATAACAATATTCCCCACACATCACTCTAAAAGGCCTTTTGAAAATGAGGATTCTTTTAAGTTTGTCATTAAGCTTTAGAGGCTAACAAGTTGCTTTACGTTTGATCTAATTGTGAATTATCATGGACTAAACTTGAGACACTAATCCATCATCCCTTATGGAATTATGCCCCTTAAAATCAAATAGCCCATGATGTGACTTAAATTTTTGAGATATCTGACAGGATTTTTGGGTTTTTTTTTTACCATGTGTTCCTCTAATTTTCTCCTATGAGGAGGATTCCATATTGGAGAACTATGATATTACATTGGGTAATTAGTTTAAAAAACAATTTGAGTCCTAAACACAAAGTTTTTAGGCACTTGAAGTGGGGCCATAGTTTTGAAAAAATACACAAGCATAGCCAAGAAGATAAAACTTGAATAATCAAATACAATATAAGAAAAGAACAAAACATGAGTTAATGAAAGAGTGCACACTTGATCCATTTTAATCTTTTTGCACCAGCTCCTTCCATGCACCTCAAGCTCCAAACAAGAAATGCATTCACATATTGGCCAATTGTCTTTCATGGAAAATCTTGCCTCTTATACTCTCAACAATTGCTTCCATATTATTTAGATGTTATTCACTAAACACAAATGATCACTAAAGCCCATAACAAACCCAACCCAAAGGTTACTTCCATTTTTTTTCAAATGATGTGCAAAAAAAAAGGTGTAACTTAATTTTTTAAAATATATAATTCAATTCAATGTGATAAGGTATCAAAATTTTATATCTAGAATATATTTAAAACATTCCCAAATTTAATCAAATATTATTTTAATATCTATTATTTCATAGCACAATTTTTATTTATTTCACATGCTTCATAAAATAACAATGAGTAAGAGACAACAAAGAAGGACTTTTGAGGGGGATGGTTTTCTTAGTGAATGGCCCAATCATGTGGTGGAGGCCTGGCTAGAGTCAAATAGCCAAAATGTCACAATGGAGGCAATTACAAATTTCTTAGTTTTCACCAATGGTGATGGGTCACGTTGATAGCTGAACAACAACAAGCCAACATGAGAAAACACCCCTTCATAATTAATTTTGCTACAATGTCCCACGAGGGAAGTATTTTAATGATACACCAATTGGCCAGCAACACATGCACATATTGACATCTAATGCATGACCAAAAAATTGTTCAAATATAAGTTCTACTAGAAGAAAGAGTTTATTTGAACAGATCATTATCGATGGGTAGGCTTATGTGGAGCTAAGTATTTGCAACAAAAGCTTCATATTGGGGTTTGAAAGGATTGGGATAAATGAATTTCTATATGTTACATTTGTCGGTCAAAAATCAAAATGTAGTGCAAAGGTCGTGAATAAGAAACCTTTCTCTTAAAAGCTTTGCCTGACACAGTTTGAGAAAGGAAGCAAAATGGGATTGTTCCCATTCTAGACCCTGTATTCACATGTAATCAATTTAGGGTTTTTTTGGGGGGACCAAGAAAACTTTGAATTGAGAAAATTTGCAAGAAAAAAGAAATTCAGTGAAAGAGACAGATATGAAGACCTAGCAACTAATGTGTCCAATTTCTGGTTTTTGAATAGAACATTTGGTCCAAACTTCCCAGTTCCGATTTTTTTCCCACAAATTAAAATAGAGTTAGAGGTGATTTTGGTGGTAAGCTAAGTTTCATCCTGTCTTTTCTTTTGCTGAGCGCCTGCCTCTGTTGTTGCTACATATATTTTGCTACTACCTGTAACTATTATAATTACTCTCGAACTTTGTGCATTAAACACTGAGTTTCAGCGTTTCGTACTGAGATTTTTTTTTAATTTCATTACTTTGCAGATACCACTGAAAGCGAGGATAGGGGGTGAAAGCAGGCCCAAAAATAGGGTAAGGACGTGGTGACATTATGTACAGAAAACTCTAATATCCGCTTGTCATGCTGCACAGTGAACATTGTATTGAACCTGAGTCCCAAATGGGTTCCAAAATTCCAATGCTCAAACAAATATTCAACACCCCAAATGTTGAACTAGCCATGGTACTAAGGTAGTTTGTCTTGAGCTTTGATAGGATATGAATGAAATCTCAGTTGTCGTAACACTAGCCAGAGGCTGAAAGCTTCCAAGGGAAGGCAAATTCAGTCGTGGCACCTTGTAATTCCAATCAAATTTGGCTAGTGTAGTACACAACAATCAGTTGCATAATACTCCACACACTCTACACACACACACACACACACACAGAGGCAATTTGGAAGCAGTATCCTCCTTACAAAAAGTTTTAACTCATTTGTACAGAGTTTCAGTCTGGCCCAAAGACTTTCAACTCCAAACTGGGATTTGATTGCAGCTACCAGGGTACTACTGGCCAGAGTGAACCAGCACCCAGCAGCCTACCATCCACTGGATGACTGTTATGACTCAGTTGTGGATGAACCCCAACTTGAGTTAACATTCGGTTCCACCTTGGTAATCCCATTACATAAGTCATAATAAGTCCCCCCCCCCTCCCACATACATACATATGTAACAAAATAGGTGACTACTAGGTGATTAGATGGTTTATACATAGGTAATGAATATTTTTGCTACTTACTAAGAAGCCGTTTGCTTGCAAGTTGTTAGCAGGTAGCTTATATCTTTAAGCAACAGAGCTAATCATCACTGTTAACTAGGGAACTGGAACTCAACAGAAAATTGTTTCCTGACAATTTATCATCCATCCTTTTTGGTGTGATCATGGGTGCTGGTTCAATCCGGTTTAAACCCTAAACCCTTCGTATACAAGAGGGAACTAACAGTCCCAATAGCACCATCCATTAGGAGCCTGCTATGACTCCACTGTGGATCAACCACAACTGAGTTAACATTGGGTTTCACCTTCATGACCTATCCGTTAACTTTAAAGAATAGGTCGTGTATGTAGGAGTGATAATAAGTCGGTACTATGTAAGTAGATGCATGTAATACTTAGTTAAGGGTTAGTATGCTGTTGTTAGGTATAGGTAGTAGGTGAAAAACAATTGTAACCAAGGTAAACAACCTTGGTTAGCTAGGGAACTGGAACCTAATGAAAAAATGTTTTCTTTTCACTTACCATCCATCCCTCATGGTGTGCCAATGGCTGATTGTTGGTTCACTTGGTCAGGCCCTATTGTATTGGCTCTGTAAGTGTAGTGTCATAAGGCATGGTCCTCCACCCTGACAATCACTGAACACTTAGAAACTCAAAGATTTTCCTCAATAAAATGGTACCACACTACACACCATAAACCAAGTCCTATGATTTTCCCAGAGGAAAAGTGGTCGCTCTCTCTCTCTCTCTCTCTTCAGGACACTTCAGACTCGTGCACTAGTTGCAGAGCCAAGTCATTTTGTTCTTACTGCCGGCCAAGCTACCCATGAAGCATACGCCATACACTTCCAGACAAAGAGCGACTGAACTACTGATCCTTACAAAGCTGATTGAGAGTGGAGACTTCAGGAGACTTCAGAAACACTTATCAGTCCTCTTGCACAAACACATCAAGGCACATCAGAGATTTATTTATTTATTTATTTATTTATAGTACTACCTTGGCAGATTTGACACTAGTTATAGAGTATTTTGTAGAAAACTAAAAAAATTTTTAAAAATAAAAATTTCAAAGAACAAAAATATTTGGTGTTAGAGTTTAATTCATCGTGGAATTGGGAGTCTGTCTCGTAAGCTTGGTATTTTACCTCCACAAGAGGAGGGTACATATATGGCTTCCTTGTGGACCGACCCAACCTGATATTTACATCATCCATCTACATCCACTTATTCTATTAAAAAAAATTCAAGTGTGCTAGCTAGCAGGCTATAATATATAGTTCTTTGTGGGAAACTTTCTATAAATTAATTGCCAATGCTAATATAGCTTTTAAAAATTTCAGAAATAATTTGATGATTTTCTATTCCAATATATTTTGATAACATATAGTCCAAGAAAGCTATCATTTAGTTATTGAGTAATTAGAGATCTCCGTTTTGATGACCCTATGCTTTCAACATGAACATCATTTGGTGTGGTGGTTCCAAATTCTGCAGTTCTCACACCATTGTGATGATAACTGTAATTGGTGACACAGTTAGGCCGGAGCCAACCAGTACCTAAGTACCTACTACCCACCAAGATGGATGGATGGATGGATGGTATGTGGACAGAAGAAAGTTTGTCCATTGTATTCCTGTCCCATAGCTAGCCATAGTGGTTTAGCTATGTACTGACCATTCTCCATATGTATCTATCTACCTACCAAGTAGCCACCAGGTGCCTTCCTTACATACATAGAAACCACTTACATTACTGTATCTACGTACCTATGTTACTTACCCACTTACATGGGTAGTTACTAGTTAACTACAAAACCACAATAATTGAGAACATGATTAACACTGATAACACAAAGGTATGGAGCTTGAAAAGAAAATCTTATCCTATTTACAAACAAATCCAAATCCATTGCCATGGTATGTGTACAATGTTAACACGCCATCCTAAAAGAAAAAAACCTTCTATTAGTTCCATAATTGAGCAAAGATCAATGCAAATTGCATTATTGTAGTGGATCACAACATGTGCTAAATCTGAATTGTATACTTTCAAATTTAACAATGTAAATACATTTGTATGATTTAAAATTGTAATGAATGATTTTATAATCGTACTAAAAACACAAGGTTTGCCTTTAATGGAATGATACAATTTGATGATTTTTATGTTACACCAAATGTTAAAGATTATTTTTTAAACCAATGTTTTATATTATGGAAAATTTTACTTGTTTTGCAAAAATAGAAAAACCTAACAACATCAACAAAGGATTCTTTCTAAATGACCTAAAATTCACCAAATTCCTACCTTTTTCTATAATGGGTAGCATTAACAAATAAAGATTTTCAAGAAAAAAATATTGTGAGATGTGTTTTGAAGCCAGCTATGGTTAAATCTTGTTATTAATGATTATCATTTCACCAACATTGGAAAACTAAAAAACAATACATTGTTTTGGACAATTCGTATTATGAACTTCAATCCCACACAATGACATGCACATCAAAAAATCCAATCTATCCAATTTAAAATGTGATTGAAAATTATTCTTCATAACATCTTGTTTGAAAAATCCTGATTCACATATGGTTGTGTTTTTCAGGATAAGAAATACCATTTGCTAAAAGTTATAAAAAATGACCAATTGGTTTTCAAGAATGATTATTATGCCCGCAAAAACACTATGATTTGAATAGACATTTATTTTCACATTCATACTTCAAAATTTTGAAATGTTTAAACAATTCAACCTTACACAAAACAACATTAACATTCAAAATTGTGAATTAAGCTTCATTAACATGTCTAACCACTAGGTTGTTAGTCAATGTAGATCATCATCATCATCATCATAATGCTTGGGAATGAACAATTTTGAAAAATTGAAATTGGCAACTTGAACAATTGTTTGCTCAAACCATTTACAACAACCTTCACACATTTTCTAACAAGTGCCTTTCTCTCCTCCATCAAATTAAGTTAATCAAATATGCATGTCTAAAGCATGTCATGGACAATATTATTTAATCTTACATATTTACCATCACATGGAAACATGATTAAAACTTCAACAAAATGCACACACCATATGAACCTTCATAACCACTAGGGGTCAAGTAAGCTGAAGGTAGCAAGTCCATAATCATCCTTATTATAAAACACCTATATCCACTTCACCAAATTGCCATGTTACTTTTAAAAGAATGTGTGATGGCAACAATAATTGTTTACATTAGTTTCTCTAAGTGAAAGTTGGGAACCATGTTAAAGTTATAACCACTTGATTACATAGGGAGTAATATATAACCCTCATAATTTTAAATTTTTTGTTTTATTTGTGAGGTGCATATCATCTCTCCATGTGACTACTTCATATTAGCAATTGGAAATGAAGGTCTCAAAGATCTTTTTTAATTAAAAAAAGTTGATGAAAGTAACTAGCTGAGACATTGTACCTAAAGTGAAGGGACGTGAGTGTGAAAGGATAAGCATCATGCAACACTTGGGCATTGAGCAATCTAGTCAACCTATGTAACATGAAGAAGAGTCATGTGATATAGAGGGAAAAGGAATGACCATTGACCTTGATCAATGGGTGAAAGCTTGATTGGGTCAAATTGAGACTTCCCTTTGGTTGGCACTTTGAACTTGTGTTGGGACTTGGGACTTGAACTTTTTCCTTTCCCATTATGAATATATATCCTTCATGTCAAATTTCCTGACATTTCAATTTCATGTGACACATTTTTTTTCTTTTTTTCTTTTTTTGTGTTGCCTTACATAGTGATAGGCAAATTTTATGGGTGCCTTTTGTTTGATAGGCAAGATTCTTATTTTACATTCGCATCAAAATGTATGTGACAAGCAATGACCAATGTAAATTCATACCCTAATGTTGTTAATTTCAAAAAATAAGAAGTGCATTTCAATGGGTCCTCCCAAGACTAGTTTGATTTTATAAAGGCTATTTGTTACTCAAGGTTAATTTCAACCAAGGATAATTGTGTATTATCTTCACCATAGTATTTGAGATTATTTCCAAAACCCATTTTATTTTCATCTAATATCTTTTCAAATTTATTTGGTTGGACATGCAAATTAAATGCCCACCTATTTGTGTTGACCAAGTTTGGAGGTTGATTGTTTTAGGCTTGAACTTTGATTAACAAATGTGCATTAAGATAAAAATCTACAATGATGTAACCTTGCCCAAATGATGTTTAGGGTAAGCATATAAAGAATAAAAGACTAGGATTGTTGTTATGTGAACTTGCCAAATTATTTATAAAATAAAGACTGATAACAAATTTGATATGACAATAAAGGCTTGTGGAAGCAAGAACCAAACATCAAACCCAAATTCCCACAATATTTTTGTTTGGGTCTTTCAAAAGTGTTGGTTAATAATTATACAAAAAATCCAATTATGCATTTGGATAGTTGCAATATATGAATTCATTCATATTTGGATTTGTTTAACTTCCTAATATTTGATTTTATACATAACCCCCAAATGCCTTTATATACATGACACTTATATGTAAATGTATATGGCCATTATGTTTTTTAAAAATTCATATGTAACCCATTAAAATTTTGAATATGCCAGATATGCTTTTTATTTAAGGTTTTTAAGTTTTATAGGGTTTAAGGAAAACCCATCGCAATCTCCTTTTGGCACTTTGCTTTGCACTTTTCATTTTCATTGAAATATTCTTTGTAAATCAATTTCACAACTTTGTTTTAAGTTTTTTGCAACATTCGTTGTTTCAATTTTTTATTTATTTTATTTTATTTTATTGCAATGATGACTCCTTTTTTTTCTTTCTATTGTGAAAAACTTGTGAAGCATGCACATGAAAAGTGGGGCCATTTTGGGTCTGTTGGACGTATAGTTTGCTCCAAACATAATATTGGTGGTAAAGGATGCAACTTTAGATTCAACAATTTGTTTTTTGGTGTTTAATGTGTAATCACATACAAGCCTCATTCAATGCACCTATACCTCATCTTCAACCATCACCCATCATGGATATTGATGGAGTTTGGATTTTGTTGGCCCATTTAATTTGACCATCCAAC
This sequence comes from Sphagnum tenellum, assembly GCA_963921925.1. Classification (NCBI taxonomy): domain Eukaryota; kingdom Viridiplantae; phylum Streptophyta; class Sphagnopsida; order Sphagnales; family Sphagnaceae; genus Sphagnum; species Sphagnum tenellum. Next base: position 6,026,016 of record OY998146.1, read on the forward strand.
ATAACCAATATGTTTTGGCTATGATTGAACACTTTTCATAGTGGTAAAAGTTGATGCCATTGCCAAATTGTAGTAGTGAGGGCATTGCTTACGCATTTTTGGACATGGGTCTCAATGGATTTGAAGCTCTAGTTGAAGTACTCACCAACCAAAGTACAAAATTTCATGGGGAGTTCCAAGAGTTGTGTGGAAAAACATTGATTAATCATTGCACTACTTCATGAAACCATTCTAAAGTTGAATGAATGGTGCAAACGATGAAACATGGTTTGCAAAAATATGGAATCCAAAGGGCAATATTCAAGATTGGGATTTGCAACTACTATGGTTAATTATGGGGTATAGGTTTAGTCAACAAGCTTTTCTTTCATCCTTTTAACCATATTTCTTATTGTTTGGCCATGAGCTTGAGCTACTAGTGTCAAACTAACAAGATTTGATAGTGGTAATCAAATTGGATGATCCTAATTTGTGGATTCAAACATGTGAGTAATGAGTTTTTTTTGTTTCAATGTGTTATGCCCATGGCCATGGAAAATTTAGCAATTTCCCAACATTAAGATACGTTGCATTATGCCACAATTTTGGAGGTGGTTTTCAACTTCAAGTTTGTATATTCAAGTTAGGGGATTATGTATAACTATAATAAACAACATCAATTACTTTGAATGTGACTATAAGACGTGTTATTTGTCATGTGCAAAAATATCTACCTTTTGAAAGGTTACTATTGGAGTGTTGAGATGGTTAGACATGGGAAGATCATGTGTGCCATGTCATATTCTCAATGTGGATGATTAAATTGACTCATCTTTAACAATGGTTATTGTCAGCTTACAATGTATGTTATGTGGGCAATTTTTAGGAACCACCATTATGTTGATTTGTGATCATTGTTCCCAAAGTTGGCAAATGGGATGTCTTAACCCAACTTTGGAGGAAGTGTTAATTGGCAAATGGTTTTACATTCAACGCATCAAATAATATAGATTCCTAAGGTTGAATAATATAACTCGCTTCAAGGTTTTATCCCATAGTGATTCACATTTGGTTGGGAATTTCAAGGATTATAGTTAGATGATTAACAATGGGGCTCATATTTGCATCTAGCCTAAGTATTGGTCCTTTCACTTCATAACCAAAATGTTCATCTATGGTGAATTTCCATTGGGTAATTCAACATTGTTTTCTAGCTTAGGGGGACCTTAGCCCCAAATAAGGGGGTGGTTAGGACATCGTGTACCATTTAAGGTATTTTGATGTTATGCTTTTTATGTGTGGTGACATCGATAATTGTAGGTGCCAACATAAGATTGTATGACAAAGGCAATCAAATTATTTTTGGAGCATTAAGTTTTTTAATGCACAATATGTTCACAACATGATGACTATCATCTTGGATTGATGCTTCAAAGTTTTGCACATTGTGGAAAACTTGGTGAAGTGAGGGAATGCAATATAGTTGGCATTTAAATATGATATCAATGTTGTCATTCCTCTTTTGAAGGTATGTTTTCATCAATTGAACCTTACTACCAATGCACATACTATAACAATAGTTGATGTTGCGAGATTAGATCTCGAAAAAAATATGTTTGGTGAGGGGTTTCAATTGAAGAATCTTTTCAAGCACAAATCATTGAAGAATTATCTTTGTTTTGGTGGCTTTCTATTCCCTCATCTACATGTGTGGACCCATTAGCTTGGTGATGCATTCATGAAGGTCAATTTTTGAATGTTTATTTCTTTGCAAAACAAATTCTTGAAATCCCAAGTTCACAAAAAGAAATTGAATGCATGTTTAGTCTTGTTAGGGTGTTGATAGCTCTAAGGTGATGTCATTTACAAGTCAAGAAACATGGACCAAATCATTACTATGGTGAAGAACTAACTTGATGACATGGGTGCCAATTGCAAATCAAAGTCAAACTTGAAGCAATACTTGAAAATGGATGAATTTTTGGTAGAGGAGAACTATGAGTTGATTTTAGAACATAACTTTTTTGAAGACTTGCAAGTTGACAATGATTAATTTTGTGAAGCTAGGGTGAGTTTGTGTGGGGGTGTGGTTAGGGTACGAAACTTGTGCTACAATTGGGCAACTCTTCATAAAATTGGGGTTCAATTTTCTCACATGTTACTTTGTTTTGGATTTTGTTCATGCTAGGTTGTACACTTATAAGTTTTTTGGTAAGTGATAAAATTGAAATTTTGATATGCATAACCTTTGTGCATATCCATCATGTTTTGAAAATTGAAAACTAAATTATTCATAATTGGCAAAGGATTTTTTCAAAAAATGAATTTGTAATGAATTGACGCAACATATTGAATTTTTTTTGGAATACATATCCTTGCTTGTAAAAAACCAAAACATTATGCTTTGTCAATATCAATATCGATGGGATAGGCCTAAAAGTTGATGACCAGACAACACTGATCCTTACCCATCTAACAAGCCAGTGAATTTTTTGCTTTTATAAATGGACTACTGTGATTCATTTGAGAAGAAAGAACGTACCTTACTAGTAAGGTGCCCTTTTCTATTGAGGCAGAAATTTTATTGAGGCTAAGGCACCTTCCACATATATTCAAGAACCTCTCCAAGTTCTTTAGTATTTACATAACTTAAATGGTTTTCTCCTACTATGCAGATACTTTTCATGTGTTTCCTTAGGCAGGAAAAGCCCGATATATTGGCTCTACCCCTTTTGGTGTTGGCAGTGCCATATCTAATGCAAAGTGATGACTAACAAAGGCTCTTGAAATGTGAATTGGTGGTCAAAAACTGGTTACACCTTGGAAAATCCCATTACCACCATATGGAATGGTAGCTTGCCCTATTGGGCTCACCACACTCCTAGGTGGAATGGGATCGTTCCATAGTACAAGAAGAAAGAAGAAACTGAAATGGAGAAAGCAAAGATTGAAGTCTTTATTTTCGTTGTTAAGTGCATAATGTCTAGCAAAGGCCCATGAGAAAAATTAAACTTCAATTATTGATAATGAATAACAGATCAAGCTGGAAATTGATATAGAACAACTGATCCAACTAGGCCGAAGTAGTGTTCAAATTTGACAAAAATGTCATGCAATAGGCCAACTTCAAAGAGCCTTTCAAGTGACTGGTGTAAAATAGAATTGAAAGAAAAACCCTGTATAACAAGGTATGTTACACATAATGGCCCTGCCATTAATTTAATATCAACAATTGATATTTATGATAAATTGGCCATAGCTAGGGGAAAAGTAAAAATTAAATCTATTTTTATGTACATTGTGTTGTTGTAAAAGAAAAAAATTCATGATCTTTTCTTTCATTCTTTTACATCACATTAGTTATGAGGAACCCTAAAGGGATCTCACATTGAATGATGACATGTTCTAGGAACGTATTTAAACATTTAAAATTTTGTTAGCAAACCAAAACCAATAGTGAAATGTCACAACATGATTTTACTTTTTTTGTAAAATCTAATGATTTTTTTCTCAAAAATGAAAGTGACTAAATATTTGATTTTCATATTTATTTTTCACATTTGTGCAAAATTTCAAACCATAAAAAAAGACTAGTCATGGCATGTGTATTCGAATGTTTCTAATAGCATTGTCACATTTTGAAAGAATTACATCTATTTGTGCATATGATGGGTGCCATAACCATTTTTGGAGAAAGTATTTTCATATTTAGTTTTGTGATTATGGATTGATGACAAAGTCAGTTGGGCTGGGTGCACATTTGAGGAGGTGGCAGAGAAAACAAAATGTCAAAAGATGAATATAATTTTCTTACAACCAAATTAAGATGAATCATCTAACCTAGTTGGTTGTAAGAACCTAGTTTTCTTGAGAGAACCTATACTTTAGGGTCGGTTCTTTGACCCAGTTATTTGATTCTTTTAGGACCCCAATTAATGGCAGAATCCGGTTCTATGATTTCTGAGCATCATCAGCTAAGGAGAGAACCTGTTCATTGATACTTTGAGAGACCACCGGTCAAGGGTCTTTATACCCTTACCCTCCGGTTCTTTCTCTGAAAAAGAGAGATAGCCGGACACTGTATACCAGTCCACTCCCTAACAAATTTAAATTCAAACAACCTTTGAGGTTCTTTTAAACCTCTCCCAAAAAAAAATTGTACCATCAGATAATTGTCAAACGGTTCTCTCTTATATCATAATGGCCAGCTATGTGAAACCAGTTCTTTGATTAGGGTTATATGAATAGAAAAATTAACTAGTTAGTAATTTGTCAACAAAACCTAACCTTAATGTTAAACTCTAACCATAAGCTAAAACCCCAACCCCGAGAACTTGCCCAATATAGCTGAGGCCACTGATTCTTTCCTGGAACTGCTCTACTGGTTCTTTCAACTCACCAGGTATCTGTTATGCTCACCTCCGGCAAATACCTTGGAAAGAACCGCCCACATATCTGATGGGTATCCAACAGGTTTTTTCATGTAATTTAGAACTGCCCAATAGTAAAAATACCATGGTCAAAAAGTTGGGCCACATTGAACGAGCACCCACCAACGCACCATCCACTGGATGCCCATTATTACTCAGTTGTGGATGAACCTCAATTGAGTTAATATGTGGTTTCATGTTGGTAACCAATTGTGTAAGAAATACTAGGTCTCATATATAGGTAGATAGGTAGGAAAATAGGCAACTTCTAGGTAAGTAGATGGTTTATACATACGGAAGGAAGGGCGGCTGTTTTTACTACCTACCTACTAACAACCTACTTGTAGGTTGTTGGTCTTGTGGGTTGTTAGTAGGTAGGTTGTAAAAACTGCCCTAACCTATGTATAAACTATCTACTTATCTAATAGTTATCTATTTTCCTACCTATCTACCTATATATGAGACCTATTTCTCATAATTGGTTACATAATTGGTTACCAAGGTGAAACCATATACTAAGTCATTTGAGGTTCATCCATAACTGAGTACTTAACAGGCATCCAATGGATGGTGGTGCTGGTGGGTGCTGGTTCACTGTGGCCCTATGGGTTTTCAGATAGCAGCAAGTGGCGAACCCATTTGGGAAGATGCAAAAGTGGTCCCATGATATTATTATATATTATCACTGAGAGTTGTGGTTTCCCACATTCTCAACATTTCTGTGCACAAAATGAAAAGAGAATCAGGGGCCAGCTGATGAGAAGTACCACCTACAACCTACCTCATGTGCACTTGGTTTCTGTGCTCCAAGTGTGTGGAGCCAGTGGTCATAAGGTAATGTTGTGTCTTCTCTTGCCTAGTGATGAGTTTTGTCTCCATTTTTGCTCTTGATTGTTATGAATAGAGAGAGGTACCCACAACTCATGGAGTCGGTTAAGGTACCAAGTTAGTTGAATAGCAGGTTTGTGCAGGGTCTTTGCTGAATAATTATTTAATTTTGAAAATTTGACAAATAAAATATTCTCGAATAAATAAAAAAAGTTTACAATTTTTTTTTGTAAGTGATTTTTTTCAAAAAAATTCAGCATGTTGGGAAAATAATATAAATTGTGTTGAACCTGCTATTCAACTAGGGTATTTTGTGTAGATGAAAATGCGAGACAAAACACTGCTATGAAAAAACAAAACTTGACAACCAATGAAACAAGGCAGCAGGGAGCCAAGAGGACCATGCTTTCCAGTTTGGGGAGACAGAGGTGAGGACTAGGACTGATTTCTTGGAGATCATGTTTTGGGTTAGCGGAGAGAGGTCATATCATACGGCTGTACTCCCCTTATTGAACTTGGCAGCCTCCTTGATTTGTGTTCTGCATGATTTATGTTTTGTTGTTCTATGCTCAAAAACAAATTGATATGTTCTGTTGTGGCCAAAAGAGGGGTAAATTAAAAACGCAAAGCTTTCTTTCAATTGCTGCTACCATTGTCCATACTGACTGGCACATACTTCTAATTTCTTAAACTGAACTAGATCACATCTACTTCTAAACCCTAAGGCTTAGGTGAATCAGAACACTCTAGAATCACTCTCATTGAGCATCCACTAACTAACTTATGGCATTGCTTCACACCCTTACTCATTGAATCCCGGAAGTTTTCACAAGGAAATAATTCTAGTATCACCCCAATCCGTGAAGAACCCAAGATCAACAATTTCCATCCCAACCTCAGATGATTGAATTGGTTGTAGATCCCAAACTCAAAGCACCAACTTAAGCACTCACTTCCACTCATCCCAACTCCCCAATTTCCTCTCACTATATACAATGTAATGAAGGAAGTTGCTCATGAATCCTTTAATATTTTGCATCATTTTCACCACCATCATATAACAAGCTTACTACATAGAGTTTTGTATCTCTAACACAACAAAATTGCAGAGAACAATATTATGCACCAAGAGCATCATCTCTCCATGCATTTCAACTTACACTAATTCTACCCTTAGCTACCAAACATACAATTTAGCCATCGAATATTTAGCTCTTTTTCCGTCATTTTTTAACCAACCATACTCACTTAGTAAAACCACCATCCTTCAAAAAGCAACAGCTGATCATCCTTCTATAATCCAATCCACCAATTAGTAACTTGATCCCACAAGACATCATGAAAAACAAAAACCAAAACCACATAGCTAGCAAGTTCATCCTCCAAACAAGGCACCCAAATTTTCCTTTCTTGATGAATGCAGAACTTGCAAGCATAAAACAAAGCAAACAAACACACTATTTTGAACAACGCCTAATCAGCGTGTTCACGAACAGTCACATTGCACCATCAAACGCCAATTTAAGGCAAAAAGTGGTTAACCTTTTTAACTTAAGGGTTCCTTTTAGATCACATTAGAGCTCTTCGTGCCATTTGAATCCACCACCATAGGGAAGTAAGATCTAATTAATACCATTAATCTACTTCATACCATTTGAAAATGTTCTATTGAATGGGGTTCAAAGGATTATAGAAGCAACAAAAAAGAGAAGGAATAGGGGAGTCGGTGACCACCTAGATGCTAGTTTAGTGAACTATTGATAATGAACTCCTAGTAGTTCCTTGAATTAGATTGCAAAACATTTTCAATTCTATTTTGAAACTAGTTTTCTTTTTTATGATGATGATGATGATGACTTGCTTATAAACAAACAAATTCCTACCTTTGAACACCTTAAAAATATAACTCATGTAATTTCTCCATTTGGTCCCATGATCCTTTATAAGCATATGCTTTTCATGGTCCCATGAATTTGACAACAAATGGACATGAAAATATATGGGACATGAAAAGGATATGCATTTTAACCTTCCATATATTTTCATGTCCATTTCTTGTAAAAACATCAACCACCATTTGGCCACATTCTATATTACACTTTTGAACCACAAAGGTTAATTTACATTGTATTATTTCCATGAAACAAAATTTTCATGTTTCTGTTTCAAATCTGATCTAGTTTTAATGTCTAACTCATCCTTTTATTAAATGAGGTAATTTTGGATGATGAAAGCTTGCCAATCATCAATAAAACCAAACACCCAAAAAAGAGGGGGGAAATAGGTACAAGATGAGAAGACCCAAATTTTGCCAAATACAAAAACCTCCAAAAAAGGTTCACCACTAGGGGAACAAGAACAAATCAAATACCCAAATGCCCCCCCCCCCCCCGCCCCCCCCCCCTCGGTCATGAAAAACATTTTAGATACAAAGAATGGAGGAGCACCTAAAAGAAACACCTAGCCTAGAAAAACCTTCACCTATAGTAATAATACATTTTGAAATAAAGGTCACCTATGTTTGTTGCAATGTCAACAACAACTTCTACCTAAAAAATGAATGTAAAACTAAAAGAAAAAGGCTTTCAACACCTTTTGTTTTCGATGCCATGTTATCACATTGATGAAAAAACTCATTTACATGTTGATGCAAACACCCAAAAACCTATACAACTAAAGGGAGAAACATGTCCATTGGATATCAATCACGATCAAAGTTATCTTTAACTTGAATTGTGATTATTGTGACAACCCATGAAATGAAGTTACCTATGAAACCAAATTTACTTGAATCGGGTTAGCAATGATGACATTAACCAATGTCCAAACACCATCCACCAAAACCAAAACGTTGACTTGTCGATTAAAATAGTGAAAGGTAAGCGACAAAAAAATGTGGGGTTTATGCATGTAAAACATGAAATCTCACATCCCTCGCAATAAACACAAAAACATCCTACACAACATCGTGGAAATTTGTCTTCTCCCCACCATGGGCACAATGAAAAATTTGAATCCCATAAGGTCCAAAAGTTGGCCACACATGTAATGTAATAAACCAAAGGCTAAAGGATGGGGGAGGCTGAATTAAAAAGAAAAAAAATCATTGGGCGAGCAAATAACCATGCCCTTGCACCCAACCCCACACAAGATTTCAAACACACTCAATGTGAATCCAAAAAAAATAAGAAATGATGTTTTAAAAATGGTCATGCAATCTCTTCAAAATATTTTCCTAAAGTTGATCTACTCTTCTTACTACCAATTGTTTGAATGAAATACACATGTTGCCACCACTAAGGAAGAAGTTCCCACATCAACATCAAGTGGGTTTGAAAGGATAATGATCTTGTATTATTTGTTCCTATTGCTTTCAATAAGAATGGACGAAAGTCCAACAAGAATTTAAAGGTTATGACATGGGTAACTAAAGCCTAACTTCCTTGATAGGTCATCAAAGCAATGCCCTTTACAGAGATGAGACCTAAACCTTCACTAAAATGAAGATAAACTTGCTGACAAACTAGGGAAGCCTTTTGTTTAGTTTCCTTTGCTTTCTCACATTAGGATCTCCCAAATCAAGGGTCCCTTGGTTGGGTTCTTAGTATTAGGATAATATTTATGTTGGTACAACAAGGTGCTTTATAGATATAATCATATATGGCATTCAAAATAATAATGTTTAAAAATTTGGCATTACATTAAATAATGAAACTATTGGGCTTGAGAGGTCCTTTAGATTTTGGCATATTTTAGAATTTTTGGCAACTCCAAAAACTACTTTTTTAGTGCCTAACGAACCTACGTATTAGGGTATGAGAAAGGCCTCAATGAGTACAAGTGTAAAAAAAGATTTCAAATACCATTAGAACAAATAGGTGTTTGCCAAGAGGAAAATGAATAGAAAATACCAATGACAAAAAATATGCATGCCTTAATGAAAATACAAAAGGAAAATTTGTAAGATTCAACCAATTACAAAAGAAACAAGGGTTGGCAATCAATTGGAAGGATAGATTTACATTGTTTCTTGGGTGCAAGGAGCACAACTTTGACATTTAGATGACATAGTCTTTGAATTTGCACTTTGCAACATTGGCTAAAATATGAAATGGGAACATGCTTTGCATGAAAGAACATGAGGTTTTGAAGAAGTTGTAGGAATGTTATTTGCAAATAAGCAATTAGGGTAGAACAATCGATGAACGACTAGTTAAGCATTCAGGGTAGGTCAGATCCAAGGGGAGAGCTCCGTTGGTTCCGATGTTCAAACAAAACTTCAACCGTTCCTATTGACACATTTGGCACATTAAAAATCATAAAAAACGGATTAGAATTGAAAAACCTAAGGCCCCCCAAAGTAGAAGGTGTCATGAACCCAAAAAAAAAACCACCAAACACTACAATGGCTAAATTCGATCACCCAAAAAATTTCTTGTATGATGTTCTATTGCTATTAGAGTTCAAAGATGATATCTAGAATTCACGGCAGCACACCTATAGCACTTTAAATCATTTAAAATGAACAAGAAATGAGAAAGTTAGAAGCCTTGAAAGTAGGAAGGGTCCAAAGAGAAGAAAAAAAACGAGTTTTGTGAGTTGAAAAGCTCATATTTCTTCTTGTTATCTTTTCATTACTCCTTTTCATTTGCACTTCAAAAATGATTTCTAGAGCTTGAGGTAGCAATCCCATAACATTTTAAATCACTCAAAATGAAGCATAGATGATGAAGATCTAAAGAAGTTATTGGTGATAGGGCAGTGATTGCTGATGGGCAGTTCTACCCTAGTTGAAAAGGTAACATGTTGAAAAACTTTCAAAGTCAGGTCACTTGTTACCAAGGCAATAGGTTTCATTCAATCTGATTGCATGATCATCTTTGGTGGCTGCAAATCTACATGGTTGGTGATTGGTGTACAGTAATTGTTTGGTGGGAAACAGGTTATTGAAACAACAGATAGATCATGGAATGTTCAAGAATTTTGCAACTAACAATTCTTGGTGGTGATGCTTAGAAGGCCACTAGCAAAATGTATGGGGTGTGGGAATAGTGGGCACATGCAAATTATCTGGAAATACCTAGTCTTCACTCTTCAGAAAACTTGATTCCAGATAGGCAAATATTACTCATCATAATTGGCTGCAATGTGCCAAAAAGCCTACAAGGGAGTTCCAATATCACCTATATCATAAAAAAAATCATATTGGTGTTTGTTTGTCGGAGTCCTTTGTGCTTAGTACTTACACTACATACTTTCTCCGCCCCTTGTACATGCACTTAGAACATAACCCCCCCTTTACAAACCTGTTGGGGGGAAATTGTGGTGAACAATATTGAAACTCTTGTTGTACTAAAAATATTTGTTTACACTAAAACCAACCTACTTCTTTGCTGGACTCGCCCTTCATGAGGCAAATTTTGTGGGCAATATTCCTCAAAATAATTGAATAGCCTAGCAAGAAGAAAGCTTTGTGTAGATTTTACAGAGCCCATTGAGTTTTTCTCCTTCCAAGTAACAAATATGGCCTCACAAGAGGCCTTGAACTAGCCTTGTCTTCTCTTTATATATAATATCCTTAGTCTGTCCGGTGGTGGTCGTCCTTTTCATCCATCGGTCCCGTCATCCATCCATCCAAGTTCCTCATCCCGGAAGAAGAAGATGATGGAAGAGGAGGACGACGACGAATGGCGACAGCAGCAGTTTATCCAAATGTTTATGTGATCCAATCCTGTAGTTTATGAAAAACTCCTGTAGTCTTGCAATTTGCCAAAAGCTACAAACTAATTTTTAAAAACTAAAAATTGTTGAAAATAAAAAGAGAAACAAGAGAAGAAATCTTTTTAAAACAACACAAGAAATTTCAAATCAAAAAAGAAAGAAAAAATTATTAACAAATAAATAAAATGAAACAAAGTTGTAACAAAAAAGAAAAAAACAGAACAAATTTTTTTTTTAAAGGGAAAAAGCTAGAAAAAAAAAAAAACAGAGAAACACTTTAACAATTAGAAACTATTTTAAAACACTTAAAAATAGTTTTAAATGAAAACATATAAAATAAATATATTTAAACATGAAAAAAAAGGAAATACAGTAAAGTAATCTTAAAAGAAAATTTAAAAATAGATGACAAAAAATAAGAAACAAAATAGAGAGCAAAAGAAAGAGAAAAAAAACTATACTTGAAAAAAAAAATGAGGTTTTTTTTCTTTTTCCAAACTTCAAACCTGTATCTAATCAAACAAAAATACAAAAGTTCTTTAGAAATATTTTCATTACAAAACATATTTAAAAAACTAGAATTTTTTTGAAAAAAATATAGAAACAAAATAAATAAATAAATAAATGCATAATTTTTCTTAAAAAATGAAGATAGACAAAATAAGAATAGAAAAAAATAAAGCATGAAACAAACATAAACAAAAAAAAGCAAAAACTTTAAAACTATAAAAAAGGAATGGAAACAAATGAAACAAGGAAAGGGAAATACAGTAAAATAATTTTAAAAGAAAAAAATTTACAAAAATGAACAAACCAAATCAAGAGTAAAAAATATGAAAAAATAAAACTTATAATAATGAAGAAAAACCCTGCTTGAAAAAGAATGAGGTGTGTCTTCTTTTTTCCAAACTTCAAACTTGCATCCAAATAAACAAAAATGTAAAAATTGAAAAAGAAACACTTTATTTTTATTAAACAAAATAATAATAAAAACAGAAAACATATAAAAATAAAAAAATAAAAGTTCTAGAAAAAACTAAAACATGAACCAAGTTTAAAGAAACCGGGGACTTCACAGTGCCCGAAGGTCACTGTCTGTCCAGTCGTCCTCCTTGGGTTGTATGTTGGGGGGGCTTTAGTGGGTATGTGTAATTTGGGGGAGGGATGATATATCACAGGCTCTGATTGAGTTCAGCAAGTAACTATCGAATAATCAATATATTTATTTTTAGGGATTTAGTTTTCACACATGTTCATGAGTTTTTTTTTTTTTTTTTTTTTTTTCTATTGTAAGTATGACAAGGTTTGTTGAAATTTTCTGAAAATTATTTGAACTTAAACTTACAAATTACACCTTTTTTCAAAAATAAACATTTTGAATTATGTTGTTTTGTTATGTAAAGAGTTCCAAATATTGTTAATAGAAGAGAAAGTGATGTCATATGTCACAGTGTCCAAAGGTCACAGGTACCCACTAGTTATATGATATTATTTTGATAGAGGTCATATTATACGGAAATCTCCCAAGCTTGTTGAATATTTTTTGTTTTTTAGTGATTTTCTTCTCTCGTAACATCCTTGCTATGTTAAGTGAGGTACTGACAATGTCATGGACTTGGACAGACAAAACTCAGGACAAGATGTGAAAGTAGACTTGGCAAGATGTTAAACACCCCTCTACGAACTTTATGGGTAATCACTGTCGCTATAGACTTGACAGATGTACAATGTCAACTGCGTATCACATGGATCCAAAGTGCAGAGACAGCTTGAAAGCTATTCGTATTGGCTCCATGATATGTATAAAACCCACAAAGGTCCCCCCAAAAAATATTAAATAAGTTATTCCACTTCCTCATGATGTAAATCTGCCACACTTTATTCCAACTTGCCAATCATCCTGAAATCTAGGAATGATGCTTTTTCCATGTTTCTCCCACTTCCTAAAAAGTTCCTTTTGGGCAAGTTGACCATGGGAGTATGGGACCCTGTTCTTTTAAACAACAATAGCGTTCACGAATACTACTAAAAGTGTTGACTTCACATTGTCTGCAAGATTGAGCATAGCTAGCCGAAAAAAGCCCCAAGGTAAGTGACCTTTCTTGTAAAGACCATCAAGTTTTCTAACATATTTGCAGGGCATCATAGTCCAAAGCCGACTTTGATCTCCCAGAAATGCCAGGGCTTTCCCTTTTCAAGAGGGGCTCTTCTATGCGACTCAAGTATCTCCCATATTTTCACAAGGATCTTTCATTTTTATAAGTCCTGTGTGTGTTGTTCATAAGGAAATTTCTTGGATAATCATGTCAGTCAAAACATAAAGAAAAACTATTAATATAAAAAAAAATTCAAGTTGGTAAGACCCTTTGTCAAGGGCTTTACATGTAAAATAACACCCTCAGCTGCGCTGTGGGCCTTAACAGAATAAGGGCCCATTCACAAGACAGAGCTGAGGTGGGCCCAATTGCAATTGTGCCCACAGCCAAAGGGCATTTGCATGGCATAAAAATTGAGAGGATTGTTTTTTTTCATTTTTTTTTCTGGTGATACCCATTGTGTTTCCTCTGAGTATCACGGGACAAAATAGCACACAGCATTTTGGAAAATGGAATGTCCACATGTGCTAGCATTTCATTTTTCAAAATGGCCTGCGGGTTCTTTATTCTCTATAAGCATGCATTCTTGTGCTCAAGTTTATGGTTACTAGCCAAAGAGATCTTAGACTTTTCTGAGAAACCTTTTGCAGGTCCCATAGGCTCTTAGTAAGAAGGTATCAACTATCCAAGGAAATCTTGGTCTCTCCAAAAACTTTAGAGGTCCCCCCTCTCCCCACAGCCACCCCTATGTATGTATGTTTTGGTCTCCCAAAGTTTAAGTGGAGAAACTACATGAGGAAGGGCGTAATGCTTTCCACTTGTACAAGTCTAAACTTTCTTTGATCTCACCCACTTGGCAAATCCAAAACTTTGGGGACCCTCAACACCCATGTAAGTACTAAGTACTTCCTGAAATCCCCACCCCACACACACTTTCTGATACGCCCATGCAGAGAGGGTGGCATAAGTGGCCCCAATGAGGAGGGCCATCTTTCATGAGGAAAAACATAAAAAGGTATAAACAAATTCATGGTGACTCCAAAATGGCTATGAACTTGGCTCAGCACAAAAAGTGAGTAACCGATCTCAACCATTTCCACCAATGATATCAGAGGCTTATTGAAAGGAAAGCACTGGCTTTATGGCGTCTCGGTTGGTGTGCACACTTTTACATAGTGTGCTTGCAAGGTCTCCAAGATGTTTGACAAGATTCCCTAAAATGGACTTCTTTTTGCAGACTAGTTGTAGAGAACTAGTTGTTGAGAAAAGAATCGATCTGAATTTCATATGTTCATACAAGTGTTGATCAGGTATATAGACGACCATCTAGTATCAATACTAGTATAGAGGTCCTTACCAATGTTGTGAGGGTATGTGATTTGTAGGGTTAGATATGGGAGGTTCAAGTTCATGTGACTTGAACTCAAGTTGACACCCTTTTGTAGGAACCAACACAAAGATCAGCCCATGAAACTAATTTTTGCTAGATTTGGAACTGAAATTAGACATATGAAAAAACATTCTTGAACATAATCTTTAGGCAAAAAGGTTGATTTTAAAAAATAAATTGATAAGTAAGTTAAGCATTGTAATTAAATATGAATCCTAACTAATTGTTGTCTCCATATTTATATAAACGCTTGTTATAATTTATTATAAAAGTTTGTACCCATACTATTTCTAGCACTAGGAGTGTGTAATGTGTACATAAAATCAGATTTTATTATTCAAATGGGCTAGAAAGTTCTTGAGTTTTAAAAAATGTGTTCAAATCTAAATTTAAAACATTTAAAAATTGAAATATCTAGGCTCAAATCCTCCACTCGAAGAACCTTCCAAAACGGGGATTGCATGATGAAACCTTGACAAATTTTATAAGACAAAGCACCTGACATAGGGGGAAAAGAAAAACAAAGAGAGAAGACCCAAGTTCAAATCAAAAGTGCAAAAATTTAAAGGGGTCACAAAGGGGCAAAGGAACAAATTATGTTCCAAAGCCCCCACTAGTTGCAAGAAGCATATTGAAGAAGGAAAGGAAGGGAAATTTGACAATGTAGTAACCTTAGAAGAGTCGTCACCTACTACAACAATGTAGTTCAAAATAGAAATGGCTCATGCTCTTTATGAGGCTATCACCATTCATTGCTTATAAAAGGCACAAAGAACTGCCAAAGGAGGGTCATGAGTGCCCTTAGTCAGCCATACCATTGACATGACTTCTACTTTTGTAAGTGCCATTAGTTGATAACAATGATGTGAACCCATTAACAAAAAGACTCAAAGGAAGGTGGTGGAAGGACATGGGTTTGTTCACACAAAATATGAAATCGTGCATCTTTCGCAAGGCAAAAAACATTTCAAACCAAATTGTGGGATGCAATTTATTCCTTGCCATGGGAGCAATGAAGAAGGTGGGTCCCTGGAGGATTTTAAAGCTAGCCACAATGGAATGGGTCACCTTGAGAGTTAAAGGATGTGGGAGGTCTAGCTTGGTGCACAATGCAAATGAGAAAATATCAAAAGTTAAACAAAAAGGTGGAATGATTGGGTGAACAAAAAATCAAGCACCTACCCTCGTGCCTGAGCAAGACCTCAAACATGCGCAATGCGAAGTAGAAGCCATGTCAAAAATGATGTTGGGGAAAAAATGGTTGTGCAATTTGATTTAAATGCTCTCTTGAATATGATATATCCCCTCTCAATAAAATGCATGAAAAAAGAACACATGCCATTACATTGAGGGGAAGGAGTTCTTGCATCAAGTTCAAATGGGCTTAAAAGGATAATGGATTGGTATTGTTCGCACCCATCACCTCTAATAAAAACAAGCAATGATTCAATAAAAATCTGGCAACAATGACAAGTGCAATAAATGCCCAACTCCCAAACAAACCACTAGTGTAATGAGCTCTGTGGAAATGAAGTTGATCCTTCACAAATGATGGGGAAAAAACCTATCGACACATTAAGGGGGCCTATAGGCAAAGCAAAGACACCCCTGACCGAATACTCCCAGATACTATATCAAATTGTCGACTTAAATAAAAAAAAGGGCTAAGGTTTGAAAAACTACTAATTTAAAATAAAAAAAAGTAAATCCTCTAGCTAGAAGAGTGAAAGCAACATGTGGCCTTTACTCACTTTTGTGTAGGCATCAAAATCTACCATGTATGATATGCAGTCCATCGCCAATTTGGTTGCGTTTTGAATGTATTTCGGTCTGCCCATAATGTTGTCATCATCAGTTATTTGTTTCAGCACTATAATGTCCCCAATATAAATCTCACTATCTAAAATTAACAATAGGGCCTCAACCAAAAAAAAGTGAACTCCAAAAAAGAAAGAAGTTTGCTTCTTTCTTCTCTCCCATTGTTTTCGCATAACAAACAAATAAAGGGCGCGCGACGCAAAAAGGGCGCCAGCTTTCTGCCCATTAAAGGGCATAAATAAAGTAATTGGGTTTTCGCTTGATGAATTGAGTGGGGGAAAACAAAACGTGAAAAAATCAAATAGTGAGTACTTTTTTTTAATTTTTATTTTGCTCACTACCTGCCTCAATGCATTTTATTTTTTGTCTCCTCTTTCCCTTTTTTATTGTGTACAAATAAAACTTGAATAAGAAAAAACAAGAAATGCTTTTGCTGACAAAAAAAACAAATCTTTTGGAAACCAATAACATGTTAACCCTGTTAAATTGAAGCAAATAAACGTTTGAAAAAACGGATTCTAACTTCTTTCGAAATAGTTTTAAATAAAAAATTCGTAATATTTTGTCGTATGTTAAACTTAATAAAAACCAATAAAACATTGGGTTGGCTTTTGATGCATGTGCCCTTTGTGCTTTCAATTTAAAGCCTTTAGTAGTTAGGGCTAATAACTGGAAAAGTTGAAACAAAACAAGATATTATATGTTCATTACGAGCAAATCCCAGATGTTCTAAAAACAAACCTATTACTATTTCCCAACCATGGGGTGAATGGAATCTGATGCATAAATCAGTTAATAAAATAATGAAAAAGGCTTTCATTGTATCATTTAGGCACCTAAACCTAAGAGTTTTCCAAAAATGTACATGAAGGTTGAATTGAAATAGGTGAGTTGACATTGAAAAATTAATAAAAGAAGGAAGCAACAAAATAAATATGGTCTATAAGCAAAACATCGAGAGAAGATCCCAAAAAGAACTTAGACATCCCTTAATTTCGAAAGCACCTTTGCATGGCGAACATCCTTGTTTAATGCATCTTGAAGAAAGAAGGAAATTCAAACGAAACGCCCAAAACTCTAATGTTATTTGACAAGTAACAAAAATCAACAAGATGAAAGAAACCAAGAGCCAAACAAAAAGTTGACCAAGTCGAACACTTGCAGGGCTAAACCACAAATCCCACAAAAGTCAACTAAGAAACAATATGGCCAAAAAGAAAATGAATGATAAAAGTTGAACCAATGATGTGAATGTTGTCCAAAAACAAAAAGAAAATACAAGAACGAAAAACCCCTAGAACAGTGAAACGCACAAAAGTAAACCAACACACAAAAAAAATCAATGAATAAATAATCCTAAAACATGCACTCCAAAGAGTGGATGACTAATAGGTCTCCCAAATGGGATGGCTGGAAGTTTTATTCAAAACAAAAAACTTCACAATGAACCCTACGTACTAGAATGGCATGACTTGTGACAATTACAGCCTTATTCCAATACTAGTGCAATTGGGATTAAGGAGCGTGGTTGAGTACCCACTTCAATAGGTAAAAATTGCAAGTGCCAATTCTAGTGATTAAACATTGGATCCCAATGAAAACTATTTTCAAAATTGGAAATGAAAATGTTTTTTTAATTTTAAAACCAAACCTAGAACTAAGTTCTTAATTCTACTTATGTATGGAACTAGATTTAGAACTAGAACCATAACCAAAGGATTAGAACCAACAGTTAACTGCTACGATTAAGGCTTGGTCAACAAAAATTATATCCAAACATGACCGTTTTTAAAAATATGAACTAGACCTGAAATCTTTATTTTAAAAAAAAAAAGGATTTGAAACATGATACCTAATTTTATTTATGTGTGGAACCACAACTAGGACCAAGATAATTCCAATTAATTTTTCAAAACCAAAATTTAAGGTTCTTCATAAAAATAAAGAACCATTAAGCATAGATAGGGACATGAAGTTATACCATGAATATATCTTCCTCACAAGGCTAAAAATCAGTCCTATAACTAATATTAAGGCTAGGTTATTATGAAAATTTAATACAAGACCCAATACCATGACCGAGCTAGTATGTAATTTTTAAAACACCAAACCCCAACAAAAATCCAATAAAAGATTGATGGTAGGAACCATCACAGGAGACACAAAAAGGAAAGGCCAAAAGACGAACAACCTGCAAGAATCAAAAAAAAGGAAAAAACTAATCCCTCTCATGGTAGGAAATTATCTCACCCACGGCCACTTTAATGTCACCTACATGCAAATCATGAGATCTTACAGTATCGGGGGTCTATAACAAGCATCACTCACCAATGCAATCTTCCTCTCTATAATACATGTTAAAACATGTTAAAAAGCAATATTAACATGTTGCTTGAAAAATTGAATGCAAAAATACAAGGACAAATGACTTCTAGATCATCTATCATGGAAAAGACAAGCACACTCCTTCATGAAATGCTACATATCGTGTTTGGGTGTGTCATGCACCTCCATGACCATCAGAATAAAGTGGTGCCCTTCATGAAACCCTTTATACTTACAGATTTTAACAATGGCATTAAGTTTTACAACTGCATTTGATGGTCGACTAATGATATTCAAAGCCACTGTCTCCCACATAAGGTTAATAACCACCACATCAACAACAAAGACTTAGTCCTCTTGGGTCATGTAGAAATCAATTTGTAATGAAACTCTTAACGTAAAGGCATACCACCACTTTCTCCATACAATATGCCCATTCTCTTGAACGAAGGCATTCATGATTTCTTAAATGGCGTCATGTGTGACTATCCACTAACCTCCAAATGGGCAACGAACTAAATGTGTGATAAATGTGTCCAACTCATGTGCAAATTCACATGTGAAAAGATTAGATGCTAAAGGATGAATCAAACCAAATTGAAAACACAACACTAAAATGAAAATAAAATGTGTGATGCAAAAGAAACAGATAGATGGCTTAACAACCAACCATATTTTTGCCCCCTTGCCCAAACAAGAACGAATGTGGGCTCTAGATGTTAAGGAAATGAAATCATCCTCTAAGATAAACCTAAAAGATGTGTCATGGTGTGTGTCCATCAAATATGCATGTAGACGCGGAATGTCGAAATTTGCCAAATTTGCAAAAGAAAGGTGCATCTATTTAGCTGCAGGAAAAAAACCATTTCGCACTACACATAAAGATGACTACAACAAATGTGGGCCCCCTTCAACTTGAAAAACATACTCTTCCAAAATGGGTCTATAAAAAAAACCAAACTTAGAGCACAAATACGAAGCCACTAGAGCCCAACTCCTTGTAAAAGCAAATGGGCACAATCCTCCATACAAAGAAGGTTTATACCATCAAAGGATATTAGTAGTCGAGTTTGACACCTTGTTAAAAGGTCATGAAAAAACTTGCATGATCCTAGACCCATAATGTCCCCACATACTTACATAATTTTATTATCAAAACTTGCTAAAAAAAACAAGAAGGAAAAAGAAGTAGATATTATCCATGTGAGATAAAAAGGTCAATGAACTATGCATGAAGACAAAATGCCGAAAACAACTTGGGCATTTCCAAGGAAAGGAAAATCATCAATATGTACCATGTCTAAACATAAAGCCTCATCTTTAAAAAACATGGCAAAGTCCTGAAAATTCACTAGCACACCTAAAATGCGTAAATCATCTATGACCAAAGTGCAACCCTGAGGAATCTCTATGCCTGGAAAGATCATGGATGGACTCCAAAGCTTGCTTTTTGAAACCTTGACCTTAAGCCCAACTATGGTTAATTGGGTCAAAAGGTGGCCAAAGGTGTGGGTAATTTCATTCATAAACCCCACGATGTGGATATCATCTGCTAGGGATGGAAAGATGTAATTGGGGGCTCGTGTGATGGTCTTCAAAAGAACTCAATAATGGGCCAAAACAAATAAAGGACCCCCAAGGGGATCATCCCTACTTCATGTGTGAAGATGATTCAATAAAGGTGACCCCTTCCACATGATGCTCATGTTGGTGGTAAAGAAAGTAATGAGCACCATAAAACAACTTGGTAGACGGGATAATGTTCGCCAAAGGCCCCCTGACATCACACGACTTTCTAAAATAACAACTCAAGAAACGTTATTTAAAGCATTTTTTGATGTCGACCTACATCACGACTCAATCAAGGTGTATGTTGAAGAAAGTTCATATGCCAAAAGGGATGGCTTCACAATCTCCAAGGGTCGATAATCCAAACTAATGGGGGGATAAGTGTTCATAAAACAACCTTCAAAGACTAATAAATCAAAAAAACATTCCACCTACAGCAATAAGACGAAGACCACCAATGTCTTTTGTCATTGCCAACAATCTATTAACCCCCAACACTAGGGCCATTGACTTAGGGATATCCTCACAAGCAACAATAGCCATAGCTTGGAATAACTCCAAATTTTTTGAAGATGGGTCCTTTAATATAAACCATATCGAAAAATGTTCATATACCATCCTAGAAAGCCCACCCAAAGACAAATGAGGCGTAATGGCTAAGGTTTGGGCAAACAAAATTTATCTAAGACAAATGTGTGTTCATGTTGATATCAAAAATAGGTGGAAGGACAAGGTTTGAAGGAAGGGGGTGTAGTTGGTGAAAGGCAACAACAATGTCCTCCAAAGGAATAGTTGGTGTCATGGGCTAGAAACTTTGGTAATGTGACTATATTCATTGACTCTCCCTAACACTAAGAATTAGCGAAAACAAATGGATGAAGAATCTTCCCATGAGGGGTGAAAATGGGGCTCATGTGAAGCACGAGAAGGCTCCTTTTGAAGAGAAGACCAACCGCCCGCCATAAACCTCCTGAAATGAACATAAACCTTTCAATGACCTGAACAACCCTTTCAAGTATAGTGCAAACATCAACAAAGCAAAAATGTACCATGCCAATTCATCTGTCAAGTTTCGAACAATTATGTCAAGGGGTAAGTGAAAAACCTACCTAACTTTGTCCTAGATAGCTTGAGGGATCTTATGAAACAAATGAAAACATGTGAAACAAGACTCAAACAACCCCAAGTTGAAGTTAAATTGGGCCTAAAACCAACCCCAAGAAACAAAAGGAATAGAACTAGGGAGAAGCACAGGAGAGGAGGACACCTACAAAGATAAAACAACTTGGCTAGCCCAGTAAACAAGGTGATATGTTCTGAATTGAATATCAGGCCAACAATGGTTCCTATTCTATGTCATAATCATTTTGGTGGAAGTGTATGGTGTATTTTTAGGGCTCTTTCCAACTTGCAAAACAACAAGAGGTTTTCAAAAGCTTTAATGAAATAAAGAAAAAAATTGTTAGTTAATTTGAATTGTTGTTGTGCAAAGAAAGTTTGTGTAAATGCATTTGCACCTTTGTCCATTATTTAAAAGCACAAATAGCATTGCCTTCCTCTATACAAAACACTTCACATTTTGTTAAGGAGACTTACAATGTAAGAAGTGAAAATTTAGCATAACAAAATAAGGTGAGTAGAGTGCCTTGAAAACAAAATAGTTGATTGTGTTGACTTCTTCAACCTTTGCAAAACAAATTGTCATATGCCAAAACTTAATTCCCCATAAAGAAAAATATCTAACCAAACATCAACAACTCCCATAGGAAGAAGGAAAAAAAAAGGCAACAACCACTTTTATTCTCTCTTTTGCTTTTAAAAAACTTTCTGGCATATGGAAAGAAAGAAGAAGGGCCCCCTACAATATTTGTCTTGACATGTGCCCACAAGAGAGGAGCAATGGTGCAGCGGTTATTAAGGAGTTCATGAGCACATGGCAAGTTTCTTAGAATAGAAAAAATGGAGTTTAGAAATTGCACTATGTGGGACCTTAATGTTTTCATGACCGCCCTACTGCATCCCATCCCAAAAGAGTGCTTCATGCTTCAATAATGACCCCCATCAATAATCCTGTGTTGTTGATTTTGTGTTATTGTTGTTACTTGTTACCACCACAATGGAACTTATTGGGTCTGGGCTTTTATCATCAGTTGAAGTTCCCCCATATGCACATGCCCCCAAAAGTGTGCACTTTCCAACACACAATGTTCTAATCTAATTTGCATATGGGGCAAGGGCTCTCTTTGCAATCAGATTGAGAGCTTGAAATTTGAGGTGCAATTAGGCATTGGAGTTTGTTCTATTGAATTTTGTTTGTCGCACAAAATGCAAACATGATTTTCTTTTTGTTATTAGGAAATTGAGCCACAACTTCTCTCCATGTTGAGTGAGTGGATCAGAGAATTGGGGGGAAATCGAATTCAGGGATCATACTAAACTTATCCCTAAAACCTCTCTTTCACTCCTATCCTCTTTGCTTTCACGTCCTATCCCCTCTTTCAGTGGTATCAGGAAAGTAAGGAAATTTTATTAAATCTTAAAATGAAATGTTGAAATTCAGCATTTAATGCATATGGTTCGAGAGTAATTATAGTAGTTGTACAGGTAGGAGTAGTGAAAAATATATGTAGCAACCATGGAGGCGCTCAGGAAAAAGGAAAGAGGGGATGAAACTCAGTTTACCACCAAATTTGGTGGGAAAACTAGTTTGGGTCCCAGTTATTACATTTTGTAAAGTTTCATTCCCAGTTACCCATTTGATGCCCTATTATGCCGAAATTGGCCGTTCTCGCCCCCTAATCACCTTACTGATAACTAAAATAACTTACATTAACTTGTTACTCCACTTTAGGTAACAGAAAATGCTTTTTTGGATGGATGGCAGACTTTATGGCATCCCCCACCCTTTTTTCCTAGGGTCAAATAAACTTAGTGATACGGGTTCAGGAAATCCCATCACTAAGATTTGCTAGGGAAGGAACTTAACTATGAGCCTCAGAACTCTCTGAACTTGCCTATACTCAGACTCCTGCCCAGAGACTGAAACAAAACTATTCTCGACATTTGGGAGTACCACACAGTAGGTAGTCATTTGGAGACTCCTTATCCGCCCCCACCACTGGGAGCACTCACTCTGTGTTTATATAAAACTAACAATTGTCCAATTTTCAACTAAAAATTCAAAATTTTTTTCAATGTACTGTAATTCCAGTAAAAATTGCAACAATTTCCGACATTCCTGGTTGTCTCCTGCACTACACATATAATATGTCCATGGCATTCTGGTCTCTTTTTCCTATCATGTCGAACTTGTTTCGCAGCGCTTCCAACATTCTTGTCAAGTCTCTTGGGGGAGATGTGGTCGGGTGGGTTGGGGGGGGATGTCGTGCATGCAAAGTTCCCCCCTTAAACCCAACCAAAACTGAATTTTGGACTCAGAAGAAGACCAAAAACACCAGCCCCCAAGCTCAAGCTCAAAGAGTTGATTCAAGTTTCAGGAATTTTTCACCCGTTGCTGAAATCGAAAGAAACTTCATGTTGTCAGATGTCCCAAATTCATTGCCAAAAGATGTTGTTTGCAACCATGTAAACACATAACCTTTGGAATAACTTCTTGTAGAAAAATTAACATTCACCAAGCAAGTTTGATCAAGTGTCTCTTTTTATTCTTAGGGCTACTCTGTTTTTCTTTCCAATGGTGGATACCTAATTGTTGTAATTAGTGCAACATGTTCACATGCTTATTTACCCAAGGCATTAAATAGGAATTTCTGTCCCCCAGTCCCCTCACCATTTTTGACAATCCAATGACCCCATCAGAATTATGTTGGCTAATTTTGTTGGCTAGTATAGCAAACATTTAACATAACCTAGTGGTAAATTGGAACTCAGTGCCAAATTGCAAGGTGGTGGTACACCACTACAATCAATTTTATACACTACGGAATGGGACCACTTGCAAGGTGGTCATACACCACCACAGTCAATTTCATACACTATGGAATAGTCCCAGTAGACCTGTTCCATCCAGGAGTGTGTTGAGCCTGGTGATGCAGTCCTGTTGGTGTGTTAACTGGTTCTACCAGGGCCTCTTCCAGTGTAGAAATTGGTGTTCCACAGTATCGACTCAACATAACTAACCATAGTGTTCCTCAGTTCATATCACAAGTGGAACTTGCAAAACCAAAAGTGGAAACAGCAGATGACCACCTACATATCCCACCTAAGGAAAAACCTAAAAAAAAGTATCTGAATAAGACACCAACAGGGTTACATTAGGTACATCCTTCTCTGTCTTTAAGGTAAAACCAATTATGTCAACATAAGCAAAACCACAAGTGTAAAAAGTATTGTCAATGTTGTGAGTTCAAATAGTGTGCCAGTACTAGTTCAAATCCCCAAACCTGTTGCTAAACTATGCTTAAGGGTATGTATCAAGCCACCACTAACCTAGTGGGTGCATGGGGTGTCCAGATGATTGTGGGTTCAATTAATCACTATGCCCATTTTATGAGTACTTGAAGTCTGAGTACTTGAAAATTTGTGAATCACATACACATACACAAATCACAATTTAGGAAACTAGCAAAACAATGCAACATAAAAACTACAACTTATTCTCCCCTTTAGCGAACTAATTCTCATCTTCAATCAATGATTCAGTGTGGGTGTCAATTCTGTAGACCTAACAGGCAGGCCTTGCTGATCCTCTTAGGTCTTATTCTCCATTTCAATCAACAAATTGTCATGTTGAATTCAGCAAAGGTGCCAATTCTGTGGACCTAAGTGGACGGTTTGCCAATTTGTAGACCTAACAGCTGTTAACACCACTGGTTCTGTAGACCCAATTGGCAGGCCTTGCCAATTCTGTACGCCTAACAGCTGTTATGGGAGCAGGCAGGGTTTGCCCAAATCCTGAGCACTCTCTAGTACTTTCAAGATGGGGAGGAACTATCATATGTGTAAAACCATAATACTACTATTTGTTGGAAACATCCTTTGATTGCACAAGCTCAATTTGCAAATTCTCTCCTCTCCACATTTATGTATATTATTATGTCATGGCCATTGGGAGGACCTGGCTTAGTGGCAGGTGGTCACAAGCTTAGTATGATCAGAACAACTTTGGCAAACTGAAAAATGCACCTCATGGAGCTCAACCTCTTCAGAAGAGGACATTATTACAGTCCAATCTGGTGGTGAGCTTCAAACTCCACACTCCTTCCAAAGACCTAGGAAACTTCGAAGCATCCGGTCTGATTCATTACCCCTTCTTCACTCATCTTTATGCTCAGTGAAGAGACATAATCTTCTCTCTTGTACACAAAGTCGCTCCTGAAGCAGGTTGTCTCATAGCAACTTGTCATGAAAGTCAATGCAGGATTGAGAGATCCAACTCACAATCAGCAGGATTTCACATGGTTCAACATTTGTAAAGGAAAAAAACAGTGAGTGTTTTGTTGGCTGTGCCTTATGCACCTGCAAAGATCACATTTTGCTCATTAAATTGTGCCTCGAAATTGATAACCAGCTCAATTGTGTGAAGAGGCAAAAGGGCCAGGGCGCAGTTGAGGAACCCCAAGTCCCACAAGCAAAAAACATTATATGGTTTTAAAGCCGAAGCACCCTGTCAAGCATATTAGAAAAGGCTACAGAAGTGGCCCTTCAGACGCATTCATACCAGCAGTTCAAGAAGACACTGGTGCCCCCAACAAAAGAAACCGCAAGTGTGACAGCTCATGTGTGCGTACATGCAAAAGGTCATCTGTTGAGGAACCCTCCTCATCCATTGATCTTGTTGGAATGTAAAGCCCATGACCTTCATTCTGGTAGAAAGATGTTGGATCCTCAGCAAAGCGAGTTGACTGAAAAATACCCACGCCCTGCACACACAAAAGAGGACCAAAATAACATGCAGCAGTGCAAGAAGAGATTTGCCCTACCAAATGCTTGAAATGATAGCAATGTAAATATACAACCTGCACAAAGACATTCTATCAACAAGATCATCGCTCATGCCAACCAAAATGGGAACAGAAACTGATCCATGGAGCATTCCTGCAAATGTGATGTGCAGGATTACTATTGAAAGAGAGAAAAATCACCTCAAGAATGTACACCACTATGCCAAAGGAAGCCAAGAGTGGAAATGTTTCTGCTGAACCTGGCCTCATTGATATGTCAAGCATCAACTGCCCCACACCACCAGCAATGAAACCAATGAGAGACAATGCATTCTTAAAAACAAACTGTGAAGGATAGATAGATAGATAAATAGATAGATTTCCAAAAAAACTGGACATCATCACGATTCCAGCACATGCAAAATAATCAAACCCAAAAGGCAGCATGTGTAGATGTCTATTGGTAGAAAGATGTTGAATCCTCAGTGTCTGAAGACTTGTCCCATTTTCTCACTTGGCACCACAATTGTTAAAATTGCAGAAGACAAAGAAGGATGGAGCTTACAAGTACAATTGCAGAAGATGAAGAAGAAAGAAGAAGAAGGGCGGAGCTTACAAAGTCATGTAGAGGTGGAGGAATGGAAACCCTACTGAAAGTGCCTGCCACAACTCTCACCAAAGCTCCTCCTTCAAGTGAAACTGAAGTCATTGCAGATACTTCTCTGGCATGTGAGATTGTAGGAAAAACAAGACTCTTAGGGTTAGGTGCTTCTTGCTGCTGCTTCAGGGAATGCATACTCGATTCCATATACAACTGAACACCATGTCGAGGTTCACATTGTGCATCTTCTTCTTCTTCTAATTCTACTTCTTCATTGCTATGGTCTGAATCTGAGGAGCTAGACGACGACGACGACGATTCTGGTGATGATGATGGTTCATCATCACAGTAGTAGATGAGAGTCTCGAGCAAACTATCAGAATCCCGCCGCATATGTATGCCGCTACTGGTGTTAGGAGACTTGAAGAACTCATCAAGTACCAGAAGCTTGCCCACACCTGCCAGCCAGCTGCAGCCATGGCGTCAGCCCTTGGTGAAAGACAGACAGACAGAAGAGAACCGCAAGAGCAATTCTG
The DNA here is from genome assembly GCA_963921925.1 of Sphagnum tenellum. NCBI lineage: Eukaryota > Viridiplantae > Streptophyta > Sphagnopsida > Sphagnales > Sphagnaceae > Sphagnum > Sphagnum tenellum. The sequence continues at coordinate 6,053,212 of OY998146.1, forward strand.
CACGCATGTCACTCTTTGCAATCCATCTCGAGAGCGGAAACAAGGAAACAAGGAGCAGGAAAACAACAGCACGGCCCGCACATACCATGAACACCGGCAGCACCAGCACCGGAACCTCCTCCTCCTCCTCCCACGATGCGCACGAATTCAGATCCATCCGCGACTCGTGAAGCGGTGAGCAATGAGATTCCAGAAGCTCTCGCTCTCGTCAGGCTGCCAAAGTTCCCACCACGGCGCGCACGCCGGCCATAGCCACGGCTGGTGGAAGAGGTGGGATGATGAGCCTTCTTCATGGAAGCAGAAGAAAAAACACAAGACAGGACCAACGCTGCTCTAGGAACAACACAAACTGCCGCAGCCCTGGCGGCGACGACGCCGTAGCTCGTCACTGCAGCAGCAGCCATGGCTCTCCACACACAGTCTACTACTGCCTAGTGCGACGACGGCTTGCAACGACGAGCAGATGCGATCGGCTTTCGCGGCCGATGAAGAATTTCCTGAAAGATCGCGCATCTGGCGAAGTCTTTGTTGACTTCCAAGTGTGTGCTTTCGTATGGCCCCGTCAGGTGCTTGCTGTCTCTCTACAGAAGTAACCATGCAATCGCTCCAAATGGCAAACGCTAGTCCCGTCGATTGCCTTCTTCTTTGGACGGGAGGAAGAAGAAGAGGTGAAGAGGATTATGCTGTTGCTGCTGTTGCGGTGGTGTAAGGGGGAGTACAAGATCATCAGGGAAGATCGGCAAGCTGGATTCTCAGGAGGAGTCGGGGGGAAAAGCGCGCATCATGTTGCGCGTGCTGTTGCTGGGAGCGGGTGCACTGGGGGCGTTCCTGGTCGGCAAGAAGGCTCTCGGCGCTTTTCAAGAGAAAGCCGCGGAGCGTGGCGGAGGCAATTCTCCCATTGACGTTCTTGCACGCGGTCTTACGCATGTTCAGGCTCGTCTTGGCCCCTGGTCCATGCGCGACCTCACTCTTGGCCTTCTTGCCATATCCAAGGTCGCCTCACTCTCTCTCGGGGACATCCGTTTTGTTGTGCGCAGCAAGCATGCACTAGTAGGGCAGCTGCTGCTGCTTCTTCTTCTGCTCCTTGAATTTTTGTTCCTGAAGATGCAAGCTCTGGTCTGACATTTCACAATTAAGAGAGAAACAAAGCTGAGAGACTGCAAGAGGAGGAATCAACAAGAGACTCCTAAAACCCTAGCAGCTTCCTCAGAATCTCTGTAAAGATCAAGAAATCAGAGAATTCTTCCGCCCTGCAGTAAGGAAAAAGCAAAATTAGGAAGCCATCTATGTGCATGCCTCTCTCTCTCTCTCTCTCTTCCAGTGTCCATTGCAAGCACAATTTTGCACTGATGATTCTCTGATGCATTCTTTCTCAGTCTTCTCTCCCTGCATCTATCACCATGCTGATTCAACAAACCCTTCTGAGCTTTCTTCAATTTCTGCAGTTTTCTGAATTGTAAACAAGCCATGCTCTGTGACCACCACAAGATGGTGGATGATGATGGGAGAGAGAGAAAACCAAAGGAAAACTACTACTAAGCAATTGTCAGTGGTCTGTAGGTCACAGAGAAGGACTGTCTGCCAGTGCCAGGACAGCCTGCGGAGTTGTTGATGCAAGATGCTCAATTCTTAGAGCGTGCACAACACTGGCGGGCAATGGCAGAAGCTGTTTATGCATCTGATCCTGCTTCATTTTCTCTGTTGAGTCATCTTCCGGAATCAGCAATTGTTGGCGCAAAGTGGACAGCCGATCCAAGCTCCCTTCGACCGGCCTTTGCTGTATGTGTTGATGCCCCTTATAGTGCTGTCATCCTGGCTGTCCGCGGCACTTCTGAGGTATGGATTTGTCATGTTCCATCACTCTACTAGATCTTTGGAGTGTGTGATGATGTCTTGAGGTATCAAATTCAAACTGGCAAATGAAAGGCGCTTGGATGACTATAAGGATTGCAAATGTTTGAATGGTTAATGAGAATTGTAGTCCCGGATGAATTGCTTGTGCAGATAAGTAGCCAAGACTGATTCATAATGATTGCCAATTCTCAGGTGATAGATATGCTAGTGAATTCAGGGGCATCAATGGAACCATTCCTGGAGGGTGTTGCACATGGTGGGTTTGCACATGCTACTGAACAGTTGTTAGAAGAAGTAGCACCCATCATTGATCAGGCTTTTGCTGAGCACGGGATGGCACAAACAGAAGTCAAACTCATGATTGTTGGCCACAGCTTGGGTGCAGCCATTGGCATCATGGCAGGTTTGAAGCTGCGGAAAAAGTTCCCAAATTTAGAGTGCTGGGCTTTCTCAACTCCAGCTTGCTTGACGTTGGAGTTGGCACAAAAATGCAGGGATTTTGTAACCAGCTTCATCTCAAATTATGATATTGTTCCAAGGTTTTCGCTGCACTCAGTGGAGCTACTTCGGAAACAGGTTTGCAGTTTTGATTGGGATCGTGCTGAAAAAATCCTGAAAGATGATGAGGACTGGAAGAACATCAAATCAGCATCTGAGGCAATGAGAAAATGGCAGGAAACACAGAAGGGGATTGGTGAGACCGTCCAGAGTGCGCAGGATGGCCTCTGTGAACAGGTGACATGCATTCCTGTTCTAGATTCTTGGATGAGTTTAATCTCTTGATGCATGTTCATCTGACCAACTACAATAGTGTAAACTAAGTGGGCAAGCCAGGATTGAACTGGACCATCCCAATCTGTTATTAGAGAGTAGAGCAGACCATCCCAATCTGTTTCAAGGCATTGTTAAGTGTCCAAATGAGAAACTCCTAACGAGAATAAGAAGAGTAGAATGCTGGGTTCCCATTGACTGAAAAAGTTTGGGAATTTGTATGCCTCTGAAAGTCAAATGGTATATGTGTCACAGAATAGCTAGCCTCAATGCAGGGGTTTTCTGATGTCCAGATGGAGAATGTGCACAAGGCAATGGGAAACACAGGAGCAGAAGGCGACAAAAAGGACCCATCTCCAGGTGGAGAAAACGATGGGTCCAAAGATGATGCAAAAGATGATGAAAAACAAGACAAAGAAGAGAGAGACGACAAAAGAGAAGAGAAAGAGGAGTTTCCACCATTGTATGCACCAGGGAGAATACTAGTACTGGCAGCAAGTCCACCAGGGTGTGGTAAAATGCCAGAGCAGCGGTCAGGTGTGGCATCAGAACGGAAATTGGGGACATACCCAACATTTGAGGAGGCAAAGAAAGTGCAGTGGATCATGCATGAAGCTGACCAACTGGAGGTTGAGGAGATAGTTGTATCACCATGGTGTGTTACTGATCACATGCTTGGTAACCTTAGTGAAGGCATCTACTACTTGCAGCGCCAATGTGGCCCAGCTTTGCCCCCTGGGTAACTTCCTAACCATTTATATTCCAGATACAAGTAGTGAAAGATCCTTTGTAAGCAGGTTACTCAGACCTTATTTTAATCTAAAAGCTTCAAGTTGTGGAGGCAATGGAGAGTTGTTGTGCTTTCCGTTGCTCACAAACACATTTGCTTTCCAATCCCCTACACAATGTGAACTCTCGAGTGTGAATGTTGAAGCTTACAAGAATCTTATTTTAAAACATCAGAAGGGAATCTTTGTAGTCCATAGTGGGTTGCTTTCTCTTCACAAAATGCATCAGACTTTTGTGTTTTGTGTGTGTGTGAAACCAGTCATCAGCTGGCAATAGAAAGCTTGAGTGGAACAAGCATCCTCAACAAATCCAGCTTGCCTTTGCCCTGACTGTTGTCTAAAACTATGTGAATCTCTTTTGTGTTGAGAACAACTACTTTAACCTTCAACCCCTTCAAGATCTCTCTATCAAATCAAGGAAACCAAGGAGATTCAGGAAGAAGATACAGTAGAGAACCATCAAGATGGCCCCATGGAATCAAAAAAAGAAAACAACAACAACAACAAAAAGATCCAGGAATATTCAGGAAGATTCCAGAGATTCCATCTGGGTCTACCTCTCCAACCATTGGAATCAGAGAAGGAAACGATAATTGGAGATTCTGGAATATCTATCCGACAGACAGACAGATTCAAGAGATCCTCCATCAAGGATTTATCTGTCCATGGAATCAAAGAAAAACAAGAATTTAGGAGATTCAACATGAAGATCCAGGAGAGAGATTCCAGAGACCGATCAAGGTTAGAAATTTTCCTGCCTGCTGCTTTGTGCACCTCTTCCCTCTCTGGCGAGAGCATGCGTCGAGGAGTATCATGAGATGCTCTCTCTCTCGCTCTAAACCGCGTCGTCGTCGCAAAAGAGGGGGGAAACGTGAAAGGCAACCGACGCGTCCAATGGGTCGGAGTAGTCCGTCGTACCTGCTTTCTCCAGAATCAAATCCAGGAAGGGGCATCTCGATCTCCAATACTGTGCCCAAGAGGAGAAGCGGACGAGAGGACTCAGTAGAAGAGCCTGGAGCTTGCTCGCTGTTGCGTATGCTGCTGCTGCAGCAGGGGAAGAAGAAGAAGAAGAGCGGACGATGGAGGAGGGGAGGAAACGAGTCGTGGTTGTTGGTGGTGGTGTTGCCGGCAGTCTGACTTCCAAGCTTCTTGAAAATGCGGCTGATGTCACGCTTGTAGACCCGTACTCTCTCTCTTTCTCTGTGCACCCTTATGTGCTTGTCATCACGATTCTATGTTTGTTCTGATTCCAATCATCAAGCCAAGAAGCTCAGTAGGTTTCCTGGATCTCCCTGGCGTTTTCTTCAATTGTCAGCAGTTGCACAGTAGATTTGAAACCCAAAACAAAAAGGGAAATCCAGTAACAGACAATGGAGAAGAAAACATCATTGACTGACAAGGGAGAAGAACATCATACACCATCATACAACATTATGGACAATGGAGAAGAACATCATTGATCATGAAGGATTTTTGTTTCAATTCTCAGACCCTGAAGGTTATGAAAATTCCTAAGGGACGAGGAAGAAAAGATTTGGGCTGACCAGAGATCATCTTCTCTTCTATCACTTTTCTTTCTTTTTTGGGTTACACAAGCTCCCCCCCCCCCCCCCCCCGCCCCCCACTGTCTTCCAATAGTTAGCACAAAAGCTCTCAAGGAGCTCGATCAGTCTTTCTCTTTTTTGTGTCACTGTTCTTTGTACCAGAAAGAAGCATATCCTCAAACCCAATAGGCAGGCAATTGCTGTGTGTCTTTCTCTCTGCATTCTTGTATTCTTCTTGCTTCTGCTCTTCTGATTTGTTTACAGCCAATTTGCAACAACAATTACCATTGAATGGGGGTGGGCAGAGCAATTAGGTTGCAAAAAACAGGTGATAGAAGAGAAGGTGCTCTTTGATCACCCCAAATCTTTTCTTCCTCTTCCCTTGGGAGTTTCCATAACCTCTAGGGTCTGAAAATCGAAACAAATATCCTTCGTGAAACTGATGTTGTTGTTCTTCTCCATTTGTTTGTCGCTGGATTCAATTTGTCAAATAGTTATATTGTAGAAATTTGTTTAACCCTAATTCTTGGGAGGTGGTTGTTGCCAAGACCTCATGAATATGAGCTTTTCAGGCTAGAGTTTGCTATTTTCTCCAGCTGTAAAAAAATAAATTCTTTCAACCCACTGCACCATTTCTTCATTACTCTCTCTCTCTGCTTTTCTCTTGGCTGATGGTTTGGATTTTTGGGCGGGGTGATGGAGGGTGGAAAAAAGGACAGAAAGGATTATTTTGAGGTGCCCTATGCAGCATTGAGGTGTTTAGTGGAGCCTGCTTTCTCAGAACGCTCGGTGATGACTCATAGCTCATACTTGAAGAAGGCCAAGGTGGTGATTAGTACTGCCAAAATCGCATCATCAACTCAAATTATAACTGATGATGGAGAAATTGTTCCATATGATTTTCTGGTCATCTGTACAGGCAGCTCATACACAGGCCCCAAGACCAGACCTGAGCGAATTCAAGAGTATTGGAAAGGTGGGTGGACTTATAACAGAATGCATTCTCTCTCTCTCTCTCTCTCTCTCTGTGCCTTGTAGCTCTCCCATATCCCACATTACAAGCCACCTTTTGCTCCAAATTTGGCTCTACTTATTGGAGTTGCTAAATTAAGAGACATTTTAGTAGTTGGAAAGTTGGCAACTACTAAATTAGTTTTATGTATGATCTACATGTTTGCATTCTAAGGTTCAAATTTTCAGAGGCAAAAAATGGTAATTACAACCCGATAATGGTTACAAGGCTAGAATTATTTCCCAGAAGCTGATGTAAACTTCAATTTAGCTTCATGATAGAAAGAATAATAGACAATGAGGACTTGAGGAGCTTCTATCCAGTAAATACTTAGTTTAACATAAAAGCTCTTGAAACTTGGAGAGGTGAAATGACTTGGTGGAGATATTGCTCACTGATAAAAAATAGACGGCACATGATAATCCCTGGATATTCCAGATGAAAATGTTGGAAATAAACATTCCAGAAATTGGAGATTGAACTGTATGATGCATTCATTCAGCTGAGGCTTACATGGTTGAGATGCATGCATGCAGCTAACAGCAAGGTGGTAGCTGCAAGATCAATTCTGATCATGGGAGGTGGTCCTGTTGGGGTTGAGATGGCTGGTGAGATGGTGACTGATTTTCCTGACAAGAAGGTCAAAATTCACTTTCTCACCTACTGAATTAACCTGCTGTTTCTTTCCATTGTTGCTTCTTCTAACTTGCAGGTTGAAAAAGGTTTCACTCAACAGAAATATGGAAGTTCATGTATATAGAGGTAGGTTTGCAGGGGAAGAAGGTAGAGAGATAGGGTTCATAGGTAAGTCTGTAGGTAGGTCTGAATGACTCAGACACAAAAGTATATTTATTATACAGATTTCATGCTAGTTGCTGAAATCCAACTCTACACTAGACTAATGGATTGAGACAAATGTAACTCTTTTCTTAAAACTTGTATATATTTATGGATTGAATAATTTTGCAAAGTCTAAAGTTACAGGATGTATTCTAAGCTTTGGTTGATTGGGTTGGTTGGATGGTCTATGAAGGTGACCATAGTGACGGCAAGTAGTCGGTTGCTGACATTTCTTGGTTCTAAAGCATCTGACAAGTGTTTAAAGTGGTTCAAATCCAAGAAAGTGGATGTCATCTTCAATGACAAGTGAGAGCTAATTTAGATTTCACACCTACCCACCCATCTGCGCCTCCATTATCTATAGAAAAAATGTTGAGGTGTTCACAGTGAAGTGTCCAAGTCTCAGAACTTGCTCATCATGTTCACCACAAATTCTGATCTGTGATCTATTTCGTTATTACATTTTCAATTCAAATTTCTCAACATGCATTTAGTCATTTAGCAGCACTTGTCATCATTACCACAGGGTGTTGTATTATTGTGACAATTGTTCTTCCCTCTATTGTGACAAAATAGGGTAAACCCAGATAGCAAATCGGGTTCCACATATACCACAAATGCAGGCATGAAAATTGAAGCAGATATTCACTTTTGGTGTATTGGAAAGCGGTTGGGCAATACCTGGATAGAAGAATCAGACTTCTTTGAATATGTAAGGGATGGAGAAGGCCACTTGAAGGTTGATGCTAACTTGCGGCTGCTGAATATGTCAAATGTTTTTGCTGCTGGAGACATCACTGATATCCAGGTATCATTTATTCATCACAATATGCTCTGGTTATTTTTCCTAAACATAGACATGACCACACTTTTCACATTTGTAAAGAGATCAATTGAAGCATCTTATGATATTCCCAATCTTCCTCTGTTATTGGAATAATCTGTAGTGACAAAGATTGTGGAGGTTTATGTATAGGGGAAGGGCAGTGCCAGAGGGCATTCCTCTCTTTGTCCTCCCACCCTCATTCCTGCACTCATTCCCAGTTTCAAACAGAGGAACACCCTCTAGGCTGCCCTTTCCCAATCTAAATAACCTGGGCACTGAGCATTTTGTTTTGCAAAACACCCCTGTGCAGGGCAGGCCAGTATAGCTGGCCCTCCTGCTCATGAGAAATTACATTTCATAACTTCCTTCTTGGAGGACCTGCCTTACTGACCTGCCTCAGTTATTACATGGTAATGTCCTGTGGGCACTACAACCCAATTGAACCAAGGTAGTCACTGCATCAGAACTAAGGTAGTGACCGAGGCAGGCCAGTACAGTGGGCAATTACACCTCTGCAGGGCATTACACTACAGCCCTACATGTAAAACATTGACCTAATTTGAAAGGAGCCTGTTGGAAGGAACTTACAGATTCATTACTACCTCCCAGCTTGCTAGAGATGTCTGTGAAGGGAAATCTGCAAATACAAAGAAAAAATTAGGTCAATGTTTCACAAATAATATGAACAACACCTGGACACTAAATTCATAAAACGGTAATTTTGTTACTTACAGGAGATCAAACAAGGATATTTAGCAGGGAAGCATGCAGGTGTTGTAGCAGAAAATATCAAGAAGCTAATCAAGGACCCAACCAGTACAAAACTGACATGCTATGAGCCAATGGTCAAGGCCATGGGCATTGTCAATCTAGGGCGCAAGACAGCAGTTGCCCAGCTTCCTTTTGGCACTTTTTTGGGCTGTCTTCCTGCCATGCTAAAAGGAAAGGACTTGTTTGTTGGAGGTGTCCGCAAGCAACTTGGCCTACCTAAATAAGCAATTTCTGTTCTTCCTTCTTATCATGGCTTCTGCATGAAATGAGTCAAAATTGCAGCCTACAAAAGCCAGAAATGTGTGATAAGTTAACAAATGGGAGAAGGCAGGCTGTTAAATTTCACCTGAGATTAACCTCATGGAAAACAGAAAATGAAGAGGTTACCATTGCCATTCTTTGTCAAATCACACAATGCAAAGAAAGATGGAAACCTCCTCAAAAAGTCTATTGCAAAGCCTGGGTCTTTTCTGAGTTCTAGAAGATGCTATTCTTTTCCCCCAGCATTTCCATAATGTTTACATACCATTGAGCTGCCGAATGTCATGTGAAGCACCTGATTGCTGCCATTATACTTGTCTTGAGACTCATTTCTGTCACAGTAAATGTACTGCAACAATCTTCATTTGGTATTACTGATGAAAATAACAAATACTTGCATTTCACAAGTTTGCAATTCAATGCCTATTTCTTCACTTCAGAAAAACAACCATATCTCAACTTTGTAGGGACCATGGCATCATCAGTGGAATTTAGTCCACAGTTTTAATGCCAAAAAGATCTTGGCACAGATATCAGATACATTACATGACCTTTCAATACCCACGATATTACATTCTAGTGCAATCAGTTGACGAAAGGTGCATGAAATGATCAGAACAGCAGTGACCACAAATATTAATAGCAGTTTTGAAAGTTGAAAACATTGTGAGGATCTTGAGGTGCTGCCTATGACTGCACAGGGTAGCCACCACAAATCAGGTAAGTTTGATATTGGCAAATCATGTAGCATTTTCAAATTTATAGAAATACTGGAGATTATTAGATGCAGCCTGATCATTGTCAAGATCAAAGAACAATTGCAAGTCAACACAACAAATAAACCTTCATACATGTTGCGAACTTCATCATACTTACAATTTATGTCAATCTATGTTCTGGCACCACAGAAATTCTGGTCCAGGTGAGATGCACTCTTAAGCAATGAACGGAAGTTTAATCAACTAACCAATGATGCCCCATAATTTTTTTTATCCTCCACAGCTACAAGACACCAACTTTCGAGTTACCAACAATTTGAGTAGAGATGCAACTGTAATAATCTCAAGGCATTCAGACTTTCAATACACTGTAAGTGAAGGTATCACCAAATCAGCATTCCACTTTGAAATAGCAATTAGCTCAGCATTTGGTCGATCATTATACCCCACCTGCCAGCACAAAGAGAAAAGTAAAAGTATATTTAGGGTGATAATCTGTGGCCATCCAAATGGAATTGACAGTGAATATCAGGTTCGGACATCCCAAACAGTGTTATATATTGGCAACACACCTCTGTATTAGAGAACAATCAGTTACAGGGAGCACTACAAGGTTGGTGCACTACAAGATAAGTGCAGACAGTCATGACCAAAGTCAGAAATAGGGAATTCTTACACGCCACTTAGCCACTTCAGATGTCTTTCCTGCATCCAGAACCATATTTCACTCCATATCAGTTCTCAACTGCAAAATGCTGATGAAAGCAACCAGAATCAAACCAATAAATTGCTTCAGGTCACTGGAAGCTTTTGATATTGTAAAAGTTTGCCCAACTCAAATTGGAGGCTCTTTTTGACCATGTTCAGGAGATGCTTGACAACATAAAAGAAGTATTTCTGCTGTGTCTCTTTCTGACATGTGCATCACTACTTTACATGTTTGAAACTGCAGAGCACTCATACTCCTAACAGGTTACTTGACATGCCTGTTGCAATGTGCCTCTTCTCCACCCTGTTCATTGCCTCCTCAATGTCTATCTCTATAAACCTGCACCATACTCAAGAATGTATGCATCACAAACATGTAACTTGTGTGTATTTCTTTTGAAGAAATCCCCTTTGACCCATAATATCAAGAACCCTTATAGCCTTGAGCATGAGAGCATTTCCAAATAGCAATTAGCTCAATCTCAGCCTTTCCACAGATTTCGAGACCTCTATTGAGACAATATTGAAATCTCCAAAACCTCCAGCAATTGAAGGATTAAGCTGGGTGCATGAATGGTACCATCGCTCATCAAAAATTGATTCCAGATCCTTCCAATCACCTTCTGACAGCAGTAAATAGTTTCCCTCCACAACCACCACTTTATGCCTGCATGAAGAATAAAAATTATAGAGCCTGCTCAAATTAATGTCCAACACCGGGGGATCATAGCTGAGTTTGACCTGTTCTTGAACATTGATTGCCTAAAGACAGTGGAAATGATGCATATGCTACAAAAGTTGAATTGAAATGTGGAAGCTAGCCCACACCACATCCTAGGCTAGATATAGATCTATATTCTACAGCACAAAGGAAATAACGCCTCCTATTTCTAGCTGCATCTAAACAAAGACGCACAGTGCAAGTCACAGCATGTTACAGCCACTTATAAACCAGTTAAGAACACATGTACTGGATTAAAGGTCTTTTCCTCAACAGCAAATGGAGGCAGGTGATAAACATACTGGGGAGCTACATAAATGTCCTTCTCCACAGGGTCACCTACTCCATGGTCAAATGATGGCATATACTCCCACCCCTGCATTCATGCCTGCTTCCTTTCAATAGCCTTGCAGGAATCTTGACAAACGAATATTGTACATATGGACACTGCTACAAGTTGAGATAAACCAACAGTATGAGCTCCGTGTGATGGATAGGCCTGTTTTGGGATGGTGGTGATCAAGGTTGATGAGGTAGATCACCTTCGCACCTGGATTCGTAAATTTTCAAGGTGCTTCACAAGCATTGCTGGATTGAATGTCCATGGAGCTGCAGATCCACCACCATTGCACCTTCTTGAATTCATAACTTGCTAATACACATCAGAATGACAAGATTCAAGCAGTTTTCCAACTCGGCCCTCCATGTGGTTTTCTCTGCTCTGTTTCTCCACTCCAAAACTATGACTGACTCATTTTGTGCAAGACTTCTGTGTGTTCCATACCTACGTCACTTTCATCCTCTCAGCACTTCAATGTTCTTGCACAAACAGCATGAGAGGAAAGGTTTAGAAGTAGAAGAAAACTCAGAAACTCAGAGGCCTGAACTCAAGAATTTGCACATTCATTGGCTGTGGTAACGCCATTCTATCAATGCTGGTGAGTGGTGTTCCACATGAACTGCTTTAAGAATTCCACCTAAAGATGCACATTTTACTGACCTCCCCGGCGAGCATGCGCTTCAGTTGGGTCCTGCCAAGACAATGGGAATCAAACACCCCAGGTTATTCGTTCTCTGTTCATTGTCATGACAAATTCCACACAACACATCCAGTCTGAAGAAAGAGATCTGACAGACCACTAATACCAAGAGAAATATACTAGATGTGCATTCCTGCCTTTCTATGGTTATGAAATTAGATGTTGTCTTACGGTTTGATCATGATGGACCCTTTAAAGTAGGTTGCCCACCTTTCACCATTCAAATTTGAGCACATGACCTTTCTGAAATTTCCAATCAATACTAAAAGAAAAATGACTTCAAGAAAAATGAAGAGGATACAATTCAATCATAGTCTAAACCCTCAAAAATCAGGAGCTGGGCATGACAGATTGAGTTGAGCAACCTCCATAGCATCAAGCTGCCAGCGATAGAGGTGGAACCCATCCATTGGCACGGCTATAGCTATTTCTGCATATGTACCCAGCTCAGCTGAAGAAGCTTTCTCACTATGGGTCTCATGCCACAACATGTTCAACCTCGCTACCACCTCTTGTGCCACAGTTGACTTGCCTGCCCCTGGAGGCCCTGCTATCCCTACAATATATCTGCACCCCTAGTATCAGTAGGTGCTGAAGTATTCTGTGGCAGCCAATAACATTCAACTTGGCTGTCTATACCTCTCATGCATCAATGATTTGTCACTTGATTGTGTTCAGGAAGTGTAGCCTAGCTTGTATGGTTACAGGAGGTCTGACCAAATGACTGGCTGTGAGGTCTTACTTGCAACCTGGCTCACACATCAATGCTCCTGCCAGGAGGCGCTGTGCTAGGGCATTGTATGTCTCCTCCATTGAGCTGTTCAAAGGTTTCCAGACAATTAGCTCATTCTAAGCTGCCATTAGCCAAAGCCCTGTCACCATTGAAGGACCACTGTTCCACTAGCTATTCATTATTTAGCAACAATTGATAATCGTGTGCAGAAGGAAGGTCTCAAGAAAGATAACACTTACCTTGAATGCAAGATATGAGGTTCCTCTTGAACACTGCAATGGCACTGCACCTTCCCATATATGCCCATTTGAATAATTCCCTCATACACCAGACAACTAACCTTCACCAGAATGTGGTGGATTTGGATGCAACCAGATCTAAGCATACAGCACACTAACACTGACAGACACATGTGACAGGGATTGAACTGGTCATGACTCTAAATCCAAAAGCCTCCCTGGAAATGCTGCACAACCTGGTGATGGGAAGATTTTTTTCCTTGAGAGTGTGATAGCAAATCTAAAGCCAGTCTTCCTAAGTGCCCATTCCATATTAGCTTTCTTAGAGCAACATGATGTTGTGCTGCACTTGATATTGATAGCTCCCTCTGCCCTGCATACCAATCCACACATCCAGAACATCACTTACAAGAGGTTCATAAAAATAGGACCTTGTTGCTGATATTGGCCCCCCTGTCAGTGCAATTCTCTAAAGAACTAGATGTGGACAGGACATGAATGAAAGCTCTCCTGATCCAGCACAAAATGCCTTTCCTTGGTACCTGAAGCACAAAAAATTGTTGTTTGATATACGAGAGGAAGCACATTCAAACCTGGCCAACCAAAGGGTTCTACACAGGAAGCTTGAATTTGCTCGGTACTAGAATTGCCAACATAACCATGCTTGTATGCAGATGTACTAAGGTGACAACAAAACTTCATCATTGTTGCAAGTACAAACTAAGAGAAATGCTTATTCCTGGCTCAGAGTACAACCCTAGAACAGTCAGCACTGTAGTCAAGATGGACCTCAGTTTCAAGTTTGGCATACCTAATGAAGGAAGTAACATTTGTGTTTCACTGCGATATGAGCACAGAGGAGCACGACTGCATGGTTGGTCACCAGCTTGCATTGCTAGCTCCCATCTAGAGAACAAACATCCCACTGAAATCATTACTTCTACAAAATGCAAATCTGCATTAGTTCAAGCTGTGACTGTCCCTGTCTACAGAAATCTGGGATGATGTGCAGGTTTACAAATGAAGACGAAATCTAGATGATGATAACAGGCAGTCCATCAAATGCTATCACATGATGCAGGTTGGAACAATCCTTTCCCCCTTCCCGGCATGATCAGCTGCGATGGAGCATAATTCAACTTCTCATTGAAATTTCCCCACTTCAACCTTCTCCACTCCCGCTTCAGCTTCGCCTGAGGAACAAGTCCCGGCAGGCTTTCAACATCCCGACGTTGTCGCTTGTACAATTCCGGTACGCATCAGTTGTGACGATCACCAAAAAAGTTCGTTTCGTGACTAAATCCATCTTTGTGAAATGGAATACGGATCTAAGAGAATCAACCACACCGCCCCCAAAAGATGCTGCATCCTCCTCTTATCCTAGTCTCTACACATTCTCCCGCAAGAGCATAACACTAGACTAAATCTCACAAACTTCCAAACTAGTTGACGAAGAAGAAGAAGAAGAAGAAGAAGTGACAACTCTTTTACCCACACCCAAAAAAAGACGCGGATTTTATGAAAAAAAACACCAACCTGGAGATAAGACGAGGCTGCTGCGCAATCCACGCCATCCCGCAGCTTCTTCTTGCCAGCAATCCTGCAACGAATTGATCGATCGAGCGATCTAGGGCGGGGGTCGCGTCGTGCACCTCAGCTCGCTCTGCAGACCCCGTGGTGCCAGCGACGACAATGAACACAGAGAACAAACAGCAAAGGAACCAACAGTGAACGGTCCAGAATGTTTTATCGTCCCGGGAAAGGAGACATCGGACGGTTCAGATCTTCCAAGACTACGATTGATAACGCAAGGAAGAAGGACCTGAGACACGACAGAAACAATCTCATCCATCTGGACGAGACAACACTATCATCCATAACAAAGAAGTTAGCACTATGTCGATGATATCTTGGCAGTGCACGACAATTGTTCTCCAAAGGTCCATTCATTTTCCACAATTTTTCATCAATATCAAAGTTGATTTCTCAATGGATGTTTGTGTCTTTCTATTTTTTTCATCGTTGTTGCTACAGAGTTCAATGGATCTTTGTGTCTTTCTATTTTTTTCATCGTTGTTGCTACAGAGTTCAACTCTTCAATATCAACACCGCTCCTCAGTGGATCTTTGTGTCTTTTTTTTTTTCATCATTGTTGTTACAGAGTTCAACTCTTGACAAGCATCGCCTCCTTAATTCTTCATCCATTTTCTATGAATTTTTTTATTTGATTTGCATTGTGTTTATTTTTCATCGCTTGTAATCATTTTTCATCGCCGTTGTCGTTTTTATTCTCTTTGATGTTGCAATATTTGTTATCTTTGTGTTGTTATAAATTTATGTTGAAACTTCAAAGATTTTCAACAATTTGTGGTTTAAAATTCTTTTTGATGAACTCATTTCATCACCTTGTCATCGGATTCTATACAACTCTTATCTTCATCATTGTCCCTTGGTGAATGCAAACTTTTTGTTACCTTCCCAAAAAAATTATTTTTATTCTCTTTTTTTTTTTGCATTCTAATGATGTATTTTTTATATGCATTATGTTATTTGTCATTGTCATTTTTTTTTAAAATTCAGTAGTTTATTTTTGTCATTTTTCACATGTTGTTTGTAGTTCTTTCTTTTCAATTTCAACTCAATATGGACAACGAGCAATTTGTGATTGCAATGGGCACAATCGTCTTCCTCACATAATGTTGCAACATAGTTGGGAGAGACCCCAATCATTTTCATCAATTTTTCTTTCAACTTCCAACATTGACAATGTGATGATTTTTCAAACTTTGATTATAACTTTTGTTTTGCACCCTTTGTAGTTGTCTTGCAACTTAAATTTAATAGGTTATTATCTTAATTATTGGGTGAAGCCACGTAGCACAATTTGATTTTTATTTTTGAATAGATAGAATATGTTGACAAGCATTGAATTCAGAATTTCAAATGTAAAAAAAAAACCCTCTTTGACATAGCCAACAAGTTGAGACCATTAATTGCCAATTCTTGTGGAAATTAAAGTGACTTGTGTAATTTACAATCATTTTCATGGCTCAAACTTGTTAACTTGTTATGAGTTATTTTCAATAGGCATCAACTATTAGGTTTTAATAAAAACAACAACAATCAAATTTACAAATTTATCACACAATTCAACATAACCCAATTTGACATGTGCATCAACAATTTACAAGTGTCATCACTTGTCAATTTCCAACTACATTTAATTATCTCTATTGTTTGTGCTTTTGCTTTGCCAATTTTCAATTACATCACATCTTTGCTAGGACCATGAATCTATTGTTCATAACTATGTCATGAATTTGAAATTTTAAAAAAAAATTACAACTCAATATAACCCATATTGAAGCGATCAACACTAAATGGAGAATGTTGAAAACAAGTTGAGGCAATTTTACATCCATGGGAAAGGCTAGGTCTATATGTGACAACTTTAAGTATTTTTATTGTGAAAAAATTAAAAAAAGAAATCCCATAATCAAATATATTATAGAGTTTGTTCTTTTTTTAATATTTTTTTCCAAGTGGTGAACATTTGCCACAAAAACCCACTCTTTACACAATCATTGTTTTTAATTGTCAATAAAATCAATAAAACACAACAATGTGAATCCCCATCACTAAATAACCTTTTTCAAAATTGTTGGTTCCCAACCTCATTAAAAGCCTAGGGTGTCAAATAATGTCCAAAAAATCACAAAATTTTCATTTTTTTGGGTATATTATTTAAAATTTCCAAGTTGGGAACATACATCATAAAGAAACCCTTAAAGGTGTTCATTTACACATTAATGCAAAATATTAAGACCTATATTAAGAACTATTATTAATATTAACTAATCAATATATTTTTGGTTGTTCCTTAATGAATACCACTATATTTGTTATTCCCCAGTAAACATTGGACTATTTTTAGTTGAATGTTCATTAGTTAAAAGTCCCCCTTCCCTTCCATTTCATTTGATTTTCTTTTATAACCACCCATCTCCCCCTTTCTTTCATTTTCCCTCCCCTTTTTACCTTGAATTGTTCATTAAATGAACACAACCCCCCCCCCCCCCCAATCCTTCTTAGGTATTCATCAATGGTTAACCCCTTTTTGAACATCCCTTCCCATATCTAATGTGTTTGCCAATGAATACCCTGGTTGTCCACCTTTTGATTTTGGAATATGCAAAACAAACATTGTTGTCCCCTTTTCCTATCTCCTTATTATTATTATTATTATTTCTTTCTCCTTTCATATGAACTTCTTATAATTAAACATCTATCTATTACCTTGGGTATATATTTACACCCCCTAGGACCCCTATTGGTATATTTTCAAAAGTTAGCTCCTAGGCACCCTAAATTTTAAACTTTTAACCTAAACCCAAAGTTTCTACATATAAAAACATGTAGGTACAAAACATAGAGGCACTATTTTTCAAAGAAAGGCCCACTCCAACCTAAAGGGCTTTATTTTAACATGAATAACCTTTCTTTAAGGTTATGGGCTTAAATTCAACCTTTCATTTTCTTTTTACATCTTTTTAAAGCTTCTACTCCAACCTTTTCACATAACAAGTTCCACAAGCAAAGATTTTGTCATCCATCTAACAACCACATGATGTGTCATCCATCCAAATCTCCCTATTTGAGGTTAGGAACCATGGGGAACATGACTAAATCAGATTTATATATTAAAAAAAAGGTTCGTACCTTCTAAAATCACTTAATTACTTTTTCCTTTTATCTATAGAACATTACTTTCTATCTCAACAAGGTTAACAACTTTTACCCACATGCATGAATTATATAAAAACCTTTAGTTTTTTTTCATTGTACTCCTCTTTCCTTCACACCAATGAACTCGCTTGTTGAGTGAAACATGTTTGACAAATACAAGATTCTTTGATTTTTCAATGTTCTCATTGTGTTGTGTGTTGTGTATGTGTGCATCTTTCTTTTGCTCTGTTTGCCTTTTGCTTTTGTGCTCTTACTACCATCATCATCTTCCTCTTGTCTTTCATGATCTTTATGATCTTTTTCATTCCCTTGGTTTTGATGATTTTCATTCTTTTGATTTTATCTTCCTCTTGAACTTTCATTCTTGAATGCATCTTGTTGACTAATATTTTTACTACTTTACTTTTATAGCTAGTAATTACTCTTTACCTTTCTATTATAGTAATTGGCAACTAGCTACATTACCAACTATTAGTTATTTGAATTACTTTACTAGCTAGTTAGTTATTTGAATTTAGATTAGTTCACTTGTCACACCATTGTTTATCTCTTGTTAGTGTTAGGTCATTAATATTAGTTATCGATAGATCCTAAACATCGTATATAGATATTTCTTGTAAAATTTCATTCATTCAATTTTCCATTTCATCCACACATGGAAAATGGATAGACCAAATGTCTAATTCAAACCATCACATGTTTATTTTACCATTAATTGAATTTTTTCCCTTCCCATCTCCTTTTACAAATCATGCAACTATTGTATTCCAAATACCAATAATCAAGTTCTCTTTATAGATCATGTATAGTTGTTCATTTGTTGGTTATGAATAATTTTATTGATTTATAGTACATGTGTTCCATGCCTTTACAATGCTTTTGTTTTAGTTGCATTTCCGTTCTTTTTTTAAACTTGGTGGTCCCACATAAAGTTCTTGTACAACAATGATGCTTGTTCAAATGATGGATTACTTATAACTATGATGCCATTGATTTTCTAAAATTGGCAATAGTCATGCAAACTCAACAACTTTTCTTCCCACTAGTGCTAGGAGAACCTCTTGCAACAAAAGGGAGTCTACCAAAATGAACACTTTATGTATGTGATTAGTAGCCATTGATACTATAAGAGTGATGTTTACTAATTGCACATGAAAAAAATTTGTTTAAATTAGTTTCCAACAATCCTAATAGTGCCACCTTTACCTCTTATTACAACACTAATGTTTATTATGTTTGGCACGCTTTAGTATCAATTTTTAGTTTGCAGATTACCTTGGACATTTATTGATTCATAAATCAACTAACACCATCGATTTTCAATTGTTGATTTTCTATTAAGCTAATCCCATCCATCCACATGTTGTGGTGATTGATTGATCTTTACTTGATGTTTTACTTTTCCTAGCATATAGTCAAGGTCCGTAATGCGTGCTTAATTGGTTTTCATTGATCTTGTTGGTGCCAACCATTTATTCGATATTAAACTATTTCCAATTGATGTTAATCAATAGCCCACCATTTTTTTGCCATTTCACAAATCGACCCCCAAATGTTTGACATCAATCTACACCGACCTTTTGTCTTGTTGTACTTAAGTTAGATGTGCCAATTTTCCAAATTATCATGAAACTAAAACATTTTTAGTTCAAGTTTTAGTTTCTATTTAGGTATAGATTCTGAATAATTTTAAAATACATGATTTAAGTAGAAAAAAAATTAATATTTAAATTTCTAATCCTAGTATCATGGTTTACAAGGAACTAATCCAATTAGGGAGAGGATAATGTTCACCAATATTTTTTCTACTTTACATTTATAGGTAGTACTCATTCTTTTAACTTTTTACTATAATGATTGGTTTTAAACTATATTACTAACTATTTAGTTATTTGAATTTGAATTATTTTCCCAATCACATTAATGTTTATGTCTTGTTTTAGTGTAAGGTCATTACTATTATTTACTAGTAAGACCTAAACACTATATATAGATATATATTTTAAAAAATGATTTAGTCAATGAAATTACATCAATACATTGAATCCAATGTGTAAAATATCACTTTGACACATCTCCACTGCTAAAATTACATATATTAAAGCAAGGATGGTACTGACAAATGAAGCCTCCCTTAATTCCGCTCATTTGGTCGGCTTCCCCTGAATTTTCGTCATCCATCCAGCCGGACTCACAGTTCCTCCATCCCGTCCATCCGTCCGGTCGTCCATGCACACCATCTCTCTACTGAGACTCACACAGCAGAAGGAAATAAACCAGGAATTACTAATCAGTGGAATTAGATGAGGTGCCACCCAAGATGAGGACATGATGGGGAACATGCTGGGAATCAAGGAACATACTGAGAACCTGATGAAAACCGATTGAGAAATTGAAGGGAACATAATGGGAACACATTGGGAACCAAGGAAAATGAAAAATAATCCCTCCCTATCCTTCCCCGCCCCCCAAAAAAACTTAAAAAGAAAAAAAGCAAGGCACCTTGAGTGCATGCTTGGGCCTTCCAATGTATTTATATGTTGGACATAAGATCCGGAGTGGGAAATGTGAAGGACCGGGCAGGGGGGATCGATCGATTAAAGAACCGGAGTCGGGGGTCGATGGGGTAAAGAACCAGAGTGGGAATGCGAAGGACCGGAAGGACCGGGCGAGGGGGGTTAACGGGTAAAAAATTGGAGTGGGAAATGCGAAGGACCGGGCGGGGGGGTCGACGGGGTAAAGAACCGGTGAGGGGAGGAGGGGGTTGTTTGAAAATATAAAAGTTTTTTTAAAAAACCAAAAACATGAAGCAAATATTGTTGAAATAACACACCTGTGCATTATGCACGGGGCTCACACTAGTCCTTCCTTATGAGAGTGTTTGGTTTATTTTTTATAATACTCATTCCAAACCTCAAAAATACATCTTCTATGATCAACCTTTAGACCATTATTTATAAACAAACCTATGTTAGTTCTAAACAAACCTAGTTGGTGTAGGTTTTTTAATTTAATAAATAAATCCTCAATGGATGGGTATAGGGGATGAATACATAACCTTACATTAGATCTAGAAAGAGAAGGAAAGAAAAAAGAATAGGAGGAGATGAGATATGTTTATCCTCACAAAATAAAGTGAAGAAAATAGAAGAAAGAAAGACGAGGATTATGACACCTCCAAACAAGAAGTGGAAAAAAAAAAGGAAATAAGATGAATAGGAAGGAGAAAAGAAGGTAAATAGGAGGTATTCATTGTAGTGAAGAAAACTGAAAAAAGATGATGCTTGTTGGTGAACACCTCCGAGAAGAAAGGATGTTTGGTGGCAAACACCTCCCAACAAGAAGTGAAGAAAAATAAAATAAAAATGATGAATAGTAAGAATAAAAGACAAATAATAGGAGGTATTCATTGTAGAACAATTCCAAAATGAAGTGAAAAATAACAAAAAAGAGAGAGAAAGAGGGTGTTCGTTGGTGAACATCTCCAAGAAGAAGCAAAGAAATGGAAGAGGACCATTCTTTTTCCACTTCATTTTTGGTGATATTAGCCAATGAACACTTTTGTAATCCTATTCTTTCTTCTTCGTTCTCATGTTTTTTTCTTTTTTTTCTTCATTCTTTTTCTTGAGTTGTTTGTCATCAACACCTTCTATTTGATGCTGAGGCTCTTTCTCCATACACTTTACACCAACTAAACCTAAGTCAATATATATATTTTCAAAATCAACTTAGCTTTTGATGTTGAGGACCTATAGCCTTATCAACACAAGTCAAAACAAAACCTCCATCAATTTTCATTAAGGAAGATTGATGGTATCAAACTACGTATTACCTTTATATTTGAGGTTCTACATATAGAAAAATAGGTAATTTTATTCTAGAGGTAGGTTAGAGTCTTCAAGGATGGGTGGAAAATGGACAATGGTTCAATTTGTTGATGATCAAAGCTTTATGACTAGTTAGATGCAGTAACTAACCCAAACCTCAGGAGAATGCAAAAGCACAGGAACCTCCCCTTACATAAACAACTCTCTTTTTATTGCCTCACTTCTTTCCAGTTTTCTACAAAAGAAATATTTCCATGGGATCGTGGGAACATATAAAATTGGGGAAGCTCCTTTGGCATAAGGTCCTAAGGTTCTTCTTTGGGGGAGGGGGGGGGAGGGGGGGGGGGGCAATCTCTCAAAATACACATAAGAAATAAAATGAGAGTTGTTTACATTCATCATCAATATTTTATTGCCAAAATAACTTACATAATTGATGGGCAAGTGTTTTCCATTTTCTTTATTTTTTGTGTCTTTATCTCCCCCACTAAGTCAGTTGAAACTTTAAATTGAAATAATCCTAAATGAAAATAAAAGTCACCTAAAAATTGGAACTTAGATAAGAAATTATTATATAATTCAAGTTTCAATTGCTGATTTGGATATTTACTTTTGAATATATGTATAATGATCTCACAATTTAGTGGATTGTTAAATAAGTATATTCCCTTAAGAGTATTTCTGGAAATATGAAACATGCTTTAGTAACTTGATGCATATGTTCCCATAATATAAATATTTAACCTCAAGATTGATTCAATCCCTTTATACCCTTTCTATGTAAATGTAATGCCAAATTGATGCTACAAGTCTGATTGGCTTGCTTGGAATTAAATATTGGGAAAACAATCATAATGATAATAATGATCAAATTGGATAAACTCAAGACTAATGTTCATGGAATTTAAAACTACACTAGTTGACAGGACATCTTTTAGAATCTCCAAAATTTGTTACAAATTCACAACATACACATTCATGAGTCATTGTGTTGCTTATCTATCCTCCTTAAGTTTATTCAATTTTTTTTGAAGAATTGCAAGATGAAGGGGGGTGCAATAAAGACTCTAGGCAACTAAAATTGAGAATCAGCAAACCCTATGAGGTACAAAACTATGAATTTTTCAATAGGGTTAAAAAATTTGCCTAAATAAATCAATGCAATAAAAAGGGGTGAATTTATTTCCATTGGTGCTTCATGCTAAACAGAACAATGCTAGGACAAGGGTAGCTTCAACTCATGTATGTTGAATAATGAACTAAATTTGAAAATTCCATGTTGCAAAATAGAATATTTTAAAATTTAGAAAAAAAATCCTTCACAAATTTGTTTATTAAAAAAATTGTGAAAATTTCAACATTTCTACAAACCATTAAATTAGTGTCAAAGCTGTCAAAGTACTATGATATTCATTATCTTCTTTCAGTTTTTGTCATGAAGCCAAAAAAGGTCAACTTAGTTTTAAATCATCTTTTCACAATCCGTCCCAACTAGTAATTGATAATGATTTGAATTGTCCATTTACGTTCTTTTAGCAAAAAGTTGAGTTGCTGATTTTAGTGATGACTTAAACTTGAAGTTGGTATAGCTAAAACAAGTTTAGGGTGCACTATTCACCTCATCCTATCGAAATAAATTTTGGTGATTGGTTTCTATTTGAATAGAATGGAACAATGTTTTTTTTTGGGTGATCTTTGTGTCTTTATGTGATTCAATTACATATAAAATGAATTAGTGTCTTGCATTTCAAGAACATTTCAAAAAACATTATTCTTTTTGTCTTTGTGCAAATAAGAATATTTTTTAACATGTTGCACATTGCATTATGTAAATATTATCTTTTGACCAAAATTTATTTATTTCAAGGTTATTTCAACATGTTATTTTATTGAAAGTGAAAATGTATTTTTAATTTAAGCTTCACGTGAATATGCTAACATTCATTTAGCATGTGGAAACAAGCATGATGAAGTTATTTTGATACTATTCATGATATGTAATCTCCTTTTTTTTTTCTTTTTCATTTTTTCATTTCAAAAATCATGAATTGTACCAAATTGTATGATTTTTTCTAATTATGTGTGGCTTGAGTATGGAACTTTCATTGCACACTTATTGAAAGCTTTTGGGACTTCACACCCTTGCAAATTTAGAAGGTACTAAATATGGTGTCATCAAAATACTTGTCTACCATACTTTAATCAAAGTATGATAGGTATAGTCTTCAACATGACTTCAAATGAGATGTGAAAATCACCCAAATTTGAAATCATAGTTCCCAATTGGATAAGTACTATTTACTGGGGTTGTTAGTTGCATTGAGTAATTGTGGGGGTTTTGCAAAAGTGATGTGTTCTTTTTTCTTTTGTTGGGGTGATGGGTGAGTCTCTTCAATTGGCCTATCACCAAAAGAAATACTCACATTGTTGACATTCAAAATAGAAGATTTTTTGGCCTTTTATTTTGGTCAAGAACTATATATTTTAAAAGGTAGAATTTTGAACTAATGATATGCGATAAGTTGTGGTGGTATACTATATTGTTAGGAATAGCTTGTGGAACAGATCTATCTGTGAAGCAAGGTAGTTTGTTTTGTTTTATAGTTATGAGATCCACCGAACCAGGATGCTTCAGATCATGTTCTTGGTGTCTTTTGAAAGCTCTTGACTAAGAGGGGTGCATGAGCTTGGTTCCATGACATTTGGACTAGCGGTGCAAAAGTTCTTGAATATTGAATGATTTTTCACTGAAAATTAATTTAAATCAAAGCTGAAAATTTTGGAGGAACTTGGAATGTGCCTTTGGTGTTGTTGGAAAGATCTTGATGAGCACGATTTAATGGAATTTATTTGTAAAGATTTGGATTCAGAATGTGGGAGATATTGATTTTAAGTGATTTCTGTTGTTGAAAATTTCAAATAAATTCCAAAAAACCAAGTTTTGGAAGGAAAAATCAGTTGAGGACGTGGTAACACTTGGGCCAAGGGCACAAGCCACACTATTTTACTCTATAATGAATCTAAACACAATATCCAGGCAAGGCCAACAAAGACTACATAGGAAGTGGAATTCAGCTATGTTCTTCTGTTTTTGTCAATACTTTGAAACAAAATGAGTGAAGGTATGTTTGTCATGTTATTAGTTTCCACATGATTGTGTTTTCCAAACATGTTCTGTCTAATTTAAGTGTAGATCTGGAGTGCTGGTTCCACATTTTGACACTTTGAGGAGTGAGTGAGGGAGGACCCATCCCTAGCACAAACTAAAAATTCCTAAAACATTCTCACTACTCAATGTTGCATGAGGTGGTATCGAGATATGACAATCCCAACTTAAAACCACTTGCAAAGTATCATCATTTGTAATGAAAGGACAAATTCAAGTTAAAACTTAAAAACCACTTGCAAGTTCTTGAGTGTTTGAAGCTTCTCAGGAAGTTCAATGGCAACAAAGCTCAAGGGATTTTTGGGTACAACCAGTGATGTCACTTGTTCATCAACCTAGGAAGTTTCCAAAATTATGATGTGATCAGCCTGAGATCAAGAGGGTGAGATTCTTTGCTACTTTCAAAAGTCTTCTGAAAAGAAAAGAGCCAAAAATTGGAAGCTTGTTTTCCTTTTGCATGCCTCATATTTCTAGAATCCAAATACATTCTTGCTTTTAGAATTTAATATTTTCAGAGGGCCCTGGGATGGAGAGGAAGGGGAAATTATGGATTTTGAAGTTGGCCCAGATATGTGATGTCAAAAATCTTAAAACCAAGATGTCAAGACCACCTATTAAATTTGTTAATGCAATCATCATACATTTACAAAAGCTAAATGAAATTGGCAAACATTTCCAAAGTTAAATTGTAAATGAAAAATCATCATACAATTTCCCACAGGGGAAATTTTGATTAATGACAATAGTCATATATTTATAAAGTTATGCCACTCCTTTTTTCTTCAGATTCTCATATATTTCAAGCTAAATAAAATACAAAGTTGGACACAGAGTCTCATGGAGCATGGTGATACTTCAGCATCAGAATTAGATGAATAGGGAGGATAAGACATAAGATCTAAGAGCATCTCCACTAACGCTCAGTATGCAACCCTGCACTGGAAATCTTGGATGAGGTTCATGAGTCGCGTGGAGTGAATCCCCTGGAAGACTGCTGGGAACCTGAAAATCTACAGAGACGGTCGTATCGTATTTATTGACTGCTCCCTGTTTCTGATTAGTTAGATAGTTTGATCGATCTAAGTGGGTTGCTCTTAGTAGTCTGCTACCTACTTGCAGTCCCAGTTTCAGTTTTATGGGTGGGGTAGGAAAAAAGTTAGTAATAAAAACGTGAGAAATATTTTTCAAGGGTGACAAACTGAGCGTTGGTGGAGATGCACTAAGAGTATCCCAGCTGTGACCTTTGTGTTATCTGCACATTATAATTTGATGAAGAAAACTCAAGCATGCAAGTATGGCTCAAGAAACTGGTTTTGGCTGAGCATATATATCTGTTAGTGAATGCTGAGCCCGGTATCGCAGATGTGAACCTGCTAGTGAATGTAATA
This sequence comes from Sphagnum tenellum, assembly GCA_963921925.1. Taxonomy (NCBI): domain Eukaryota; kingdom Viridiplantae; phylum Streptophyta; class Sphagnopsida; order Sphagnales; family Sphagnaceae; genus Sphagnum; species Sphagnum tenellum. The sequence continues at coordinate 6,079,166 of OY998146.1, forward strand.
AATACGACTGCTGCTTGCTGTTTCTGATTGCCCGATCATAATGATTGGTCCAGATGGTTTGCTATTACTAGTCCCGCACCCATTGCAGTCTCAAATTAGTTTCATGTGTGGGTTTGCAAACACATAATGAACTAAAGTTGGATGTGAGAAATATTTTTGCAGGGTCGCATACTGAGCACAGCTAGGGATGCCCTAGCAGGTGTTAACAAAGAGCAAGTCAAGTTGCAAATCTAGGAAATGTCCTCTCAATTGTGATAAGGGTACCATTTTCAAGTGTGGAAATATACAGTAATTTCGTGGGATAAGTGAATCAAATATGGTCTTCATAATACATGAATGTAAAGCCACAAACGAACAAGTAAATTAATGGAGGTCAATTAAGGGTTATAGAAACATTTAGACCATTGATTAAATCAATCTATGTGCTTTGACAATTCAGAAGTTTTGAATTGGGGACAATACCCTTGGTGCAAATCAAAAGAGATAGATTGATCAAGTGATCATGGAACATACTTGTGGATATTATTTATCTTAACTTATTTTCTAAAAATAAATATACTCACATGGTGTGCAAACTTAGGGTATGCAAATTTGAAAAATTATATTTATATGTACTCTGAGATATGCACAAGACATATCCATACCTGGGAGGGGTTATGTGCCAAAAAAAAGAGTAAATAGATGTGAAACCTATATATATATAATATTGGTTTATGAGTGTTTTCAATTTTCCCAATTTGCTGGAAAGTGTTTGTGCCATTTTTTGTTTATATTTTCATTTTTACCAGTCAACAAAATCAAAAAACCATTGCCCATGATGATCAATCCTGAACTTTAGATGTTTGATTCACCAAAGCTTCACAAACTTCCTTAATGCAATTGACCTCCATGTTTTGTTGAGCAAATCATTTTTTTGTGTGTTGTGCACATTTATATTCAAGAATGAATCACACACTCTGATTTTTCATTTTGACATAGGATTTGTGCATGATCCCATTAGGTTTGACCTTTGAAAATTATCTCAATATTTTCAAAAAGTGAACATTTTTTCATTCTAACTAATTTTTTTTAATACCTTTTTTAAAATCCAAAATAGGGGATATGATAGTGGGTATCTAAACCCTACCCATTTATTAGAAACTGCGATTCTTGTATGTGCAAACGTTATCATAATAGGAAAAAAATAATATTGATATACCCCTTACTCAATGTGTAAGCCCATTGAAAAAATACATACCCTTACACAAGGATATATCAAAAACAATATACCCACACAACATTGGCTAACACCTCTTTAGCATTGTGTATTCACAATTAGAAAAATGCTAGATCATGAGTCCATAGTGCAAAGAGGTTTTCTAAAATCCCTTTCTAACCAACATCCATGGTGGCCATTGTTGTATAATCACATTTGATTATTTCATCAACGTTTAACTAGGAGAAAAGTTTCAAATCCAATTTAGTTATTCACAAAATGTGAAATCCAAGTTTGGTTCAAACCACTCTTGGGTGGTTCTTTAATTTTAGTCCCAAAAACAATAATTAGAACAATCTCATTTTGGTTTCACACATAAATGGAATCAACTGTAATAGCCATATCTAACCAAACACTATTGATATAACCTAGCTTAATGGCATAACCTTCCATAAACAAATAATACATTAATGACCACATCAACCAAACATTATCAAAATAACCCTATGTAAGCAAATATTATTTATATAACCTAACAAATTAAACATTATCAATATACTTCATTTTGATGTGCTTCTTATTCAGATATATTTTTGGAAAATTAAAAGACCTTCTTATGAATTGAATTATTGAAAGTAACATGCTATTATCAAATCTAAAACATTATTTAAAGATTTAATTATTAGTTGATTACAAGCCGAAATGATCTCTTTCAAATGGAAGTTGCATGCTCTCCATTGGTTTCAAGTTTTTTAAACAACAAAATCAAGTTTAACAACTATGAATTCTGTTGCACTAGCTCAAAAATCATGTACACTAGTGGGTGCCCATGGCCGAAGGCCACTGTGAAGTCCCCCGTGGGTGCCTGTAACCTTCAACCACTATTTTTTATTTTTTCTTATTTTTTACTCTTTATTTTTTATTGCCCTAGATGCCCTGCCTTGCCCTACCTTGCCCTGCCCCTACCCTGCCCTGCCCCTGCCCATGCCTTGCCTTGTTTTGAATTTTCCTTTTGCTACGAGGGATAGGAGGAGGAAGTTACAGAGGGAATGGGCAATGTTTGTTTTTCCTTTTGCTGCCAGGGATAGGAGGAGGAAGTTATTCCCTCGTTTATTGAGACCTGAAATGAAAAGGTATGGGTTTTTTTTGGGATATGGTTTCAGGACCTAGACAGACGGACAGACGGACACACTGTAACTTTAATCATGTACACGAGTGGGTGCCCGTGGCCTTCGAAGTCCCTCAAGAGTGTCTGTAACCTTCGGCCACTGTTTTTTATTTTTCTTATTTTTTACTCTTTATTTTTTACTATTTTGAATGCCTTGCCCTGCCCTGCCCTGCCCTACCCTTGCCCCTGCCCCTGCCCTGTTTCGAATTTTCTAAGGACAGGAAGAGGAAGTTACATAGGGAACGGGCAGTGTTTGTTACGGGCAGTGTTTGTTTTTCCTTTTGCTGCCAGGGACAGGAGGAGGAAGTTACACAAGGAACTTTTTTTCCTTTTGCTGCCAGGGACAAGAAGAGGAAGTCCTGAAACGAAAAGGTATGGGTTTCAGGACCTGGATGGACAGACAGACAAACCCCAAAACGTGTGAAGTAAATGAAAAGAAAAGTAAAAGACGGACAGACAGATACACACACACCATGTTTGTAATTATATATAGGATTGCATTCTAGGACATTTAAGTGTAATAAAAAAGGATCCAATGTTTGCATTTTGAAGGTCAAACAATTTTCCACACCATAAACTTGTTGCCTAGGATGATGAACAAAAATTAGGGTAAATGGCTGTATGATGGGTTGCATGACAATGATAGATAAAAAATTGAAGTGATAATGATATAATTGTTTCATAGTGATTGAAATATTCATTCACAAAAAAAAGCTTGAACCTAGTGAACATGTTCATCACTAAAGTGGTTTGTTTCTTAGGGACATTGCCTATAGCATGTCCATTTGCTAAAACACCAGTTGAGTCTGCATCAATTTTGTGTTTGTCTTTGGGCATTCCCAAATTCTCTTGCAAAACAATTTTATCTATGAAGAAAGTGAACTTTGATAAGTTTTTACTTAATTATAGTATTTTCTTAGTTTGTAGCGTAGTGTAATGATAAGTTAATGGTGACAAGCTTTTTTTATGCATTTGGTTTTGTCCTGGGTTAGATTTAGTAGGTTTGACACTTGTTTATTTCATGCAATTTCAAAGAGCAATGGGCATTTAGCAATTTAAAATTGGAATTCTAGATGTGTATTAGAAGGTATGTTTCTTTTTTGATCCTTGCATTCTTGTCTTGTTTTTGGGTTTAGGGTTTCACCATGGATTTAAGATTCATGGGTTTTATCATTTATAGGACTCATGGGTTTCATTGTCTTATGGAGCAATGAAAGCCGGTTTCAAATTTTTTGAGTTCATTTCCACAATGTATAGTTGGTAATGATCAACAACTCATCAAAATTCTCCGTGTCTTCAATAGAAACATCCTTTTGAACACCACCATTATTTGTAGAACACTGAGTGTTTGCATCTTCTTATCAAGTGACCAAAAATTTAGGAGCTCATTTTCTTCTTTTTTGTTCTATGTAGAGAAAGTTCAATTTGGTGGCTTGCTTTACATATACATCTTGCCTTAGTTTTTATGATATCAAAAGCTTACGGCATTATTCACCATGTCTAAGTCCATGCATGCAATTGCTTAGGTTTTAAGTCTAATTATTGAAATTGCCATTAGTATGTTTTCTTGTTAAACTTTTGTTTTCCTACTACACTTGTGGGCTAATTTGCATGTAACCATGTGATTGTCTCTTGGTTCCAATATATGATCTATAGAACATAGGTATATGTCAACCCTACTATTGGGATGAGAAGGTCTAGGTCCTAACTTGTGCATAATATATTCTAGGAATGATGATTCATCAAAGCTAGTTTAGGTAGAATGGCTATAAGGGTCCATAGTATTTTATCCTACCAAATTCCACCTCAAAATTTGTTTAATCCATTCAAATAAAGAGACATGGAAATCCATTTTGTTTGGATCTATGTATTTTTAATTTTTGTTTTTCAACACCATAATTATGAGTAAATTTTCAACATCTTCTACATCAATTGGCACCTCATTTTTTAAAAATTGAATCTTAATCCAATTATTATGTTTGAATTTAATCAAATTTTAATCAATGTATTTGAATTCAATTCAATTCAAGGTACATGCAATGTTATCTGAATAGAACTTAAGTTGCACAAAATCAAGTCATTTTTTTGTCAATTGATTAGACTGTCACTAATAATGCATTGCAACGTAGAGCCCAAGTTTGATAATTATGGAATCGTAGGTATTCATTTGAAATAACCTCTACAACAAATTTAAACGTCATCAAGTAAACAGTCACTTCATTTGGTGTTAAACCCAATGTTACCGGATCGATTAATTCTCTGATCAATGCTGAACGTGGTTTTTGGTTAGTCCTTTAGAGCAATTGTAAATTTGATTGAAATCCTAAAATATATTGAAGAAAGACTCGTGTTTATAACTTGCCACCATGTCTAACATACTATCCATAAAAATCAATAAACATTCCTTATTACTACAATCAATTTTTAAAAATCTTCCTTCCCATTCCTTCTATTAAGCAGCACCTTTTTATGTTTCTATGCTTGTTTAGACTAACATAGATTGATCTGACAACTTTATATCCAGTTTTCAGGAACCCCAAAAAGAAAAACCCATGTATTAAGTTTAACATATGCAGAATTTTGCAATTAAGTCCACTTATTAGAGAATGAAACATGTAAGATTCCAGACTTTTGTCCAAATATAAAAACTTTAGGTTCAAACTCCACATTCAATGATGATATAAAATTCAGCAATCAACCACAACTTCAATACATGTACTGAGAGATATAATTCCCAATATCCAATTACAGAAACGTTTGGAATTCAAACTTCTACATTAAATGATGATTATAAATCCAAAAGACACTAAGCTTGATATCTACAATAATCCACAAGTTCAAAATGTATAACATAGGTTCAATTCTCAATATCCAATTACATAAAAATATGAATTCAAAAACTCTACAGTAAATGACAATATTAAATCAGCAAAAAATTAAGCTTAAAATATGCAACATCACTGCACCTTCAATCATGGACTAAAACAAAGCCAAGGCCAATTTTAAGGCTTAAAAGACCAAGCATACGCTAGAAACATACACATAAATTATAGCAGGAAAAAACAACCCTAAATTCTGTTTCATGTCACTGCAATTATATTATGAGAATCTGAAAAGGAGTAGATATGCAGGTTGACAGCACCCATAGATGCATTGTAACAATCTGTGATGCTTTCCATTCAAGAATGCCTTTTGATAACTGCCAAGAGTTTTCATTACTTCAGGAGATTGAAGTTTTTTACCAATTTCACCAGTTTTTCCACAACAGACTTCAACATTCAACACACACACATTACTCTTTGAGACCTGCCCAAAAATACCTTTCGAAGCAGAGAAACTGAGACACACAATCATTTACTGTCTACTGAGTTAATAAGAGAAAGGATGGGGGGAAAAAAGCTCTTGCAGATCATTTTTGTATGCAGACAAAACGCGTATTTACAAATTTCTTACTCTGACAGGAAAAGAAACCACCTTCCCAGAGATCCCCTCGGGGCTTATGCAAGGCTCTACCCTTGAACATGAGATGCACCTCAGCGTCTCATGTTCCCTGTGATACAAGATAATTGGCAAAATAAAAATGTGCATTATAGAATACATACAGTTGCACATCTGTGCCTGGGAAGTGCGCATTTGAGTCCAAGTGGAAAGTGGCTGAAAAATACATCTGAACTGAATTGGAGAGTCGTTGGGGAACACAAGTTGTATCTAATAAGGTCATCATGGCAGCAGATACTTAGACCCTGCACAATAAGATAATTGGATCAAATATTGCAAATCACCCACAAAATGAAAAATCCATCTCAACACAGGACAGTAACACAATTTACAATTGTTACAAAATGCTCAAAATTGATTGCAATGCAGATGTTTGATAATCCAGCTGAAGAAATTACACCAGGCATGAATGGGCATTTTTGATTGGCAGAAGTAAGCAAGAGTCGGTCAGACTGCTATGAAATTGCAGAGAAAAGAAATCTCTACAGCAATGACTGATAACCACCCTATGCTGGTCATAAACCTTTTGAGAGCCAAGCTAATAAAGTGTCAGATCATCACCTTCATCATGATGAATGAATAGCAGTGAAAGACCATGTGTCTGTTGAACATGAATTTTACTTTAAATTGTGAAACCGCCACCTCAGACCTTATTATTGTCATGGAGTGGTGTTGAACTTGCCCATTATGTTGGGTAAGGCACCGGGTGAGCCCTATGTTGGGGGTGTCACCTAGCTTGCCTTAATGGGCTCACCTGATCCTTACCCAACATAATCGACTGGGGAAATTGATCATTCCATAGTAGATTATCAAGATCATATGTGAAATATGCAGTCTGCATTTATGAAGGGCAGGGGGTGGTGTATGGGGGGTACCTGCCGGCATTGATAAAAAAACTGTTGGCCTGTCAAATGACAAAAAAAACTGGAGTCTAGGAGAGTGTCACAAAGGGCGAGCTTTGCCAATGCCTGATTTTGCAAGCCCTCGCAGCAATGTTTGTACTTCTGAACAAAGGCTTAGACTACCCCCACTAAGACTCTTTCCAGCAGCTTGGTCTTTGTTTTTCTCCAAGCACGTCCACGAATCCTCACTGGCTGTAGAATCTGGGACACTTCCTGTAGGTCGCGGTGAGTAGGTTGTGCACCACGATCGTCCATTTGAACCAGCCAAAGCCATAATAGCTTGTGCCTGCAATCCACATTTACAAAACTGACATGTAGGACTGATAGATAGGAGGATTTTTTTGCAGAAAGCAATGATGAAACTATTAGCACAAACCCAGTGAACAAGTCCCTCTTCACTCTCCACAGGATCATACATGTATGTAGCTCTCATCAGAAGGCGTATTACAAGAAGTCACCAAAGAAGCACAATGTAGGAGGATTGTGTGTGGGTGCTCACCTTCTCAGGAGGGATATCATCATATACATGTGCTTGGCCTCCATAGAATATTGTGAGCTGACGGCTTGTTGGAGATGCAACTTGGTGCCTGTCAGACAAAACACACTGCCAGATGAATCAGTTTCTGATGATGACACTCCAACATTTCACAAGGCTGCTGCTATTCAATGCAAACAAACACTCTCCATACCCATGGCACTGCTGACAACAAACATAGCCGCCTTATGGTAGTAGTTACCTACCCTGATGGTAGCATGGAGCCTCCACTGCGACTGGACGCCTTCAGTCGCTGGGGTGTTGAAGGAGGTGGTCCACTTGATCCAGTTGCAGCAGCAGCAGCAGCAGCAGGGGCAGCTGAGTCATGGAGAAGTCCTGCACTACTGAGGAGGCCAACAAGAGATGACCTTGTTTTCAGTCCTGTGCGAGAACCCTCATCTTCAGCTACTACTTGGTGCCCAATCTGAGGACTGTTTTCCTTGGGAGGAGGAGGAGGAGGTGTGGCAACCGCTGCTACAGTTTCTGTAAATGCACTTCCGTGGCCTATACCTCCTCTCATGGGGAGAAGCCCTGGGCTACTACTGAAAGGTGGTTTTGAGCATTCTGTTTTCTTGCGCTGCTGCTGCTGCCGGTTGGAAACATCAAGTTTCAAGTTTTGCTGATACCAAGTGGGACTTTTTGAAGGATGTCGTGGGGGTTGCATAGAGAGATGCAAATCACTAGCAGATGGTGGACTCTCTCTATGGTCAACAACCTTCTCATTCTTTTGCTTGTCAATCCGAGCTGTCTGTCAAAACAATGCACATATTAGAAAAAGCCCAAACTCCAGCATGCCACTCTGAAACAGAAGATAGGTCAAAAAGAACTGAATATATCTTTAGAAGTACCACGAATTGTAGCCTGAAAAAATGTTAGTAGCACTTCACTGATTACCTTTTGACAGCGAGAACTCTCAAGAGCTTCTACTAGGCGATCCTGCAGTGACTCTCTGCCACCAGGAGACTCTCTCTTTTTTGCCAATTTGCTGCCATCCAAAGCTGGCTTGTAGAATGCACTCTTGATCCCATGGTGCTGAAGTGCTCCTGCCTTGCTCTGCTGCCAACGTGCTGTAGGGGGGGGGGACGGGGGGGCAAGAAAAATCAGCCATGCCCAGAATCAGTCTTTTGCCTCCAAAGTCAAAATAGTGAACTAGGAAATGAGCAATGCTCTGAATCACAGGAAGCAGAAATAGAGGGAAATTGTTGCACCTTGTTCTGAGGAGCTAGGCAGCGCCAAGCCAAAAGGAGCAGAGACAAAGTCAGGAGAATGTCTGGTCTCTGACGGACCCAATTTTCCACGAGAAGTTGTGGGGGGTGCAGCAGCAGAGGTTTCAGGATCAACTTCAACCTTGAGACTGGGACCACCACCACTAGAAGAAACTCTTAACATATCTGAAGACGGAAACTCTGCTGGTGGTGGTTGGGCCTCACCCATATGATGATTAAGGCCAAGGAAATCCCGAAGCATGGGTTGTTGGTCTTTTTCAGCCATGAGCAGAGTCATTGTGGACAGCAGCTAGGCGATGATTTAAACAAGCTCATTGTGCATCTCTTATTCATACCTGATGACACAAAAATCACAAAGCAGGAAAAGACTGGTGAGTTGAGATCCTGGTGGGCACAATGACACACAGAAAGGACAGGGATTACTACATTGTGCATGCTCAGAAATGTGTAGCTTCAGACAGATAGCACCACCAACAGGTAAAAGCAGAAAGATGGGAGAAAATTTGCTCCTGAATTATGTAAGGAACCTGTTCTCTCTATCTCAAAATTTGGTTGCCATGACCATTGCTGAAGGGGCAACAACAACACTCCTGACCCAAAATTCTCATCAAGCATAAGAGTCTGAGAAAGATTTAGGAACCTGGAACTCCCATCTCTTCTACTCAGATCTCAAAAGCTTTGCAACACATTTGCATGATGATGTTGTTCTCCTCTCAAAGCATGAACAGAGCTGCAGCTGCTGCTTCTCATTCATCTCTGCTCAAGCTGTTTTTTACTCACTGCATTTTTCCAATGGCTGAAGTGTCTCCAAAGACCTTGCCTCTGTGCCAAATAAACCAACAACCTTTTCAAAACATTGAGACATATTTTCCTTCTGGGAACTTTCTTTGCAGAAACACATTACATTCCCATAACCCCCTTGCGCCACCAACCAACCAAGGACCTCTCCACTTCGTCATGGATTAAGGACAAAAAACTAGGGAGACATAGAGACTTCATGCAACAAAAGCTTTTTTGTGCAACAAGAATAAATGAATGTGTTCTCATCTCCAGCAACATAGAAAATACTTCTTATATATCTCGAGAGAGCGCACCTCAGCTTTCAATCCTCTAGTAGAAAGATATCTCTTGCTTGACCCAAGCTTCTAAGGACCATGGGGGGCTACTACACCGGCGGATCTTCAATCCATTTAGAATCAGAAAAAAGCTGGAAACAAGTATGGAAATTCTTGTGTTGAAGCTCTAGTCGTTCAAGGGATGTATCTATCGGGCTTACTTGGATCAGCCGATGTAGGTATATAAAGAAACCCTCGTCCACGATGGAGTCGACCCTAGAACATGTCCAACATGGACTAGTACTTGATCGCAGTTCCAGTAGTCAGATGGAAACACTTCCCGGCCTGCCCGCTTCTCTGGACTTCCTTCCAAGTTATCATCAGACTTCTTCGCAAAACCCGAGACGCACTTGTTTCAGAAGCTTTAGATGGGATGCTGCAAAGGTGCAAATCGCTAAACCTCGGATACGACACACAGGAAAGAAAACAAATCACGGGGATATTTTTTTCTCGACAAAATCAGCTTCACAAGCCTTACAACCTGCCTGAGCTCTATATATCACAGAACCTTTCGATAGCGGAATCACACACGCACACTCACACAAATATATAAACCAGCAAGACGCCAGAAACAAAACTTGGAGGTCACACAGATCGCAAAACAAAAGTCTGTTGGAAAAAGGTACTCGGCAAACAGAAGCTCAAAACTGCTTCAAAGACTCAAAAACTAAACAGAAGAGAAGAGTCCGAGGAGGAACACACAGCTAACAGCACAAGAAGAAGGAGGAAAAACAAAACAAAAGAATACAATACCAAACTAAACTAAACTAAAGGAAAAATTAGAAAGACACGAAGACAAATCCCTTCGTTCGTTGGCCCGTAGCAAAGAACGTCCCGGTGGCAACAAAAGGAAATGAATGGAATCGAATTTCCGGCCTAATCAACAACGCTGGTTTTCACGGCCGTGCGGCCGATTCAATTTGTTCAGTTGCGGCCGGAGAAGGAGCTGCAAAGCTGGTCGCAACTTGCAACGGAACAAAAGGTGAACAGGAAGCTTCCAAAACCACCTTCTTCCGATGAGCCTAAAAACAACACCCGAAGAAAAAACACGCCACCCTAATGGTGCCAAAAACACTCACTCGCAAACGCGAAGACAAACGAGGGAGGCACGCGCGAGGAGGGGAGAAGAAGGCCGAGGATGAGGAGGAAAAGGCGAGACGGAGATGACAACGGGCGAAGAAACACCGGCCGTCGTGTCACAGGCCGTTATACTATAGGCGTTTGACTACTACCGCATTACACAAAGCCCCATGGATGGACGAATACGTACATCCTCCACCATCCCCATTTTTTAAAAATTCTTGTATTTCCTCTTTTCCATTCGATTGCACACCTTTTTTTTATGAAAAAAAGACTAACGAAAGGCCACGCTGAGACACAACAACCCCATAGGCCTCTCCTATAAAACAAAGGAAAACGGAAAAAAAGAAAAAACCTAAAAAAGTAAAAAAACCAAAGGGAAAAACCTACTGAACCAAATTAAGATAGTTGAATAAGGATTGGATGAATGAAGGAGCGAAAGGATGGATGGATGGAGGCATTTTGCTGATTTTTGTATTGATTAAATATATTATTATTTCATTGGATGGGGAAGGGCTCAAGAAAAGGGGGGGTTGTATTAAGTTATTATTATTATTATTATTATTTGCCATTTCTCAATAGCCTACGATTGGGAAACTCCAGAGTTTCCAGACTGAAGTGGCAGATGCACAGACCCCATGTGCAACAAACATTAAGTGTGTCAAAGTTTGGCAGAAGAAGAAGGGGGTTGGGGGGTGGGGGATGCGCTTTACATTCATAAGAATTATTATTACACACCACCATCTCCAAAATATAAATAATAGCAGTTGACAAATTTTCTGACCTATAATTAGCTGTCCAGTTGTGTGATAAATAATTCCCAAGCTCCCAATTATGGCCTCCTTCTCCTCCCTCCTCCTCCTCTAGGTATATATTATATATATGTATGTATTATGGAATGCACATAAGGGGTGTGAAGGACCCACCGAAAGAGGAGGAAAAATAATAATAATTTTAAATAATTGATTAATTAATTAAAAAAATTGTTGGTACGTAATGTTGGGATTAAATAATAACTTCTTGGCCGTCTTGACAACCTAGGGTTGCCTCCTAGTGGATGGGGGTTGCCTTGGGTGAGTGGGTTGGTGAAAGGGGGAGGGGCTAGTGGGAGGAGGAGGAGGAGGAGGAGGAGGAGGGCCACCCTTCAGCACTCACCCACCACTACCCTTCACAAAGCCCCCCCCCTTACCCTTGAAGATGTTTTGTTTCCAGAGAAGTTTCTCAATGGAAATTTCGGAACTAGTTGCTAGTACGTAAACAAACGTAATAAATGAATGATGGATCAGATACTCTCCCAAAAACTCCATAAATTGTGGGTCAACTTGGTAACATTAGGAAGGTCCATATGTAAGGGGTGAATTCGTCAACCCAATCTCTATTATTTTTCTATTAGAATGTGATTTTTTTGTATAAAGGTATGTAGCAAGCTGGCAAAAGGTGGGGTCACTTTTGTCTATTTACCCTCAATCTTGTCTTTTCATAAGAGGAAAGCATATGAAGAGAGAGAGAGAGAAAGAGAGAATTCTCTCCCTTACCCCAAGTGTTTTTATAGGGGCAAATTTTTTTTTTTCACCTAATAGAAATAGTTTGTCATTTTTATGAACTCAAAAACTCCCCTAACAAAAGCACCTTGTGAAATAACTAATAGGATACACGCTTCCTTTTGGACATGGCCACTTTTTTTTTTTTCCTTCGATTTTCTTTGGAGACGAGGAAAGGGAAAAGGTCCCAAAATCAGGTTGGGTCAGGTGGGCCACTATTTCTTCTTGTTGAACAAGTTGGCATAAGGCGGTGTGAATGTTTTCATAGTATTTTAGGTATTGCAGTTCATTTTTAATGGGAAACCTAAATTAAAATAAGAGAGGAAAAGACCCCCTCCCCCCCCCCCCCCAAAAGAAAATGAAAAAGAAAAAAAGAAAAAGAGAGACCCCACAAAAAGAGTGGCAAGCCAAATGCACACGCACTTGAACAAGAGCCCACATTGTTAAAAAAAAATAAATTAATTAAATCTCAAACAAAACAAAACAGACCCAACTCCAAAGAGAGCTCAGCTTTATTTGGAAAATATGACGGATGGCAGTTCGTATTTGTCTCCCTCAAGACCGAGCGAAAGCCAAGCCAATCCGGAACCACCCACTTCTGCATTCAAACAAACTTAATCAAGTTGGTGACGAGTGTCAGCCCTACCCTCTCCAAGTTGCCAATCCCTTCCTTCCTCGGCCGATACAACACGTAACAAGTTTTACTTTATTGAGGATTTTATATAATTGTACCCCTGGTTTGACCATAACTTTTACGGGTCATGAGAGTTTCTAAGGAAGCTTCAGCAGTTCACATCTGGAAGGTGCACTCGGTTTGCAGCTTTGTTGGTGGCCGCCATCCCATGTAGTTTCTGAACACGTTCTAAAACAAAAAAAATTTATTGTGATTTTTCCGGTTCCGTTTTTTTGTCATCCTTTAGGGGGGGGGGGGGGGGGGGGGACCCAAAGTGAATATTATACCATTTCTTCTAGATTCCCATAGGAAGAATAGATGAATAGCTTGATGGATGGATAGATGGATGGAAAAGTTACATAAATGGGAGTATTGTTAGTACAGGACTTGCAAGTGTGACACGTTCTCCTTTTCTTTAAAATTATTGGGATGCAATTTAATCCATAGGATCTCTCTATCCCATTCTTCTAATGATGGGATGACCAACAAAAGAATGGATGGATGAATGAAAAAGTTACATGGATGGGAGTGTTGTTAGTTCACCACTTGCAAGTGCGACACGACCCTCTTTTTAGAAATTATTTGGATGCACTATTTAATTCAAAGTATCTATCTATCCCATGAGCTCCCTTCTTCTGATATATTTCTGTTTCATATTAATTAATTGGGGGTGCCTCACAAGTTCAATTTATTTTTACTTTTTTGCAATGAGTTGATTGGATCGCTCCAAAAAAAAGTTGAAACTATGGAGGCTCCCCAAAACAGAAGATTCTATGGAAAGATGGAGTGCCTCCCCTTTGGCCCACCTATATAGGTGAGAAGGGGAGGACTTTGGACAAAACATCTGGGATTGAAGTGAGGTGCTATTGGGAACACATTGGGAACTTAGGGAACATACTAAGAACCTGATGACAACCAATTAGGAACTTGAAGGGAACATTTTGGGAACAAAGGAAAAAAGAAAAAAAATCTGTCTCTCTCCCCCCACCCCCGCACCCAACCCATCCACCCACCCAAAACATTAAAGAAAAAAAATCAAGGCACTTTGAGTGCATGCTGAGCCTTCTCATTGGCTGCATGAAATTTCTATTTCCAAAACTGTTCATCACCATTTTTTGCCTGGGCTAATACCCCCATTATAAAGGGGGGTATTTATTTATAATGATATATGACCAAAAAAAGAATAAATTATAATTGGGATGCAATTTAATCGAGAGCATCTATATCATGAGCTGAGCTTCTTCTAGTGATGACCAACACCCCCCCTCCCCCCAAAAGAAAAAAGGCTCTAAGTATCAAACCAGACTCTTTGAATGGTCTTAAGTTAATTGTGCATATGTATAGGTTTCTTCAATAATTGCTGATGTTAACAAACAAATGCCAAGGATTTTGGGGTTGATGGGTGGGTCTCCTTGTCGTGTAGGAAAAGCAAAAGAAAAGAAAGCAAGATTCTCTTAGCTCAGAACGCAATAGAAATTTATCTATTGCCCACTCTACCTATTGGGCTAATTAGCCACATTTTGTCATTTTGGTGTGTTAAATAACATGGTTCTATCATACTACAATTTGTTATAATTCCAGGATGTGGTAACATCGCACATTAAAAAAGTGGCAAATTGAACCCACATACAGTTCCAAATTGACCATTCAAGTCCTAGTCTGGTTTGTTGTTGACACTTGGTGATTTATTGTGGCAATAATCTTGGTCATCACAAAATGGAAGTTTAGAGTATAATTTGCAAAATTTGGATGCTCAAATCGCAGTTTCCTAGTACAACTGGTTTACTCTTTGTCATCACTTCTAAATTTTGTTGGACGATGGTGTTTTCTTATACAAGTATGTTCCATGATCATTTGATCAATCTATCTCTTTCGATTTGCACCAAGGGTTTTTGTCCCCAATTCAAAACTTCTGAATTGTGGGAGCAAATAGTATGGATTTTAATCAATGTTCGAAATGTTATTCACTCTGTAACCCTTATTTGTCGTCCATTGATTTACTTGTTCATTTGTGGGTGCATCCAGAATTTACATTCATATATTGTGAAGACCATGTTTGATTCACTTATCCCACCAAAAATTACTGCATATTTCCACACCTGAAGATGGTACATACTGTAGTTAAAGCGACAATAGTTCCTCTTAAGGGATGAAAAGGGTAGTCTGGGACATTTCATAGATCTGCAACTTGACTTGCTCTTTGTTAACACCTACTAGTAGAGCATCCCCAGCTGTGCTCAGTATGTGATCTCCTACAAAAATATTTCTCACCTCCAACTTTAGTTATTTCTTTTTTTTGCAACACCACACATGAAACTGATTTGAGACTGCAATAGGCGGGGGGGGGACTACTAATAGCAAACCACCTGGAGCAATCATTAAGATTGGCCAATCAGAAACAGGGAGAAGTAGTCAGATCATATTTATTACTAGTGTGTGCCCAGTGCATAATGCACAGGTGTGTTATTTCAACAATGTTTGATTCATGTTTTTGGTTTTTTAAAAAAACTTTTATCTTTTCAAACAACCTTCGGTCCCCCCCCCCCCCTCACCTCTGTCCTTTGCATTTCTCACTCCGGTTCTTTATCCCGTCGACCCCCCCCCCCCCTCGCTCAGTCCTTCGCTTTTCCTCGTCCAATGTTAATGTGCAGGTCACACACTGGTCACTGCTTGGATGCTCTTAGTGAGTGCATCTCCCACCAATGCTCAGTTTGTGACCCTGCAAAATTATTTCTCACGTTTCAATTACTAACTTTTATGGTTGCACCCCACCCATAAAACTAAAACTGAAACTGGGACTGCAAGTAGGTAGCAGACTACTAAGAGCAACCCACGAGGATCAATCAAACTATCTAACCAATCAGAAACAGGGAGCAGTCAAATAAATACGATTGGACTGTCTCTGCCAGTTTTTCAGGCTCCCAGCAGCCTTCCAGGGAATTCACTCCATTTGACTGATGAACCTCATCCAATATAGCAGTGTCTGATACTGAGCGTTAGTGGAGATGCTCTTAGATCTTTATGTCTTATCCTCCCTAACTAGTTTGAACCCCGTGCCTGATGCACAGGTGTGTGTGTATTTGATGGTACATATTACAAAATTACAACTACAAACTAAATTTCCAGAACCTCTCTACATACCACATTGCTAGGTTCTTTTTGGGGGAATTTATTTTCATTGTTTCAACCTGAAATTTATTTTTTCTACACATTCTAACATTTTTTGTGAAAAGGAATGGCCCTAATCGCCAAATTTAGAAAAAATAATTTAAATTTGTCAAATACATATAAAACATAAATATTCTTAAATGTTTTATTCACTGTCATTTATATGGTCTATAGCCTAATTTGGCTAAATCCTCTTTGTGGGATAACTAATCACAAAAATTGAAAAAAAGCAAACCCTTTTTTTTTCAAATTCCTTAGGTAGGTGCAATGGTGAGGATCCCCAGCTTTAATACAGCAGCTTTTTTTTTTTTGGCGAAATTTCGCCAACTGGGGACAAAAAAAACCCAGTGCGACCTCTAGGAAGGAACTTTAAAAAAGAACTTTCAGAACGTTCGCCATATTTTTCAGGAAAAAAAAAAGAAAAAAAAAGAAGAATTTGCCAGATTTAGACAGTGAGTTCACGTAGCTCGCCTAGATTTAGGCAGGATTGCAGAAAAAACTCTATTGTCCGCCTAGGACAGTCGCCATTTAATGTAAATGGATGGATGAAGGGATGAATGGATGGATGATGGGATGGATGGAAAGATGGAAAGTTTCATTGACGTCCTTTACTATATGTAATTATCTAATCCGGATGCTGAAGTATCACCATGGTCCATGAGACTCTGTGTGCAACAAACTTTGTATTTTATCTAGCTTTTGAAATATATGACAATTGAAAGAAAAAAAAAGGAGGGGCATAACTTTATAAAATATATGACTATTGTCATTAATCAAAATTTTACGATTGGGAAATTGTATGATGATTTTTCATTTACAAATGAGCTTTGGAAATGTATGCCAAACTTCAATGAGCATCCAAAAAATATGACAATTCCACCAACAATTTAGCTTTGGAAATGTTTGCCAATTTCATTTAGCTTTTGTCAATGTATGATGATCGCATTAACAAATTTAACAGGTGGTCTTGGCATCTTGGTTTTTAAGGTTTTGGCCATCACACCATCTAGACCAACTTCAATCCATAATTTCCCCTTCCTCTCCATCCCAGGGCCCTCACCCTCTTCCCTATCTTTTTCCTTTTAAAATTACTTTTGAAAATATTAAATTCTAGAAATAAGAGGCATGCAAAGGAAAACAACCTGCCAATTTTTTTCTCTTATTTTTTCCAAAAGATTTTGTTAAGTAGCAAAGAATCTCATCATCTTTGATCTCAAGCTGATCATATAATAATTTTGGAAACTTCCTAGGTTGATGAACAAGTGACATCACGGGCCGTACCCAAAAATTCCTTGAGCTTTGTTGCCATTGAACTTCCTGAGAAGCTTCAAACCAAGTGCAAAGCTTCAAATACTCAACGAACTTGCAAGTGGTTTTTAAGTTTTAAACTTGAGTTTGTCCTTTCATCACAAACAAGGGGAACTTTGCAAGTGGTTTTAAGTTGGGATTGTGTCGTATTTCAACGTCACCTCGTGCAACATGCAATCTCACCATCTAGAGTAAAGAGATGTTTCAGGAATTTTTATTTTATGCTAGGGATGGGTCCCCTCCCTCACTCCTCACATGGCATTTTCAAAGTGTCCAAATGTGCACCCAGCACTCCAATTCTACACTCAAGTTAGGAGAAAACACAATCTTGTGGAAACTAATAACAATGTGATAAACATACCCTCACTAATTTTGTTGCAAAGTATTGACAAAAAAAACAGAAGAACAAAGCTGAATTCCACTTCCTATGTTGTTGGCATTGCCTACTAAGGCCCTTAAGGATATTGTGTTTAGATTCATTATAGAGTATGATAGCTTAAGGGATTTTGGCCCCTAGGTAATGGGTCTATTTTTTATATGAGGATTTTTGAAAGATGATATTTTGGCTTGTGTTGAAACTTGAGATTAGTTATAGATAATATGATCTTGAAGGATTTTGATTTCTTTTAGAGGATTTTTTGAAGATTATATTTTTGCATGGTGAAATATTTGAGTTTCCATAATTCTTCTTCTTTTGCCTTAAGATACTATTTAATGTAAATGGCAAGGCCACAATGTTGACACACCCCTTGTTTTGGGTAGCTATAAAGTATTAGAGAGTGGAATGTATATGGCGGATTCCGCCATGTTATCATGCCATCGATGAGCCCACTATGATGTGCTCACTTGGCAGAATTCACTGTATACAGCTTGCTCTTTGGTATTAAAAGGTAGGGAACACCTTGGGAACAAGGAGACCTAGTAAGGGAACGTGGCATAATTTGCCAGCTGCATGACCAGAAGGGGGGCTGATTCTGCAGAATTCAAGAGTCTAAAATACGACAGAATAATCCGGCTGCTGCCTTTAATGTATAAAGAGTGAAAAATAAAAAGGGTTCCCAATGTTGCTCTTTCTTAACCCATAGTTTTGGACAAGAAATTGGGCAGAAGAAGGAAAAAAAAAAAGAGACTAAAAAAGGAAAGCAAGAACTGCCCAAAAGTCAGAACTTACTACCAATGAGACAATTTGGTGGCAAAACTAGTAAATGGCTACCATCATTATTGGCAATAGCAACTATGACCAACTTGAATGAATGATCAATATTATTAAATGCAGTATTTTCTCTTTAATTTCTGATTTGGCAAAAGTGGCAAATTTATGTCCAACAAAAAACTTAAACATTGGAACAAATCACACACATTTTCCAATTTTTTGCAGATTTTTTTTCACTACTATATAGGAAAAATTCACCACAACAAAATCAATAGTATTTGCAATTTATATTTTGAACCACCATTGATTTTGAGGAATACATTCAAATATCCTTGGGATATAGAGCCACACACAATGTTGTGTTGGGCGTGTTATGGAACTAGTTATGCATTATGCATGCAAATCCATCAATTACAAACCCATTATAAACCTATAAGTAGTTTTAGGGTCTCATTTTGGACCCTTTTTTTCCACAAAAAAAAAGGGGGTGGAATCATGGTGGTCTGTTGATTCCAATATTTGGGATTGATACTCATGGAGTATAACATTATCAGTCTTGGGCAGTTATCAAAAAAAAAAAAAGATCCTAAAACCATGGTTCTCAAAAAATTCAATGAATTGGTTCTAATACATAAGCGTAATTTCCAAAAATTGGAAAAACAAAACAAATAACAACTAGTTTTTTTCTCATCTTTTTCCAATAACTGATTTGAACTAATTTAAACATAATCCACAAAATCAAACACTTGCCCAACAATATAAAATACAATACAAATATCAAGCATATCTAGAATGTTTGTTCATGGGAATCAATAGCAAAAACACTTCATATTTGAACAATTGAAGAAATATCCTAGTGTGTTTGAAGGGTGCCTCATATTGATGAATATCTCTACTATAAAAGAAGAGGGATTTCATGGCTACTCCTTTAAAATGGAGGGTACTTATGAATATTTAAGTTGAAATTATAAAATAAATGTCTAATATTTTAGAATTTGGGCTTTATTTTATTATCATTTACTACAATTTGAGCAATTTTGTAACCCAATTTTTGTTTGTTATTTTCACAAATTTTTTTTAAAAACCCTAAACTTGATTTTCATTAAAAAAACAAAAAAATAAAAAAAATTCTAGATTTGTATTATTCTTGACTGACACCAAAATAATTTCATTTGTTTGTGCATTTTTTTCAATTTTTTTTTGGAGTAGGCAAACATTGGTGATTTTTTAAATTAAAAAACACATGTTACACTTCTTTTTTGGGGGTAAAGTTTTGCTACTTGGTGAAAAAAGTAGGCAACACAAATCTTACAAAAGATTTTTTTGAATTTTTTTTTAATTGCCATATTTAGACCATAAGTCCTAGAATCTTTTCAAAACATAGTAGGTTCATCCTATATTTTTGTAATGTCCTCAGTAACCTATAGCCAAATTTGGTTAAGTCCTTTTGTAGATGATTGCCAACTTGCTTCACAAAATCAAACATCATGTTTGCGTGGGTATTAAAAATGTCACCAAACCCATTATAGTCATCAATAGCAAATTTTAATCTCATAACCACTCTTTTTAAAAACTCAAATAATTAATTTTTATTTACAATTTGTTATTTTTCAAAAGATGCAACTTTCCATGTAATGGCTTTGCCTTTTATTTTAAGACCAAACAAAATCATCAGATATGATGAAATCATGTGACATGCATAATTAATTTGTTTACCATTTGTCCCAAAAAAAATCAAATTTTCTTATTCAAAAATTTCCCTTGGTTATGCATTTTTCAAATAGATTCTTTCACCAAACTTGGTCAACCAATAATTTTTCTAATGTATATACAATTACATCTAAAAAACAACTTTGAAAAGAAACCCTAACAAAAAGAAATGTAGCATTGAACAAATGATTCAAAATAGTTGTCTATATTTTATATAATATAAACCATCAAAATTCTCGAAAACAATTCATAGATTCAATTATGAATTGCAAACATATTTGTAACAACACTTTTAGAATAACAAACAATGTGGGAAAATGCAACAATGACTTCCAATAATTATCTATGATTGCAATTAAATTCATAAGGAAAAGAAGGACAAAGAAATCCAACAACTCACCTATGAATCGTAATAACTGACCAAATTAGCAACATGTGAAAATAAAAGGAATTATGTGAATTGTTAATAGAAATATGATGATATGAAATAAAAGAGATTGGAAATATGATTCGACTTTGAAACCAAACTAAATGAATTAAATTGAAATGTATTGAAAGTATGGAAATTCAAGGTGTAAAAAATTAATGTTTGGAAACTCAATGTTTAAAATTGTTTGTCAATGAGACATTCATTGCAACTAACTGTCACCTACAAAATGTTGTTTATTTTGTCATAGGTCCTCCAATGTCTAATGCTTTAGATGACTTGGTTGATGTGTCAACACCCACTACCATAACTAGATTCAAAAAGATGGGTCAACAATTGTATTGAACCTTATAATCTCTTGCATTTGGTATTATTACTCTTGTTTCCATATTCTATCTACAACAAGCTTCCTTGCAAGTTATTTTGCTTCAAAAAAATAATTACAAGAAGAACCAAATACCTTGCCATCACAATTGCCATGTTCTTTCATCATGGGAGCCATCATATAACAATGATTCTTTTGCATTTATTTGAATGCTTTACATCCAAGACAATTGGTTTATAAGTTCATCAACTCCACAATATGAGATTTAAACTTCCTTGGTTACCAATTTTAGGTATATCATACATGCAAGAATTGTAGCACAAATCATATTCAAATCTATGATGAAGAAAGGAACATCATCCTCCTCTACTTGTAATGGTTAGATGCAACAACATAAATGCCTAATAACAACAAAAAAAAATTTAAGCATTTTCAAGCTCCAACTCAATATTTAACAACACCTTCTCCCATCTTCACATTACCATGAATTCTACAATTGCCAAACAAAGTCATCCACACAACCACGTGTGGTTTATCAAGCATCACCTTGATTGATCATGTTTTCAATACACCTCTACAACCAACACAACCAAGAAGGTTGACCATGTAGGTGTAACAATCCAATTTTGGTAAAACCATGTAGACTATGATCACTACAACATAATAGTGCATGTGTCATCATCTACCAAACTTGCATGGCAACAAATTGATAAAATACAAACAAAAAATATATGGTTGGTTGTACACCTTTTTCACACATGTTGGAAATGTTTAAAAACTTCTTTACCTTGGTCCTTTCATGGCACATCTTCCCAAGTATAACATTCCAAGTGACCACATTTTGACAAGGCTTCTTGTCGAACATTCTCAAAACATCCTCCATGCTCCCAAACTTTGCATAAATGTTACCAAATTAAGATTTGTTATGGTAAAATTGTTGTAATTAATTTTATGTTGCCATTCTAAAGGTTGGCTTAGGTGGTCACCTTAATGCCACCAATATTGTTGTAAGCCCTTGTAATTCATAAGAACTTCCAGGTCTAGGTTAGATTGATGTTGTTACATTGTTTTATAATATCTACTTTGTTATCAATTTGACATTTGTTTAATTCATTTTATTTTGTAGCCAATTCTTACAACATTGGGAATAATTATTGATTTGTTAACATTTAAGCTCTCAAACTTCTATTATTGGTATAAGTTTGGTTGTTGGGTGTAAATGTGGTCTCTAATGGCTTGCAGTGTTGCCTCATTAGGATATGATCACATGGAATTGCTTGGCATGTTTTTCATTTTGATGTATTTTGAATGTGTTAGATGTTGCGAGCACCCAAAATGCCCAAAGAATTACAATGTTGAAATGAAATGTTTATGGTTGTCTCTTTTTATTTGTCCAAAACCATGAGTGTATGTAGATTATTTGTGCATGGTCAAATATGTTAAAATTTTGGCTTATTCTTTGGAAAATGAAAATTGCAAAAATAATTAGGATTGTAGTATGTTCAAATCCTCCAACAATTTCAAATGAAGGTTGGGTTATATTAAAGTTTCTTGTGGAGTGAAAAAAATTCAATGGTTATATATGACATTAATAAACACAATTGCAATGATTGTTAGTGAAAAAGTAAGCATCTTCTAAGAGCAACCATTTATGTGGGAGTTTTTGGGCAAAAGTTGATACATTTGGACATTATGGAAACATATTGTGTCCAAATGATTCAAAAAGGGTAAGATCATTATTTTACATATTCTGAAAAAAACTTTTGTGCCATGTGGGTTTTAAAACTTGTAATTGAAAGCCTACTTGTATTATTTAAAATTTCATGTGTGAAGGCACGTTTTCTAATTTTTTGTTCCCCAACCAAAGAAGTCATGGATGTTCTACTAAAGAGGGCTAAAAAGCTATTGGTATGCCTTTTCAATATCTCTTCCTATCAATTGGTTTAACCATAAGAACTTCCCTACATTATATTCATCAACATTGATCAATAAGAGATGACCTAAACATTAACTTGACGTGCATTGGAATGGGTGAATATTTGTGTTTGGATATCACTATAGATAACACCAATAGGATGCAAATGAACTCAAATGAGCCAAAATTGATGTCAAAACATCAATTTTTTTGCAATTTTTGTTACATTTGTTTATGTGGTGCCACTTTAATGGCATGTGAATCATGGAAAGTTGTGCTTATTGAATAATATGGATATTGAAAAATATAAAATGAATAAATAAAAATTCCAATATCAAAGTTTGGTTTGAATAAATGATGTTTAACAACTTCATTCAATAACACTACTTTCATAAATGGCCCCTTAATTTTCATAATACAATTTATTTCATCTTCAATAAAAATTTATAGTATTATGGTATTATTAGACACATTTAAAATGCATTCAAATTTCCATATTTTTTAATTTTATGTTTATCAACAAATAAGGTTTTTAAAAAGTTCATGAGTTTTTTTAACATGTAAATGTGATGCCAACTATGTATGGACATGTATATGTTGTTTAAAGAATACATGCAGACATAAACATGTAAATGTGATGTAGTTTTGACATGTATATGTTGTTTAAACAAAACTTGTAGCTTCTAACATTAAAAATTAAACTTGAAAGTGTTAACACATTTTGGTATGATTTGAAATTATAACAATTTTTCAAGATGAAACACAAAATCTGGCAAAATTTGTGCACTTTCAAAAATTCGTATTTCTCCAAATTTGATTATGAAAAAACATATGACATATTGGGGCAACTATAAATAAAATAATTCAAAAATTCAAAACATTTCATTTGAAAATTTCTCTTTAGGAAAACATGGTTTTTGGGGAAAAAAACACCCCAAAAAGGACAATAGTCCTAAATGCAAAGTAAAAACATTGGCTTGTTGAATGTCATTTAGACCCAACACTAAAGAGTTATGGCACACAAAAAATGTGCAACATAATCTGCAACGAGAACATCAATGGATCAATAGAGCTCAAGCTATTGCATTGCATTAATTGGGTTCATTATAGCGTTCCCTTTTATCATATATATCAACTACGTGTGTGATTTTTCTAAACCCCATCATACATGTATTATAAAGGTCTTATGTGTTGGTACATGGCAAATTGCTTCAACATTCTTTCATCATTTGCAAGTTTGAATAATCTATGTACTTATATAATAATGATAATTATAGAAATTTGTCTTGTCCAAACCTTGAATTTATTGGGTTCTATAAGGATTTCAAATAGATGAATATTTGGTATGAAATAATGTATGGAGGTTTATTAACTTCACTTTTGAAAGGTCTTTGCATCAATTGGATGGTTAAGGTGGGAGAAAGTGGTCCATGACCCATTTAATCATCTTCCATTATCCTTGGATGGAATTTATAACCCAAATAACATGGAAGCATATGCCAATTAATTATGTGGTAAAGGAGGAGAAGGGTGACTCTTTAAAAGGGGAATCAAATGGCACCCGTTGCATCGAAACAAACTTTGATGTGGATGACAAGGAGTGGAATAATATTCTAATTAATTAATCAAAATGGTCAATTGTCCTAGTAAAATAAAAAAGAATTACCTTTCTTTACATGTATGAGGATTTTTTTTAAAAAAATGTACTATGTTTGGCAAATCCAATACATGTCAAACTCCTGGGCATTTAAAACCTTGCATTGAGGTCTAGCAATTGGTCTAGTCATAGCAACTTTCTTACATTGTGAAATTTTGAAAACCTTTTGTAGTGTAGATGAGCCTAGATAGGATGTAATTCACAAAATAATGGGTCCTTTCATTTGCTACTTTATTTTCCATAAGGTACCCATTACACATTAAGTAGTAAGTAAAGGTCTTACATAAATCTAAACAATTGATTTAAGTCCTTAAAGTTTATAAGCATTCTTGACTAGGCCAAAGTTGAACTTTGTAGGTGTTTTTGTTCAATTGGAAGTCAAAGTGGAACCCGCAATCTTTGCTACCTCCTATCATCAACATGTGTATGCATACTAAAAAATGGATCTACTATCTATTGGTGATAGCTTATAAGTAAAAGGCTTGTGTTGAAATGAGTAAATGATGTTTAAAGTTAGGTGTTGAAAGCCATAGGTGTCCAAAGATGATTGAGGTCCAAAACAACAATGTTTGGCAACACACCTTGTTGCATTTTTCAATATACTTCAAGTGCCTTTTGTCCTAGTTGATGTTTCACACGTCCCAAGATCATGGTAGTCTAAGTGACCAAAATTCAAATTTGCATCTTGTGGAACATACTTCAAATATCCTCCATGCTCCCACATGTTGCATAGATGTAAACAAGCGTACACCCTTCAAAGACATTAGACTCACAACCCCTTTGAATGAATTATTCATGAACATGTTTGTCATCTTCAAATGTTCCCAAAACAACACATCTTAATAACTTGAACAAAAATAAATTTGTTAGGATTCATCACATTTGTTGGAAAGCTACATCATTGCCTTAGGTTGTGCATCCTTCACATATTTTGCAAGTTTTTCATTCAATATAAAAATGTTCAATTGCATTATGCTTAGTGCCATTGTAACCATCTTTATTCCCAACCATGGTGGGTTTCATTGGTGTTCAAGTTATAGGCTTTTTTGTATCTTCTTATGTGTGATCCAAATACCTTTCATTACCCTCCAACCAAAAATCTAAACCAAGATCATTGGGCATGTATTTTCCACAACCTAAACATAGATGCGTCATAAGAACAAATAAAGTTTCGTTTACCTTCTCTACCAACATCCCTATATAAATAGTTGGAAATTTTGTTATGAAATCAATATCCATATTGAAGAAATATTTCTAGTAATGGTTGATCACTCAACATGGTCAAACACCATTGAAAAATCCCCAAAAAATGGAATTAACCTAATTGTTGTACCAAAATTTCAAAGCCATCCAAATCTTAACATAGAGCTAAATGTTCATTACTTGATGTAGAGGTTACCTCACACTTTTCCCTCGTATGCTTCTTGCAACAATATATTCCCTTATGTTGTTGATAGTAAATTATTTTTTGAAACCATAGAGCCATGATAAACATTGAATATAAGTCACAAACCACCACCTCCTTCAAACATTTATCATTCTACTCAAATTTGGTGGCAATGCATGAACAACAAATACCTTGATGTCTTCAAACAAAAAAATGCTTCTCAATATTCATATGTTTTATCTTCCTCCAAGCCATGCAATGATCTATCTCCCCAATCATCATCATCATCACTTCTAGCTTTGTGGACATATGAATTAAGTTTATTACACCATCAATTTCTTTTGCCAAAATTCATGGTTCCTCTTCAAGTCTTCACATGAAACCTTGAAATTTGCAATTGCAAATCCTTCAATGTTAGAAAATGTATTTTTATTTGTGAATGCAATTCCTTTTTCAATGTTGGAAATGACATAGCAAAAACGCTAAAATTTGATAAAAAGATTTTTAAAAACTGATTTTATTATTAAAAAAACCTCAACCTTTTGAAGAAATGAAAGCTCCAACATGAAGTGGCTAATTCCACTTTGGCTAAATTGTTATAGCTTTAGTTACATGTTATTGTGTCCATGATTTTCAAAATTGGGTGATGTGAAACATTACCATGTTGTTGCCCTAGGGACATTACTAATTAACTTGTTTGTTGTCATCTTTCGCTTTTATAACACCCCTTGTAGTAATGTCATGTGTGAGGAAATTGGGACATACTGTACTCCTTGATTGGATTCAACAACAAATTGCCAAATAATTACTCAAATTTTAATTCTCAACTTTAGCACTTGGTTTTCGAATTTTGAATTTTTGACAAACGATGGTTATAAAAAAATAAATATTATGACTTCAAGTTTATGGGATAATCTAATGTGTTTAGATTATCTCAATTTTAGGTCATTGAAGTTTAAGGTCTATGGTTCAAACCTAACAAAATTTTAATTTTATAATTTTTTTGGCACAAGTAATAAATAAATTTTCAATTATTTAGCAATATGAAGAATAATTTAATTTATGCCGAAATTGTTCAAGTTCTACAATAGATTGTCATTGTTGTTGCCCATCCCCAATCAATTTCAATTCTTCTTTATTTTTATCTATCTATATTTCTTTTTCGGATAATCTTTTTTGTTGTGCTAAAATTGTACCACAAATTTCTTTGGAAAAAAAATTATGCTTACATTTATCACATGCACAAATACATTGGATGTAATTTTTTGTTGCACAATTTTGCTGAAAACTCTTTTTCTTTTTGTAAATTACAACCTAACAAACTATTTTAATGACCAATTTTTCATTATTCAATGTAACCATTGTTAATTGTGATAGCAACAAACAAACAACATGCAACCCAAGTTCATCCACAAATTAATTAATCGTGGAAACACACCTTGAAAAAAATAGCAACAAAAAAAATGAACCCAACTAAAGAACCCAAATAATTTATTGCATGACCCACAACCTACATTTTTTACCATTTTTAAGGTTTTCCCCTTTTCCACCTACCTCTTTTTTTTAAAATTGACCCAAATAACACAAGCCAAATTGGTGTGCTTAAAATTACATCCAACAAAAATGACATTACACAAGAACACATGTCAATTCAAATTAGTTATGAAATGAGCAAAAAAATAATTCCCGAATCTTGCACACATGCATGATCTTTTCCTTATAGGCATAACGAATAAACAAAAAAACCTTACTAGAAATTGGTGGTTCTTTGTGGGTTATTTCATGACAATTGCAAACACTTTAAACTTTAAAAGTAATAAGCAAAACTACATTTTTTTGCTTCTAAGTTTTTTCAAACACACATAACCAATGGTTCTTGGATGTCAATTTTTTTTTAAATGGGAAACATGGGCTATTAACAAACCAAACACTTGCACAACATTGAGAAGTGCCAATTTAGGTAATTATTATTTTTAGAAAACTATCAAGTCATTTTTCCAAAGGGTCAAAGGAACCAACCTTCCTTTTGAAAAAAAATTCAAAATCTTAGCTATTCACCAAAAATATAAAATTTCCCCAAATTTATTTGAAGGTAGTATTCATAGAGTCAGTTCTCACATTTTTCACATACTTATTTTCTAAGTAACAAATTCTTATCAAAATTTTGATTAATTTTTAAATATTTTTTTTTAACATTTAAACAATATGGGAAAAAAATACATTGCTAAGTATAATAGAATCAAATAAAAACACTGCATAAACATATAATAAATAATCATGTCTCCATTACTTCATCCCTTTTAAATGAACTTTCAAACTTCTTTAATTTTCTTTTAAGCTTAGATCAATTTCCATTAACTTCATTAAGTTAAAAGGCATGATTTACAATCAATATTATAATCATTTAACCAAATTCTTCTCACAAATATCATAGCACCTTTTTAGATTTGGCATTCAAATGTCGAATAATTTTTATTAAAAACATTCAACTTAAGTAATAAAAAAATAATTTACTGAATTTCAACAATTAAAAAATATATTAGGTAAGTTTTTTGGACTTTGATCCTTTACCATAATGGGACTTTTTACCCAAAAAAATCCCTCATTTGTACTTTCCTAATTTTTTTTTTAAACAAATAATTTTTAGAAAATTTGGCATTTAAAAAAGAATTATTGTTTAACATGAAAATGTACTAAGATAATTTAAATTCAAAGTTGTCTAATTGGAGGTGAAATTTGTTTAAATTGATGAATATTTCAACAACGGAATTTTTTTTCCATTTCAATTTCAGATCTCACCAATCTTGTTATTTGACAATTGATTCAACCAATTGTGAACCATATAGACTTGTGTTTAGCCCACGAATGTAAAAGGAAACTTAATGTCTTTCACATCCACATGATATCATTTAAAACTCTTAAATTATGTATTGACAAGTGTTATGATTGGCTCAATGTGTTGGAATCTGTCTCAAAAAAATCTACATTGTAATCCCCACCATTTTGTCCATTTATAACATCACCCCTACATTGAAATAATGGACGCAAATGATGGTAAAATTTAACCAACATAGGAAGAAATGATTTCCTATCTTATTCGTATATTATTGCCACACATTGTTCACAACTAGTGCATGAAAACATTGTATGAAAGATTTTACATTTAGGATCCAATGTTAATACTTATTTCAAATGGAAAGGAAAGAAATTAAGGACACAACACATTTGTCTCATGATGTTACAACCTAGGAGGTATTAAATTAATATTAATTATTGAATTGTTATTCATCATATTTCTTACTAAGGGTGGAAGGTCCATTTCCCTCAATTTCAAGTTCATCATTATGATTCAGGGGGGACATTGAATGTAAAGTTTGGGATTTATGTGCATCAAACTTTTTGGGGGGTATTAAATAATTATCGAACCAATTTTTTATCACCCTATTATTATTATTTCTTTATTTATATACATATCAAAGCCACCTTGTATTAATTATAAACGATTTTTCTAGATCATTACACACCCTATATTATAATTGGATTGATTATTTGAATAAAATATACCTTATTTTAAACTAATTAACTTCTAATTTTTACCCAACAATCGATATATTACACCCTATATTTTTACTCACATATTTTCTACCTTTTTTTACTAGTGTCCCTCCTCTTCGCCGAACATTATGATAGAATGCAACGTATCATTTAACAATCAATGCCCATGAGAATGGTTCAAGACACAAGTTAACATGTTAAGAGAAGAGAATCCCCAATAATTTGAGAAATATGCCATGTGAAAAGGAGCAACATGTTCATGAATTTTGACAACAATTTTTGTAATGTAACACGAAGCAATGACTTCTTGATTAATGTTTGCCTTGTGTTACTAAACTTGTGACTACTAAACTAGAAAGTACAAAGAATTTGTAGTTCAAGTAAAGATAAAGTGAATTTTGTAATTTTATTTACTTCATAATGTCAAAATTGTAAAAAACTAATGATTGTCATCTATCACTTGTGGTTTGTCCTTTGTCCATAATTTATTTCTTTCTTTGTTGATTATTTTTGTAACATCCGCAAAAATACATTTGCATTTTGCACACCACTTGTGGGCATATATCACAAGGTTGTAGAATAAACAATCTAATGTTGCAATTAAAAAATTGGAAGAAAAGACGAAAATTTATAGGTGAATCTTGGAGAAGAAGTTTTAACAAATTTTATCATACATGCATAACCATAAAAGATCACTAAATAATAATACAATTCAAGAATATTGCAATTTCAATGTTAAAAAAAAAACTCTATAACCCAAAATCAACCTATACATTGACCTTGGAATTGTCTAGCATAAGAGCTTAAAACTAACCCTTTACTTTTAAACCAATGAACAACATAAAACTTAAAGTTGTCAATTGTGGAACTATTATAATACCTAAGTGGCTTCAACGCACAAGTGCCAAATAATTTTTTTATTTTAAACTTTAAGATTTTCCATGTGAGTTTTTAATTTTGGACTTTTCGACATATAAGGAATTTGCATATTAAATTTTAACTTAAATTCATAGTTCCCTTATTATCCTTGTGGTCATTGTGTTCATAAATAATGCGCTTATTTATATTAGGCCACTGTTTGATTTTAAATTCTTGTAAATTAATTTTTTGGAAATTTCAAGAATGGGCTTATAGATTTTTCAAAAAATTCTGCAAAATAAAAAGTAATCTAATTTATGCTGAAGCCACCCATTTATTGTGATAGTAGTTTAAAAAATTGAATTTAACCTCAAAACTAACATGCTTTAGTTTTGAAGATATTCTTAAATTTGGAATTGTTGTACATTTTTATGTCAACACCTACAACTTGTTTCCTCTACTAATGGGGACCTAACGAACAACTAAACTAACACACATGATAGACCCAATGGGTCATCCATTTTAATTTAAGTTATGGATTGAGACTTGATGGTTCCTTGAAATACCCCAACTTGACCAATCATGGCATTGATGAATTTTCTTGGGCATAGACTTGAATCAATACAAGTTCAAATCCAATTTGTTTTCTTGAATTATTTGTCAAAATTAAACAATTATGCAAATCTACCTATGTAAATTTTATAAAAACATAGATCTCAAACCTTTGTAAACTTTATCGTGCATTATTGCATATTAACAAGTTTTTTAAAAAATGCATGCCCAAAATAAAAATTTCCTCTAAACCTAAAACTTCACAATTCAAAACACATTTCAAAGTTGTAGTCATAATGTTTATATTTTGAATTGTCATCCTTTACCTAGATGTGCAATTATTGTTTTTTGATCCATATTGATCCAACAAATATGTCAAATTTGTGGCAAATTTTTCTTCTATAGCTTTAAATGTTTCAAATAATCCCATGGTGACATGTTTGTGCTACCACTCAATTCATAAAAAAATGATAACGAAGGGGGAAAAATCATGTGCCCATGTAAACATCTATAAATCACTGTTGCAAATTAAATCATGTTAAAAATATCAAAATATATAATTGTTCTATCTTTTAGACCAAGTAAGATAACAATTCTTAAACATTTTGTCTTCACCAAAAAAAAACATTATTGGACACAAATTTCCCATAAACTAAAAAAAACAAGTTGTTTTTTTAATGTAAATAAGCCTTCAGACAAAATTCTTTTTGGTGTAGATATTTTTTGAATGGCTATATCACATCAAAGAAATCTAAAATTGTAGATGACAACATATTTAACCTTTTTTTGTTAATTATCTTTCCATTGTTTCTTTCAATGGACCAATTCTTTTTTCTTGAAACATATTTTACGATTGATGTGTGTTTTGCATCCACATTTGTTTTCAATTTTTTTTATAAATATTACTTTTGTTCTAGGGTTGGATGGATCAATTTCATTATTATAACGTAATATAGAATGCATTATTTTGTCACATTCACTTCAAATTTATTATTGTTATTTGTGCATGTAATTCTCGAAGGATTAATTATTCCCCATTTTTTTACTACAAACTAGGGAGTGTTCAAACCTTCTTTCCACAAATCCATTCTATGTTGCATTTTCATTATATTTTCAATTCCATTTGATTGCTCCATATTATTTGTTTGATCGTATTATTGGATAAAGGTCAAGAATTGAAATAAAGTTATATTTTGTCTAACTATATGATTATTTAAGGTTTTTTGACAATTAAAATCAAAACATTTATAAAGAAAAATATATATATGCTTGCTCAATAATCATTCTTTTTTTTCTCCCAACTTCAAAATCAATGCAAATAGGCATGCAAATGGAAATATATCAAGTATGAGATATGAAGTGTGTGCTTGAAGAAGTATGAAAAAATACAACAAATTTTGTTGTGAACAAAAAAAACGAAACAAAAACAAAAGACAAATAACACAATTGGTAGTTATACAATGAATGAACAAAAGCCAATTCGCTTCAATTATGAAACAAAACAACATAATCAAATAAACAATGAATTAAAACAAGGAAACTTAACCAAGTTGGAGCTCAAAGGTAAGAAAAATTCACACTTCACACTTGTAGAAAAGTGAGAAGGTGCAAAGTACAAGTAGCACAAGAGGATAATTAGACTAATTAAAGGAGAGCCAAGGTGCAAGCATGGTGTTTAGAGCTGAAAAAAAACTCAAGTTAAACAATAGGACGATAACAAAACAATGAGATATGAGTGAGTATAAATGGTAATTGAATGCAAAATGAGGATTTAACAAAAGGAACGTAAAAGGAAAATCAAATAGAAAAAGGAAAGTTGAGCAACAAGAGAAGAGCCGAATAGTTGGAGGATAACATAATCGTCAATGTACAAAACAAACAATAAAAAACACAAAACACAAAACACAATTATAAAATACAAGGGCAACAACAATAAAACAAAAACATAAGAACAATAGAAAATGTGAAGCGCAAGCACAAGCATGTGGTTTTCTATTAAGACCATATGATTCTATCCATAGAAACATGCATTCAATGTTAATTTCTCACTTGCCACAAACCCTAACCCTAATCAACTTAACTATAGATATTAAATCCCTAGAGCCAATAATTGGAATCAAAGGTTAATTTTCTAACCTACCTTGGTTTCAATTTTGGAGAAAGTAAGACCTTGTGTAATTTTCAAGGCTTCAATTCCCTAATGGGAACATCAATTTCCAAAATTAAAATGATAATCATGGTGTAATCATAGTAACACGTACCACAACAAGTGTAACTAGTGCTTGATGTTCCATGTTATTGAAAATCTAATTTAATTTCATGTTGAATTTGTAGGATTTTCTTATATGATAACATTCATAAAACATATCATGGGAACTTGTGAATAAATTTGAAATTAATCGAATGAATAAAAAATGTAAAAAAACATTGTAACAAGTGTTTTTAAATAGTAAAATGACATGTTTAATAACTTTTTTTTTTCTAAATGACATATTTTGACAAATTTTTAATGCAAGGTTTATCAAAGTATTATAAAGAAAATTATCATGCTTTTTAAAAAAAAAATTGAAGACTTTTAAAAAATATTCTAAGAATACTTCCTCAAAAGTAAGCACAAAAGCAATTAAAAAGTAGGTAGGTGTGGCTCATGTTATCCCATTTGTACCTTCATAGGTATTCAATTTCAACATCAACTTGAACCTTTGGGTAGTTTTCAACCATTTTGTGAAACCTACCCAATATTAATAAATATCAATGTGTGCGATTATTTGAATTTATGAATAACCATTATTTTAAAGTTTTTACGTATTTCATAAAAACATCGATTTTTTTTGTCTTCAAAGGACTTTCCATATTTTGGTTATTACAAAAACTTCGAAAAACCAATTTTTTCATCCAAAAATTAAGAAAAAATTTGCCATTTCATAGCATTGATGTTTGATATTTTTCAAAATATTGAAAATTATGAATATATATATATATATATATATATATATATATGTATTTGAATTTATTCTTTGATTGTTTGAAAACCAAGGTTACAAAATTCAATAATGTTTTTGGTTTGGAGTATGAAACCTTGGAGTTCCAAGTCTTTATAATTTAAAGTTAAATTGGTGCCATATAAATAGCATTAACACAAGAGCCAAACCATGGAACTAACCTTTTGTTAAAACCATAATCGAAACCTTGAAAAAATAAAATGATTATGGTAACATTCTTCAAAAACCTAAACAAGTTTAACTTTTTTTGAAAAGTTGACAAGTACGGTAAACTTTATAGGTCGTTGATCAATTTAAAATAAATTGTAGACCTCTGTCCTTACCTTACCCTACCTTGTGATTAATTTCAACATAAATTAATTAACAATTAAGATGTTAAAAGTGTTTTCTAGGTTTATCTAAAGTCTATGATTTCAAGTCTCATATAGGTGTGCACTTAATTTTTGAAAAGACACATTTGGACTTAATTACATGTCAGAAGACGCACTGTTCATGTTTGGTCACGTCTATTTTTCTTTAAGAGGTATGGAAAGAGGGAGGGAGGCAAGAAGAAAAAGGTTGAAAGAAATGATAATAATGCTTTTAATGCTACTTAAATATTGATGTAGATCATCAAGTTGAAGCCTAGTTATTCCCTTGCTTAAGATTTTCCAAAGAGATCCTCATGCAATTTTGGGTTGTAAAATTGGACATAAGAAGAAGAGCAAGTTGTAGTGAGGGTGGATGTTTGTGGTGATTTGTGGGTAGGGAATGAAGTGAGTTGGAGATGCCATGGTCAAAATGATGTTGAATTGTTGTAGAATTTGTAGAGTAAAATCTTTCTTTCTTTGATTTTCATGCAAGCGAGTGCTTATTCAATTCATGTTGCAATGATGTTTTTGTGGTTGTGTGGAGAAAATCAAACATATTGCCACAAAAGCTTTGCACCTTTTGGAATCTTGGTGGATTGGAAGAGGTATTCTTGAGAAAGTATGTTGAATTGGGGTTTGAGATGGGTAGAGCATGGCATCCTTTTGTCACCAAAGGCGACAACAACCATATTGTCCAAAATTGATCTCAAGCTATTTGTGCATGAAGGTGGTTTGCCATATGAAGATGTTCCTCAAGTCATAGGTGTTAGTTCTATCATCCTTTGATTATCCTTGAATTCAATCCTGCAAACTCTTTGTGAAAAGCTTCAATGGAAAGAAATATTCTTCAAGTTGTTTCCCTTGCAACACAAGGAATGGCATTTTCATTGCATTGAAAGAATGTCTTGTCATGTTTTTTTAGTAGTGAGGAATGTTGTGATTTTCTTTATAAGGAGGAATGTTGTGTTTTATTTCTTGTAGTGAAAAATATCATGTTTTATTTTCTTGTTGTGAGAAATGTCATGTTTTCTTGCAATGTTGCATTATTTTTGTAGCAAGGAATCTTTAGAGTGAAGAATGTTGGTTTAAAACAAATTTGGGTCTGTAAGGTTTGGAGCGACCATTTTAGCACCACACATGGTAAGTTGCTAAAATCATGTATCATCAATGCGGGGCATCATGAGTGACAATCATGTTTGTGCCATTTGAAAAAATTAAATTAAGGAAACATTTGTTCGAGGTCCTTACCCTGTTGTGCACCATCTTTTTTGTTGGTGGAAGTGCAAGTTTATTATGAAGTTAAATTGTGTTGCCACCAACATCTATCCATAACAAATCATTAGCAAAAGATTTTGTTTAACTAATATGGTGAAGAATGAGTAAATTTTCTTAAGCCCCAATGTTACACACACACACACACACATATATGTTGAAGGTTTATCTTTTGATGGGGTGCAACATGGCTACTATCTATCGATGCTAGTTAATCACCTGAAACCTGGTATGAGTGTCTTGGATGTCGGCTTTGGCTCATGCTATTTAATGGCTATGTTTGCCTTCATGGTTTATGTGACTCTTCTTCCCTTTTCCCCTTCATCCCATTTGTGGTAGCAATGAGAGGAAATTATGAACGGATGAAAATTTGAGTAACCATGGCAATACCAAAAAAAGTTCTTTAATGCTTTTATTATTATAAAAAATGGTAATCATGTGATTTTATATATATTTAGGGTTTTCCATGTTCTAGGTGGGTGAAACAAGATGGACAATTGAAAGGTGTCCTTGTACACCAAGTGATTTCATTAGATTTTGAAAGAATTAATTGGTTTTAGTAAATGGGAATTAGTTCGAAAGTAATGAATTCACTGGCCTAGTGAATGGGGATTAATGAATTGCACCCACATTTTGTAGTAGTGTGGGGTTGAGCACATCCTTGAGCTTGTTGATCATTCTATTGTTGTTATCCAGTAAACACCTACTAGATCTTTTTTTAACAAGGGTCATCTCAACATCTATGGTATTTGATGAATATTTGAGCACTAATAACATTGTCTGATGTGCATTAGACATCAAAAGTTGTTGTCATCAATGCAACGATTGATTATTACATCTTTTTACTATTATTTTATAACACCTCTAGAATCTTACACTATAAGTTTGGCCAAATATAAACTATGGGCTTTTTCACTTTTGAACATATGGAAAATATAGCACAATGGATTTTCAAGCTAGCAAAATCAATTAGATTATTTTTTAAGTTTTATTCTATATCTTCGATTAGTATTATGTCCCATAAATTTGTTGTGTTCTCTTGTTGCTAAAATGGGTATTTAAGTCATATTTTGTTGAATGGTTATTTTGTAATTCTTAGGTAGATATTATCGAACTTTATTAAATAGGAGTTTATTTCTTTACTACTTACTTACAGGAATGTGACCAAATTTTGATAATTGTTAGTTTGCAATGGTTGATGGAAAGCTAGGATATGTGAGAGGACCATATGATGTCATTTGTGTTGGAGCTACTATTGTAGGTCTAAAAACTCCGCCTATCACTATTTATAAACATATAGTCCAAACCAAATTGTTTGGCCCAATATCTACTTATATAATATCCTTGGGTGGTCGTCCTTTCCATCCATCCGTCCCATCATTCGTCCATCCAAGTTCCTCATTGTGGAAGAAGATGATGGAACGTACGGGAGGAGGACGACGACTCATGGCGACGACAACAATTTATCCACATGTTCATGTGATCCTGTTAGCACACTTTGTTTTAGCATTGCGAACTTGTTTTTGTGTGGTCTGCAGGAATTTAGCAGAGCGAGCGATGGAGGGCCAGCAACAATAGAAACCAAATGGAGGCACGAAGAAAAAAGGTACCAGTCCGAAGCTGCCGAAGAGGGGAGACATCTTATGGGGGATCGTCACACCAAAGGAGCTAAAAATAAGAGATGAACAATTTTAAAGCAGTACGTGGAAGCGCCTAGAGGGAAGTGGTCAAGGAAGCTTACCTTTGGCTGAAAACCATGTCCCTCATTGCAGATGGTTACATTGGTTGCAAACTCGCAGAAAATGCCAAAGTCAGCAAATGAAAAAGATGATTTCATGGTTGCTTTCCTGAGTTTCTTCAAAGCTTGCAGTTTCACATGGGTGTAGGTATCAAGCCAGCTATAGAAATTCATATTATATCTCTGTTGTGATCTGATATCGCTTTATTCTTCTTTTGTTGTTTGTCAATTTCTCTCCATTTATTTATTTATTTATTTTGTTGCCTATCGGAAGAAGATAGTGAACTTTGTTGGTTTTCTTTTTTGCGTCTTGTAGATCGGTTCTTGCAGCGCTTACTAGTGGAAAAGCCATAGAGGTGGCATGTTACGCTTTCTTTTCAGCAGCAGCAGTGCCGGCTGAGTTGCAAACGCTTCGTGATGCATCACCGGTAAGAGCCGTGCTGAAGGAGCATTGGTTGATTCTCTGTTTGCACATGCAATGATGTTTTATTTAGGCCACTGGCATCAACCTTAAGGACTTAGGAGAGGGCTTTCTGAGAGATGAAAATTTATTGTATTTTTTTTCCAGATTGCATATTGTTTGTTGTGGTAGTTATTTCGTAATTTTCGTCTTTTTTTTTTGGCTCTGGTAATAAGAGGAAAGAAGAACAGGAAGAAGAGTCTCAGTAGCTGCAATTTTTCTAAAAAGCAGAGTCCAATTTAACAACTGACATTACTCAAGGCACACCAATGTTTCTGCTTCAAGACCACGCCACTTGAAGATCCTTGGCTTAGATAAGCACTTGAAGATCTCTGACAAGTTTGCAAATGAATTTCTGAATTTCTCAAGTTGTTCCTTCAGTTGCAGTGCTTCACAAGACTGCAAAGCAGTACAACACCATAATCCAGTCATTTACGCATGTATGTATTCGTGCGCATCATGTCTGTCCGTTTGGTCATCCTCCTTGGGGGTAAGGGTTATCACGCCCTTCATAAACGCATTTCAAAAAAAGAAAGCTTGGAATCTGCCCAAATCCTCCACAAATCTCAACGATTTCAAAACCTGTTTCTTTTCTCCTCAAAATGTGGCGATTTCAAAAGTTTTTTTTTCCCCCTCCTGGAAATGTGGCGATTTAGTTTTTTTTTGTGGAAATTTTCCAAAATGCTCGTTTCACCATGTATGTTTTCATGGGGGACTTTTTAGCGGATTTTCATCACAAAAAAATAAAAATAAAAATAAAATTAGATGCTTTGCGCCTTTGCGTGTGTCTCTCTTGGTTTAAAAAAATCGGGGGACTTCACAGTGTCCAAAGGTCATGGGTACCCATTAGTCTAGTATATTATCTATCTCTCGACGTTTTTCTATTTTTGACACACACTTTATTGATGAAACATAATTGCTAGATGCACTAGTGAATCGACTCAAGCCTAGTGGCCATGTGGTGACTCCAATTGGAACATCCTCCCATGTTTGGTTTTTTTTAGTTTTTCATAAGTTATCTTATTTTATTATGGTCACACAAGCTACTCAATATTGTTGATGAGGACTTCATGTCAATAAATCCTTTTGATGTTCTATTGATTGATTAATATCATTGTTTAGGGCATTTTGTTTAATCACAGAAGAGGTTCTATTCAATGTGGATGGTCTTGAGACATTCACATTACCACTTGTATGAGGAAGAATCAACCCCCCTTTCATTCTATCAAATCCTCCTTGGCATTCTTTTAAAAAGTTCTTGTCACCAATTCAATCAACTCCCCTACTTTCAAAGCTTTTTCTTGCTCCAATACACAAGAGAGTTTATTTTGTAAAATTAATAAGAAATTAGAATGCTTCAATGTGTGTTAAGAAATAAACAATGTAAGATTTGCAAAGAAAGAATTCCATAAAACCATCCACATGATGACTGTTGTTTTTGCTTGGTGAGTTCCAAGCTTTAGGTGAATGCGATGGTTGATAAAAAAAAAAATTAAAGAAAATCTATGCAATTTCATGGGGGATGGTTTTGGATTTTTTGATTGTTGAATAACCAAAAACTTTGCTTTTTATCTTTGGAAAGAAAAATGTAGTGATGGTGCGTTTCAAATGCCCCATGAATTTTTCTTTGAAAAACTATGTCCAATGTATCAACACTAGACTTTTCTTTTGATCTTATTTGTGATTGAAATGAATGTAACACCTCTGGATGTAAAATGGCAATCGAGAGGGTTAGCATTGAAATATTTTTCTACCACATTGGAAGAAGAGGAGTCAATTGAAGGCTATTGTATATAGATATATTTGTGAAAAAAAGGTTATGTGTGCACTTTTTTTTTCAATCATCTTACCTTTAGCAAAGTGAAGTCTTAGTGACCAAGGGTATCACAATTAACATCAACAAAATCCTATGGACTTATTATGTACATAAACAATCTTTCTCAAGTTTGAGTATCTTAATTATTAGTCCTTGAAGGCATCAAAGACCATATATGAACATCGTGGATAGAAGCACACCAATAATGAGATTCAATTTGGAGAACAATGTAGGCCATCAAATAGCACTTTGCAATGCACCAACATTTATAGGTAGATAGGAAAGTTTGTGGAGGATGCATTTGTAAAATATCAAGAGAATGAACACTTCATCTACCATATGTTTTGTGTTTCACATCTATGTTTGGAAAGTTAATTGCATTTTTGTGAATGTGGAGATGTGAGTGAATGTTGCACTTGGATGATGATTAAGGAATATTTAAAGGTTTTTTGAAGTTTAAACATTAATCTAGAGGGGTAATGTGAATGGGTATTGTTGATGTGAAGAGGAATGGGAGAATTCCAAAATGTAAACATTAACATTGTACATGCAACTGAAGAGTGATCGTGTTGCTTTGGAATTAGAAAAATTACATCTATTTGTTCAGCAAGTGACCTCCTTACGTTGTGAGTTTGCACTACATCCATCGTTTGAGGTCGAGAGTAGGGAGTTGGGTAATTTCATCACATTTTGGTGAATTTTTTTGTTATTAATCAACATCAAATAATGTATCAAAAAATTAGATGACATGCCACAACACCTTTGAAGTTGGGGTCTAGGTGTTAATAAAGAAAAATTAGTACTCAAGATTGAAAATGAAAATATGTAAAAGATTTTCCTAGATACACAAATAACCCACCGTGTTTCCCTTTTGACACTAGCGACTTGTTAATATTAATATTTTCTTTACGTTAATGGGTTGGAAGATTTTAGTCATTTGTATTCCTTGTTGACTTTGTGTACTCTAAAAGTGTATAATTTTTTTTTATACACCTTTAGTTTTTCCTTTTTACTTTAAAGGGGATGTAGAGCTGGGGTGCATTCTAGAGACTGTGATAAAAAGTTATAGTCAATAGGGAAAAAATGTCAATGTATTGAGAATGTTAATGATTTACTTTAGGGTTATGAAAATGACATCACAATCAAAATGGAAGCACTTTCCATTCTTTGTATATGTTTTTACTCCCATTGTTCATTGATTGTTCATTCTTTGATGTAGTCAATGTTTTCAACACATTAAAGCAAACTCTTTCACCCATAAAAATTATAATTAAAAAAAAATGTGCTTATCAAACTCTTTGCAATCTAAAAAAAATTATAACACAAAATGTGTTTCCATAATTTTGGATACCTACATACTTAGTACCCTAATGTATTGTATTTATGCAATCTTTTTTTTGTGAACGGAGAGAAAAAGAAAGAGACATTTAACCAAATTGTGCATTAAACAATTGCATTTTGCTTGTAGCTTAATGACCAATTATCCATGAGGATTCTCATTTAGTTTTTTTGTGTGGCTATTGCAATACTTAAACATGTATAATGAAATTGTTCAATCAAAGATGTTATAAATAAACTTGATAATTCTTCAATCCCAACTGCATCCAACATATGAAATGAGAGAGCATAAGCTTGTGAACTCCACATCCTGTTTCATGCATGCATATTTTTCAATGTCAAATTTGGGTTTGATTATGGGTTAATGTTTTTGTGACTTTCTAGATATAAGTTTATCATTGATAGTTTCTTTAGTGAAGGTTAATTGCTAGCTGTTTTAAAGCTTTAGATGGATTTGTAGCAAATTGACTATGACCTTTAGTTTTACAAACATGAAATTCCTTTTTTTCCACTTTCAATAGTGAATAAACATTAGTGGAATAAATGTATCAAATGACTATGTGCATTTAATGTTATGTGTTTTTGGTTTTTTATAAACGTTTTTTGTTGGATGCATTGTTTTCAAATTATTAATTGAACATTTGTGTAGGATCAAATGTCAAAAAAATTCTTAGACTTTACCTTAGGCTAAATAGGAAGTAATTGCAATCTAGATATTTTTAGAGGCATATGAAATCATCTACCCTTTTTAAACTCCCTCTGCAAAATGTAGTGTGAAATGGGTTTTTGTAGGGCTTTGTAAACTTTCTAGGGTAGATGGAATGTAGATGCACAATTTGTTTTGTATCCATGCACCCACTCTTGATGCAAACATGATATACAAAACTCATGTTGGATTAATGCAATTTGGCCATAAAATGCTAATTCACCTTTTTTGCTAAAAAATAACTACCCAATATATGATTTTATTGTTAATATTCATGTTGTAACTTTGAACCTAACATGACCACTTTAGTGTGCAAAGACTCACCACATGTCCCCTTGCTGATTTGAATTAAAACCAATTTTGTTCAAAATCATTAAATTTCTTTTTTCAAATCCTATAAAATAGTGGAATCATTTTAATTGTAGATAACTCTTCATCTCACAAAAAAACATTTACCTTTAAATTAGTCTCAATGCCAATAGTGAAAGATTGAAGGAGGAAACAAAGACCTCCAAGGCTCCATTTATCAATACCCTACCCTTTAAGCACCATAATGAGGTCTCCCAAAATAGTTTACTTGGCAACATAGAGTTTGCTAGAGTTGCTTTCAACACCGAACCTTTAAATATGATGGGCTCCTTGTATATAGACATGAGGAGTGCCCCCAACATGCAAAATACTATGCCCAAAATTGCAATGTGCCCATTCCATTGCTTATATCTAACCTCCTTTGTTTTGAAAAATGTACAATGATCCTATAAATCTTATGCACTTTGTGAGTTCTCTTAGTAATTTCATTGGGACGGTAAAACTCCATGTGAAATATGAATCTAACATTTGTAGAAAAGAACAATTGCACACATTTTTACACAAGATAATTTAACAAGATCCTAGAACAAGACAAAGTTGATGAGGACTACAACTTGACATTAATTGACAAGAAAAATCCAATTGTAGAAGTTCAATTCATCATGAACATGTAGTGAACATGTTGTTAGAAAACCTAAATCACTTGATGATCAAAACGAAAAAAAACTATTAACCTCGACTTGTTTGAGCTCATTGCGTGCTTTTACAACAACTTTCCTAATTTACACACACATTCCATCATGCACATTGATAACATTTATTTCTCATGACATTGACTCTATTGAATTCAAGGACCATCTTCCAACACATGCATTATAAACTCCTGATTTCTTATGTGATCATCTATGTATTAATCAAAAAGAGGCCCACAAATACCAATAAGTCAGTCTTACAAGAATTACCTTTTAGCATTGCACTTCACATAGAGAACATTTTGAGTTCTTGAGTTAGAACAAACACTAACCTTTTTCACTACGTCATCATCAATAACTATTATGTGAATATGAATTTATTCACCATAATTATACTAGTTGAATTTTTCAATTATTAAAAAAATTGATTTTCTTTTTATACAATTGTTTGCATCGTGCATTACACCATATACAAATATATAATTTACTTAAAAAAAAATCAAAGGAAAATAAAATGCAAATAAAATTATTATTTTTAATCACGAGATTCTTGAATTGGCATTAAATAACCTTTGATTAATTTAGAGCTTTTTCCCCCGGTCATAGGGTTCTAATAAGAAATTCAGATACAACCTTACTTAATTTGTTAATAATTCTAGATTGGCAAATGTGAAAACACAATAATTGTTGCATCCATGTGTCTTTAAGTCAAAACACCTAGAACTTGTAATTACTCAAAATTTCATAAATCTCCATATAGAAGTGA
The DNA here is from genome assembly GCA_963921925.1 of Sphagnum tenellum. Lineage (NCBI taxonomy): Eukaryota > Viridiplantae > Streptophyta > Sphagnopsida > Sphagnales > Sphagnaceae > Sphagnum > Sphagnum tenellum. Next base: position 6,122,563 of record OY998146.1, read on the forward strand.
TTTCACAAATATGTACAAAAAAATAAAAATAAAGATAAAAATAAAATGAAATTATAAATACCAAAAAATTGAAATAACACAACACTTGGAGCCATAGCACACTTGGTCATTAATCCTACAATCTCATCATCTTAAAAATTTAATAATAATAACTCTAAATATTAGTGTGTCAAAAGTGAAAACCGGGACCGGGGGTTCTCTTCAAAATGAAAAAACTGGCCAATACTGGTCTGTTCCTATTTCTGATAACCGTCCAAACACTGGGAAAGAAGAAGAACCCCCCTCTTCTCCCAAATCCATTTTGCGGCGATTTCGTTGTTTTGTCGATTCTCCGTCCGTGTCGCGCGCCTCGGCCTACATCCCTGCGCAGACTTGCTCGCTCCGTCTCTGCGGTGCGCATAGCGCTGCACGCAGGGGTACGTACGTCTCAAAACGCGCTTTCTATCTCCGTTTGTTTCTCATCTCATTGCATGCCTTTTTTCGCCCCCTTTCTTCATCATGTTATCGCATGTCAATCCCAGCAGCAGTTTGAATGTGGTTCATTTTTGGGTTCATAGCAATGTTATAGTTTGCTGCAGTTCATCGCTCTTCTTCTTCTTTGTTGTCGCTCACCTTTCACTGCCAGCGCTTTAACCTAGGGTTTCTGTTTTCGACTGCAGTTTGTTTGTTTGTTTTTTTCTTTTTTCCGCTTTGGCGGATGTCTATTGTTATATATTGTCGGGTTTTTTCGTTTTTCTTTTTTTTTTGTTGTGGTGTAGAGGAATGTCTTTCTTTTCTTGGTGCTTTTGGTGATGCACGAACGACACGCGGCAATGATACCCTGATGCCTGGGGAGAGAAGCCTGGGGGGTGGGAGAGAGGAGGAGAGGTTTTCGGTTTGGTGTCGTTGTGTACGGGGTTTTTGTATCCGTGGCGACTAGGGTTTATCGATAGACTCTGCTGTATTGGTGATTTCTGCTGGAGTTTTTCTTGGATTGCTGTCTGCGGGTAGTGAGCGAGACTAATGCGTTTTGGCTATGTGTAGGAAGCATGATGGATAAAGGCAAGAAGGCGAAGCTGGATGACGAGGAAGGTTCTGAACTGGACACAGAGTTGGTGATGGCCATTGAGAAGCTACAAGAAGTTCAGGATGAACTGGAACGGGTCAGTTTGTTTTCTCTAATCTTCAGCCCCTCCTCCTTCATCATGGATACAAAAGGAAACTGTTGTACAGATTTTAGGAACTGCAACATACTTGTCAATGCCACCAGGATCTATGGCTTTTCTCTTGGTTTTGGCAAGGCCTACTCCATTCCAATGTAAAACCCTGGTAACCCTTATGTCATTGTTGAGGTACAATAGTGAAAGTTTTGTGGGGTTGCAATTGTGTATGTTCCCATGCAAGTCTATTTGAGACTTTCTAGTGAGAATTTGAAAGCTTGATTTCAAATTGGACATGGCATTCCTCTTTCTACATGAAAGCACCTTACAAGTTAAGAGAAAAAAATGCAAGATGTGTCTTTAGAGCCCAGTCAAAGAGACCAGCACTGGTTGTGAGAGTCCAATGACTGGCTACTGGGGTGAATGGGCTCTGAGTAAGGTGTGCTGTAGTGTAGCTGTTTTTCCTCTCTCTTGTTTTGTTGTGACAAGCATTTAGCAGAGAGGAGGTTGCCTGCTCAGGCTAGCTCCATTTAGTTCTTAATTGATTTACTCTCATGTCTAACTCCAGAGTATTCTTGCACTCTGATGTGTGTTCTGAACATCCAGGGGCTGTTCAGATAGAGCTTGACGAACAATGTAATGGTTAATAGGTGAATGAGGAGGCCAGTGACAAGGTTTTGGAGGTGGAGCAGAAGTACAATGAAATACGGCGGCCTGTTTACAACAAACGAAATGACATCATCCGCAGCATTCCTGATTTCTGGCTAACTGCGGTAGGCTTGTTGTTGTTTCTTAAACCTCCAGAAATATTGTCCAAACCACAGAGTTGTTAGAGATAGCAATTGGTTTGGTGTTATTTCATCCTGATATATTGCAGCTAGGGCTAAGTTCAGTGTCAAACACCAAAAGTTTGGGAAAGCACTTTGGTGCACTACTGCTCTAGAGCAATGGCTATTGTTTTTTCATGGTCTATTGTCATGTGCAGTTCTTGAGCCATCCAGTGCTTAGTGATCTCTTGACAGATGAGGACCAAAAGGCAGGTTTCTTTTTATCATTCTTTCTAATCTTTCTGCAGTTGAAAAGTTGTTAATATCTGGAAATGCTTGAGAAAGTCATGTGACATTCATTAGCTGACCTACATGCAAGCAGCAAATAAAGTGGAATTTATATTTGCAGTCTTGGTGTTTGCATTTATGCACTTAGAAATATGTCTCTAGCTTGAAGTGTGCAGCTTATGAGTGTTGGGTCTGCTCTGTTCCAGGTGTTCAAGTACCTGGACTCACTTGATGTAGAGGACTTCAAGGATGTGAAGTCTGGGTACAGCATTAACTTTGTGAGTGTGTTCTTCCTAATATACTGTCACATGATTTGACTGATGCTCAGATCCTTTAGTAACAGGTGTCAATTCGACATTCCCATAACATGCAATCCTGCCTGGTTTGTTGGCTGGTAAAATTGCACACATGAAGAATTTGATAATCAGGATAGAAGTATGGCAATAGCTGCTCTTTGTAAATGCTACTGCAGGCTCTTTGGTTGTGACATTATTCTCACCCCCTTGCCAATTCCTATCCCATCTTGAACTGGGCTGGAAGGCCCATTTCATGAAATTGCAAGGTGTTTTGTATCAATGGAATTGCATCTTGTCCTGGTTATGCCAGCCTAACATCTGGCAGTTTTGCACAAAGGTTGCTATTATGTGAAATGAGGCTCATAAAAGTGTGCTGGTTTGCAGATATTTAGTTCCAACCCTTACTTTGAAGATACAAAACTGACAAAAGTATTTCGGTTTTCGGATGAGGGTACTACATCAGTGTCTGGAACCCAGCCACGGTGGAAGGATGGCATGGTAATATTTCTATTCACATGTGTTGAAAGGTTTTCATGCTGATTCACAATCATCATGCTGATCGGGTTTCTGGCCATTTCTGAGTACTTGACCACCTCTGGATTTGTACTTCAAGGAGAAATCATATTGCAAGGCTTCTTTTACATTGTGTAAACCGTGGTACAGCGTTGTGAAGAAAAATAGAAGGTGGATGTGATCAGCACTATCTTGACATGTTTGCAATGTTGTGATGGAGCCTCTTCATTTTAATACTCTGAGAACTTTATTAGTGTAGAGTGGTGATTCACACATTAGGGAGTATCCACATGCAGTCAAGGTGAAATAATCCTCCCAGTACAGGATCCAGATGTGGCCAACGCTGCTGTTGGTCATTGGCAAGGAAGTCCAGTGCTGTGCACTTTTCACAGTTAATGTGGGACCTTCACTTTATGGCTGTTGCTTTGTTGTTGATTTGTGGGGCATACTGAGAAATCATGCCAGCTGTGACAGGGCTTGGGTTGGAACATTGAGTGGGTGGTTAGACATTTATGATTAGGTGTAAGACATCTATTTGGTAAGGTGCTTGGCTAGAGTGGCACAAGACTCACAATGCAGGGATTGGCAGGATTTGACGAATGGTGTAATACAAGATAAAGAAGGCCACAAGCGGTCCCATGTTGAGGATAGGTTTGTGCTGTTGAATGCTGTCTTTCTTATTGCAAACTCTGTTTGATGTGTATGTGTTCCTTTCTGTTGCATCAAAGTCACTTGCTGTGGTCTAGTTATGGTGAATCAGGCCTTGTTCTGACAGGAGGATGGAGGACTTCTTTTGTGTATGGCACATCACTAAATTGCAGACAATGCAAGAAATTAGGGACTGATTCTTCAAAATAAGTTGGTTTGTTCAAGGGTTTGAAAGCATGTCCATTCTGTCTATTTCCACAGTTCTTTGTGATGGTGCAGTTGATAAGTCTAATGAGGTGGGTTTATTGCAGTTTTTTCAAGTGGTTCTATGATACACAACAGAAGGAGGCAATGGATTCCCTTCAAGATGAGGTTCAACTTGTCTTGCTCTTCTTTTCTGTGTGGTTTTGGATTTGCATCTGCTATTGTTGCATGTCCTTTCAGTTCTCTGTTTTCACTGAGGTAATAGGCAATGAGACACATTTTCTGGTTTCACATGTTGCTGGATGCTGGTATCAGGCATGGTGGAACATAGGTTATGTGACACCTATATGTGGTTCTTGTTTATAACAGAAATAGCTAGGGAGATGGAAGCAGAATTGCAGGCTCTGACATTTTATTGGATTGCAGTTTGCAGAGGTGATCAAGGATGATCTGTGGCCCAACCCCCTTAAGTATTTCAACAATGTATGTCCCTGTGTGAACCCACTATGCTTGTAAAAGGTCTTTGCTGCTTTGTCCTTGATAGTGCATGGCCTATTGTTTTGTTTGGTAGGTACTGAGGTTGAAGTATTTCTCTTAATGCAGGAGCAGGATGAGGACGAATATGAAGACGATGTTGAGGAGGATGAAGAAGATGCAGTAAGTGCTACCATTATCTCTCTATGTTTGCGTATTACTTGTGAAGGACTGGAGATTTTGTACTGGGTTAACTGAAAATTTTGTTTCAGCTTTCAACATCAATAGGGCTTTGTGCTGAAAATACTGAACAGGCATCTCTGTATCTGGGTTTCACAGTTTTGTGGATTTCCTCTGACATTTTGCAGGGAAAGGGCGCTGGTGGTCTTGATGATGATGATGAAGAGCCTGATGAAGATGAAGAGGAAGAGGAGCCTTGAGTCAATAGATGACTGTCACTGTTGTGTTATTCAAAACAGCAACTGAGTTTTTTGCCAGATTAGGGGAGTTAGTACATGATACCCTTGTTGGAGGGCACATGTTTGTAGATGCAGACTCCAGGATCCTGCAATGGATGCATTTCTAGCTGTTAAAGCAGGTGCACAGGGATCAATTTTCTGCCTAGTTCTTTAACTGGGCAATGGCCATCATTATGAGCACTCTGCACCAGGAAGGTAGGCAGTTTTTATTGGTGCATCACTGTTTTTCTGGATTGTGCAGTTTCTCAGGAATAGCACCAATACCTTTACTAGAGATGGATGTGGTTACACATGTATTGTCCCTAAACCCTCCCCACAGCAGTTGGAAAGTACCATGTAGTTTTGCTGTGATATGGGTATGAGAGTGCAAGTTCTGTTGATTCCTGCATTTGAAATTTTGACTATTTGGTTTTAGCCTTTTTATATTTCCTACTTATGTTATTTTGAGTAAAGAATCATAAGGGAAATCTGTATATGTTTGAAAACTGTTATGATAGGGCCATGATGGAATTGAACACATGTCTATGTTGAGGCTGTTCTGAGGTAATTGAGCATTAACGATTTTTGTTAGTCCTAACCAGTCAGAATTGAGAAAAGAAATGCTCAAGGACACAGTAGTGCAGAACGTGAGAATTTCATCCCATTTCAAGCTCTTGCACTATTGTTTTTCTCTGCAAGGATTTGATAGTAATCTGCATGCTGCCTTGCTATCAGAACATGTGTATCTTAAGATTTGCTGCAGTAGTTTCAGGATACAGAAGGGTCCATATATTGAGAAGCAAAAGATTGCATAATGCCAAAAGAACCAGGTGATACCACAAAGACAGGTGACAGGAAAAATTGAAGTTGATACTCAATCTTCGAGATCTTGGAGAACATTACAATACTCAAGTATCTCTGTTCACTCCAAGAGCAATGTAATTTACACTGGTATCTTCTGATAAGGACCATTTTTGGCTGAAAGGATTATACACCATGCCTGCCATCTCCTCAACCTGTAAACACACCACCATGCATAGCTATTATTTAACAAGCTAAAGCTTCACCAATTGCACATCTTCTGTTTGCAAAGATGTGATAATCTTGTCAGAGCCAATTGCAAGAGGACAAGATAAAGATATCATTTTACCGAGAGCGAAGCCTTTCCCATGAGAAGAGCAAGCTCCTCTGGGGTCACAAACTTTGACCAATTATGTGTCCCTTGAGGTAACTGCAAAATCTCAACAGCAAAAGATCTCACAAATCTGATAAACCCTCAAATCACTTTCCCATGTCCTTAGGGATCATATTTTGCGTCTTTCCTACTCAAAATAAGTGTTCTAAGTTTTAAGCCTTCTAGCTTGTCTGACATGCCATTTTCTGCAATTATTTGGTGACAATATACTCTTGTGCCTGCAGTCTGACTAAGCAAAGAAGTGTACAGCTCCCAGTAAAACTGCCTGCTAATTTCAATTCAGATCTTAGTTCTGCTGTCCAAAATTATAATCTCATACAAACAGCATCAGAATATCAGTATTTCAATGTTCAGGATTAGGCATAAGCACTAATAAGGATGAAAACAAATTGGATGTCACAAATGAAACCAAACTTGCAAAAAGCACTACGCACTTACTATCTGGAGAATACAGAAGCTAAGAGAATGATAAATGCAACAATGGATATTATGGTAAGACAACTCATCTGCCATAACAGCAGTAAGACCAGTTATGCTTAGATTCAAAGGAGATTTACTGAGGAAGAGAAAACATACCCATCCAAGGACATACTCAGCAGCAACAATTGCCAGGCCAAATGACTGTATTGAACGATTGAGAGTCGATATGAACACTATCCCATTCTTCTTTGTTAGTGCTGCAAGAGACTTGCAAAACTCCATTGGATCTGCAACATGTTCTATCACCTAGAATGCCCCATCCCATGACCTTGCCTTGAGCTTCTCAGCCATCGTGTAACAACTTCACCAAGCCTCTATTTACCTGCAGTGAGGAAGACTCCATTCTTTTGAGATGGTCCCTAACATGCTTTGCTGTTTATGAGCAAGAGCAGTCTATGCTTTTGCTCACGGCAACAAAGCATGTTAAGCACAACCTCAAAAGTGCAATCCTACTGAAAGACACTTAACTGTGCTGTGCTCAAGGCAGTGTGCAACAATGTAAGAGTTCTCTGCAGTGTCATTTAGCATACCAAGGCAAAGCAAGATTTTGAGATCACATGCCATTGGAGAAGGGCACAGGAGGCAAACCTCAAGAGCAATAACAACATCAAATTTCTCCTGCTCATGCACCATCTGCTCTGCAAGCAACAGCTCTCCTCATTACAGGGGTTCAGACATTTACACAACATGCAGCTGCACCCCAACTCCATCAATTTCTCAGATGTCCATCCTTCTCTCACTCCAGATCTACCAGCTCCAAATACACAAGAGGACAAGAAAGGATGTATGAAAGCCCTTGGAGGAGAAAAGCAGAGAGTAAAACATACCAGCTGTGGTACACAGATACTTGATTAAAGCTGTTGCTGGATCCCGTGCCTGTGTCCACCCCAAAACAAACCCAATGAATCAGGAGTACATGCACGCTACAATATCATGATTCTTTGCTGACTGGAGACAGAAATTTCCCCAATAACTGCCAAAGCACACTGCATAAGAAAGTTTGAAATGAGCACTGGGGAAGAGAGAGAAACAGAGAGAAAGACCGCATGCAAGGATGCCACACCAAGGTTCTTCTCAACAGCATCAATGCCTGTTATTAGCCCTCCCATTCTTGCAAGTGGCTGCACAAACCAATTTCAACATCTACACAATGAATGAACAAAAATTGTGTAACAGGATTTAAAAGCCAACATGAGTTAAGTCAATGTTTCATATCTCATTTCAATCCATCTGATAGTAGGAAAAAAAATTCAAAAAATACTAAAGCAGTCTGTAATGGAAAACATTCCCAGAAGTATGTCAGTACTACATCTCTAGGAAAAGCTCAAAACCTCAACACAGGAATTGTGAGACCAATACTTACTTCACAGAGAAGTCCACCCCCACAACCCACATCAACAATCTGCAAGCCCTCCAATGGCCGTGCAGAATTTGCATCCTTTCTGCAGATGAATATTTGCCAAGGAGAATCATTATAAAACCAAATGCTCCAAAAACCATGTACAAAAAAAAATCTGATTGTCCCCACATCTAGATGAAGAACTTGCACTGCTACAGAGTTCTTCAGAAAAAGAATAGCTGGTAATTATGCAAATGAACTGTACATTCATACATGAGGCAATTCTTTTCAAACCTGAAATGGCGGCAGATAGCAGAGCGGATGAAGGAAATTCGGATCTGGTTCATGATATGCAGTGGCTTAAAAGGTCCTTGGTAATCCCACCTGCCAAGAGGGACACAACAATATTCAGCATTACAACTCCCCATTAAAAAAGCCATCTCTTTTCTTACGAGGAAGTCAAAAGAAATTGGAGAGAAATTGAGAGCGAGAGAGAGAGAGAGTGCCTGCATACCAAGTGGCTGCAATTGCAGCAAACTTCGCTGTCTCTGCCACATCCACAGAACTCCTGTGAGAGCCTTCTATTGGTGTTGACGTAGATGCAGGCTCCACAGGAACCTGCTCTGACCTTTCTGCAAGTGCTGGAGGCTGTTCATGATGATGATGAAGAGGAGGAGGAGAAGGCTCGAGAGAAATTGCTCCGAATGACTTGCCACTTGACCACTGCACCGACCTGAATCTTTCATCATCTACTCTCACTAACATCAAGTTAGGATTAGGGTTGGAAGCAACAACATACTGAGAATCCCAAACAGTAGTTGATACTTTGTTTCTGGTGAAAAATCTAGCATGCTGCTGCGAAAGCAACAACAACCCGGGAGCACAAAATTCCTCCAGCCTATCATTAACGATCTGTCGGGAACTGGCAACAATTCTCATGGCAACATGTCGCAAACCCATCACACACACACAAAAAAATCTGGCAAGAATGTCTTTCGACGGCAGCAAGAAAAATCAAACCTCCGCGAGATCGTGCAAGATGATGTCTATCTTCTCCAACAAAATGAAAAATGTGATGAATCTAAAAATGGAAGATCCAATCATCAGACTGAAAAAATGCAGCTAAGAGATCCCTCAAATCACATTGAAATGCACAGCAAAAGCTTCAAACAGCAGCCGATATTATTGCCAAAATAAAAAACAACAACAACATTATTTTCATGCAAATGCAATTTGACCTAATTCCAGCTAGTGATGAAGAATGTCCAGTGCCAGCAAGAGCAAGATGATGATTATTCAAAACTGCATGGTCGCATGGGATTTTACATTTTGGTGGCAGCGGAGCCTTCCACGTTCAATCTTACGGCTTAGATGTGCCTCGAAGATGGACCGTGCGATGCGAGAGATCGACGGCGTAGGAAGGTAGACGGATTAGGGTTAGGTCTCCGGCACAAAGTAAGCCGCGGGTTCTCTCCTTCGTGTCTCCTCCTTTCCATCCGCATCCTGTCGCGTACGTGTTTTGTGTTTTGCAGCGGCGTCTGCTCTCCCCTCGTTACTTGTGTGGGTGTTGGCTTGTCGGCACCATGGTACTCTCCCGACTCTCCTATCAACTAGATTCTATTAGATTTCTCCCTTACTGATGCAAGTTTTGTGGATTTAAGGCCTTATTTTGCTCATGAGTCAAGTTTTAAGATGTTCAGGCCTGTCTTTTCTCATGAGTTAAGTTGAAGATGTTCAGGCCTGTCTTCGCTCATGAATTAGGGTTAAGAGGTTTGTGCTTTTATCCTTTGCAAGTTTGGAACCTACGGCACTATCCTCAGCAGTTTTAGTTTGAAGCTGGTGGGAGGGTTTCATGTTTGGGGGCATGTGTTTTTGTTCCTTTTCCTCGAGTCTATCGTTAAGAGTGTTTTGCTTTACTATTTTTATTATGACCTTACTGTGGTTGACCATCCCTTCATGCCGCTAGCTAGGAAAGAAAGGAAGAAACACGATTTCAGGATACTTGGGGATTTATCTCACGCGTTGATATGAGTTTACACTGTTGTATCATCTGTACTTAGAAGTATGATTTGATTTGTCTTACATCTGTGGTCTATTTTTGATTGTAGCCTTCCCAGAAAACATTCAGGATTAAGAAGAAGTTGGCAAAGAAGCAGAAGCAGAATCGCCCCATTCCGCACTGGATCCGGATGCGAACTGATAATACCATCAGGTATTTCTCCAGCTTTGTAAGACTCTCGTTGCGTTTTCCTGGAACACGCCCACACACACACACACGTGCTTCGATAGATTGGCTAAGATGTCTCTTCCAAGAACTTAGATGTTTAGAGTGATTTTGACATATCAGCACGTGCCTCACTTGGAATATCAGGGTGCCTTTCTTTTCCTATAAGTCAGATATTAGGGCATTCACTTTTGCATTCATTGAAGTCTTTCCTTGATCTCAGCAATCCTCAGGGGTACTATTTTTATCTCTCACTGGCAGGTACAATGCGAAACGTAGGCATTGGCGCAGAACAAAGCTTGGACTCTAGGATTGATGAGTGGAGAAGGAATGAGAATGTGAATTCAACATTCAGCTGCAATGTGGTGCCCATTGCAGCTTGTCTTTAGACCAGTACTGGAGTAACAGACTTCCATCTTTCCAATCTTCATGTACTTGCCAGGTTGCCTTTGATGCTCACTGGTACATTTGCAGCAATGACTATAGTAAAGATGGTTCTTTGAACTGCCTCACAGTTTTGTTGATTGCTATTGGCCCTGATTGCTATTTTACCTTATATTGGCAAGTTCTTGTCGTCTGTATCTCAAGTGTTGTATGTGCATGTCTCACTAGTGAGGAAGTTGCAAGTGATTGTAGACCTTTCTTTGTTGTCTTGCTAATCTTCCTTATCTGTTCCTTGTTCTGTCCCATGACCATGTTGTGTTAGAACTCTGGCAGCTGCAACATGGGTCAAGAATTTGTTTTATAGAACAGATGTTTTTGGAGGCTAAACAAAGAAGGTGCCAGGTGAACTTTCTGTGCCCTATCTGTGTTGCATCAGATATCCTCAAACTTGAATACCTCAGTGTAGGGCATGAAACTGTGTATACCAGTCTTTGGAGGATGCAGATTTTGTCAAATGCTTTGGCTCAAATTTGAGTGTATTGTTATCTACTTATCTATGCCCATGGTCAGGAGCTGATGTCATCGGGTTATAACTTCACAAGGTTATGACTGCACTCATTGTCATCAACAATTTCCACAATTCCTACAAGTGAAGTGTGCTTTCTGATGCTATCTACTTTTGGAGTTAGGTTGCTTGGACCTAAAGGTATGTGTGGGGTGTCAAGAAGCCCTTATGTATGGAAAAACACAGCACGTGTAAATCCTCTCAACCAGAGTATGCAGGTATTGAAATGATTAGAATGCCTCATGTTCATTCCAATATCTCAATGACTGTGAAGTTGGGGGTTATCAATAGTCAATTTTACAGATTCTTGAGACTTTGTAGTTGTAAGAAGTTTTTTGTCTTCCAGATGGTCAGTTTTATTGTCATTCTGAATGCGAAAGGCTACCCTTTTAAAGTTCTTCTAAAGAGAACTAGAGGGTTCATTCTCAAAGAAAAATTCCTGTTTGGAATTTCTGCTTTTGGCATTTTCAGAATGATTTTGCTTCGGATCATGTAAGTGGGGAGCTTCCTGTTAGCCTTGCTGTTTTCTTCTTCATCGTGAGAATGGAGATTTCTCTATTCTTATGAAAGATATCCTTCAAACCATTATGATATCATTGAATAGTAAGCTCCCTCCCATCTTTTGATTATTGGTTGCTAATGGGTATGCTGAGATGTAATAGTTATTAAAAAATTTAAGGTAGAAGGATCTATAATAGTCAAAATAAGCATAGTGAGTAAAATAGATTTCAATTGTTATCTATACTCGTTTTTTTCTTAAATACACAACAATTTGGAATTCAACCCAAGTTGAAGTTGAGTATTTTCCTTTTTTAAATTACGGGTGTAATATCTCAAATCTTTGAAGGAGGGCTTTAAATATTGTCAAACCACAAATCAGTGAAGAGTGCTGGTAAATGCATGATGTCAAAATTTTTGTCACTCACAAACCAAGTGTGTCATTTGCAACAAGTTTGTCCCCACTACGACCATTATATCGACGGCATGATGGGTAGTCGTTAAGTGGTTGCATGCTCTACATAGTGGGAGTCGTGTTTTGTTGCAAGCAATTAGTGAATTGCGTTGTGGTGTAAATGTTGATGCAACCATGGTGCTTGGAGTGCATCTATTTTCCAACATGTTCACTTCAAGCATTGAAGTGTACTAAATCCTGAACACCAAAGTCATTGCCTCTGCCCCATGATTTGATGTGGCAAGCATTATGCAAGTCAAAGTTGCATTTCTCTTACTTCATGTGGGGTTTTCAATGTTTTTTTTTCACATGTATAGTGTAGGTGATTTAAGCACATGCATGGATGCAAATCTTGTCACTCCCTCAAAAATCCTCAATCCTCAATTCATATGAACCTTCGTTACAACTAGTTCACATATAACTTCATCACCTAGTCACAAGCTCTAGAGAAAAACTCTTGATTTGTTACATTTTAACCTATTACAAAATCTCTAGAGAAAAATGTATGCAAGCTTTTGTTGTTCTTCCTCTCCTCTTAGTCTATCATATGTTTATGTGATATCATGTGACTTGTATTTATTAGTTTGAGGGGACAATTTTGACATTTTTTTCTTTTGGCGACAGGCCTTTCTGATTGGTCATTATCAAAAACAAAAAAAAAGTCTACACTTAACACACTAACACTTTTAATACAAAAAGTATCTGATAGCTCACTTGTAACTAATGTAGGTGAAAAAATCTAAACTTCTTGTAAGTCTCCGTGCAAAAAAAAGTAATAAGATAATGAAGAAGAACAAAATGACATGATAGGAAAGCAATGAATTTATGCTTGATAAAATTAGAAAGCCAAAAAAGAACCTTTAGGTTTTTTAACTTGACACTATTTAAGTGAAAAGAATAGAACTTCTTTGGACCTTCACAACCACTTTGCAAACTAAACTAAACAAAAGTTTATCTCTAGTGTTTTGTCCATGTGGCCAACACATGCAAGTGAAAAGAATAAAATTATTTTTGAAGCTCCACAACCACCTTGCAAACTAAATAAAAAACCATGACAGAAAAATAGAAAAGAAAATGCTCACCCAACCCCTCCCCCCCCCCCCTCCCCTCCCCCAAGAAAAAAACTTTGGGCCTCTCAAGTGGATGCTACATCTTCTCATTTGACGAATAGGATTTTGATTCTGAAATTTGTTGGGCATCATTTTTGCCCCACACTAATTCCAAGGGCTTTAATTGGGGTATATAGTCTATCATATGTTATATGTTCACATATTTCATCTAAAATTTATTATCTATTAGGTCAATAACATTACCTAAACATTACATAAAGGTTAAAGATTATATATATTTCTTCATGACCTAACTCAAAGAGGCTTTTGTGTAAAAGATTTCATTTGTAAACTATTCAAAGAGCCTTTTTGAGCACCTTTCTTTAACTACATGTTATGGATGATTTTTTTAAATTTTTAAAATATTAATTTATTAATTTATGTGTAATGATCTATGTTCAGGTAGATTATATCATATCATTCATGATACAATTAATAGTTTAAGGTCTTAAAACAAATAACTTTTAAAAACCTCCTAAACTTATCATAAACATTATTAAAACGATTTATAAAATTTTCATCCTTTTTGTCATGAACACAAAAACTACAAAAATTTAAAAAGATTTTAAATATGCACAAGGACACAAAGTACAATAAATCAAGCCTAAATCTCAATATTACATAAGAGATAACCTTGGGCAACGATAAAAAAATATGCCAAGAAAATATTGAAATGAAATCTTATTTCAATAAGATGAAAGAATATTAACATTAATTAAAATGAAGAAGGTTATGGTACAAGGTTGTACTTTAAGACTTCAAGGGATTGTCTTTACTCGTACTTGTTTGAAAATGCATGTTCAAAACATTTCTAAAGGAACTACCATATAGTTTGCCATCCATTAAAAAAAAAACACCTTTAATAAATGTTATGGATGACAAATGATAATGGAGGATGAAGTGGACAATGCAAGATGAATTTCATGTGAATGTTCATCAAGTTCATCCAGGATCTATGAATTAAATTATATGAAATTAATTTGTGTTTTATTAATTATTTAAATCTTCATGTATGTTTACCTACATTAGGTCAATCACTAGATGCCATTTGTTTGGCACTTTGTGCATATGTGACATTGAACAACGTGTGAATCTCATAATTTCTAAAAATAAAATTGATGATGTTCCCAAAATGGTAATTATGTTAATTGTAAATTAGGCCCTATATTCTAGAAATTAAAGTTTAGGGCTTTAATTAGGGTTTAGGACAACCTCTTGAATTGTGATGATAATTTTTTAGAATTGAAAATAGTGGATTTTAAAATTTGAAATATTAAAACCCCAAAATTGACAATTATTAACACAATCAAATACCCAACCAACATTACCCCAATCCTTAATTCCAACAAGTAGGGTTTAGGGCTTTAATGAAGGTTTAGGGCTTAATAACATTGTTTGTTCCATTGTGCCATTTTATTGTCCATTTGTGAAGGAATTTCGCAAGGTATATGAACTACAATACTCTTGGGAAAAATTCTCCCCTAATTACATAAGATCGTAAACATAATCTTTCCATATTGCACCATTGTGGCATTGGATCCTTCATCTTTATGTTTCTATCTTTCATCTCTCTAAAGTCTATTGGTAATTCACCTTTTTTTGTTTCTTATATCTTTGTTAAGAATCCAACCCTTCATTGCAATCAATCGTTTTCTATTTTGAAAGCTATTGCTACTACATATGACCCCTACCATGACAATATATATGGTTTGCACAAGTTGACCTCATTATTCTATTTGTTGTGGATGTTTGCTTCCTTGCTTCATTGTTGAAGATTTCAAATTCATGCTTAAAAGGTTGTTATATTGTAGATTCTAAATTTCGATACATATATGTAAGCTAGTTTTATGACTCATATTTGATCTTGAAATAGTTGAACATGCTAATTTTTCTTTTGTTTAGGTTGAAATTTGTTGACATAAATGGTAATGTGTGTGGTCATCTTTCAAGGGATTGTGGTACCTTTGTTAACCAAAGATGGCACCAAGCACATCGTGTCATCATTTGCTCATTCTCATATTAGAACCTCAAAAAAACATGCAAGTTTAGTGTATTATTGCATTTGTCAGCAATGATTTTCATGACTTTTACAATTGGACATCACATTCAATTTAAAGTGGAGATAATTTGTCTACTATAATAATCAAGTGTTGTAACATGTGAGCAAATTTTGTTGAAAGAAAATTTTTACAATGGCAAAAATGTGGATCCATGTCGAAACCCCTACAATCGATGTAGGTTACAATAGAAAAATCAAACATTCCAACAATAAAGCACTTGTATGTTTTCTTGGGATTGGCTCCTTTGAATTTCTTTAACCTTAAAGTTGATTTCTTCAATAACCAAACAGTTTTCCATGAATTAAACTTGCAAGCTTCACAATGCTTGCAAAACTCACATATCTTTGATAACAAATTTTAATTGTTGGTCATGTAGAATAGTCAAGGCTTGTAAATTTCTTCCATTTTATTTTTGGAACACAAATTATTAAACCCAAAACTTAAGGTATTCATCCAAAAACCTACCTTAACCATAAGCTATAATCCTAAGAATTGGGATCATAAACCCCCCCAAAAAAATCTATGTTGCCATTATATGATACCTTTCAATGACTTCAACATAGGTTGCTACTCTTGCCATAGATGGAACGAAAATCATTGTGATATGGTTAGGGGTTGGAATTGAAATGGTTAATTTGACAATTTGTTTTTAAATACATATTATTTTGTACAAGCTGAATTTGTTCATGTAGTTCATACACATTTTAATAGTTGATTAACTAGTAGATTGTAGTTGAAATGTAACTTCTCTTTTCACAAAAGTGGCTTAGCCCTTTTGAAAACATAATGTCATGCAAACCAAATACATGGGCATGATTTAGGATGATTAATTACATGTGTTAATGTTTGACAATAGTGATATCAAAATGAGTTATAGGTCTTGTTAAAAGGCATGACATAACACAATGTTGATCATGGATTTATATATATAAACAAAGGATAATGTGATGGTGGTCATAGCTTTTAATCAAGTTGTTCAAAACTTATGGGTTATCCTACAAAGGAGTTTTTGACTTCTTGGCATGTCATGATTTTGCTAGTAATAAAAATGAAATGAGGTGATTGATTATGCTATCATTTTGTAGGATTTCAATACTCTAGTAGGAGCTATTTTATGAAGTTATGTCGTAATGGTGTAGTTGAATCAACTAGCAAGTTGTTGGAAGGTGAGATATGTGCTATGGTTTTGTGACCTCCAAAAGGGGTTTATGTTCAATATTTGTATGTTGTTTCCATAATCTCCCTCTCTTGCTCATTTCAACCTATCATGGCTATTCTTCACAAACTTTACACATATGGTATGTCGATCCTCAACATGAAGTCCACCTTTAAGTCTTCACAATATATATTAACATTTTCTTTGGGAATGGTTGTGCAAAGCTAATGAGCATTTGTGGGACAAGGTATGATCAACATGTAACATCCCCTATACCATCAACTTTCAATTCATGGATTTTGAGCTTAGCTAGGAGGTTTTTCATAATTGCAAGGTTATCCTTGAATGGGACATTTCTTAATGCTCCATAAGTCTAAATGACATTCAAGGTTCAACTTTTTAAACCAAATGGAACCATGGTGAACATAATCATAGCTAAAATTAACATTAGTCTTCATAATGACCTATCATAATGCAATGGCCAAAAGGGTGAAGATTTAAAATCAACAATTGACTTTTGGAATTGATATTTTGTGTTTAACATTGATGGAATCCCTTCCATGAGTCATCATATATTTTTGTGTTTTGATAGGAAATGAAGGATTGAATATTAGAAGAACCCATGAATTGGATTGTTGAAGGCATTCATTGTAAAAGATTTATAGTGTAAGGATTTAGAATTTTATAGGACTCCTTAAGGAATTTTTGGGAGTTGGGGGTTTTATTAGGGTTTGAAACTCCCGAGTAGCTCCTAAAGGCTAGCTCTTCTTGTGAACCAAACATGAAAATGAAGTTCATTGATTATTCTCATGCCCATTTTTGACAATCACATTACATCCATTCAATGCAACTTTAGAAAATTGTCAAATTGGATGGTAAGCCATCACATTTAACAAATTAGTGTTACATCCACCATTCATATTCCATTAACACAAGGTTCATTTAGAGCCACCCAAACATTTTTGCTCCAATTTATTAGCAAAAAATATTTAATTTTGAACTTTAAAAAATTTCCTTAAACAATTTCACAAGCATGCAGGTGGAATTTGCAATAGTTTTTTAAAAAATCAGATTTTTATTATAATTGCATCACAATCCATGTGGTCAATTATCTCCATGCAAAAATTGATTAAAATGATCTAATGTGTGGCTAGATAAACACATGTGATTGTGCAAAAATAAAATAATTATGTTCAACAAGAATTAATTATGGTTAGAATTCACTTTTGGGGTATTTTTTACATATTGTTGTCAAAAGAATATTTCAATGCTTTTATACTGTTGTTTGTGATCATCATTGGTGTGACACTTGTGCATGAGTTTCAAAGCACAATTATCATATTCAATATTTGCAACTCCAAATCGCACCTACTAAATCTACAAATTCACACACACATGACTTGGTTTATTGGGTATTTTTTTCAATAACGTGATTTGATTTGTTGAGTATTTCATTCTATAATTGATTTAGATCAATGTTGTGTGTGCATATGGTTTAGCACTTACACTTCATGTTTAAATGGCTTAGGGAAATTTTTTTATATGCTAGGTAGTGTAAGTGTAAAATTGTGTTAGTAGTTTTAGGTCATGTAAAAATATTGCAAGTGTGTAAAATCTATGTAAAAGGGAAAAAACCAAAAAATTGAGATAAAAGACATGCCATAATTAACATGCAAATTTTGATTTCATTCACATGAAAGGTTAATAATATGCATTTACAACATCCAATGTGATCATTGAATTGAAACATTTATAAAGTGGTAATAAAAACATAGGGGTTATTTTTAAAAAAATTAAAAATCATGTGCATCATGAACAAAATACTACCAAAATCATGGATACAAGTCCCAATTTTGCACACAATCCTCTACATGGTTCTCAACCTCATCAACATTCATCAAATTCAATATGTCCTCCTTGTCCTCACCAAACTCATTGATGTTTTTAAGTCCTCCATTATTTTTAACACTAGTAGTGGGATCATCATGCCAATTTTTAATGAGAACTAGGAAATCCAAGTTCTTTGAACCAAGTTGACATTAAGAAGGCTTGTGAGAATCCTTGTAATTTTTATTAAAAAAAAATTGTTTCAAATTGACTACTAGGTTTTCTTTAAATGTTTTAGTTGAATAAACAATTACCAAAAATTGCCTTTCATGCTTTAACCACCAAAGAAAAGGGTCTTTTAGATCTTCCAATGACACATCAAATGTGTGAAATCATGAAAATTCATGCAAACATGCACTTGCATACATAATACCCAAATTATAAGTTAGCTTGAAATGTGCAAATAAGAAAAAAAATTGATTTCAAAAAGAAAAAAAACACTTCTTCATTGATTAGGTTCCATCTTTAGATACTCCCACTCTAAAACAACATTAGTATTGTACATAGTTTCTTTCACGACACTTGGAAAAACATTTAACCATCCATGCAAATTTTGGTATAAGGTCTTGAGGGTTGGGAGGAAGAACTAATTGTCACATGTAGCAATAATCTCAATTGCAAAAAAGTGGCCAACATAGTCTATTATTAAATTCAAGTCCTTAAGTTGAAGATCCAACATAAGAACAACCATATTGTGAGCTTTAAAATGCCTTGAGAAATCTAGTAAATCAATCAAGGGCTTCAGAACAATAGTTACTTGCTCTTACATGTTGGCACCAAGTTGTTTCCTCTTGGTGCACATGTCCATGTTCTCAATAACATCAACTTTTGCCTACAATTCCAATCTTTCCTCGGAAACTTTCAATTTGATTGCCAAGAAAAGAAAACCTACCACTAGCCAATATTCATGGTGTCAATTAACTATACATGTTGTCATAATAGGAAAAAATGCATTCACAAATTGCCTTGATAGTTGTCCGTGTTTATGTTGAATGAATCTTGTTAGTTGAAACCTTTATTTGATTTGATTGTAACACATGATAATTGCAACTTGATAGGCTAAGCATTGCTATAACATTGCAACCTTGGATGCAAAATGCATTTTCATTTTAGTTGCCAATTTACATTTAGGCGAACCAAATTCTTGACATGTTCACTTGCATTTTTTTGCCACCTTGCTTACAATGCACAATGAAAAGAAAGGATTGATTTTATTGTACATTTCATAGACTCTAAATGCTTGCATTGAAATGTGAAAATCAAGATTAAAAAATACCTAATTATTTTGGCCATGTGATGTAAGATTGGAGGGACATTTGTGCAAATTTAACATTAATTAGCATTTTGTCTTTGGAAATCTTGTCATCATTTGTTACATCTTGAGTTGCCTTGTTCATGGCATGTTGAAAACATGCACCATCAAAAGGATTTTGCAAATTTAATGCCTCACAAGAAATTATTGACATTAAAGTTGAGGTCATGTTTGCCAAATTGATGCCTTCATCTTTTACATAACACAAAATTTGAAAAATGAGGCCAAAGTTTTTGAACATGGCCTTCAATTGCCTTGTCAACGTGTGCCATGTAATATCATTGGTTTCAAAAAAAACTATTGTGACATTATGAAGCTTCCAATCTTAAAAAAAAGAACTTATGACAAAAGCAAGGGTATGTTACTACCCCCATTCATCTACAAATCAAATTATAATTATAGGTGTGGCATCAAGTTGAAGTCACACGTGCAAATCTAAATAATGTGCAACCTTAGTTGGAAGGATCTCTTTGGACCATGTCCTTTGAAAAGGGAAAACCAATCTAGAATCCAATTTCAAAATTAACTTACACATCCACATGTATTTAAGGGGAAAACCCATTTTACCATGAACAATACCAACTCCTCTAGAAATAATCTTTGAGTTTCATCTTGCTTCTTGCAAGAACTTTTACTTCCAAAAAAAATACAAATTACATTTGGTGTTACTTTTGTGCATTTTTGGGTGGGCTATATAACCCTACAACTTTCATCATCCTTTGATTTTGAACCTAAAATGTCATCAACAATAGCAAGGTCTTCAACGTATGTTGTTAAAAGCTTTAGATGTTTAGATTCAACATTCCTTTTCCAAATGAACGTTGTATGCAATGATCCCCTTCTTTTTTGTTTTTTTTCTCAATCAAAGCAAGAGAACATGTGGAAAGCAAATACTACATCTCAATTCTTGCACTTGGTCACAATTAGGAAAATCCCCATTGTTCATAACAATCAATGCCCTTGGAACATACTTGCAACTATCACTAGCCCAAAACTTGGCTTAATTGTGTAAAAACAACAAGGATTTTATTCAACCCATATCCCTATTAGGAGAACTTTCAATGTTCATATTGACATTAATAAATGAAGAAAATATTACCTTAAATGGAGGATCAATTGGACTAACTTCAACATAGAAATATGCACTTCATCTCCATTTGACAATTGGTTTGAAGTCTTAAGTCTTCTGAAATGTTTTTTTTGTTTTACAGCCATAATTTAAACATTGCAAGAAAAAGGGAATAAAATTTCTAGTCACATTTTTAGACCTAACTTAAATCAAGTTACAAAATGCAAGATGAAAAGGGAAAAAAAGGTTCACCTAAAAGAAATTTTTAATAGAACTTAAGTTATTGTGAAAAGTTATTGGGTGAAAATCCTTTAATGTGTACTATTCATAATGAAAAGGACCAAATCCTTAACAAAGTCCTTCCCCCCCCTATATTTGGATCCCCAACAATGTTAATTAATCAAAAAATGTCAAATATTTTACAATACAAAACTTATAATGTCAATTCTAGATTCCATCAATATGATTCATTTTGTCTCTTGAATATGGTAAAAGAGTACAAAAAATGGTGACATTGTGATAAAAGTTTGGTACACCTTAAAGAATTTGGACCCTACTATTCATGGAATTATTGCAAGAAGTTGTTGTTGAAACTATTGTTATTAGGGATGCTATTATTGTTTCCAGCACGCCTACTAATGTAAGAAGTTTTTTTTGTTATTAGAATTGTTGATGTTATGCATGGGAAGTTATTATTGTTGGAAAAACTACCAGTCAAACAATAACATTATAATTGTTGTGAAAAACTACTATTGTTATGGGAAGCTTCTATGAAGCTATTACTATAAGAACTATTATACTTGAAATATTATTGATGACAATGATTAGAAGACCACACATAGATCACAAGTAAACTAGGGATGTTATTTTGTGAGCACGTGAACTTGTGAGCGTGAACAATGAGTAGGTGAACATGAGCAAGTGAACATGGGTGAATCTTTTTTGGAATATTTTGTTGATGTTGACATAATATTTGGAGAATATTATTTGACACACGAGACAAAATATTTGGTGATGTGGATGGATATTCTGCCATGTGTTCATGGATAAATGATATTTATGGATGAAAATGTGGATGATGGATGAAAATGGATGAACATTTTCATGAACGTTGGCAACAATTTTTTTTTGCAAAAAATTGAACAAAAGAATGGGAAAAATATATGTTGGTTTGTTTTGAAAAATTGGACACATGAAATGTTGAAATCACACTCCAAATCAATTTTATATTAGCCTAATATGAAGTTTTCTAAATTCTGCAACATCTACAGTAGTCATTCGATTAAGTCTGCATTTTTTTAAGTCCGCATCGCGGATAAGTCCGCATTCTGTAGGGCTAAAAATGCGGATCAACATATACGGAAGTGTTTATTGTGATTGTGTAAATCCAAAATCAAAAATCGTCATCTGCCTACTTCCATCAATTTTTTCTCGCGAAATCTTTGAAACTGCTTGCTGAATGGTATTTTTCACTGAAAACATGTTGTTAAGCATTTCATCAATCGATTCTTGAGCTAGAAACTGCGATCCAGGAAGATCGCGAAGCCTTGAATTAAGATCCACAACTTGCAAGAAAATATCGTGGATAGACTTCTTGACAACTTCTTCATCAATTGTTTGCGGTTCTTCTTGTGGCGTCTCATCGTTCCCTCCCTGCTCTTCCTCATCATCGAAGACATGTTCACACTTGTAGTTGTGATGTGTTTTGGTGTTACACTATACCTATTCAAAGAGATGAGCAGTATAAGGCTAAGTCCGCAACATTCGGATAAGTCCGCATTAGGACGCCCAGATCAAGGTGCGGACTTAACCGAGTGACTACTGTAAACCATATAAAATGTTAAACTAAATCCAATTCAATGGCATACACTACTAGAAATCTTGTTGTTTGCAACTAGTCATTATGTAACGACATGCAACTAGCATGCAATTGGTTGTCATTTGCAATTATCTTGGTCATGTTTGCACCTATAAATTTGGAATTGTATAACTTTTGGGCCATATGGTTGTGTGTGCAACTAAAGTGCAACTAAATCTGTACAACATGGACATGTGTCATAAAAATAGTGGCCCAAATTTATACATATTTAAATTACTATACTTAATTTACTTACATAGGCTATGTATAATAATATTATGTACCTCTAGTACTAAAGTCAAGCCCATGCTAATTTATGTTAGCTTAAATTAACATAGGCTAACTAAAAAGTGAAACTAACCATGGCTAAATTAAGTTAGGTTAAAATAATTAACACTAATCTAAATTAAGCTAAATAAATCAAGTTAAACTAACCATGGCTAAAGTAAGTTAGGCTAAACTAATTATCATTAATATAAATCAAGTTAAATTAAATCAAATTAAAGTAACCATGGCTAAATTAAACTAAATTAAATTAATTAGGCTAAACTAACCATAATTAAATTAAGTTAGGCTAAGAGAATTATGGTTAAAATTAAATATGGCTAAATTTATAAGGCTAAAATATTTATGGCTATCTTAAATTATGCTAAATTAAGTTAGGCCAAACTAATTATGGCTAAATTAAGTTAAGTTCAAAATTTTTATGGCTAAATAAATTAAGATAAATTAAACTAGGATAAAATAAATATGGCTAAATTAAGTTAGGCCAAAATAATTATGGTTAAATCAAGTTAAGCTAAATTATTTATGGCTAAATTAAATTAACATGTATTTATTATGGCTAAATCAAAATAGGATAAAATAAATATGGATAAATGAAGTTAGGCTAAAATATTTATGGCTAATATAAATTAGGCTAAAAATAATAATGGTTAAATTAAGTTAAGCTAAATTAATTATGGTGAAACTAAATTATGTTGAATTAAATTATGCTAAACTAAACCATGGTTTAAATATGTATTGCAAATTTTCAAATTTTAATTGTCAAATATATTTAAATATTTTTTTGGCAAGTATATTTATTTTATTTTATTTTATTTGGAATCTTTTTCAGAAAATGTAAGTTTGATTAAACAAAAATAAATCAAAATCAATTTAATATGATAGTATTAAAATTTATTTTTTATGTTAAAATATTAATGTAAATAGGCTACAATAATTAACTTACAAGTACACAAGCTTCTTAAGCTAATTATTAGTTTAAGATAGATAAAAGTATTAAAATATATTTCATTAAATAATTATAATTATTAAAAATATCCTACAATCATCTTTGAAGTGCAAAAAAAAAAGAGTAATTAAACACTAACAAGAAGAAAAATAAGAAAAATAAGCTTTCCAAGTTAAAAAATGTTCACGTTGGAAAGGTCATCCTTTTCAAACACAAGCTAAGTCTTTATCCAACTAATTACAACTTCAAATAACGTCAAATTGTGACGAATTGTGTCAAAACATATCATAAACATGAATCCATTTCAAATCTTCATGCACAAATCAAAATTTCAAAATAAGAATATTGAAAATGACTTAAATTTAACACATGTAACATGTCACAAACCACATTGCATTTGGAGTCACATATTTTAATCACAATATTCTATGCTTCAACATGACATGCCACATGTGTAAATGGTAATGTTTGACATGATTGAAATGTGAAATGAACCTAGTCATATCAAATATACCCAAATTTTGAAGGTGAAAAAACAAATAATAAAAACAAATTGGACTCAAGTAGTACTTTAGTCATGTTAATTATTGTAGTCACAATGTTAAGGGTGTAAAAGATATGTTTTTGTGATGATGTGGAGTCACCATTCAAATCAAATGTGACATGACTTTTTTTTCTTATGCCTTTACATTGCATTGTACGTAGGAATAATTTGATTATGAAAATGGACTTGGACACTAATGACAACATAAAAAAATTGCTAATTAGAATGTATTCATATATTGTTCAGGGTGAATGCAAGGTATGGTGATTCACTTTTGGTGTCAAAGTGGTGTTTTTTTGTTGGATACCCCTTGAAAGGCATATGGTGAGAAGTATATTTTAAAATCTATTAATTGGAAGTTGAATGTAAACTAACAAAGATATTTGTGTAGTTGTTTATTGATAAAAAGTTCATATGCTAGTAGTAATGGACTTATGAAGTTCAAAATTATGGAATGATAGAAAATTGAAAAGTTCATCTTAAATTTTATTCAAAATTATCTTAGTGACTTAACATATGAGTTAAAATGAAATAATACACTTTTATGTGAAAAAGTTCCTTAAGAATCATAGCCGAATTCTCCTTATGAACTTTTGAATGCCTTAAATTACCTTGTATTTTCATAAGTCTATAGCATTGTTGTTTTTCATTCATTTTCAATTTGTTTTGTCAAAGGTGCATATGTTTGGAATCTTTACTTAGGATCCTATTTATATGGACTTTATTGCTTTTAAAACATGGGCTTTATTACCATTTAACCAATGGTACCATAAAAAATTAAAATTTTAACATTAGAATATGGACTTTTGTGGAATACGATTATTTCAAAAAGTGAACCACCATATTGTGCATTTACCCTTCAATTGGGCAAAATACCTCTTGAGCTTAAGAGGTTCATTGATTTGTTGGATGTGAAGGCATTAAACATCCTTTAGAGAACATGAAGACTCATTGGTTGTCAATGTTATTTCATGCAAAGGTGTTGACAAAGTACAAACCTTTCATCATGCAAATGCTACTAGATTGACTTGCATGTGATGTATCCAAGCTCAACATCACTAGGTTGTTCAATGGTCATATTTAACATGACTTCAATTTTTTCATACCATTGAATTATTACATGGCTTAATCAATATGTTTCAAGAATAATACATATATCCTATGGATTTTGTTGAAGTTATGAAGCTAATATAGTTAGTTGGATATATGGAGTTAACACAAGGCAACCAAAATCACATTCAAGGATGATGTGTTTGCTATCCTTTACAACCTTATCAACATCTAAAATGAAGTTTTGCCACTAGTGTGGGACATGATTCCTAGTTGACTTAACATTGACTTTGTGTGTTGTGCACCTTGTGTGGGTTTTGAGTTGGCATGGTTGCATGATGAAAATTAGCAATCATGGCAAATAGATATAATTTTTCCAACTATATGGGAACAAAATGTGAAGAGTGAATGCATAATGTTTTAAGGCAACATTTCACCTTTTTTGAACCAATTCCAAAATGTGAAGTTCATGACATCCGTGGGCATTGTTTACTCACATTACTAGGTGAAGCATGATGTCACACTACTAGGTGAAGCATCATGTTGAAGCAAACTTGAGGTGTCACCTAGCCACTTTGAAGGACCATTTTGCAACACTCAAAAACATTGGGCTCACACTTTAGAAAACATGTGATGTTTTGCTAGATGGCCTAGACTTGGACAATCAAATAGATTTGTTCATTTAAACCAAAAGAACAATCTCACAGAAATCATGTAGATGGATAGAAAGGATTGCAATCCCTTCCATTGATCATGGTTGAGATTGGGAGCTAACCAAATTTTGACCTTGAAGATGTTTGAATGGTTCAAGCTTGCTAAACAAATTATGACGTAAGTTTCAGGATATGTGGAAGACAAGTGATGTTTTAGCACATTTGGTTTCTTTGATAAATAAGTTGCATAATCAATTGAAGATGCTTACATTTGTGTGTAAAAATGTTTGAGTAGGATTCTTTAGTTTGGAAACCTTCCAATATTTTGAAACCATTGTCGCTTGGAAAAAAAAGAAAGTTTGTAGAACAATTGAGGCACCATACGTAGGATTTGATCCTAATTCCTAAGTTGTTCACTTTTTTTGCAACAAGTTCCATCATTAAACATGTGATGATTTGAAATTTGAAATTTCCTTGAGTTCGGTCATGGGTCAAAAAAATCTTTGTAACTCATGTGTGTGTCCAACAAGGGCGAAGCAACATAACACTTGCAAACCTTTTAAGTGGCCAACACACAAAAGAAGGCTTTAAAAGTTGAAATAGGCAAATATGCCTCTCAATTTTTTGCCACTAGAACCTAAGCCTTAAACCATAATAGATAAAAGCCACTACAAAAATGATAGAATGACCACCCTGCTGACTAAGCATTCACAGAAGAAGCCACTGAGTCAACCTTCCCCAAAAGGATTAATTTTGCATTATAATTTAGGTCTCTTATTATAAGGATTAAGATAAATATAAATTCAAGTGTTTTGTAAAGAACTACAAATTAAATAGTGTCCTTCTTAACACAAAAAAAAGGAGAAATATATGGATTTTTTTTCCTAATGTAAATATGATTAAAATTTCTTTTTCTTTTCTTGAAAAAATTAGCCAAATCTCTTTTTTCACAAAATTGGAAAAAAAACACTTGACTACAATTAGTTGTGATAAATTTTTTTTGTGATAATTTCCTTGAAATAATAAGGTACTCTTATGGCCTGTGCCATTGGCCCAAGTTTTACCACGTCCTCAACTGATTTTTCCTTCCAAAACCTGGTTTTGGGAATTTATTGAATTTGTGGCAGAAATCACTTAAAAATCAATATCTCCCACATTCTGAATCCAAATCTTATCAAATAAATTCCATTAAATTCTGCCCATCAAGATCTTTCCAACAACACCAAAAGCACATTACAATTCCTCCAAAATTCTCAGCTATGATTTAATTGAATTTTCAATGAAAAAATCATTCAATATTCAAGAACTTTTGCATCACAAGTCCAAATGTCATGGAACCAAGCCCATGCACCCCTCCTCATCGAGAGCTTTCCAAAGACACCAAGAACACAATTTCAAGCATCCCAGTTCGGTGGATCTCATAACTACACAACAAAACAAACTACCTTCCTTCGTCATCTATCCATAACTTGGACTAGCTTTAAGGACATCACAAGTCATGATTTCTAAGGTCAAAAAATCCCATTAGAAACTACCATGTTATGTTGAATTGTGCCAAAAGTGTAAGGTAAAACCCAAGGATTGCAAAGTTAGCCTACATATCCTAAAGATCATAAAGGCTTTTTCAAAAATAGGGGGAAGGTTTGGAGAAAATGAAATGTTCCTTGACAAAACGTGATAACTTTTCAAAAATCGAATGTTTGCTCACTATGTGGAGTAACAATTATGGCACATACTAGAGTCTTTATTAATTTATGCAATAAAAAAGTGATGTTCATATGTCTCATTAAAATTTATTTTAAAAAATGGATATTAAACATTTACACCAAATCTAAATCTCAAATCATTTACATGCACAACTTTGGTTCAAATTTGTATTTTAAGTTCATGGGCTAGGTGACCTAGGTTAACCTAGATTCTTAGATGCTTAACTTGCGTTCCTATGTGTTTAACGTAGCCTAAATGAATACTAAGTGCTTAGTCTAGGTTTTTAACCCAATCTAACTATGAACCAATATGCTAGTTAATGAATTATATATTAATGAGTTACATTAACTATTAGTAAATTATTAATTAATGAATTCAACTAATTATTGGTGAATTAACTTGTTCGTAGCAATTGGTTGTTGTTTTTTTAGTGAAGGATTGATCACTTTTATCATGAAAAAATTGTCCAATTTTATTCAAATTTTAATAAAATATAGAATAGAACTCATATTGATGTAGTGAGAAAATAAAAATTTCAAGAAGCAACCATTTAAAAATCCTCCAAGTGTTTGTCTTCTGAATGGAAGATACTAGTGTCAACAATTTTTATCATAAGTCTTTCGATTATCAAAAGATCAGGTTCGATCTCTGACAAGGACGATGTCCTCTTTTCGAAGGCCAACCCTACAACTTCTTCATGCCCAAGTGTCAAGTGTTTCAATAGTTGTGATTGTGTGAAATCCAATACCATAATAATGAAAGCCAATTTTTTCCCAATAATTCAAACCTTCAAATGGATTTTCAAGGATCATTTTAAGAAGTTTACCTTCATCAAATTCATACATGGCATCAACTAAATCTTGGATAAAACAACCTTCATGATTTAGTGGTGGTTATTCCAATTATGTTTCACTAGAAAGAACCTCATTGTGGGATTGTGAATTAACTTTCATAGTTGCGCATGCATAACTCCATCCTTTGCCAAATAACATGCAGTCCTCCTTTCACAACAATTACTGACAAATCTCTGATATGGTTGAATGATCCAAGCGAACAATAGTTCTGTTTGAGGGTTTAGGGTTTAACATTAGTTTATCTTTTCATATATGTGCTATGTATTTTCATATCTGGATTATGAATATGAAAAAAAATTCAACACATGCCATCTCATGTCCTCGATATTTCCATTAAATATTTAATCACTTATCTCTTTCAAGTTTGTAGCCTTTCACTCAATCCTTTTCCCTTGAAAACTTGAAAATTGATATAAATTCAAACTATTGGGATCAATATGGGAACACGTAATAGAGCAAAAATAGGGGAGAGGGTGAAGTGAGGGGATTCTGCTCAGTTTGGAGCCAAGGGCATTATACTTGTACTGTATATTGTGCAGAGCAGCTTCAGAGCACTCAATCTACCTTCTACACCTTATAGCCACCACCATTGCTGATAGTAAAGAGAAACACTAATAAGTAATTCCAGAGGAACGTCTACAAACAATTTGTTACTTCAGTTCCCTGCATGATTTTATGGACAAGAAACACATGTGAGGAATTAGAACTCACTTGATAAAATGCAACATGAAGTGGAGAAATCACCATCTGGTTACTGTTGCAGGCACTGTGGTTGTAAATCTGTTTTCTGGTGTAGCAGCAATTGAACAGGACAGATGTTTTCTAGAACAGACTTTTCAGGACTGGGTTCAAGTCTCATGACTTAACAAGTAGTAGCCTCATGTGGGAGTTGGAGTACTGAGGATTACCAAACAAATGTTCAAAAGGATGGCTGGATGCAAACCTAGCTGCAAGACAACAAGCCCTAGATTGACCAAAGGCCAGACTCTACATCTAACAAGAAACAAGACATGACCAAGAAGTTATTTAGAACAAACTCAGAGGATCACATTGAGTTTTCTCTAGAAAAAGTGGCAAACTGCCTCTAAATCTCCACAATTTGCTAAGAAGACCATGATGTCAGCTGCTATTGCTCTTTCATTGAATATCACAAATGACTCAAAGCTCCAGTCCAAAACAAGACCCCAATGAGAGTCCCTAAACATGGGCAAACTAATTCTTTACATGAAATCAAAATCATTATCTGCATCATAAGTTGCAGCCCCAAAACTGTCTTCATCAGGCTTGTCCACAATGAGCTGCTTTTTCTTTGCACCTGTGGACAAATTACCAACAATAGTTCCTTGTGAGAGAGCTCACTGAGGTATCAAGAAATGAAAATCTAGCAGACCTACTCTAATACATATGTTCACTGATGCTATGCAACAGAACACATACACTTCTCAGCAGGTTACCAAACTCTAACTCATACTATCCCAGGCATCTCATTTGTGCACAAGTTAGCAATGATCCCATCATACATACACTTTAATATGAGTTTGGTTTGCAAGTTTTCCTTTGAACAATGGTTTCATTACATGTTTTAACACATCTAACAGTTTCACACTCCACACCATGCAGACTGCCAAACTGTCACTAAAGCTTACTTGTCTTCTTCTTCCCTGCTGTTGCATCCTTCTCAGCTTTAAGCTTTTCATTGGCAATAACAGTCATGCTTGATGCCACCTCTTTCGCATCAGAAGCTTTCAAAGATGAGACTGCATGTCTCATCAAAGCCCGAAGTAGAGTCATGTAGTGAAAACTTTTCTGCATGGCAAAGCATAACAAGGCCAAACACATTTTGCCATGTTAAAGAGTAATACCGTGTAGTCCTCAGATCAAATGTTAAAAGAACATTCTACCTTAAATGGGAATGGAATCAATTCACAACCACAGCAGTCATGGAAGCAATTGTGCAAACAACAGAGTCTTGCTTACTGAAAACGAGTTCATCTCCTCATTTATTTCTCCACTTATGTACATTTTCTGCTGGAATGATTCATGTGTGGATCATCAAAAGAGACACCATCCAAGCAAAAGTACAATCTCCTGTTATTGCTGGGCCAGAAACAAGCCTCAGCAAATGAAGAAGCAGTAGGAGAAGAACTCTCACGAGCATCAAGAATTCTCCATACTCATGATAAAGAAAGCCAGTAGGAGAAGTACAAAAGATAATGGCTGCACAGTACTCTAATATAAACATGGCTTGTGATTGCTAACAGTGGAAGTCTCACCTCAAAAGGCCTTAACTTTTGTGCAAGAAGCTCAGCATACTCCAGGAAATCAGCTTCAGACTTGGGAATGAAACCATCTAGACTTGGGCCACCACCAGACTTTTTCTCACCAAAGAGCTCTGTTGTGTGTTGATAGTCAGCCTCCTCTACAAGCCTGTTTCATACCAAATACAGAAGAAAGCAAGCCCTGTATTGTCACTTTGGCCTTGTGGCACAAAATCAGATGCATCCAACAGTTCTTGCACCACAAGTTCTTGCCAAAAAGAAAAGAAACTACCCAAATCATGCATCCAACAGTGGTCAAATTTTTTGAGGAGTGAGAATGAATTTACCTCTGTTGACGTAGCTTCTCAGCCAGGGGATCAGTAAGCCTGTCATCTTGAATAGATGATTTTGCAGCCTTTGTATCAACTGCCTTTTTTTTCTCTGTCTTTGGCTTTACCACAGCTGGCACCTGTGCAGCAACAGAAACAAAAGAGAACCCATTTGTAGCCACCCTCAGGGTTCATCTCACTGAGAAATTGGCCACCAGTTACCTTGAAAAAAAGGAGAAAACCTCACATAAAACAGGTATGTGCACTAACTGAAGAACTGTGAGCTAGCCAAAAAGACTCCCTTGCACAAAACTGGCTGCATCAGACCATACTCAACAAGAATAGACTGACCCTGAAACGATCTATACTGCGCATAGGGCACTTACAAGCACTTACAGGCTTGGGCTTGTCCTCCTCTTCCCAGGACTGCTTCACTTCCTCCTCCTCCACATCTTCATCATCCCACTGATTCTTTGGCGCTTCCTTGGCAAGCACTGGCGCCAGAGGCACGAAATCTTCCGACTCTGCAGCTCCGAACAAAAAACTTTTGTTTTATGTGAGAAACCCTAAATCGGATCCTTTATAGTGGAAGGACACTTTCATCTTTCTCATTAACAGCAGCAGCAGCGATGAGTTCATTATACAACAACAAAAGGAAATTCATTACTTACTAGAGAAAAACTCAGCAATACCCTTCCATGCAAAAAGAAAAAAAAAGGAAAAAACTTCTTGCTTGAAGCTGGAGATCATATCCATATCGCAAGGAAGGACATGAATCTAGCCGTGATCAAACCGCCTACAGGTGTAGCAAGCAGTCTAACACTCCTGAAAACAGAAAAAAAACAAACAAAAGAAAGAATCTCAGGAGAACTACAAAAAAAGATCCAACGAAAGAACACATACCCCAGTCATCGTCCATATTGCTGCTCTGCCTCACGGCTTCTTCACCCCGGAATTCAATACTACTGCACAGGAAGGGGGCGGGGGGAGGGAAAAAAAAACACACGCAGAGAACAAGGTCAAGCTCTAAGGCTATTGAAGCCCTTCACAGAAAGAGAGAGAGAGAGAGAAACAGACAGAAGAAGTGCTCCTTTGCCGAAAAAGAAAAACAAAAGGGAAAGCTCTGCTGCGTCTCTCTGTGCGGCGTCTGCTGCTGTGGTGTGTTGGTGGTTTTTGTAGCAGCTGCGCGTAGGTGATGATCCTCCTCTTCTGTGTTGTGTGTGTGACGAAGGAGCGGGGGCGGGCGCAAAACACTTAAGCTTTGTGAGAATGCTGCAAACACACGAACAAACAAAGCGCTCATTGTTTCTTCCCATTATGAACTGAGCTTCGAGCCCTACATGGATGAAATATAGACTAAGAGTGAGTGTTCTCATCCAGGGAACCAACGCCACGCCCTAAGTTCGTTAGGTACCTCTTCTGTTTTTGTCACAATTTAAGCAGAAATTTATTAAAGAAAAAACAGGCAAAGAAAACAAAGGTTTGCTTCAATTATGAGCCAAGCTCTATCCCCTCATGGATGAAAATATAGACCAACAGTAAGTATTCTCATCCATGGATCCAACAGCCTAGCTTAGTTACTTTCTGCCAAAGTTATCTCACAATTTAGGAAGAAATTGTATTTAAAAAAAAAGAAATTAAAAAAAAAAAGGGACTTATAAAAGGTTTGCTTCAATTATGAACCAATCACATATCCCCTCGTGGATGAAATGTAGACGAACAGACTTCTCATCCATGTACCCAACAACCCTAAGTTCCTCTGTGCCCAAGTTATGTCACAATTTTGACAAGAACTTATTATATAAAAAGGGAAAAAACATTTGGACGGTCTGCCCGGCTGTCCGGGCAGCCTGACTTAGTCAAGGTGGATTTAAAAGAGGTATTGACAAATCATGTGTTGACCGGTTCTTTGATTTTGTTATAACCGCTGGTTGGGGGGGGGGGGGGGGGGGTTGGGGGCAAAATAATTCAAATCAAAGAACTGTTTTGGGTCGGTTATATGGAAACTGCACATACCTGCTCACTATTACCCGACGGTTCCTTCTTTGACGGTATAGACAACCACACCACACTGGTGTACTGGGGTACTATAGGTCAGTTCGATATTAATTAAATTACTTGCAAAATTGTCAAAAAATTAAAATAAATAATAAATAAATATGGATTAGGTATGTCAAAATTACCTTTAATGACATTTCTTTTCCTTTCGCTATTGACCCCGGGGGGGGGGGGGGGACATTTAGTGTAAAGTTTTGAATCTACATGTTTCACACGACCATTTTTAAAGGGGGTATTGTATAATTGTCCAACCTATTTTTTTTTATCATCCTATTATTATCTAATTTTCTAATATATACATACTAAAACCACCCTATATTAATTATAATCCACTATTTCATATTATTACATACCTTATATTACAATTAAATTGATTATTTGAATAAAATGTACACTATTTTTAACTAATTAACTTATGATTTTTACCCAACAACTAATATATTGCATTTTATATTTTGACTCATGTATTTTTTACTTTTTTTTTACTAATGTTTCCCTTGGGTTATTGACATGGCATTTGAAAAAAATAAGATGTTTTTTGTGGCATGTGTGCTTTTGGGGGGGGGGGGGGGGGGGGGAAACATCTCACAATATTTCTTCAATTTTTCCCATCATACCCATTGAGTATCACAAAAAATTATAATTAAAAAAACCAACATAGGTTTTTATGTTCAATAAAATCTTTGGATGGAGCTTTTATCATAATTGAATTTTCGTTCCACTTCACCTTGGGAGGGTCTTTATTTTGGTATTTGCCATACATGAATAACCTTCCTAGAAAGGAAAGGGGATATTACATGTACTCGCAAAAAGTGGGAGGTGTTAGATTTGTCTCATGTTTAATCCCTTAAGCCATTATTTTAGTAAAAAATGGTGTGTTTTTCACACTTAGGTATTGATATTTAAAAAAAAAGATGAATGTAAAAATTGAAAAAAATATTGTATAAATGTAAAGTCATATTTTAGTCATGATGATTCTGAAATTATTTTAACATCCTTGGAACAAATGGCTACACATCACTAATGCATCTATAGCTCTAATAATTTGAACTTGAAGGTGTTCACACCTTTTACAACATTTTTTAGGATTCAAAAGTACACATGGAATACCTCCAATACATGACAACCAAATGTTATATTGTATCAATTCAAAGGTTTTATTTTTGTGCTACAATCTAATTATTTTAAATAGTTTGATGGTCAACATTACATCATCACAAATGACACACATAATAAAAGTTTAAAAAATGTCCAAGCTTTATTCAAAACCATATACAAGGTTTTTGCTTTTTCAATTTTGTGAGGTAGGTGTAATATTGATCATCCAAAAGAAGAACAAACCAAATTTGGTTACAAGTAAGAGAAGAAAACATAAAACATTTAAATTCATATTTTGTTTTGGTGATTTTTTATCGTGTAATATGGTGACTTCACAACTTTTAAAAAAAAAAAAATGGTGACTTTGGCACATTTTTCCCCAAAAACTCCTTTGTGTGTTTGAAATTAATTTTTTTGGGTCATTATAATGAGAAAATTCACCAAAACATTATCTAACCTCATATTAAGTTCAAAAAATCAAAGACACGTAATTGAATTTGACCATATAATTAAGCTTCCTTTTGAAGGTGGTCATCGAAATATGGGTAACTTTAGGTTATGTAACCTTTGGTTAATTTTTAAGTTATGTAACCTTAGGTTGTTTTAAATTATAGGCTATATCTTATAATAGCTTGGGCATAACATATAATAATAAAAAATAAAATAATTTACAATAACTTATAATAGACTAGGGTGTAATAACTTCAAATAACTCAAGGTGAAATAACCTAAAATAACTTAAGGTGAAATAATAATAAAAATTTGAGAATAACATAGGGTAAAATAATTAAAAATAACCTAAGGTAGAATAACCTCGAATAATTTAGGGTACCATAATATAGGGTATTTAAAACAACATAAAAAAAAACCTATGTACTATAATAAATTACTTCAATTAGTAATGTATTATATCAATGAACAATGAAATATGATGATTTCACGGTGACCTAAATTTAAATAGGGTGAAATGACTAGGGTGGGGTCAACTTATTTCATTTTGAAATCCAATAGTGATTTATGATAATAAACTGCACCTTGCTTTTTAGTTAATGTTCACATCATTCAATCATCATTTTTTCCATTAGAATGGTCATAATTTTGATGTAATTGTCACAAATTAAAGCATTTGCAATTATCCAGAAAAAATTGGCACAATAGGGCATATAATAAACAATATGACAATTCTTTTCAAAGCAAATGAAAATGTTGAATAACAATGAAAATGTTTTTGTAGCATGGTTCAAATTATCAAAAATGGCAAAAATGTGATTACCTTGTGCCTTCTTGCTAATGTGAATAGTTGAAAAATGAAATAAATTCATTTTTTTTAACAATGTAAAAGTTTCTTTCTATACATGATGATAGATGTAGTAGTGTATTGATAGTTTTTAATGTAATTATTTGTCATATGGGGTATAATCAAAATAAAGTAGACAATTGAATTACATTCTTTCAATAGATTTTCAATCGGTTTTTCTAAATGCAAGTAGTTGTAAAATCTAATTTTTGTATCATGAACTTTTGTTTCAAGAATGTGTTATATATGTTTTACAAAAACAAAATATAATATTTATTTGATGACACTTTTAAGTATACAATGATTTATATATATAAAATTAATACAACATGTATTTATTTCATTAAAAGTTTAAAAAAATAGTAGGTTTGAAGTTTGAAAACCGAAAGAATTTATCAATTAGAAAAATACTTGTTATTTATTTTTATTGTATGAAAATTCTTCAAATTTTGTATTCAACTTATTGTAAATTTAATGTAAGGCAAAATGGTTTCACAATGAAATTTATACAAATTTAATATCTTGTGTTTAAGTCAAAATTTGTATCATTTTAAAATTGGATTTTGATATGCCACTTTTTTCTGATCTACTTTACCATGTTTTCACCTTGTGACATTTATGAACCTTTCTAAGTATGTTTTTATCATGTGAATGTCTTTTATTATATGTTTAAAATTTAATGCAATTCCAATTTTTTTTAAAAACAATTAACCCATCTCGCTTATAGTTGAACCTATTATTTGTGGTTCACTTATTAAATTTTCATTTGATCTTTATTTGTTGCATCTTGGGTTATATCTTTGATTTTACATTATCAAGGTGTGATTAAAAAAATAAAATCAAGTTCATTCCTCTTTTGCACCAATGATGTTGGAGATTTGAACTTTTCTTCATAATTGTCTACTTTTGTTGTTTTACATAGACTTTATATATTTTTATTGTATTATTGAAAACTAGATTATTGATAAAAGATGAAATTGATCTAATTAACAATTGGGCACTATAATAGTAAGTTGGATAGAAATCGGATTTCCAATCACTTGCCATCGATGGTTGAGCACCTATAAATAATAGGCCCTTGTTAAATAAATAAATAAATAATATTTCCCAAAGGTGAATATGTTCTAAAAAGGTATTTCGACACTTGTCCATGTTAGGTGTAGATGAAAATAACTTAGTAAACCACCTTTTTGAAGCTTATAATGATGAACATGGACATGAAAAGCCACCAAATCTTTGAGAAACAAAGATAAGAGGGCAAAGAGGAGAGGGGGGGAGGGGGCTAAATTTGGAACCTTGCCAAGGGCGTTACACTTGTTAATTATAAAAATAATTGAACCTATATTTACTCTTTTGTGGCTTGTTTGATTCTTGAAAACCAACAACGGGAAAAATTGATGGATGTTATGATGAGTGAATAGTGACAATAGATGTATTGTGAGGTTTAACAATGGAGAAAATGAAAAACACACACGTGCATGCATGCACACATACATGTGCACAATGATTGATTGTATGTTATCTACAAATTTTCAATTCATTGTGCATTGAATTGTGTTAGATCCTGAATGGATATGCATGGGACATGAACTATTTATTTATACAAAAAATGATGGTGTTTCCAAATACTCAAGACAAATTTTTTCCCCAATTTACATGATTAGGCAAATAGTTGAAAAAACAGCTTGCTTGTTGTAGGAATATGGAAGGAATAAATTGTTTGCAGACCGGGTGGCCTTCTTCTTTTGAAGCTCACAGTTCATGTTTGGTGGAGTTCATAATAGTTCAGAACCTCCAAATTTATGAATATTTGCAATCAAAAGTTCTATTTGAATGCCATTATGATGGTGTCTGTATGTGAAAGAAATTTGGAGCATGTTTGGGAGTTCATCCATAGTAAAACACAAAAAATGTGTTGACTTCTGAAAGAGTAGCAGACATATAGTATTTGTCTTTAGAAGCTTGCAATCAAAAGAAAAGAATTTTCTGATTCTTTAGTGTAAAGAAGAATATATAAGCCATGATGATGATGAGGAGACATTAATTGATATTAGCTCATTATATAGAGCCTAAATTTAGGGATTGTGTACCTAAAAACAAAATTTTAAATTTTTTTGTAACAAGTGAAATTGTGCTAAGATAGCAAAACAGAGAAGATTAAGAAAAGGGGGTTGACAACACGAGGATTGAGTCCAGATACATAAGAAGATAATGAAAAAATTAGCACCCAAGAATGGGAAACTTGAGTATACCATCTTTTCTCATGTAGGTCTGAGTTTGATTGTCTTTTCTGCATTGATAAAGAGAAATGATCAATTTAATGCAAATTCAAGAGAGGTAGCTGCATGTAGATAAAGTTTTTTGCTGCAGAGATTTGTCATTGCCCAAACCCAGACTTCCAGCTAGCACCGCTTCACTTGCTCAAGTATTCATCCTTTTGCATTCTCAAACAGTTGCATCTGAACCTCAACATGTGCAAAGGAATTTACAGTAGGTTGTTACACTGAAACCCAATACACTGATGGAAGTCTTCCTCACAAGCCTGAGAAAAATTCCAAAATCTATGCAGATTAAGTTCAATGCCCCAAAAAAACTGAAATTTTATGACGAAAAAACAAAACAAACTTCAGAATTCAACACATGTGAAGAGAGCAATTACTGGTAGGCTTGAACTTGAGAACAAAATTTCCCCAGACTAGAGTTTATCAAAGAATTCAAAGTTTAATTTACTATTTCCACACTAACTTAGACCATCTTGTCACAGAAGGACAAGGAAATCAGCAAAGGCACACAATGTACTTGCTACTGTAAAAGCCACCAAACAGAAACATACACTGAGGTACCACTCTTTGTGAACAGTGATACACAGAAAACAGGGGTGTTGACGCAGCTGAGGATTTCACCACATTGCTGAGCATTGCAAGTCCTGATTATTGGATTACAAACTAAAATGTCTACTCTTGTGGAACTGGAAATTAGTGACTCAATCCATGTTCCCCAAAAGATATAGTGTATCCTCCTTGAAGTGTATATGACACCCAGTGCAAAAGAAAGAAAAAACCGGGCTGCAACCCAATTGCAGTTCAATGCAAGCTATTGCATTAGTAAAACAGAAACTCCTCCATTGCTGAAAAATGGACTAATGAATGCATCCACACAGTTTGTCCAAAGCAGCTCCTGAATCCTTCTTCAAAGTTCTACTCTCTTTACAACATTTAGAAGAGCAGAGTGACTCTTTGGACAGAAAATAGTTGAACCGAAGCAAACAGTTTCCTGACATGTACAAGTATTTGAACATCTACAAATGTACTGGTCAGGTCTCAACAGGAAGAAATCTAGAAAACCAAAAGTGTGCTGTTGAAGCTCTCACTGATCTCAAGCCTTATGAAGTGTGCTCATGATCTCTCTCACTGAAGCACCTTGAGCATTTCTAGATTTCCTCATGTTTTGTAAATCATATACACCTGTGAGTCTCTACTAGTGACCTGAATCCTGAGCCTAGCTTGCTCATAAAACTCTCTATCTGAATCTTGTTCTGGGTTTTTTCATCTATTTGGTATCTAGGAAAGGTGCAGACTTGCACACACTTGCAAGCACTGTTTATTCATGAAACCTGTTTGACATGGGAAAAATCTAAGAGCTCCTCTTCTCTGAAGCTTGCACAAAACACCCATAGGCTGCAGTATGGGTCAAGCTTCAAGAGTTGTGGTCTCAATGCCACAGACATAGTCTAGTCTAGAGAGAAGCATCGCCAGACATTCATTGTTTGAATTGAATAGCTGAGCTGCTTCCCTTTCACTCAGATTTGTATTGCTGCTTCCATTTTCAAACCTCAGAGCCATGAAACAAAGCTTCAATTGATTCTATTGCTGCTGCTGTCAGACATGATCAGGGTTCATCAGTCATCAACAAGCTTTCATCGGTTTGTTGCCATTCCCTGAAAAAATGTTCCAGCAAATTTAGGTTGAACAGGGAGGTGGGAAAGATATAGTACTTGCAACTGTTAAGACTTTCTGTGACACAAAGACATGAGCAAAAACCCAGCTAAGAATCATCTGCAGGCATCAGAGCTTCACCTTCATGACACCTCCATGGTCAGTGTCACCATTGCTTCCATTCTCTGTGTTGGAGAAGAAATGGATAGCTGTAGTGCCATTACTAGTGGAACCAGGGGGTCCTCCAGCTATGGCCACACCATCTCCAGCAGCTGGAAGCTGCTGCTGCTGCTGCTGCAGCTGCATCCCAACAATGATTCCAGCCTCCCTGTGTACAACAAGGCCACCAGTGGGATCATCTTCGTCATCATCGTCATCATCATCATCATCTTTCCTGCAGTTGTCTCCATTACCATGTTGCTGATGATGATGATCAGGCAGCTGCTGCAGCAGATGGTGATCTCCCTGAGACTGCTGCTGCTCATCATCAACCTGCTTGCTTCCAGGTTGCTGCTTGCTCGTGCTGGGTGAGGAGGTTCCAAGAGTACCATTGTGGTAAAGAGTGTCAAGTTGGTGGAAGTAGGGACATGTTTTGGAATTCTCAGGTCGTTTCTTGCTACTCTCTTTGATCTTCCTGAAGTACTTGTTCACATTCTCCCACTTCTCCTTGCACCTTTTGGCATTGCGGACGTATCCCAGACATGACATCCCTGTGCTGATCTCTTCCCACAAGGGCCCCTTGGGCCCTGTTTCTTGAAACCTTGGCTCCATGCTACTCCGCAAACGGATCAGAGCATGCACTTCAGGTGTAGGCCACCTTTTGCTGCTGTGCAGATCAAAAGAGGACCCATGATGATCTAAATTCTCAGGTTCATCCTCTTGGTGGAGCTGCTGTTGTTGCTGTTTCTGATGTTGGGTGTGATGAGCCCGACTTGGTTGGGACACATGGGTGTTGGGTATAGCTTGGAATGGAGAAGGAGGAAGAGGAGGAGGAGGAGCAAGAGGAGAAAGAGGAAGAGCAGGAGGAGGAGGTGGAGGGGGAGGCAACTGTGGAAGCTGCAAAGTGTGTCCTGTCACCTTCTGCAGAGCTGCAACAAGTGCAGCATCTCGACTGACTGCAAGATTGTGTTGCTGGATGCGAAGTTCATGATCCCGGGCCAAATGTGCCATCTCTTGTCTCTTCCACGCTTCTTCTCGCACCAACCTTTCCTGCTCTCGGCGTTCTATGGATTCCAGAAACTTGCGTTGCATTGCATCTTGCTTATCCATCAGCTTCTTCATCAATGACTCAAAGAACAAAACCTTTCTAGAGGTGCTGTTGTTGCTGCGGTGGGGTCGTCCCACGCCTCCTGCACTCTGCTGCTGCTGCTGCTGCTGCTGCTGGCGCATCATGAGCTTCCTTTTCTTGCTCCTCTCAGCATCAGCACCACCACCGTCATCATCATCTTCATCATCAAGAAGGTCAGATTCTCTTCCCAGCTGAGGTCCATGATCATAATTATCTTCGGAAGAATCGGAATCAGCTGCAGCAGCAGCAGTCGAGGTTGCATGATTCTCTACTGCAGCTCTGAACAGACCCACTGCATGATCAGCTATCCCCGCGGCCTGGTGCAGGCCTGATCCTCCTCCTGCTGATTGCGTAGACTGAAGAATTGCTGCAGCAGCTCCTGCTGCATGATGATGATGGTGATCAACTGCTTTGTTGCGATGCTGATGATGATCACCACCGTAAAGAGCATCCAACTCGCTGAAGAAGCGATAGTTCTTCCCATCTTGTCGTCTCCCTGCCTGACCACTCTTGGTTTTCTTGTAGTACTTGTGAATGTTCTCGAACTTCTCCTTGCATTTCTTTGCACTCCGATTGTACCCAAACTCTGCAAGCCTCCTGCGACAAAAAACGCAGATATGTCCCACAACAACAAAAACTGTGGTCAGTTGGTTATGATCTGAAGAACCGATTAGACTCGTGAACTTCCGGAGAGCTCAGACAGGACGAAGAAGAAGAAGAAGAAGAAGAAGCTCCTCGGGCTCATCTGCAACACTGCCCATAATGCAGGTTTTTTTTTCTTTTCGCAAGAGCTGCAGGAAGAGGTTCTTTACCGAGCCACTTCTTCCCAGAGAGGACCTTTGAGTCCAGAATCTCGAAAGCTGGCGTCCATTTTGGATCTGATCTTGATGAGGACAAGAGTCTCTTGTCGAGGCCACCGGTTCCCTGCTGCAGCTGATGATCCGTCTCCAAGCGGCGGCGTGCTCCTTCCTCCGCCGTCGTCTCCTCCTCCTGCTGCTGCAACAAGTTCAGTGCCTAGTAGTGCTGGATCATCATCATCGTCGTCGTCAACGACGTCGGTTGCTGTTGTTGTTATATGCAGCAGCGGCGCAGGTTCATGGCCTAGCACCAAGTCTCTCGCTGACACTGCTCCTGCTGCTGCACGAGTCAGTTGTTTGCTGAAACTAGCTGCTAGAGGTCTAGTTGCCATGGGACCAGGCGACGGAGCTCCTGCTGTTGC
This sequence comes from Sphagnum tenellum, assembly GCA_963921925.1. Classification (NCBI taxonomy): domain Eukaryota; kingdom Viridiplantae; phylum Streptophyta; class Sphagnopsida; order Sphagnales; family Sphagnaceae; genus Sphagnum; species Sphagnum tenellum. The sequence continues at coordinate 6,164,464 of OY998146.1, forward strand.
AGCTTCCGGAGAGTCTGGCACTGGTCCTCCTCCTCCTCCTCCTCCCAAACCTAGCTGCTGAACCATTTGCTGCTGCTGCTGCAGTTGTTGTTGATGTTGTTGGTGCTGCGCATGTTGGTGTTGTTGCTGATGCGGGGAATGCGAAGCTTGAAGCTGGTGCTGGTGCTGGTGCTGTTGTTGTTGTTGTTCTTTTTGTTGTTGCAGTTGCAGTTGTTGTTGATGATGATGATAGTAAATGTGTTGCTGCTGGTGACTGGGGTGGCTGTGAGCCGAGGAAGGCGAGAGAGAAGAGTCATGAGAGAGCGAGAAAAGCTGATGAGGTCCAGGAGGATGCTGCCTCATGCCCAACAGAAACTGTGGGACCTCATTCACTCCATACTGCCCCGGAGATTGCATCTTCAATCTCTCTCTCTCTCTCTCTCGTCGTCGCCCTTCTCCTCCTCTTCTTCAAGATTCTTCACACGATTACCATGTGCTGCAGCTTCAAATTGCGATATACATATACTTACTTCACGCTCTCATTGTCTATGCACCAAATTAGCAAACAAAGTTATTCAGCCATTATAGCAGCATCCATAGCATCAGCAGCTCCACCACCACCACCACCACCATTACCAACTCCTCCTCCTCCTTTTACTCCTTCTCATTTTCTTCCTTTCTTCATCACCATCATCAGTCAGTCAGATGCAGCAGCTACTACTCCTTCTCATCTTCTTAGACTTCCTTTATTCTCCATCATCAGCATCATCAGTCAGTCAGATGCAGCTACTCCTCCTTCTCATCATCATCATCTTCTTCTTCCTCTATTCTCCTTAATCATGATCATGATCATTATGAGCATCATCAGTACCCAGAGATGGAGCTAGTCCTTCTTTTCATCTTCTTTCTCTCTTCTTCTTCTTCATCATCAACATCATCATCAGTAGTAGTCAGATGTGCAAGAAAGAAACTGATCTGAAAGCAGAGACTAAAGCAAAGTTACCAGCACCCACATCAGAATGTTTGCAACTAAAAAACCAAACAAACAAGGAGCACAGCACCAGGAGCAGCACCAGGAGGAGGAGGAGGAGGAGGAGGAGGAGAAGCTGCAGAAACAGAGAAGAGAGAGGGAGTTGGTGCTTGTTTGCTTGTTTGCTTGCTTGCACTAGTCTAGTAGCAAAAAACCAAAACAAAAGAATTTGGGGCCTTTTTTTTTGGGGCACTTGTTTGGGCTTCTTATTCTCCCACTGACTTAAATTGGAATCCAGAACTCTCATCTTTAACTAGGTACTGGTTTTGTTACCTCCTCCTTTTCTTTAAGTACTTAATTTCTTCCTTCTCTTTTTTCCTTCTTCTGTTGTTGCAAAATTAATATCAAATTTTACCCAAACTATGTAAATTATCCGATTACTTTCAAATGTGAAATTTTAATTCCAAATATGTAATCCATCGTACTTTTAATGTGAGTTTTTATCTTAATACATATGGATTTTATTTTATTTTATTTTGTTTTATTTTTGCTATATACAATCCTTGTTCAATTCTCATAGTAATTCCTTTTTTCCTTTTGGTTGAAAAAATAACCAAATAAATTATGTTGCCCAACTTTTTATTTCAATAAAGAAAACTTTTACAACACAAAAGAAGAGGAACCCACAAGGAACGTGAAAAGGACACAAACTTTTTTTCAACCAAAAATTCTGCCCAGTTATTAGATGCTATTAAAGCCCCAGGTCAGATCCTAGTTCTTGGCTTTTGACTTAAATTGAATTGCAAAACATTTTGGGATACTAGAGATTGGTATAACCTACCTGCATTATTAATTAATAATAAGCATCTGAATTAAAAGCTCTTTATTTTGCCATGTATAAAAAAAATTAATAAATAACTTGAGTGTAATTAATTGTATTAGGTAAGGTTAAAGTTTTTAAAAAAAAATGGATGCAGTAGTAATTAAATACCTACTAGAGAATAAAATGTTTTGGGTGCAATAACAAAACAATCTTCCTTTGTTTTTTCCCCTTCTTTCATCTCTCTTAGCTCAAAGTTGACAAAGTCAGTGAGGTCAAATTTGATCTTGCACCATTGCTGGGTGGTTCTTTTAGTTTTTTGGTACAACCTCTGGTTTCAAAGGCTTTCGAAACAAAATCATAACACTATTACAAAATGTGGTTACAGTTCACTAGTCCTTTGGTCATTGTACCACCAGTGAATTCATTGCATCTCGCTATGTCCTATTCATTAGAATCAATGAATTCACTCAAAATTTTAGTGAAATCACTTTTGTCATAAGAACACATTTTGTTATAGTGCAATCGAATAACTCTTGGGTTTGGATTTTCAAACATTTTCAAAGAACTAATACAAGGTTTCTTCAAATTTATTTGACATGAAACTCACAACTCCGGGTTCTTTCTTTGATCCATTCTTTGTTTTTGCTAACCCCCCCCCCCCCCCCCATCAAGGATCCATATATGTGTCGGCTCTTTTCTTTGATAAAAGATGGGTTTTTAAAAACTTTTCACTTCCCTAATGGGTTTTGATCTCCAGACCAAACCCATCACTCAGTAGCCTAGCAGCCGATAAGAAAGAAAGAGAGAAGCATGATATTTCTTGGCATGATGGCTGGTGTAAAGGCCATGATCCTTATTAAATCACATATATTCTTCTTTTTCCTTCTTTAATTGCAATTCAAGCTGAAATAAAGAGAATTTTTCTTCCAAGTGTATAATATGTTATTCAGGGGATAAGGCAGGGATTTTTTTTTTTCTTTTTTCAATTTTGTGATGAAACCGTGCTAGCAATCACTTACAAGATGAAGTAGCCAAATTTGGCTACAGGTCAAAGAGGAATGTCGAAAAATTTAAAGAATCATACTTTTAATAATCAACCATAATAAACAAACGAAGCCTTTCATTTCCATCAAAGGGGCCCAATATAACGTGTTTATGTACACACTAAGTATTGGGTTTCAGAAAGGTGAGCCAAGCAAGGCAAGGCCAGGCCAGACCAGGCCAGGCCAGGCCTTCTTCATGAAGAAGAAAGAAAGAAAGAAAGAAGCATGGAGTCAGTACATGATGACTACATTAAAAAAAAAATTATTGCTAAGTTTCTTCATATCCATTCCAGAAGGATGTAAGCGGATAAAGAGCTGCAATTGTAACAAAAGCAGACTTACTTATAGCCTATTTACACAGATGGATGATGATGATGACCACGGATGGAAGGAAGGAAGGAAGGAAGGAAGGAAAAGCAAGTGAGTTAAAGTAAAGCCTGAATGTGCTGAGGCTTTGGACTCTTCTTCTTCCTTCCCATCATTGACTTCTTATTTCACCGATTTTAAACAAGAACAAAGTAGAGTATATAGTAGAGGAGGTCTTTTGCTAGACTTTGCACAAACTTTTATTAATGTTGTTGGCGGTGGTGGGTTCCCAATTTGATGTTGGAATGATGGGTTAGAATGTTTGACTTGGAAGGTACACACAAAGAGCCTACTAGAGAGAGTCACACTCCCTTAGAGGAGAGAGAGGATCCCATGATATTATGCTACTTGGAATGATGATATGCTAGGTAGTAGAATAGGTAGTGAGAATCAAGAAGCACCCATCAAGTGGTTTAGGTTATTTTGTCAAGTTTTTTTTTTGGTTATGAGTTTTGTAGTCATAAGTGTGTGCTTCAACTGTCAAACACTTACTTAATCATCATTTTTTTGCATTTTTTTGAGTTTTAGGGTTGAGGGTTCACCAAAAAAGGATTGGAGTGGGTAGTGATGGGGCCATTGTTTGGGGGCGGGTGGGAGGGATGGTTAAGTTACTTTCCTTCTTTTGATGACCATTGTTTGTGTGATACACCTAGAAAACACCTACTTTGTCCAATGTGCAAAGATGGTTTCTCACCTGACAATCCTTTCAGAATGTGCATGAAATTGTTGTGTTTACTTCACCAAAAAATCAATTTTCAAAAGGTCGATCAGACCTCCAACCAACTTTCAAATGAGCACAACCTGACATGATGATCCAACAGGTTGAAGTTTTCCCTCCATATACCCCTCTTCAAATTGAAAGGAGGCGGTTTTGTCTCTCAATGAATTAGATCGACTGCACCGTTAAATTATTAGGAAATAGTCCAAAGGTAAAACTCACCAATCGAATAAAAGAATCTCATGTAAAATCATCACCCTTTTGGCAATTGTATTTTATTGAAATTTTCCCTATACTTTTGATATAGAGCTTCTAAATTGTGGAGGATATGGCCATGAAAGTTTCATTGTAGTGCTCGTTTCAATGCCGTGGTGGTCAACATTCCTCACACGTCAAAAGATTTAGTTGAATCAAGCTATATCATGTATATATATGTTGATATTCTAAATTCATGAACAAAGAATTGAAAAAAGGATTGATGCCTGTTGATTTGGCTTTAGGTTTTGTGTGCCTTCAATCCACTTTCTAGGGTACTGGGCCAATCTTGAGGGATTAGGGGCTAGTTTACCCTAAAGAATCCATCTCTTCAAACATGGGTCCGAACTCCTGTATAACTGATGCACAACATCCTTGAATTTCCCGACCCACTTGATTAATAAAGTAACTTACTATAGGGAAAGTGGGGAAGATTCCAAATGAGTCTCCTCAAAATATTGTAGAGTTATCCATCAAGTCACCCTGTCTCCACCCTGTCTTTGTGGGCCTGCTTTCACTCCCTATACCCTCTTTCAGTGGTATCCGCAAAGCAATGAAATTTTACTAAATCTTAGTATGAAATGCTCAAACTCAGCATTTTCTGCAATGAAATTTTACTAAATCTTAGTATGAAATGCTCAAACTCAGCATTTTTTGCAATGAAATTTTACTAAATCTCAGTATGAAATTTTGCTCAAACTCAGCATTTTTTGCAATGAAATTGTACTAAATCTTAGTATGAAATTTTGCTCAAACTCAGCATTTTTTGCAATGAAATTGTACTAAATCTTAGTATGAAATTTTACTCAAACTCAGCATATTTTGCAATGAAATTTTACTAAATCTCAGTATGAAATTTTGCTCAAACTCAGCATCTTTTGCAATGAAATTGTACTAAATCTTAGTATGAAATTTTACTCAAACTCAGCATTTAATTTAATGCACAAGGCTGGAGACTAAATTATAGAACTTATACGTGTAGAAGAAGCAGTGAAAACATACATATGTAGCAGCATTGGCAGGAGGCTCTCGAAACTCAGTTTACCACCAAAAATTGGTGGAAAACTAGTTTGGGTCCCCAGTCATTATTTCACTTTGTAAAAATTTCATTCCCAGTTACATGTTTGATGCAACTAGTATGCAAAAACTGGCCATTCTCGCCCCCCTAATCATGAGACTTTACAGATAACTCTAATACTTTAGGGGTTCAATTTTTCCCCCACAAAATGATATATAATAATATGCAAACATGGTTTACTTACTTACTACTTGGGGATTGGAAGTTGGAACCTGGATAGGGTAAATGTGTCATGATGATGGAGTCCTTTGAAGTTCCTTGGGGCAGCAGAGTCTTGAGAAGGAAACATGGGGGGAGGGGGGTCATTATTGTTGATACATCATGTTAACTTACAACCATGCTGCACTGCACTGCACTGCACAAGTAGTTTGGTACTTTGGTCCACACTCATCAGATTCTAAGATCAGGTGTACTCCCTCAAATGGGTGATGTTTTCTAGTCTGTGCACAGACAGAGTTTTGAATGGCAGGGACAACTCTCTCTCCCCACCCAGCATAAACCCCCTTTACTACTAGTAGTAGTAGTAGTAGTAGTAGCAGCTACCCTCTCTCCTCTGTAACTCCCCCCCAGTCATATATTCTCTCCTTGATCTTCTGGTGTCCCTTTGTGTCCCAACTCCCAATACAAGAAAGCCTCTAAGTATGTAAATTACATAGTCTGGTCAAACATAAGGGACAAGCTCTCTCTATGACTTACTTACTTTTGATTGTTGTCCTCCTCCTCCTCCTCCTCCTCCCCCTCCTTCTCCTCCCTTTCTCCCTTTTCATATCTGCTAATCCCTTCTACTAATCAAATCATTTTTAGTGCTAATCCCCCCATAACAACCATGCCATTGCCCCATCTTGAAGACTTTAAAACTACTCTAGGGTAACCCACTTCAGAAGTGGGGTGGAAACCCTAAACCCTAAACCCTAGGTAGAGTGAAGGGTCGCTTACTTTGGGAATGTCCCACTCCCTAAGTAGAGTCGAGGGTTGGGCTTAGTTTCGGAATGTCCCACTCCCTAGGTAGAGTTGAGGGTTGTTTGCTTTTGGAATGCCCAACTCTGAGGGCATTACACGACGTAACGCACTGGTGGAATTTCCAAAACAATAACTTCAAAACAACAAAAAGAAAACCATTATAATAGGCATGTCTCAAGCAAGACATGGGCTCGCCTAGTGGGTTGTTGAAGGAAAACCTTAGGCCTGGGTTGTTGTAAGGAAACACACAATATCTTTGTTAGATGCCTGCCAGAACAACAAGCAGGAAGATTATGCTGTATGAGGAGGTTCCAAGCCCAAAAAAAATTTAAAAGAAAAATTTAGGTTAAGTTTAGGGTTTAGGGTTTTTCATTGGTGACAAGAAGAAAAGGAAAAGAAAGGACCCTCGCATTGTTCTTTGCTGACAAGCTTCCATAAACCTAGCATCTATTGTGACAACAACAACAACTTACAACAAAAAAGAGGAATGGAATGTCCCAATTTGCTCATGCCCCTTTTCCCTCACATCCAATGACTATAGCTTAATAATAAGCCACATCCTGTATACACTATTGACTATGGATGAATCATTCCACTTATGGATTTTTTGGTTTTTTTGTTTTTTTGGTAATTAAGTTTTCTTAATTGTTGGCTCCCTTAACCACTTTGATAATAATATTTTGTGATGAGGTATCAAGTAGTCTAGTGAGGTTTGAGAATATTCCTCATGGAAACCCACTTAGTTGCAAGGAATATTCTCAAAACCCTTAAGAGAATCATTACCAAAGCCTTACGACTCCTGGCCCTAATAATAGACCAGTGTAGTAGGACGGTTATTAGAAACCGCCTAACCCCATCCAGGTTTCCGGGTGGTTCTTAGGGTTCATAACCATGGTTCTCAACCAAATCAAATAGACGGTTCTGATGTATAATCATGGTTCTCGAAAATTTTGTTTTTTTTGAGAAGGTTAAATAACTGCCAAGAATATTGCCAGTTCCTTCATGAAACCTGACATGTCTTTGAGAGTTTTTAGAGAACCAAAATCAACAATTCTAATTTTTATAAAGAAACTTGGAGCTAGTGGTTCTTTGATTTTAAAATATTTCAAATACCCACCTAACATTGGATATGACCCTTGGTTATATCTATACCATAGGGTGGTAAGATCATCTCCAATGGGATACTACCATAAATAGTTTGCCAATAGCATCTTATTGTAAATGGTAATAAAATTGTGGTTGAGCTCGGCCCATTGTCCTCACTAAATTATAGAAGATTAATAGGCCCATCTAATTTCTCCCCTCTACACATAATCAAACAACAACAACATAGAGGAAGCTTGTGCAAGACATTACTTCAAATTTCATGATGTCAAAAGGGGAATATCTGACATTGCACATGAAAAGCACAACATCTTTCTTGGTTTCAAAGATTGTTGCACAAGTGTTGCAATCCCAAAAAGAATTTTTTTTGTCATTGATGAAGACAACATTTGTAATACCCTATCACTAGAAATGGGTAAAAATGCACATGTTTTGGAAGCAGATTCAAGAGCACCACAACAATCACAAACCACCTACAAGTGAAATTAGACCAACCACATTATTGATTTTAAAATGGGGAATTGTAAAACATGATATTTCTAAATTTGTGGGTTGTTTTGGGTTAGGTATAGCTCTAAGTAAGTTGAGATCTTCACTTAAAAATGTGTTATAAAATAGTTTGGAATTGTACAAGTAATGGCACCCAAAGCATTCAATTTTCACCTTCATCCATTGTTTGTTGTTATTGAAGGATATTCCTTGGTGGGATGATATGCAAGAGGAGTTGAAACACACACCACCTCCAAAGTACAAAACTTCCAAGGCAACCAAAAAATTTCAACTAGTGTAGTCAAAGTAATTAGCTCCAAAATCACAAGATCACATACCAATTCTACACACACATATAGAGAGACCATGAGGATCAATGATGAATTTTTTTTTGATTAAATGAAGGTAAGAAAAAAACACGTTACAAGCCCATGCCAAAATAATTTCCAACATGGTGGGTACAACTTTGAAGAAGGTGTCAATCTTAGAAGAGGTGATCACAATGCTAGAACATCTAGAAACACAATGCTTGAACACACAAATGAATATTCAAATTGTGACAACTACAAAAGTTCAAGGACCACTTTCAATGAAGAGCTTATGCTGAAATTTGTGAATTTCCTATGAATGTCATGACTTTAGCAATTGCAATATATGACTTTTATGACAAATTTGGACCCCCCAAATTCAAATCCCACCCCTCAATTTATCAATGCATTTGTTGAAACACAATAAAAAAAACAACAATGCATATGTAATTGAAGTTTTGGAATAAACTGTAATTGCACCACAAAATTGAAAAGAATGTGCAATTTTTTCAATGAGTGCCTTTCAATTGTGTGTTCAATAAGGTCATTGTATAGTTTTTAATGAATGTTCAGATTTTCGATGACTTTATTGCCTTGTTTAAATGTTACAAAAGATAATCCTTATTGAAATTGAATGCCAAAATTCCATGATGCACAAGAACAAGTGATAGTTCATTCTATAATGACATCAAAAGAACTTCATGTTGTAGACAAGAACATTTACAAAATAGTTTCAATGAATGCGTTTTTCACCCAACAAGCAATAAATTCTTCACACATTGATTCGACGACCAATTCTTGACCTTCCATGACTATGTTTGTTTTCATCAAGTTTGTCCCCAAAAGCACATATAAGATTTGCATTGCAAAATATTATTCATCATCATTTTCATAAAGCTCAATGTTTGTGTGTGTAGGAAGAACTTCACACAAAACCTTCATCACACAAGCAAATTAATAAGGTACTGAAACAAAGGATTTGAATTGAGCTACGACAATGCACAAGCCAAATTGTGATGAGACACTACAAGAAGATCGAGAAATGACTCTATTATATAAAATGTGGATGCAATTCACTAGTCATATTGGGAGGTAGGGTACATTTATACCCTTCATAGGCGGTTCTCAAAAATCAAAGAACCAGTTCTGAGATTCACTGGCAACTCTCAAAAGTGATCAAACCAGTTCGACCCTCAACTGGGGTTGTAAAACAAATCAAAGAACCGGGGCCCTAATCTGATGGCTCCTTTGCCAGTTTCCTTTGTGAAACCCAACGGTTCTTTGAACTTTTTCAAAAACCCGGAACCCAAGCTTGTTTGATTCAGAAGCTTTTCAGATACCCTGAACTGAAGGTTCTTTGGTTTTGAAAATTTTCAATTACCCAAAAGCCAAGGTTATTAACTATATCAAAGAACCACACGAGAATCCTTGTCATGTTAAAGAGTGGTCTGCCGGTGTCAGATTTTATTTTATTTTATTTTATTTTTTCGAATTGTCAAAATTTTATGATAAGTTCCAGGCAAGAATAAAGAAGTATTCGGTTTTTATTAAATTTTTTCTTTTCCTACTTTCATATCTAGTATGTAGCCAAATTTGGCTAAATTATTTTCTAGATGATTGCCACTTTGGTTACATCACAAAATTCTTAAAAAGAAACCCTGCAAGGGGTTGCTCAAAATGAGGTACTTAATTCTTAAGCCCCTTAATCACTATGGAAGGACCCTAATCCCCATTCAATTATGGATGCAAGTCCATTTGTGCTTGATTAGCAATATGACATTTTCACCTCGGGTGTGATGCTTTGGAGGGGGGAGGGTTCTTACACTTACTCCTTGAGAGCGGGACGGTTCTTAGAAGCCTATGTATAAATAGGTGTAAGGTAAATGCCCCAAGGTCGGTTGTGGGCATTACTGGATTTAAAATTTTGATAAAATTCATTTTTAATGCATTTTTTCCATTTTCTGGACAAAAGGAATTTTTTGGGAGAAATGTTATTTTCCTAGTGTAATTTTGAGAAATTTTTCTTATTTTCTGGAGAATTTCTTCAATTTCTTAATGTAAAAAAATTGGGAATTTTTTTTTTGGATGAATTGGCCCAACCACATGGGTGACACTAACATAGAATATTGATAATATCAATTTGAATGGCATGGATGAAACTTCAGTACATGGATGAAATAATTTTAATTGATGAATTTGATCACTTAAAATCGTAACATTTGGCCATGTCAATCAAATTAAAATATAGGGATCCTGGTCAATTCCATCCATATGTCCAAATACATCCATGTTATCAATTTCATCCATAGTATCTTTTTCATTCACGAGGTTCATTCTTATCAATGTACAATTTCATTGCATATTTTCATTTTTCATACATACCAAATATAATTGCATCCATGAGAGAATTCCATCTACAAGCACCATTTTATTTGTTATCAAGTTTTGTTTTTTCCATCTAGTTCAAATTTTCAAAAGCCAAAAAAGGATTCATAAAATTGGGACACATTGTGTTTTGCATCTTCGGAACACCCTAACTCCCTCAAAATACGTTAACTTTGAACATGCAACCTCACTATCTTATAGTTCCTATTGAGATCTTTCCAATGAGCACAAGATTTCTTGATTTGGAGATAATTTGATTCCAAATTACTGTTAAAAATGAACCCTTAGGTGTTGATTAGCAACCATAAGTGATCATAGTAATTATTATTATACATGTTATATTTATTGGAATAGAAATGATACAAATTTCTTCTACAAATTAAGGTTTTTAATGACAACTAATATTAATTGATTAATTAATTATGACCACGAATCAATATGATGATTTGAAATCAATAATAATTAGTTTTTGAATCTACATTGATTGCAAATACATCCTAGTTGTTTGGATAGTTTATTTAGTCCATTTTTGTTTTCATACATGAATTTTGATACTCCTATATATAAGTTGTAATTGATTTCAATAATAATAAGTACAACTCAATTTTAACTTGACAAGATGTGCAATTGTAAAAGAACTTTACTTGTAACAAATATTTGCACTAGTGCGGTTTGTGCTAATGAACACATATTCTAATATTGAATGAATTTTGAAAGTGAAAATTAGAGGCCCTTTAGCCAAATAAAGTTGGAATAAAATTTCAAAATTTTAATATTGGACTTTTAACAAATTTCCAAAAAGATAATCTACTCAATTTTAATATTTCACATATGTTAGGTCTCAAAATATTGATGAAATTGCCTTCATAAAATCTTTGTTATTGAGGGCTTTCCAACAATATGAAGAACACAACTTGAAATTTCCTTCAAATTTTTTTGATTTTACTGAATTTTAATTTCAAAATTATTCAATATTCAATAGTTCATACATTGTAGGTCTAAGCACTATGAAACCACTTTATTGCACCCATACTCATAAGGGTATTCTGATACTACTTAGAATTTGATGGGGGCATCATGGTTTTGAAGATGATTGACGAATAAAACAAACAAGATTAGGCCTTCTATAATATAGATAAAATAATGTGGCCTATGTTGTTGGTTCCATTGAATGAATTTCAAAAAGAAAATGGTGTATATGGCTTATGTGTAACAAGGTAAGGGAAGATTTGGAATACTTTGTTAATATTAGATGCAAGTTGATGTAAAGTAATAACAAAACTCATCACAAAATTGTGGAACACTAAATTTTTAATTGAATGATCAATTATAAGACATTTTTTATGAATGTGAATTAATTTTCAAAAATTTTTTTTTGGTAGTAATTTAAAAAAAAAACATTTATTTGCAAGCTTTACTTTTTGTAATGAAACCTTTGTTTTGTATAGGTATCAAGTGTATTTCAATAAAGAAAAGGTAAGACTTTTAATGATTCCCTCAAATAATGTATGATGATTTTCATACATTGATTTAATAGATATCTATAATATGATTAAATTTACTAAAGTAAAAGTACATTTGAAAATATATTACTTAGTCAATGCCATTTAATCCTAAATCCTTTTTGGGATGTTAGCCAATGACACAACACCAAAAATTGAAAAAACAATCATTATTTGGTGCTATTCAATTTGGTGTGAATTGAATCAAATAGAATTTTATGATAATATAGGCAATATTGTATATAGTTGAATTTGCATGTTTAGATTTGTTTATGTTTTTATGCTCAAATATGTTTTGAAATGCAACGTGTATACATATGTGAGCAATAGAGCCATGTTATAAACTCTTGATTTGTTGCCAACTTTCAAATCCAAAGCAAACTTAAAGGTCAAACATTACGTGACACTAAAACATGTCTAGTTTTTGGCCTTTGTTGTCCAAGATCTATGCTTAGTTTTGAGCTTTCATTCAGATTTTTGCATTGTGGCTATTAACAACTATGGTATTCTTGCATTTCAAGGGGGGCTTTTAATATATACTTGGTGCTTATTATGGTATGTTGGTTTGTTTTTGGAAGTTGTTTTTGATGTTATGATTTTTGGAGAGGAAGGAAAGCAAGTGGGTTGTAATTAGCAAGTAGGAAATATATCTCTAGGAAATAGTAGAGATAGAGAAGCATGGGCTAAGATGATTAAAAAATTTGTGTCAAAATAGGACAATGTTTACAAGTAAAGAGGATTCATTATTAGATTAATTGAAGTTTTGATCAAGTTTTGATTCCGTCACATAATGCTCAATCCTTTCATGTGTGAAGGTTGGGATCTAAATTCTAATAAGTTCAAATGGAAGATTGTGAGTCAAAAATTTGGTATGAGCTTAGTGAGAAATGTGTGTATGGTAAAAACCTATGTGTTTATCTAGAGCTTGGGGGTATACTTAGTGTAAATTTTGAGATCTACATGCATCAAACGACCATTTTCAAGGGAAGGTTTAAAATAATTGTCGAACTTATTTTTTATCACTATATTATTATCTCATTTTTTAGTATATATATTTAAAAGCCACCTTACATTAATTATAATCCATTATTTCAAATTATGGAATACCTTATATTATAATTAAATTAATTATTTGAATAAAATGGACCTTATTTTAAAATTAATTAACTTAAAATTTTTACTCAACAACCAATATATTGCACCCTATATTTTTACTCATGTATTTTCTACTAGTGTCACCTTTTAGGATCTTGAGTTGACAAACATTTGAATTTAAAAACATTGTGTGCAAACTTGTAGACTCTAATTCTTTTTCAAGATAGCCTTCCAAGACGGTAGTGAAGAAACAATTGAAAAACTAGTGTTTGCTTATTGTGTGAATTGGTTTTTGCAAGTTTTTGTAGTAGTTAGTGGGTATTGAGTAATTGGTGAAATGTGATTTAAAAATATGTGTTAAAGGTTTGAGTCCTTGAGTTTGTCTTTGTAGTTAGATGTCCATTTATGGAAAGAAAGGAATTGAAAGAACCCATCCTCTTTCTTCCTTTTGTTTTAAAAGAGGAAAATGGGTTGTAAAAGTGAGATTTTAATTTCATTATAAAATTTGTAGTACAAGGAAGGCTTGTGGAAGGGAATCCAAACTTTTCCTTGGTCCTTTTGTGATTACAAAATCTAAATGTCTAAACTTTGAAGTTTAGATACTATAAATCCAAAGTGTTTTTGATGACCATGGTGATTAATTACTTTATAGGGTTTGAATTGTAGATGTGTGGTGAAATATGTGTGTTGTGTAAATAGGAAATTTGTGGTTTAGAGGTTTGATGTCCTTATATGACCATTCAAATTAATTTGTGATGAGGTGTGATGTTACACTTATTGATGGACCTTAAAGTTTCAAAGTTTGTTACATAAGGTGTAGAATATCCTTCATTTCTCAAGTGATAAATTGTTCAAAAGTGTAGGATTAAGGTTTGTCACACTTTCAAAACTTTGATGAAGTATAGGCAAAGTCCTTTGCCATTTGAAGGTTCATGTGGCAATGAAAGGGGGTAGTTGAAGGAATAATTGAAGATTCATGCACTTCTTGGCTTTAATGGCCTTGTGGGTGGATGCATGCCAATGCTCATGTGCTTATGTTCATGAGGAAGGAGAGCCTTGGTTTGAAGAGGTTAAAATAGAATTTAAATTGTTAGACTAGACCTAGTTTGGGGGCATCCTATAATAGACCACATTTGTGGCATTTCAAAGGTTTACATTTGTTTTTAAATGCTGAAAGGATCATGCTCTTCACCATTGAAGAATGGAATTAGGGCCACATTGTGGAGCTTTTTCCTATTCATAATTTGGAATGGTGGACCCCATTGCGAAAAACTGATTTTGACAAAGACAATGTGTGGGGGTAGAGCCCTAGTGCGAGAGCATTCTCAAAACAAGGGACACGGCAACCAATTTTTGACAAGGATGATGTGTTGGGTAAAGCCCTAAGGTGAGAGCATTTTCAAAACAAGGGGAATTGATATGACAACCAATTTTAACAAGGACAATGTGTTGCGTAGAGCCTGAGGGTGAGAGCAATCTCAAAACAAGGGGAATTTTGACATGGTGGTAGTAGAGTCCAACCCTATATTTTAGGAATATCCCATACATATGTGGCCCTTTCCCAAAGTAAAAACACAAGGCAAACCTTATTGTAAATCTAAACATATGTAGATAATGAAGCCAATATGAGTAGGAAGGAAGGATCTTACCCTTACCATTTAAGAGTGCAAGGGAAGTTGTGCCTACTTAGAGAACTAAGGTTCCCTTCCGCTCCCCTCTCCTAAATAAAAGGCATAAAATCCTTTCTCATTTCTAAGAGTGATAGAAGATACTCATCATGGAAACATAATGTGCTAGAAATTTTTCTAGAGTGCTTTACAAACTCCGACATGGTCCATAAAGTGGGTGTTGTGGGGGAGGGGGAAAAATGAAACCAAGAAAGTATTCCATCCATCCAACGGAGGGTTAAATTAAAATCCATCGAGGAAAATTCAAAAATTCCCTTAATTGCTGAAAAATATTTTTGAAAAATAATTACCATACATAATTAATAGTGGGAAAAAAGAAAACTTGGTGGGAGAGAGAAAAGCAAGCAAATCCGCACGAAAGATTTGGTGCATGAAGACGCATTCAAAAAGCACTGGGAGTTTGTTGACCTTGCAAGAGAGTGTACTACCACCACACGCACACTTTTCTCTCTCTCTCTCTCTCTCTCTCTCCAGAGGCAAATTGATTTTGCAATCACATTCAAGTTAGTCAGGAGGAGAGTAAAAAAGTACGCCCAAAAACAAACCCAAAAACAAACTTTCACAGACACTCAAGATGATGCTATGAAAAACCAAAACCTCACTACTCCCGTGTAAAAAAAAACGCTCTCAGACCATTTTTTTTAGGGTATGTAGAGCTCCTGTTACAGACTATGTACAAGGGCATCTCCACCCTCAAAACTGTAAACAACTCCTTTATTTTAAAATAGAATATTGTTTAATGATCACTTGTCCCCACCCACAAACATCATACAAGTCCCTTTTAAACACTCAAAGACCAAATTCTGTCTTTACATCTGGTCGAGTACCTAATACCCTCCTAGTTAGTACCTTGGCGAATTCGACACTAATAATACTGTTTCCAAAATGGTTGAAATTTTCAAAAATTATTTCTTCCAAATCCAAAAAAATATATTGTGAAGGAAAAAATAGTGAATATTTAGGAATATTTCATTTTGTTGAAATGAAAATTTCAAAATGAATTAATTATTTGATAGTGAATATTTAGGAATGCTTCATTTTGTTGAAATGAGTTTTTCAAAATGAATTAATTATTTCTCAGACGGAAGAACATGTGTTGAAATGGCTAAGGTAACTCTCACCTAGTCACGGTCCAAATCCATGGTAGAAAAAAAAGGTTTGAAAAGGGGTTTCAAATGACCACTGCAAAATGGACCATCATCAATACAGGGGAGAGCAGCAGCAGCAGGAGGATTTGCACTATATGAAAAGGAGTGTTTGCAGGTGTGGGGGTGGAGATGATGCTCTCTACGTAAAGAGGCATGGATTCTGCTCCTTGCCAAGGGAGTGGCTGTGTCCGTGTCGCTTTTCAAAACGTGGCAAAGGAGGTGGGCGTCCGTGTCATGTTTTTTCTTGGTTTCTTACCCTGTTATACCCGGTGGGTATCAGATATATTCTGATTGCTTCAGTGCTTTGCTTACTTCAGGAACACCAAGGGTGTTACCCTACCATGTATGTAGTAACCCTTATATGCAAGGTGCCTCCTCCTCTCTTTCTCAAATTAATCAATCACAACCTTTCCAACTTCTCCCAGATCCTTATTATGGCTGGCTAAGGATGGTGGAGAATGGGGTTATACCCATCCTTTGGACTAGGGTTGGCCGGTTATTTCCTCGTTTTTAATAACCAGCTGGGTAGACTATTTTTTTTGGAATGCTTTTGGGTCACACAGGTTATCAACAATATCAAATCCTTTTGGGTTGCCAGGTAACTTACAAGATAAGTGTAGGAACTGATGGATATGCATAAGGGTAGGTTATCCAATAATTGGTTGATAACCACCTGTTATCCTGCCAGTTAGTAGCCGTTTCTCTTATTTTTAAAATAATTTAATTTTTTTTTCCTAGTTTTATTTTTTTGTTTTGGCGACTAAAGACTGATAACCTACTTGGATGATAATGGGGTCATCCAAGCAGGTGATTAGAATTTGGAAAATCCAATACCAGCGAAGAGAACAGTTCATTAAAAAAAAAACCAAGGAACCAGCTGCTGATAGGTTATCAATAACCGACACGATACCCGGGATGATACGCGGGGGGGGGGCCACACCTCAAACAACTGGCCAACAACCAAACACTGTTGTGGACCAAGTTTGGTACCTACTAACTAACTAACTAACTAACTAACCCCTCACCAAAGAATTGTGCCCCTAGGCCCCCTTTGACCAGAGTAATTAATTAATCAATCAGTTTGGCCCTTTAGGCCTTTGAATGAAGAAGAAGCCCACCTGAATTGAATGAAGCCCACCTTGAGACCCAGTAAACCGGATCCAAAGGCCACCAGTGGTGGTGGTGGTACCGGTTGTTTCTCTGACACCTAAACTGGACTGGACTGGACTGGACTGGACTGGCGTGCCTGGCTGCCTGCCACCGCCCGCCTGTCCGTGTTTTGTGGGTGGTTGCTAACCGCTCA
The DNA here is from genome assembly GCA_963921925.1 of Sphagnum tenellum. NCBI lineage: Eukaryota > Viridiplantae > Streptophyta > Sphagnopsida > Sphagnales > Sphagnaceae > Sphagnum > Sphagnum tenellum. Next base: position 6,181,678 of record OY998146.1, read on the forward strand.
GGGACCGTTATTAATTTTGCAACAGCCAGGGTCTTTTCAGTCAGAGAGAACTGGCGCCACAGGGCAAAACCAGTACCCACCAGTGAGTGCACCATAAAGGATGGATGATGATGGTGAGTGGTTCCAGAAAAAAAACAGTTTTCTGTTGGGTTTCAGTTTCCCCTAGACCTAATTAACCAGGGTGGTGGTTAGCTCAATTGTTTTGGTTTTTCACTATCTTCTTTGCCAAACAGGTTGTTAGTAAGTAAGTTGTAAGAAAAGTAACTGAGCTAAACCACCATGGTTAGAGCTACAGAACCAGAACTCAACGGAAAACGATTTACTACCCACTTTTCATCCTATCTAAATCATCTAGGTAATTTTTCAAATCCATCCCAAAATTTTATTATATCTTCTATAATAATCAATAGTTTTGTCGATACCACAAATCAAATTGTAACCCTCGTTGGTTAGTAAGGCAATTCTTTGATCTCATAAACCATTGTTCACAAAAAAATCAAAAGAATTGAGGTTTTGGAATGGGTTGTGAAAGGTATTAGGAGGGATAATTTGGATTGTCATAACCATAGTTATTTATTTACTTATTTTAATGAATATTGTAGATGAACTTATTATGTAAAGTCATTTTAACATTAACATTGCCAAAAAATTTAATATTCAAGTTTAATTTTTATTAATAATTAAAAAAATGTGAATGAGTTTTAAGAATAGAATGGACTCATAGTGAGCTTTTGATTTAATGACACTTTCTCAACCACAAAATAAAAATTGACATCATAGACTCAGAAAATATGTCATAGTAGAATCAATTTTTTTTTTTGAAAAAACAATAGGACAACAATAAATGAAATGTTGAAGAATAAGTTGCATTAAAAAATTTCATATACGAAAGTTCTAATTTTTAAATTTTAATACTTCATTACTAAGTCTTATTAGTTCATTTTTTATTAAAAAGAATATAATTTTATATGAATTTTATAACCAAGTATATGTTTAGCCATGTACACAATTGAACTCAACGATATTTTTAATGGAAACATTAAAAAAATATACATTGAATGCGTAAGTTGTTAATTAATCAAATTAATTTTTTTAAATGAATGCTTAAAATGGGCTCTAAAAGGCCAAATATGAACCACCTAACCATGCTTTCGCGCATATATAAACTACTACTCTCAAAAGAAAAATCAGAGAAATAATTTTGATATATAACCTCCATTCTCAAAATAATGAAAAAGTGTTGAAAGAGCTTTGCCCCTAAGCTTGTTGTTCTTTGTTGGCTCTTCCATGAAGATAGTAGGTTCTTTGAGTCTTTGCAATAACTCAAACCAAAGGGTTCATTAATTCTGAATTATTAATTTTCAAAAAGATTAATTGCCATTTCTTTGCTTTAGGTTTAAGAAAATCAGAAAAAGTAAAATCAAATTATTGATTTTCTAAAATCAAATGACTTGTGAAACACTGGAGAACCATGGTTATATATAATAACCAGGTATTAATCATAATTAACAACTTTGATACCTCACCTGATACCCAATGAGGGTTTGGTGCCATTTCTAATACCCGCCCCCCCACTCTGGTACAATCCACATGCACTTAAGGTGCCTTGATTTTCTTCCTTTAGGGTTGGGGTGGGGTGGAGGTGTTTTGTAAGAAAATTCTCTTGTTCCCAATAGGTTCCCATCATGTTCCCCACTTGTTCCTCATGTTCTCACTATATTCCTCAACACAAACTAACAACATATCTAACCCTAGCCAAAATAATTAATTTAAAAATTCAAAATAAGTTTTAAAGAAATTTAAGAACTAAATTTGGTCAGCCATTTTGTGAATTGGAAAAGGGAAGGAAGGAAGCCCACAATTGAATGAATGAAGATGGTGATGGTAGGGTGGGTTCATCATGCCTTGACTAAAACTTATAGGGAGAATTTGGTTTTTGGAGATCATGGAAGATCATGAATGGGGAGGGGATAGGTAGTTTTAGTGTCAGAAGCAGCATGTGTTAGTTCAGCTTGGGAATGAGGAGTGTTGCTCCATCACCACCACCACCACCACCACCACTTGGTCCAAGCCTAAGGAATGAAACTAAATGTAAAAATCATCAAAGTGTTTGGTAATGTGGAAGTTGAAGAATAGATATTGTTTTTATATGAAATAATAACATGGATCCTTAACCAAAGACAGCATCAGGCTACTTTAGGGAGAAATTGGGTCTTCTTGCATCAAAGTTGATCCTTGCGGAGTTTGTTATGAAAGTCAAGAGGTGATTGAGGTGACTGTAAGTTGGTGAACTACTTTTGCATCACAAGGGGTATCCTTTGCTTTAAAGTAGAACTTCGATAGTAAGGCGCATTGTTATATGTGAAATACCATAGCTCCCTTCCAAAACAATGGTGCTCAAAATTCATTTGATTTTGAGATATTGAACACAACTCCATACTATTTTGCTTGCCAAATTTTGTGTTGTCACGACTGAATCGCTTTGGTTTCCCCTTGTATATGTATGTAATTCATCCCATGAGAGATACAAAATATCGTTGTAAAAAATGCATTGAATTCGTTTTTCACCATAGAGGAACACAATCATTTGAATCTAGAAATTCAAAAGAGATACTCATTTAATCATAGGTAGTCTAGGCTTTTTGTTCAAGAAAATTGACACAAAATTTTGAAAGGACAATGATGGTAATCTAATGCAACAAAACCAAAATTGAAGGCATTAATAAATAGGTGCAATGAGCTCAATTGGAATTGAGCTTAATTCTATTAGAGGAGAACTTCGAGATATCCTAATTTGGTGCAAACTTGGAACTTACATGGCGGTTTGGTTGAAACTAGTGGCAAGACCTAAAATTGTGACGCTCACTTTTGAGCTACAATGAAATATAGGACCAAGTAGCCAAAGTAAGTAGGTAGCATAGGTGGGTAGGTAACATAGGTAGCTTAGGTGGGTGGGTAGGTAGATTAAGTAAGTAGGTAACCTAGGTAGGTCCTTATTGTATGTATGTAGAGCTTTTAGGTAGGCACAAGGTTTCGAAGTGCAATTTGAAGCTAATCCATGATCCGAACTTTGGAGAGTTTGTCCTTGGTTTTGAGCTTTACATCCTCAATTGGAAGCCTTTAAAGATAATTGCAAAGTGAAAGTGAGATGGTCAAGTGAAGATGAAAGGGGGTCATAAATTGGACACCATTTTACAAATATCTTTAATGTGCCCAACATGAAAAAACTTTGTCAAAATATTTGGATGTATGAATCTTCACTGTAGGGCTTACATCCATCTATGTTTAGGTTCATGATAATCTTTGCCTCTTGTGTAAAGCTCAAAATGAACTTGACAACCACCTTGACCTAGGCCCCTTATTTCGAAGAAAACATTCATCCACGAGGGCACGACTCTGTGCCTCATAATGTGGTTAGTCCAGTAGGTCGGTTTCAGAACGAGGTAAGTTCATCCACGAATCTTATCTTCATAATGTGGCTATTGCATGGGGGAAAAGTTCATCCACGAGGATTCTGTTTCCCATAATGTGGTTTGTGCACGAGGTCAGTTGCAGAGAGCGTTTTGCGCTTCGCTGCTGGCGCGTTTCGTTCTTCTCGTGTGCTTTGTTAGAGTGGGAGCGATGGAGGCAGCTGCAACAGCGGTCACGCCGCCTTCGCTGCGGGAGCAAGGAAATGCGCTCTTCAAGGAAAAAAATTACCTCTAAACTGCTGCAGTTTAGACGCAAGCCATCAAAGCGGATCCTGAAAATGCTGCTGTCTACAGGTGCGTGCTCTGATCCAACAACAACAACCAAAAAAAAAGAACCACAAACATTTCCGGGTTCTGTTTTCGCTGAAAATTGTGATAATGTTCACTAATTTAGGTTCCTTTTTTCTGTCACGATTGCTGCTGACGAGGAGTCGAATTGCGATCTTTTAGTATCTTCTTTCTTCGCCTTCATGCGAGATGTTCGTTGCGGGCTGGCTTGTGGCAGTAGTAATAAGAAGCTTGGTTACGATCATCCGCATAACGAATAGGCTGTTAGTCTTTGTTGGCTTGGATCTAAGTGTGGTGTGCTGTCAGGTCGAAATTCTGGTCTTAGTTAAGGGATCGAGAAAATGTTGGAGTGAGAAGGTTTAAATGGCCTGCTTTTGAATGGTTTTTGGTTCAAATCCTGCAAAGGATATGCAAGTCGTTACCAGTTGCAATGGCGCTCAGTCCGTCAATCCTTTCACCAAAGTGCACAGAACGTGGGGGCTTCCACAGTTTGCTTTTGTGCGGAGAATGACTTCGGTAGGGCTTTTGGAATATAGTCATGATCTCTACCATGAAGGCATTACCTCTGGAGAAAATGAGACTAGCGGGCTCTGTGAGAGCTATTGAGAAATAGTCACCTCTGAGACAGAGGAATTGGCCCTAAATGCGAACAGACAGGAGGTCGCTAGTGGCAGTGGATACTTCTTCGTTCTTTTCCCTTCTTCCGCAGCAAAGATAGTCGTGTTGATGTCTTTATGATCTCAGCTTGAAAATTATGGTTTGCAGTTTTCAAGCCATGATTTTCAGGAGCGTTCAAATTAGAATAGTTGTCTTTGTCATGTGGCTATGCAGAATCCAACTTCAGTTTCAAGTCTCTTGGACCTCTGCTTTCTCAGATGAATTTAGTTTGAATAAGTTTTGAACCGTGTTTTGTTGCAGTTACGATTTCTTGATAGTAGTAGTGCTATAGTTGAAGCCAGGAAGTGAACTGGTTCTACCTGAAAGTACTACTAATAGGTTATCATGGAATGCATTTGGACTCATGGTCCTAATTGGAGCTAAGCAACATGAATGTTTGTGCTCTGTTGTTCCTCTGCCAATCTGCTGCTTTCTTAAACTTAGTTATCAGAATCACTTGCAGATGCTGAAATGGCAATCAAACTCAGACCTACATGGGAGAAGGTGCTGTTTGTTTCCCATTTGTCAGGTGAAATTTCCCACCTGCTGCTCAAGCTTCTCTGTTTGTTATACCAGGACAAGGTCTCATGCTTCTAGAGGTGGATTCTACATTTTGGACTAACAAAAGCAGGGTGAATGGGGTTGTGTGTTAGGGCTATTTCAGGGAAGGATGTGCATTGGAAGGTATGGAACGTTTTGAAGAGTTAAACTACCTGTAGCAAAGTTGATGGTGACATTCCATACTTTTGTGACATAAACAACCATCTTGTGCCCTGATTTTGTAAATCTGTTTCTTATGGTTATACATGTCAAGCAGGGTGGGTGCTTTCAGCACATCAAAATTAAGAATCAGTGGTAAAGCATGTGAATGTGCTTGCAGGCACTGGCAACATATCATGAAGCCTTGAAGCAAGAACCCCGAGTGCCGATATTGCTGGAAAAATAGGAAGTTGAATACAACTTGTGAGAGAGAAAAGTCATACAGTGCTTCAACAGTATCTGACAAGCAGTTAGAGAAAGTCAATGGATCCAAATCTACAACAGCATCTGAGGAGCAGCAGTTGGATGTGGTAAGCACATCTTTACCTGACCCTCCTGCAGATCACCTGTGGTCTCACCACCATCAGGAAGTTCAGAAATTTGTTGGTTCTCCAATTGTTGCATCTTGGAGAACATATTGTGCTGTTAGACTTCAGGGGTCCAGTAGAGTATGTGGAGAGCTCTGATGTTGGATTGTACATTACACATTACTCTTACTTTTTTCACCAATTGAAAGAGATTTGAGTTGTCTTGGTCACTTGTGATACAGATGCTGCAGGGAACAATTCCTCCAGGAACCAGTGAAGAAGTCTGGAGTTCTGTGAAAGAAGTAATTGAGACCTCCATCAAGGAATGGAATGACAGTAATGGAAAGGTGGATCCTGGGGTACGCTTCCGTGCAGGCAAGGACATTTCAAAATTCTCTTCCAGTTGTTGGCATTCATGAGGTAGTCTGCTCTTAGGTTTTGTTTCTGGCTTCTCGAGCCAGTATCATTGACGTAGTTACTAGTCTCCTCTTTTTTCAATTCTCTGCTGCAAACTTCACAATGTTCCCATCTCACTGAATCTCCATTTCCTGCATTTTCTTCAACAACTTCAGTATGTTGATGTCCAATTGCATAAATAGTTATTTCTTGTGCTTTAGACGCCCTCCTCTCTGATATTTCTCCCAATAAACATTTTTGCAGGCCTTTGAGTCTCCACATACAGTGAACAGTTGTGCAGACTGTTTGCAAAGATATGTGGAGTCTTCAGCAAAGGCTGCTGTCCTTGTTGTTTCCAAAAAAACCATTGCATTTCCACAGGTAAAACTAAAACTAATATCTGTGTGACAAGCTTCAGAGTATAAAAGTTGGAAAACTGTTATTCTGAATAAGTCCTGCAACAAATGCATTAATTTGGAGCTTCAACAAGGGATACACTGTCTGGCTAGGTATGGAGAGGCCAAGGATCAAGAAAGTGGAAGGCAAGCAACAACAATGACTTTTGCATACAGCTTGAGACATCAGCAATATGGTGCTTATGGTTTGTTGCCAGCTCGGTGGAGCAAGGTTGCAACATGTGCAGGTACACTTTGTGCACCATTTAAAAGATTCTTTCAAGACATCCAACTAAAGCACAAAGTTCTTTGATTCTGATTGTTTTATCAAAATGCCAGAACCAGGATGGTAACCACAGAAGCACATGTCTGTTCCCGTTTATTGCAATCCCTCATTTTGTATTCGAAAGAAGCAAAGAGCCCCAGAGAACATTTAGTGAATATGAGTTGGAATGTGCACCTCCAAAAAGCTTCATCACAGATTGTATGCTGAACACACACATTCATCCAGCAATGACCATTGGGGAAGGCTTTTTTTTTTCCCCCTCCAATTTTGTGATATTGAAAATTTGGCGAATTTTTCCAAAAATTAGCAAAATTAGTTGAATTTACATCAGAGAAAATAAAATCCCAATTGATTCATTATCTCCATTTTTTTAGATGCGTATTTGGTACTGTGTTGCATGGGTATATTCCAGTGTTGGGCAGATATCCGAATGTCAAATCCAGATATCATCTCAAATATCATCTTAAACCCTTTTGGATATCACAAAAGTGATAGCCTGACCTTTGGATCTCAAAAATATGAGCTTCTGTCGACGTGAAGGGGAAAAAAGATAGAAAGTTAAAAAGGACACTAATTTAGGGTTGGAGGTGGATAACCTTAAATCCAAGGGGTTATAAAGGGGCCTGAGCTCAGGCCTCACTTTGTTTTTCGCATTTTTGTTGGTTTTTATTTGTCTTGTGTTTTCCCTCTTTCTTTCCTGCCATGCTCTTTCTTCTTTCCCACCATTGTTGCTCTGTATTCTTCATTGCTTTGTTGCTTCACTCTTTGGCCATACATGTGCTCCCCTAATCATACAAATTGAACAACAGCTCCACTGTTTCTTTCTTGCTTGTGTTGGCTTATATACTATATGGGACAACCACCTGTTTAATTTTGTGGGACTAGGTAGGGAAGAGTCAGGAAGCAAATTTCTTGACAACATGGAGGTAATTATATTTTTAAAATTTATTTATTTATTTATTTATTTAATGTTTGTTTGTATGTGTTTTGTTTCAGTTTCCTTTGTTTGTTGTATTTTTTGTCATTACTTATATTGTATTGTTGTTTTTGTGTTTTCTTTTTTTCATGTTTTTTCTGTATTTTCTTTTTTTCGGTTTTTTTTGCTATTTTTAAAAAAAAATTCCTTCTCTTTTTTTTGTCATTACCTATGTGTTTTATTTGCATTTTTTTTCCCCCATTATTGATGGTTTATTGTTGGTTTTGTGGTTTTTGTGGAGGGCATATACTACAACATTTTGGTTTTAAAAAATTAAATTGCAATAAACTTACATTGCACATGGCAGGAAACTTTGAAGTCTAAAACCACATCATTCATTTGTTTTGAATAGATTGGTTTTGCTTGTAAATGTTTGCATCACATATTTTTAAGTGTGCATAGCAACAACAATATCTTCGTTAAGTTTTGTAGGATATTTGTTTGTTTGAATTTTCTCCATCATTTATTTCCCTTGTAGAGCACTTGTATGAAATATGGAAAGGTTAAGTGAAATTGAAAATTATGAAATGCAAAATGAAGTAGTAATATTCATAAAGTGAAATTGAAATTGAAGAAATAGAAGGAATTGAATTGGAAAGATGGGTTGCAGTTCACTTTCTAGTTTGATAAAGTTGATTGAGTTTGATAGTGTGCTTTAGAGGAAGAGTTAGAAGAATATGAGAGCCAAATTTTGAACTTATAATTTTATCTTGATGGATTATTGAATTGAAATTATTGTATTTTGTTACATGAAAAGGCTTAGATATATGATGAATATTATATTGTAGGATATCTTTAATACTGAAATTTGAAATTATATATTTTAAATATTTTTAGGACATATTAAATGAAATTTTTATAATAAAAAACCAGAACCAACAAATATTGATAAACCAGATAATTAAAACCAAAAAATATGGAAAAAAAATTTAAAAATCCACCCAACACTAGTATATTCCTTAAAACTGGATTTATGAGAAGGCAAATTTACATGAGGATAGATTTCTGCTCAATGGTGTTTTTTGTTTGCCCACTATTTGACCTTTTCTCTATGCCAATAATTCATACTTATGCTTGCCTAAGGTGGGTGTGGCTTGCTATTCACCGCGGGTAAAGGCTAGACACATTACATAAATTAAATGGAAATTTAAACATTAAAGGCTGCTAAAAAAGGACACCAACTAGAAATTTTTGAATTTTTGAAGTTTTTGAATCTTCTTTTGGAGAAAGCTTGGAAAATGGGGAAATTGTTTATGAACTATTTATGATTTTAGGTATATAAAATAAAATCACAAGCGAACAAAAATTGAATGCCACCAAAATATGAAGGGCCTTCTGAGGTGGAGCTAAGGGCAGCCATGAATCCAGTAAAGTCTGACTCCAAGGGCTTTACACAACATAAAAAATCAATGAATTCTTAAAGTTTAAAAAAATTCCATGTGATATTTGGCGGATATCTACTTTCCAAGTTTCTAAGATTAAAAAAAAATTCACAACAAAAAAGAACCACTGGTCTCTGCATTTCTGAACAACAATCTCAAAAAAACCAAAGGTTTTTCCCCCTGGCAAAAGAACTGGCAAAAGAAGAACTGGGCAGTCCAGGCCTCAGGGCAGAGCTTATTTTCAACTGGTCCTTTTGATTTTCTTGAAAACCAATGGTTCCAAGTCTGGTTAAACTTAGAAGAATTTTAAATTCACACCTTTTTTTGTTAAATTCACACCTTTTTTGGGTTAAATTCACACCCTTTCTTCACGCTTCCAATTATATGCAGATTAAATTTGAGTGTGTCTGCCCCCCACACCCCTGATGTCTAGATGAAAAGTTATTAATAAAATTATGATATATTTAGAAAAAAATTGTATAATATAAATTCCTAAGTCAAATGAACATCAGGGGGTTGGGCAGACACACACTCAAATTTAATCTGCATATAATCGGACGCGCGAAGAAAGGGTGTGAATTTAACCAAAAAAGGTGTGAATTAAAAAATTCTCCTAAAGTTTTTTGAAATTTTTTGAAAAAAGAAAACAGAGATCTGCTGGCCTAAGGGTCCTTATACCCGGAACTTACCCGCCGGTTCTTTACTACTTAAGACACAAGCCCCCTTACCCCCCCCCCTCCACCCCCCCCCTCTTATCACAACACTGGTGCACATGACAGATAAAATTTCTGCCACCCAATTGAAACTAACAACAGTTACAAGTTTTAAAATTTTTCTGTACACTAATAATTTAAAAGAAAGAGTAGGTGAACTTAATTTCCCCAGGGTTGTAACCAACGACTGGGTGGGTACTGCCCTGTTTTTTCCCCCCCCCCCCTTTCTCTCCAGTTTTAGGTAAACTAAATTTAATTAAGCAACTGCCCCTGACTTAATTATTCTATGTGGAACCAGTTACAGTTCCCCCCAACCCCCAGAACCCCCCTAACCCCCTACCCCCCTCTCCCCTCAATAATAATAACTGGTAGGTACCTAATTAAGTGTACCCTGTAAGAAATTTATTATTCCCCTCCAGGGCATCGAATTTCTTTGGTGACCTAATTTTTTCTTCTTCTTCTTCTTCTGTGCTGGTCAGTTATTTACCCCCACCCAGTACCTTGGCCAATTAATTGGACACTAATTATATATATATATATATATATAATTTTTTAAAATTTTATTTATTATTTATTTTTTTTAATTTTCAGAAATGTTGAAAATTTCAAAACATTATTTAATTTCTTCTAAATCAAATACTATATTGTGATGAAGGATAATCATCATCATCATAATAATAATAATAATAATAGTGAATGTTTAGCACTATATTCCATATTTGTTGAAATGAATTTTTCAAAATGAATTAATTATTCTTCGATGGACATGTATGTGTTGAAAATGGCCAATAATGTACTCCGAGAGCTCCCTAATCAATTTTTTTTTTTCCCATGACAACACAAACTTCAGTAGGTACTTTTGCTTCTATTTTATTTTTTGCTTTACTTATTACATCCTCTCAGAATCTTCTGTTTTTTTAATTTAATTATTAAATAATTAATAATTACCTCTCTCCTCCTTTTTTGTTTTGGCCACAAGTTTGTATTTTATGAGTTTTACTCCTTCAGGCTGAACCCAACTACTGGGTACCCTTTTTACATATGGTTTTGGAACATATTAACTTTTGGTCTTGTTTCCTAGCTTTGCTTTTATTCAAATGATTATTAATTATTTCAAAAAATAATGTTGTCTAGTTCTTCTTGGTTTTCAAGACAAGCTTTTTAGTCTTGTTGTTGTTGTTCCATCTTGCTTTTTTCTTTTTTTTCATGTGAAAATAAAAAAAAACCTCCAGTTTGTGTTTCTAGTTCAACTTACTTCTTTGAACATGTATGTATGTAATATCCCTTTGCATTTCAATCTGATTGAAGAGGGTGTGTTCTTCCAATTTCTTATCTAGCATTTCCAATGGTGCTCGGTATGTGACTCTGCACAAACATTTCTCACATCCAAGTTTTAGGCAGTGTTGGGCAGGTACCAAACTGTGGTCCAGAACCAACCTGGTTCTCAACCAGTTCTTACACAAAGACTCAGTTGGGTATCACTTAGGGTGGTGATACATGATATAATACCCAGATTTCAAAGTATGTAACTTGAGATACCCAATTCACAAAGAATTGGGTTTTCTTTTAATTCAAAATTTGATACTTGGGTAGGCTTATAAATAACCCCTAAGTCCAATTCTTAAGGGGTCTAGGAGTAGGGAATTTATGCTTAGTTAGGATTTACAGTTAAGTAAGGGTAGAGGTGGGGTTTAGGTTTAAAGTGGAGGCATCCGTTTTCTTGCGTGAGAAGTGGGATTATAACCCCAAGTACATTGTTTCTCATTTTTATCATGTTTTTGAAAGTGTTCGCTGTGTTCTTACGCAAGTTCATCGTGTTATTGTCGAATTTCATCATGTTGTTGTTGGTTGCTAGTGTTCAATGTGTTGTTAGTAGTGTTGATCATGTTACTCTATGTGTTCATTGTGTTTGTTTACTTTCTTTAAAGGTATTACCATTATTGTTCATTATGTTGTTTTTCTCTTTTGTGTTTGGTACTAACCCTACCTTTGTATTGTCCTATAGGTTAGAGTTTTGTTGGAGGCATAAGGGTAATGGTTGTAAGCCTTTGACAAAAAGATTTGCACTTTAGTTACATGGTTTTTTTCTTCTTAAACTTGTGTGATTTATTTTTTGCTTTGGTTTTTCCTCTTATATTGAAGATAATGTGCTCACGATATATTTAAATTTTTTTGTGTAGGAATAATTTTAAATTGGAAACATTGTTTACAACTTTAACTTTTACCTTTTATTCTTAAATGATATTTTAAAATAATTTTCCACTTGAACACCTGAACAATTTACTTGCATATTAATGTATTTCGTGAAAAATGAATCAACTTGTAAATAATTTGTGTGCATTTTTGGTCAAGACATATTGCTCTAAAATTAATTGGGTGAAAGCATGGGGTGGCCATAGTGAATAGTATGATAAGAAATTCTTGTTTCTTATGCTTTTGAAATCTTATCATCATTTGCATCCAAAGCTAAAAGTTCCCTTGTTTATAAAATTGATGAAGATAAAAACTTGAACATTTTTGAAATGGTTGCTAACATGAGTGAATCTACAAAAAAGCTTTTTAATTAAGAATTGTTGATAGTTCATAAATATCAAGTGGATGCAAAAGATATCAAATGCCATTTGGAGTGGTGGAGAAATTGTGAAACCATGTTCTCAATTGTTGGCTTTGTAGTTAAATAAATATCAAAGATTGTAAGTTTTTAATTGAAACAAAGAGAATTTTTCCCACAATTTAAGGAGATGCCACTTACAATCAAATAACTTTGAGAAATTTATTTGCTTGAGTCAAAATTGGCCAAATGATGCAAAAGCAAGTTGCAAGACTCCTAATAATTTGGTAAATTTGATAGATTTTGAATTAAACTTGGAGCAAGAGTAAGATGAGTTTGAAGACTCATTTGAATGAGATGGATTGAAAGAGGATTAATCTAATTATGTTGTCTTGTATATCTTTGAAGCGTGATCACATATTTGTGTTTAGATATTAGAGCTTTATAACGATTGCTGATTGTTTTGTTCAGCCTACGAATTTTTTTAAAAATAATTTTAAAATCTTAATTTTAAAATCTGAAATTGAAGTCAAAAGAACTAATTTAATATAATCAACTAATCAAGATGAATAAAGAACTAGTTGTGAAAATTTTGTCCGGTTGGGCATAATGAAAAATAAAAATAAAGACCAGAAAGGATGTGAAATGTTTTTCCCAAAAAAAAAAGAAAAAAAGTAAGAACTTGCTCAATTCTTAATTTTTTTTGAAATTGAGAACCAGATGGAAGAGGATGGTATGCAAAAAATAAATAAATAAAATAAAATAAAATAAAATAAAAAGGTTATTACCCACCCAACACTGGTTTTAGTTACTTTTTTACTTTTTTTCCAACCACACCCACAAAACTAAAACTGGGACTGCAAAATGGGTGGGAGACTACTAAACAGCAACCAACCCCACCTGGACCAAGCAAACTATCTAGTCAATAAAGACCATTTGATGTATTTATTGGACACTTCCAGGGCGCCTTGAGAGCCCTGGAAGATGTGCATGTTTTGCAGAGTCACAGCAGTCCAGCCCTTGACTGCTGCAGCTTCTTTTGGTGAATGCCATCACCCCCCAGGCTTTAACCCTGGCTCTTTGGGTTTGATCTTCAAAATACTCAGTTCAACTCCTGAAGAAACTCCAAAGCAAAAATATAGAGTAAAATGTACTAAGGATTAGCCCCAATACAGAATTGCCCCCGCCCCCACCCCCATAGCCACCACCTAGTCAACACAATGCCAGTTGAGGTGTATCAATCCTTCCTCCATTTGTGAGAGGTTATGGCATTTCAATGCCTGATCATGTTCCTTGTGTATAACTTGGGCTTTATAGGTTTTTGGATTTACCTATAGCAAGTGCCAGTTTTTTGTGTGGATATGCAATGATTTGCAAGTGAATATGTAGTAAAATGTGTTCTTGTACGCCTCTGCGATTTCATTAGATTTTGAGTGAATTCACTAGTTTCACTGAACAAGACTTAACGAATCGAGGATGCAATGAATGTATTGGTTCATTGAACAAGAACAAGTGAACTACACCCCCCACAATTTGTAATAGCCTTGAAAGATATCTAATGAACTACACTCACATTTTGTAATAGTGAGAGAGATGTCAGCATTTCAATGGCTGGTATTGGTTTCTCGTGTATAACTTGTGATTGTGTAACATACATACATGATGTTACAAAATGCATCATTCATCAATCAATCAATCAGAGGTCTGATTGATACCAGAGTTACTATACATTCCTGGTGGTATATAATATTTATCAGATTCATAATGATACCATCATATAACCATTTCACAACTTCCAATTATACATAGCACATAATTATATATATAGATAGATAGATAGATAGATCAGAGGAATACCATTATGCATCTGGTACTTCAATTTGTGTAGATCCATATATATAACTAGTACCAGATTGGTATCTACAATTGTGCAATTACTAGATGAACACTGGTGAAGATCTCAAGCATCTTATTACACCCCCCTTCTTCTCCTCCATCTGGCTTTGGAAACAGTTGTCCTTTTGCCACACAGAGGACATCAATGTGACAAAAAAACAACCTTCCAGTCAACTTGTGCTCATTGAATTTCAGATCTTGACAGACTACCAAATCTCACAGAACACATTGCAATAAATAATTTAACTAATAACCAGTTTTTTATTATTATTTTATTATTATTATTATTATTATTTTATAGATTTTATCCTCCAATTTTGGCTGCCACTGGAGGAAGGAGGGAATGTGATTTTGGAACATGTTTTCTTTCATGACCTGCCAAATTATATTGTACTCTATGATTTTCCCATGCACCACCATGTTCATTAAGATGGCAAATTCTCAAAACTTTTGTAGTCCTTCTCGAAATTCAAACACTTTTTTTTTTCTTTTTTTTTGTCTTAAAATTCTTTTACTTTTGTCTTATTGCTTGCCAAATTGAATTGATTTCAGTTATGTTTTTCATTTGAGCTCATTTGTTCATTATAACTCTTCATAACAACCTTTTCAAATGACATGTCATGGAACTTTGGAACCCTATTAACTTGTATGAAGTTTAGTTGATTGGAACATGCAAACACATTGTCTTGTAACTAGTGTTTTGTTAAAGGATTTGTTTATGTAGCTTAAGTTGTAATCATCCATAAGGAAGATTTGGCCAACTTTGGTTATAAACTAAAACATGAAATATAAATCATTAATCAACCTTTATATTTATGGCTGCACACATAAAACTAAATATAAGAATATATTGATTTAAACCATTGTTCTCTCTCTTCTAACAATTGAAACTCTCCAAAATCACTTTTGTTGAATTTTTTTTATTTTATTTCTCTTTTTGGCAAAATTTTGCAAGAAAAAAGAGGCAACTTGTAACCTTTGCTAAGAAATTTTCACCATCCTGTCAGGCTCTTAATTAGGACATGATTTTCTTTTTCAAATTATGATTTGAATCGTGAAAGATTATTTTTGACAACGAGTGTTTTAGCTTTTCAAACATTGCTAACTATTAAGGAATCAATGTGTTTTGGGCATGAGAACCCAATCTAGTTGTGTACCACATTGAAATATTTTCAATGAATCTATCAAAATAAGTTAATTCAATTGTGTTTTAACTAGAGTTGTCTAGTTTTTAATTTGAAAAGAAACCTTTTATTCTAGTTAGACTATTTGTTTTTTTATTTTTTCGACGACACCTTCAATTTCATCTTGAGATCATGTTTTTGGATTTCTAAATCCCTTGGTTTTGGTCATTTTCACAAAAACTCTAAAGCTAGTTTGGTTTCGGATAGGTTTAGTTGCATTTCTATTGCACACAATTAAATTAATTTTTTTGTTTTTAATATTAATTTTTTTAGCTGATGTACACATTTCAAAATAGAGATTATGCAATATTAATTATAAAAAATCAACCAAATGCAACAACTTGCCTAAACATTTTTTTTAAGTAGACTTGTTTTTATGTACCCAAAAAACGTAAACTATTTGAAAAGGGCCAACACCTTGGTTTGTGTTTTAATTCACTTTTTAAAAGAAGTTAATTGTCCAATTAGATTTCAATGGCAATTGCAACCAAATTCAGAATTTTAAGTCTAAGTACCTTAGAACTTAAGCCATAAGTTAAGCGTCCTTCCTTCCCAATGCCTAATCTATCAACATTAATTTAAGCATTTAAATGTTATTTTGAACATTTGAGGCTTCAAAAAATCTTCGCAACCACCAAAGTAAGAGTGCATGCTGGGAATTTAAAATTTTAGGACTATTGTTCACCTTTTACTTGCACACATTGCCATGTTTGTTTGGATGAGTGTCTCATTTCTTTGGTTAATACCATGCCTTCAACTTATTTATAACTTGATTCCCTTATCTTGCCTCAACGTTGGTTGCAAGCTCAATGAATGGCAAGGTTGTAACTAAATGTGTGCAAGCTAGGGTTGACCAATTTTGACAAAAAATTTGTCTTAAATAGTATTAAATTGATAGTGTTTATTTTACATGTAAAAATGTCAAGTTGTGGATTTTCGAAAATATTTTTCTTTTCCAAAAAATATGTATTGGACACCCTTTAATACATTGTAAGATAGAATGTTTGTGAATTTTTTTAATAAAAGTTCTACAACAATTATGTTGTAAAAGACATTGCCATTTTCTTTATTTTGGTGTATTTTGAAATCCGTGAAATTTACATGCCATGTTCAAATCATTTAAATTTTATTTTGAATTGTTAACCACATTCATGAATTTTTCATAGAGATATAACCATGATTCATTACAAATTATGATTGATGAGTCAATTTATATGCTTTATATGTACTATGACATTGCAAGTTGGTGGCATTAAAGAATTCCCTACTCGGTGTAAAACATTAGGTTTTGAAGTAACTTGAAAATTGTATTGGATAAAATTAAACAAGAATCCTGTATATGAATCCCTTTTCACAAAATTAAAAAAATCATTTCACTTGGGACACTTTCTATTAATCTAGAAACATGCCAAAATCATGACATTGTGACATCCTTTTATGAATATTCTAGCTTGCAAATACCCAACCAAAATTGGTTGCTTTTGCATTTCAACCAATTTTAGTCTTGATTTGGGTCTAGTCACTAGGGTAAATTGATGAGAGGTGATGTTTCAAGTTGAAGTCAACATTGAAACCAAAATTGGCAAACAAAAATAATGAGGTCCAATTTAAAGATCAAACTAATGGTACTAACCTCAAAGTTATTGGAAAAAAGTTAGAGGAAGTTACTCCCATTTTTTTCTCAAATGAATGTGCAAGAAAATATAAAGTACACCTTATTGAAATTACATAAATTGTGATTTACTTAAGTGAAAATAGGGCGTTTAGAATTGGATTATGAGAATATTTTCAAAATATTTTCAATTTTAATTGGGCTCATTCATGGTTGGGGTTCAAAATAAAGGAATAAGGATTATGTGATGTGTCCCAAAGACTTGCAATAAGGTATTGAGGCAAACTTTCTACTAAAATGTGTTGTGAAAAACTTGAAAGACTTGGGCACATTCCTTAGGTCCTCACACAAATTTGGGGTGGGCGTTCTAAACATTTTATAATGAGTTAGAAATGCCCCCTTAGGTAACTACTTATTTATTGTTTATTTGGAAAATCTTGGAAAAAATCTTCTACGAAAATATTTCAGATTTAATTAAAATTCATTATATTGTTGTGTTAAAAAAAAATCAGAAATGTGTCATTTTCAAAGAATTCAAGAAATTGGAATTTTGTGTGTGTGTTTTTTAATTGTTTAAAACTAATGGTTATAACGATTTTCAAAATGTTTTTTGATATTTTTTTATTCATTAGATTGAATTAAAATTTTCAAAAAATATATATAATACCAACATATTGAAAATCATATTGCATTACAAAAAACCCATTTTTTCTTCTTAAAAAAAATGTTAAATACACAAACACTACTACAAAATGTGGGTGTAGTTCATTAGTCCTTGTTCATTAGACCAATGAATTCACTCATCTAGTGAAATCACTTGGTATACAGAAGCACCTTTTGTTGTGGTGAAAATTAAACATTGGTTATTATTTTTAAAATACATATTAACAAAATTGGACTTAATTAGGACACTATGTTGAAACTTTACACTACATATGACAAACAAGGAATTTTTGGGGGCATTATGTGAGAGAGTTTTTTTTCCCCACCCTATTAGTACCTAATTTTCTAATATGCACATATTTAAGTCACATTAATGTTTATGATAATAAAAAATTTGCATGATAAGATATATTTATTTATTTATTTATTATAGTTTTAGTACTTGAAGTTGCAAGGAATGATGAAGATGCAATTAAAACATGTAAGATATTGTGATAAAAATATTTATTTTCTAATATACCATGTGTGTTCAGCATATTTTCCACTTAAATAATGCGAAGTGACAGAGCCAATTACCAATCTAAATTGCAAGTTTCTTTCAAAATGATTCAATTGTCAATTGTGTGGAATGATCCAAAAACAATAATGAATTTCATTGCAATTGCCAATGAAACCTAATTGGTAGCTTTTTAACTTATGCATTAACTAGTCCAAGGTCAAGATAAAGCAAACCTTATTTTGCCCTAACCCAACCAACCCACAATCTTCCTATCTTATCCAAGCCACCCTCCCCTTTAGCATAAACATGTTATCCTAACCACCCTTAGACCTTAAGTTTAGCCAAAAAAAAATTTCTTGTCCTATACCCCTTTATCTACCTTAGATTTTGATCTTACTATCCAACAAAATGGTTGCATGTCCTAATAAATGCAAGGTTAAATTAATTTGTTACTAACACAACTCACAATCAAATGGATTAGCATGGAAAAGATTCCTTGTAGTGCACTACAAAACCACCTTGGTGCACCCTCACTTATAAAGGGCTTTCCAATACCAAGAGCATGGTAAGGGGTGTGGTGATCTGGGAGATTACAACAAGAGAAACAAAACAAACAAATGATCTTTCTTAATAGATAGGTATGCATGAAAGAATGTTTACTCTTTGTGCAAATTAATTCCTACACTTGTAACTAAACCACTTTAAACCAAGGTACACTTACCAATAACAACATTAATGTTCCCAACGATATGTTAACCACCTAACTAAGATTGGCGTTTAACCAATGTTGGGTGATACTTTGCTTTTAAAGACCTAGTTCCAATTTAAAATTTTAAAAAATGTTTAGTTTTAGTCCTTGGTTTACACATAAATGGAATTGAGAATCCCATTTAGAATTTGATTTAAAAAAAAATAATTGTTTCAGTTATAGTTTCAATTCTAGAAATCAAACCCAATCCTAGTTCGATTTTGAATAACATGAATTGGAACTACTGATGAATTGCTAGTTGATCTCCAATTAACCATTCATTTTAATTTTATCAAATCATAAATAAAATTTGGAATCTAATTTGGAGTCTAATTCTTCAAAAAAAATCTAGTTTTGGTTCTATAACCAATTTCAAAATTGGAACTAGTGGTGCTAACCCTTCAAATTGACTAACCTCCCAACACTAGTTATAAATATGGGATATGAAGAATTTAAATTTTAGAGCCTAAATCTGGTTTTCCTTCACACCCATGGAGCTAGACTTAGCATGCAAGGGGATATGTTAATCTTGGTGAATACACAACTTTTTGCTTGGATTGGGCCCCCAAAGACATATTTATACTTGGAATTTTCCGTTTCTTGCAAGCATGGACATTGGAGAATTGAAAATGCTTGACCTAATTTCATTAATTCTTTATTTTATGGGTCCCTCTAAAGTTAATTTATGGTAAGTTATCTATGTATGATGTATTATGTCCTCCTACTCTATATCTTCTTTTTATGGGTCCTATTGTTATTATTTGTGGGGATCTTGTTGTTGTTGTTTGTAATCAAGATTTTAAATTATTTTAAAATATTGGAATCATTTGAAAATTGGGTGATCAGTTATTCATTGGATGAAATGCCTAACAAGGATAGAGACTAGAATTTTGTCTATGAATTTAGTGATTTGTTGTGATGAGTTAATTTGTTTGGTCAACATTTTGGGAACTTAACAAAAGCTATACATGGTGACATAGTTATTAGTTATATATTTAATAATTAGCTATTATAATTAGATAAACATCACTATTGCAATTACAACAAAATATGTCCTTGTAAACCAAATGCTTTCATTTGATTTTTGAGTGAATTCATTGATCCCAATGAACAGGACCTAGTGTAAGGGATTTAGTGAATTCACTAGATCACTAAACAAGGATTAGTGAATTACACCCACATTTTGTGATATTAATTAATTGGCATCAACATCTCAATGTTTTTTGGTCATTGGTTGCATGCAAATCAAGATGTCCCCAAACTACAAATTTCTATCTTGACCTAAAAGGAGGAGTGATTGAGAGAGAGAGAGGCACAAGAGAATTTGGACTCAATAACATTCACCAAGTGAGTAAGCAGTTACTTTAACTACATGTGCAAAAACATGGCAAGAGAAGCCAATGGAGTGAATGAGTGAGTATATAATATATTGGATAGCTCTGGAAGCTACTCACTCCAGATTTGCAATGAGTTTGCCACCTTATTATGTCAGATATGAGACATTCCATCACATTCTTACATGTGTGTCATTAAAAAAAAATTTAAAATGAAGTTGAAATCATACCAATAGATTGGGAACATGATTTCACTCATTTCTATGGAAACAAAATGTACCCAATCCTACTAGAGCCACATTCATCTTTTTAGTTAGTTCTAAAAGCCCTGAAAAAGCAATGAACAAGCTTGGTGACATGGGCAACAAGGAAAAACAAATCACACAACAAGGCTGGCACACAAGGAGGAAGGAAGGAAGGAATGAAGGGGAAGGAAGGAGAAGGCAGTCCTTCATGGCAATGCCTCCCCTTCCAACATATGCAAAATAACTAGATCAAGCATGACTAAAGCCAGGTGCATTCACACTTGGCGTTAGGGTCTATAGTGCACCCGGCTAGCCATTTAGGACTTAAACTTAGTTATCATGAAATTTTTATGTTAAGCTAACATTCACTTAGCATTATATGCTATTGCCCATTTAATATTGGGTGCCACCTAGGATGCCACCTAGATTTTCATTTAACACACTGACCTAACATCAAGTGTGAATGCACCATAAGAACCCCTCTTTTTCCCTCCCAGCTTTCTGTACAAGATAAGGCTCCTCATCGTCGAGGGTGTTATGGTTGTAAGCTCCTGATACTCGAGGGGTGGTAGCCTTAAGAGTATTATTATCGGGAGCTAATTTAGAACTGTAAAGACTCCGGCCCATTTTTAGGGTTGGATCCACATACGCCCCCCCCCCCCTCTTCTTTGTTGATCCACTATGTATTGGCCCTAAATAAGGGCCTGCAGGTGTATTGGCCCCAAACAGGCAAGGCTCAAAATTTCACAAAACTCTGCCCCACAATTGCCCTAAGGAACAACAAGTATATTGCACACACTTTAAGGGTCTTTACACTTGGTAAAAGCCCTAAGCTGTTGTGGGCTTTACCTGAATCAGGCCCCGCCTGTGCTCACTGAGCTCCACCTCATATGGGTCCTTATTTAATGAAAGCCGGCAGCCTTGGGCTTTAGGGTTTTAGGGGTTTTAGGGTTAAGGGTTTTAGGGTAAAAAGCCCTTAGAAGCCTTGGGCTTGACCCGACACTAAAAACCTTACCAACACCTGTACTCCAAATGAAATGAAATGAAAAGAATTCCCCCAAAAAAAACAAATGTACAAGTAAATTATTATTCAAAGGGAGGTGAAAAAGTGACAATGAAAACCCTAGCCTATGAGGAATAGGTAGCTACTCTAGGGCCTACATAGTGGGAAGGGTATCTTGACTGACTGACTTGACTGAATGACTGACTTGACTGAACTGACTGAAGTGACTGAGGTTTGCAGTCAGTCACTCTGACTGAGGGAGGTCCCACAATCAACAAATACAGCAAGTGTGTGTGTGTGTGTGTGTGTTGTTGTAGTACTTGGGTCAAAAAGATGCCAGTGAATCCCAATCACATTACTCAACTGGAAAAAAGGACTTTCAGTCCTCTTGTACCCCTCTAGCGTTATAGCCTGTGAAGGAGCCGTTTTATGAGAGAGAGAGAGAAAATAAAAACCATACGGGCAGGAGGAGAGGGCAGACACTCAGAAACCATTGAAGACTAGCCGCACGGGCAGATCGTACCTTGCAAGATTCCCCGCACGTCTGCCCCCCTCCCCCCACCCTCCTTTTCAATTCTTTCCTTCTTCCCAGCTGTAACTAGTAGGCAGGTACCGGTGGTTTAAATTTAAAATTTTTAAAAAAAGTTTCTAAATATATGTTTTTTTAATAAATTTTTAAAAAAAAATTTAATTCATTTTTTTCATATCCAATTTTTGGCGAATTTTTAACAAAAATAATTAGCTAAAATAGTTGAATTTGTACTTCTTCTTTTTTTTCCCAAAATTTTCCCAATTTCTTTTTCAATAAATGGCGAAATTTCACCAGAGAAAACAAAAAAAACGTTAGTACTACTACCTAACTTCTAGGCACCATTTATTTTTTTAATGTGTTCTTTTAAGTGCACCATAAAATGGGTACCAATCCAAAATGGGTACTTGAATGAAACTAGGGCCTTCAAAATTGAAGCCTTCTTGTCCTTCTGGAACCCCATAGAGGGTCGGTCACAAGTGTCTAATCCGGAGTTGGGCGGGTATTAAAAACAAATTGTGGCACAAGCTCTCACCGGTTATTGGGTAACGGTTGATTCGGGTTCCATTGACATGGGGCGGGTATTAAAAGAGTTTGCACCAAACCGTTGCGAGTGTATGGCGGTTGTCAATTTTTATTGAGAATTGTTGGGTCGAGTTTTCAGTAGCACTTATAAGAACCGTCTTGGTTCTTTGAATTTTTATTTTTTTTGATATTTAAGAGAACTGGGCAGGGTTTTAAAATTTTGAGACAAAACATTTCACTGGGTCTTGAAAGGAGTGGTTCTCACAAACTTTACACCAGCTGGTTTTCAAAGGCCCAGGGTTTAGGGTTTTAGGTTAAACCCTAAACCCTAAACTTTGGGTGTTTTCAAAATTGGGTATCAAAAGTGTTTTCACATGTTTTTTCAAAGTTGTTATTTCATATGTTTAATAATTATATATTATTTGACTTTTTCTTTCTTTGATGCTTGAATTAAGTGCAAGTATAGAAATATTATGAAAAAGAATGCATCTCATTATTTGAGGACTAGCACACCATCAACATGTTTCCCGTCATTAACATAATACAATGCTTAACATAATGCATTTCTATTAACCTTTTTTTCATGTTCTTCTTTGAACATTCAATTTTTCATGACTTGCTTGCATACTTCTTTTTTTAATTTCTTTTTGTTTTACTACATTTTTGTTTGGAAACTTGCATTTTTTAATGATTTTTTCACAATTTCTTTAATGACGATTTCATTGACATTTATTTCATTCTCATTTTCACATATGAACATGTTTTCATTTTCGTTTGAATCCTTCATTTTTTTTCAAAATATTACACAACAAGATGAAGGAATTAAAAAAAAAAAAATTCCTAAAATATTCATTTTTAGTATTTAATAAGTTTTTAATCTATCTATGTTCTAAAAATGAGATCAAAACATTTACAAGCATTAGAAATGGAAAAATATCTCACTTTTCTATGATCTCTTCATAATGTATGTAATTAATACAATGTGAAATGTAAATAATAAACTTTGCACGAAAATAACAAACCTAAAAGTATTAACATACAAAACATATACAACAAAAAAAATCCAAACACATCGTACATGTTCACAAAACACATATAAACACAATGAAAAAAACACCAAAAAATCAAAATGAAAGATTCACCTTGAAAAAATTTGAACTTGAACATCAATTTGGTATTACCTTCTAGCCTTCTTCTCCTTCACCTACACAAAAGCAAGGCTAGAAGGTAATACCAAATTGAAGGAACCAAACCACAAGGACAAAAGGGAGCAACAATAGAGCAAAGCAATGAGGAGCCAAGGAACAACACCACCAAGTTAGAGAAATATTTGGGGGAATGGCACTAGTGCGTAACAAGGAGCTAGGGAGCAACAACAATGCATGGCAACGAAGAGCTAGTGAATGATAATAACACATGGCAACGAGGAGCAATAACACATGGCAATGAGGAGCCAACGAGCAATAGCAAAACATGGTAACAACAAGCAACAATGCACAACAATGAGAAGCCCAAGAGTAGCAACAATGCATAGCAATGATGAGAAGGAACAAAGCTCAATAATTTTTTAAGAAAATCAAAACATTATCAAACAAATGAAAACACTAAACACTAAAATAACAATGAGAATTGTATTTACCCAGCAGTATTCTCACCCAATTTCTGATAACCGCCCCTACACTAGTCTAATCCAGTGTTGGGCAGGTATTGAAATTCTGCACCATCCCTGACCGGTTATCAGGGCGGTTATTAGGGGTTCATCTGCAATTCTCTCCCAAAAAAAAATAAAATCCAAGAACTGGTTTGGATATTTCATCCACAGTTCTCAAAAAAATTGACGGAATAAACTACTGCCTACAAAAACCTCTGGTTCTTTGAGGTTTTGGACATAACCCAAAACCCACGGTTCTCTAATTCCAAACTATTTAAAAAGACCCCAAACTGACGGTTATTAACAAAATCAAATACCTGCCCCCCACACTGTCTGATCCGGCTAACTCGTTGCCAAGGAAAAAATTCCATCATGCACCCAAAAGCCAACATAATCCAATAGATCCTTCAATTACAAGGGTACCAAAAGGGTACCAGAATATGTATATTTCTAAGAGATCTAACAATTTTATGTGAGAATTTTTAATTTTTAATTTTTTTTGGTGAGTGTTGATCATTTTCCCATATGCATGTTAGATCAAATGGCTTCATAGTATAATTACTCATTTTATGATGTTTCTAATTTATATGAAAATTTTAAGTTGAAACTTCAAGCTCCTTCCTTATAGTGCATTTTTAGTCTCCCTTCAAACAAGTTGTGTATTCAAGGGGTTGTTTTTATGAACAGCTTTTTTCACCGTGTGCATGGGCAATACTTTTAAGCTACTAACTAGAAGTCACAAGACTTTCTTTGTTTCTCGGATTGTCAAGCAAAAAAAAGAAAGAGAGAGAGAAAACAAACGACATCATCATCATCTTCGAAAGAAAAGAACGGATCCATCTGCCATCATAAACAAGTGCAGGTGTACTTAACTGGTACTTCAGAACACCCAAGCTCTGAAGACCTGCATCCAAATCAATCAATCAATCAATCAATCTTGTAACATATCCATCCTTCATTTATTACCCTTACACAACACTTAACCTTATGTACATAAATTGTTTGTCTTTGGTTTCTTCAATTTGTTTCCCGCCGCATGTTGTGCTGCCTTTGTTTCTTTTTTTCCTCCTTGTATCTTAACAACTTGTGTGAAAGTCCGTAAACAAAAAATGGGGTGTGTCACACACTCTCGCCTTGTCATTTACATTAAAAAAAGTATCTTAAAGCAAAAGAAGTATATTATGGAAACTCAAATATTTCACTCACGCAAAACATATAATCTTCAAAAAAAAAAAACAATCCTCTCAAAGAAACCAAAATCCTTCAAGATCATA
Organism: Sphagnum tenellum; assembly: GCA_963921925.1. NCBI lineage: Eukaryota > Viridiplantae > Streptophyta > Sphagnopsida > Sphagnales > Sphagnaceae > Sphagnum > Sphagnum tenellum. The sequence goes on from OY998146.1 coordinate 6,207,022, forward strand.
TTATAACTCTATCATAACTAATCTCAAGTTTCAACACAAGCCAAAATATCATCTTTCAAAAATCCTCATATGAAAATAGACCTATTATTACCAAGGGGCCAAATCCCTTAAGCTACTACAAGTACTCTACAATGAATCTGAACACAATATCCTTGCCTTGGTAGGCCTTGGATATTGTGGCAAGGATTCATTGTAGAGTACCCCTAGTAGCTTAAGGGATTTTGGCCCCTAGCTAATAGGCCCATTTTTATATGGGGATTTTTGAAAGATGGTATCTTGGCTTGTGTTGAAACTTGAGATTCGTTATGATGGAGTTATAATATGATCTTGAAGGATTTTGGTTTCTTTTAGGGGATTTTTTAAAAAGATTATATCTTTGCACGGTGAAATAGTTGAGTTTCCATATAATTCTTCTCTTGCTATAAGATACTTTTTAATGTAAATGGCAAGGTTGCAGTGTGAAACATGCATTGTTTAGTTGGTTGGTTGCTTCCTTACTTAAAGAGCTTGGCTCAATTTACTCAATTGATAAATTGTTAAATTACCCACGGCTTTATTTCAAAGAAAGCAAGGCCAATAATGGGTTATTACCATTAATACGAGGATTAATGTTGGGCACTTTTATGCCAAATGTTTTATTTATTTTAGAGAACGAGAAGGAAGGTTTGGCGATTTCAAATTTAATAGACTTTTAAGCTTGCAGTTGTGGTAATCATGGAATTAGCTTTCCAACTACGCCCAATTCCAAAGCCTGTGAAGGCCCCCAAAGAAGAATGATGTGAAGCTTGCCACTAATAAAAGCATGAGGAAAGTGCATTGACCGACTTACCAAATGCTTGTATGACAGAGACTGCAAAGGTGGCCTGCAAAGACACCCGCCCTCTCTAACAACATTGAAAATACTTGAGTAGATTATGTGAGAGAGAATTAGTACGTATGTAATGATGGTACCCAGTCTCTCACCCTCTTCATCAAATTCACAATCCTTCCTTCATAGAAGTATATAAGTACTCAAAGAAGAAACACTGGCAAATGTGGGTGCAGTTCACTAGTCCTTCTTTGGTTAGACCAGTGAATTCATTGCCTCCTCATTAAGTTCTGTTCACTAGGACTGATGAATTCATTCAAAAATTTTAGTGAAATTGCTTGCTTGAATGTATATGGATGCGTTTTGTTTTGTTATAAATGGGTGGTGAGTTCCAGGAGGTGATCTTTTAAATTTGATTTTCAAACTTGAGTTCTATTCAAAATGGTGATGGACTAGGGTGGTGGTGGTACAGGCAGAGAAGTTGATGATGCTCAATGTTTGTGTTTTGTTTTGGGTGAAATTTCAACCAGATTTTGACCTGAAAAATACGATTTCAACCTATCTACACAAAGGATTCTTTGTGGGGGAAAAAATGATCCAAATCCTCCAGATTTTGAAAATAAATAAAATCCAAATCATCATTATTTTATGATAAATTCCAGTATGTAGCCAAGAATATAGAAAGATTCTGGTTTGTTTTTCTTTTTAAAACTTTCATATCTAGTGTGTAGCCAAATATGGCTAAATCATTTATGGATGATAATCATTTTAAGCTACATCGCAAATTTGGAAAAACTTGGAATATGGGCATTGCATTTTCAAAAAGGCTATTGTTTGTTTTTTTTTTCCCGTGATACCTAGCAAATATCACAAAGAAATTTGTTATAAAACACACACACACACACACAAAAACACACACAATTGAATTATTCCTTGTGTAAAGTGCTCAGGGGCGGGCTTTATGGGAATTGGGCATATCAAGAGCGGGTCCAATTCCTATAAAGCCTGACACTTAGGCTTTAACCTTACAAAGAACGCATATAAATTACTTTTCATCCACAAAGAGAATGATGTACACGATTTTATTTAAAAAGCTTTAAAAATGAGATATAACTAGGGTGTGGATGTCCAATAAGGAAAAGACATGTCAGCAAGTTAGCCCCGTAAAGCTGGTAATGGCCATAACCTCTCAGCCAAGCCAAGCCAAGTAGGGTGAGGAAAAGCCACTACCCAATGAACATAAACCCAACCCTACCCTATTCATGTTGGATAAGATTAATGGGTTTTGGGTGGGGGGGCATCTTGGCTCTATGGAAGGAACAACACTTTTAATGTTAGAATCTCTCAAGAAAGCTCCAAATTTAAAACATGGAATAACATACAACTTTCATAGTCGCTCTTCGAATATTTGTGACCGACATACATACATACATACATATATACATACACACATACATACATGTGGTGTATAACACAACCCTAACCCTTTTTGTACTAGAGAATGAGGCATGATTGGTGGATTATGCCAAGTAAGCCCTCACTAGGCAAGGCCCATGAGGGTTATACCACACATGGCAGAATCTACTAGTTCCGGAATGGGTGGCAAAGTGCCAATTCAGCCTCGTAATTTGGGTCTCATGGGACCCTTGAATAAAATCCTCCCCAGCTTTCAAGCACTGAATTTTGGTTTTTTAATGGTAAATTTGCCAAAAATAAACCTGAAAAATATGAGTTTGACCTATGCAAAGGATTTTCCATGGAAAAATGACCCAAATTTGCAAGCTTTTTTTATAAAAAAATTCCAACTTAAATTTCCAGATTTTTATGATAAGTCCCCAGTATGTAGCCAAGCATATAGAAGTATCTAATTTTTTTTATAAATATTTTATCTGATATGTAGTGAAGTATTTGGCAAAATTATTTTCTGGATGATCCACTTTGGCTATATCATGACAAAATCCTTTTATTAAAACCCCTGGTTTCAAGGTGGGAAAGAAAAGTCAGGTTAGTGGCACAAGGATATAGCCAGGCTTGTGTGACCCCATAGTGTCCCTATTTCATCCCCAATTTGAGTGGAGCCATTGTTAGGTGAGTGAAACTGGGTTTCATCCCAAATTTGAGTGAAACTGGGTACCAATAGTTTAATGAAATTGGGTATCAATTGAAAGAAGATTTGCAGGATTTTTATTCTGACAAGACTTGATCTAATTTTGAAAAAAGAATGATTAAAGAAAATCTGAAGGGGATCAAATATTCATACTCTCCATTTTCATAATGAAATCAATTAATTGTGTCTTCTTCAGTAAAATAAAATTAGGTATCATATATCGATATATGTGAGGAACTATTGTATAAATATGTGCATCAAATTTACAGTAATTCCTCACTTAAATGACAAAAAAATGAGTGTTTTTTAGGAGTTTGCAATCATTATATTCTGAAAAATGATTATTAAATGTATTTTTTGATACATTCTACATCAGGTTCCAGTAGGTAGCCAAAAATATAGAAAGATGCTTAATTTTGTTCACTTTCGCATTTTTGTTTATAGCCAAATTTGGCTAAAAGGTCTTATGGATGATTGTCACCGGGGGCAACATCATAAAATCGATGATGAAACAAAAAAACTGGCAATACCCACCACCATGAATGCAGTGTTTTTTTCCCAATACATTTTGTAAAATTTTCACAAAACATTTTGAGGGGGAAAAAGAAATTCTAGTGTAAATTTGACTACTCTTGCTATTTCTTTGTTTGGGGGTTAAATTTGGCAAAAAAAGGATTATATCACAAAATTTAAGAATAAATAAATAAATAAAACCTGCTTGAAGGTGCACACAAATCTAGATTATGTGCAAAAAACAAAATCCTAGAGGTAATAAAAAGTTAACAAGTATGAAAGTTGATGTTATAAGAGACAAGACCAAGTCTAGATCTTATCATGGGAGTATGTATAGTAGTAGTACCTCCTAAAGACATTGTCAAAAGAAAATCTTAAAGGGTTTAAGTAATAAGAACTACTACTAGTAGTTCCTCACTCTCCTAGAACACAACACAATAATAACACATGTTCAAGCTTGAACCACTCGATGCGGTGTTTGGGTGGTTATAACAACGGGTGTGTCACATTGTGGCCTTGGCATCTTACATTAAAAAGTACCTATCTTATGGCAAAAGAAGAATTATTGAAACTAAAATATTTCAACATGGAGAGACCCTTTGCACCCAAACCCAATTATTTTTTACAAAAATTATAAAAATTAAAATTCAAGATAATTTTTTTTTTAAAATTTTTTTTAAAGAAACCCATGAAAGGAGGAAAGGACAAGTTTAGGCTGGCCAGCAACTCTCTAAAGTGTAAGATAATTGGGTGCAGCATAAGTTTGTCATTTTTGTTTGGTGTGAGAGTTTACAATGGCACCAATTATTGCTTACTAGTGGGTAACCTACAATGAGAAGGAATTGTCAACTTGTTTATGGACCCAGTGATGGGGTTTGGTTGAGGTGTAGTTTGCCTTTTTTATCTACCAAAGTTGGTGGATTCAAGACATCTTTTTCCTTGTTCAAAAAAGTGAAATTCAAAGGTGGAGTGAACATTCAATTGCTATGTTCTTTAAGGATGCAAAGAAACATATGAAAACGTACTAATTCATGTCCACTATGCACTCAACAAACAAGTTTATGGACATTCTAGAACAAACTTGGAAGTCATAGGAGTACTCTTTCCCAACACCAATCTAATGTTTATATAAACTAGAGTAAAGCTTGAACCCTAAAAGCTTGAACCATAAACTTTCCACCACCCCATCTTGAAGCTTTTCCAAAATACTTTATATGTTCATCCAAGTAATGGACAAGTGAATAAGCTAACATTGAAAGTCAACACCTTCCACAAGAGTGTGCATGAAGAAGAAAGAGGCTTTCCAACACACCACCATATCCAATTAGCTTCAAGAGGATTGTGAACTGAAGGTGCCCAAGCTTCATTCATCATGGTTGCTCATCCCTACGCCTATGGTAAACCAGATATTCCCTTGAAGATCACCATACTATGAAAACATTCATGAAAATGTTCAATTTTTCACCAAAAGAATAATAAGCATAGTTAAATATGCTAATTTATCATGAAATTAGAATTTGCATTGATCCATGAGGTTTCATATGCATTTCGACATAACGAATTGATGGGCCCCTTGGACAACATTCCAAACAATTACACCAAGTTAGCAACAAAATACTCAACAATTTATATTTTTAGATGTTATTTTTACAATAAATAAATTATGGGAGAATAAAGGAGACAAATGAATCCCAATTTGGAGTTTTAAAAGAATATAACATATGTTGTTAAAATAGGGTACCTACGAGTGAATGCTTATTAGTATCTGTAAATGGTCAGTATTTTGGCATAATAGGGCATCAAATGCATAACTAGGAATGAAAATTTTACACCAAAAACAAAATAACTGCGACCCAAACTAGTTTTCAAATTGCATTGGTAAACTGAGTTTCATCATGTCTTTCCTTTTTCCTGACCCCTTTTCACTGCTGCTAAAATATATTTTCACTGCTCCTAGCTGTACAACTACTCGAATTACTCTGGGAAGCTTGTTGCATTAAATGCTGAGTTTCAGCATTTCATACTGAGATTTAATAAAATTTCCTTACTTTGTGAATACCACTGAGAAGAGGGTATCTAGGAGGTGAAAAAGACAGGGTGAAGACACTTGATTTTTACTAAATTTTTGAGTTTTTAACTGATTTTTGGTGACAAAAATTTACTCAAGAATTAGTAAATGATGCACCTTAGGTCTAAAAAGCGTCTCCATAAAACCCCCCCACTCATTAAAGGCTTTCCAAAAATATCAAAAGCAATGTTAATGAGAGTTGATGCTTGCATCTTGTGTTAACTAGTCGGTTGCTAATGAAAGAAAGGTCGAAGGTTAAGGTTTATAACTCACGACCTAATTGGTAACTAGAGCATTGCAATTCTTATTATAATCAAAAGCAATGTTAATGAGAGTTGATGCTTGCACCTTGTGTTAACTAGTCGGTTGCTAATGAAAGAAAAGGTCGAAGGTTAAGGTTTATAACTCACGACCTAATCGGTAATTAGAGCATTGCAATTCTTATTACAATCAATTGTGAGAAAAGAGAGAGAACCTTATAATGAATGAAGTGTGCTGGGTCCAGACCATTGTGCTGATTATGTCCATGAAATAGCCATTGGTCAGACCTAAAACTTATAGCCAACCACTCCTTGGTTGGGTCCTCCCAATAGCCATAATTTCCAGTGTAGAAGTTTTCCCAAAAACAAATTGTGGTTTTTCCAACAAAAATAATAGTGAAATTTTTAGATTTTTTTTTTCTATTTTTAATTTCACTATTTTTTTATTTTATTTTTTTGGCCTAACACTTAGCAGTGGCAAAAATCAAGATTGGGTATTTTTTTCTTTTTTGGCGAAATCTGGCACTACAACAACCCGAAAAAAAATCCAGTGCAAAGGGTATAAAGGATCTTATTTTGCGGGAAAATATGCACGAAAGTTGCCACATTTTCAGGGAAAATAAATTCTGAAGTCGCCAAATTTTAAACAATAAGCTCCTGGAAGTGGCCAAAACATAGCAGGAATTCTTTTTTTTTTAAATTCAACTTTCCGCTCTGTCCTGTAGCCAAATTTGGCTCATTCCTCTTGAGGATGATGGCAACTCCACCTCCTTCAGAATTAATTTAATTATTTCTTAATATAAAAAATGCCCTACAAGTTACCATGGCTTGGCTAGGTGTCTGGTCCTCCCAAACAGTATTTTTTCTGATATTATTGCTCAAGTGGGGATAATCCATAAAGAGTATTTAGCCCAAATTCGGCGATACTCAGAAATATAAAATAATAGAGAACTTACAAGCACCCATTCATCGTTGTAGGCAGTAGTGGCAATTTTTAGGGATTTTCGGCGAATTTTTTTAAATAGAGAATTTTGGGTGAAGAGAATTTTGCCACAAATATTTTCCACAAGATGGCGAAAATTCCTCCCCAAAAAAAATGGCAGTGAGTGAGCGAGCCCGAAATGACTCTCTTCCCATTTACTCAAACTTTCTCCCTTTTTCATCCGTGAGTTGCCAAAATGCCTGGCTGTGCATCCATTCGTTCCTTCATTCATTCATCCATGTGAAGCGCAGGCTTGGTTGTAGTCTTGAGGATTGCTGTTGTCCCTGCGGCCGCTGCTGCTGATGCTGCGATCTGCCGCAGTTTTTGGGGAGATGGGGTCGTCGCGGCGGAGTGGGTGTTGTATGTTCGGCGAGTTTTAAGGATTTCTTCTCCTCTTCTTCTTCTTCGTCATCTTCCGCATTCGCAGAACTTCTTGGGTATCGCCAGTTTTGGACTTTTTTATATTTTCCCAGTTGCTGGAACAGAACAGTCGTCTTCTTCTTCTTCTTCTTCTTCTTCCTTCTTCAGGATTTGTTTCATCGTGTCATGGTTCTGTTCTTTTCTGTTTCATTTTTGCTACTGTTTTTTTGCTCTTTTGTCTCTTGAGATGTGTTTTCTCTTCGCTTTCTGCCCGACTCCTCCCCTTTCGTCGCTTAGCATCACGTCTTCTGTTGTCGGGTACTCTCGGGAGATAGGAAGGCAGGCAGTAGAAGGAGGAAAAGGAGGATTAGAGAGAACTGGTCCAGGGTTGTAACTTGTTGCTTGCTTGCTTGCAGGGGGGTCCGCTTGTCTGTCTGATGATTCGTCATCAGAAGCTTCTGATCGCAATCCAGGTCTAGAGTCTGGATTTTGGGTCTTTCTCTTTTGTCGTCTTGTTCAGTTGCACAAAATGGATAAGCCGCTTTGAAAAGCTAGTCTGGAGTGTTGGGTGTATGCGTTTTGTGTTGGGCATATACGTTTTGTATTTGGCTGTCTGCGTTTTGCGTCGGGATTTGTGTCTGTCAGCTTCTTGGTAGTGGTTGTGTTTTAGGGCTTCTGGCAAGCAGCTTTGTATTATTGCAGTTGTTTCTGGAACTGGACTCGTGTGCACGGACGGGTCCAGCAGATGATCGTGTAGCCTTGTGTGGGTGGGAGCAGGAGGAGAAGAATAAGAATAACATGACGGCAATGTGTTGTAGGCCACTTTTGCATGTTGTAATTTGGACGTGTCCAGAGTGATGCATGAGCCTAAAGGTTTGGAGGAGGAGGAGGAGGAGGAGGAGGAGGAGGACGTAAGGTGAGAGAGACTGGGCCCCCGGGGAGGGAAGAAGAAGATGCAATCCGCAGGGCAGTATGGGGTTAATGAGGTGCCACAGTTTGTGGTGGGTGGTAGCCAACATCCCAGTCCCCATCTCTTCTCGCTGGTTCATGATATGTCTTTATCACCAGCTTCCTCTGGTCACACCCATCCTGGACATCTGAACCACCATCAGCAGCAGCAGCATCTTTACTCTCATCTGAATCAGGTCCAACAGCAGCAGCAGCAGCAGCAGCAGCAGTCTTCTTCTAAAGAAGCTCCACACCCACATCTGAACCTGCATCATCATCACCCCCATCAGCAGCAGCAACAAACCTCTCATTCCCCACACCAGCAACGCCAACAACATCAGCATGTGCAACAGCAACAACACCATCAGCATATGCAACAGCAAGTGGTTCAGCAGCAGCAAGTGCAGCAGCAAACGCTTCAGCAAAAGCACCATCATCACCACCATCAACAGCAAGTTACGGTTCAGCATCAGCAAAATCACATGGTCAATGAGCTAGGTCTAGGAGGACCAGAGTCTTCGGAAGAAGCAGCAGCTCCAGGATCGTCTGTGGTGAGCAGGCCATCTCCCTCAATGTACACCAAACAGATGAGCGCAGTATTAGCAAGAGACCTGGCGCTAGGTCATGACGAGACCAGCCTCCAGGGACGTGTTGATCCTGATGAAGAAGAACATGGCGGCATTGAAGGTGGAGGCGAGGAGGAAGGACTTCTTCTAAGGAGCACTCAGGAGGGATCCGGAGGCAACCGATGGCCTCGACAAGAAACTCTCCTCCTCATCAAGATCAGATCCGAAATGGACTCCAACTTCCGAGATTCAGGACTCAAGGGACCTCTCTGGGAAGATGTGGCTCGGTAGCTTGCTCCACTGCACGGCTCTTTCGCTTGATCACGGTTGGTTTTAGTAGCTGCGTTCTGCTGCAAGCAAGCAGGGTTAGGGTGGTGGGTGGTGGGTCCGTGGCCTGATGATGGGCGGGTTCTTCTTTTTCTTCTTCTTGTCTTGAGAGTTCTAACGGGTCCGTGGGCGTTGTTTTCTTCTTGCAGGAAGCTTTCGGAGCTTGGGTACAACAGAAGTGCGAAGAAGTGCAAGGAGAAGTTTGAGAACATTCACAAGTACTACAAGAAAACCAAAGATGGAAAAGCTGGCAGACAAGATGGGAAGAATTATCGCTTCTTCAGCGAGCTGGATGCGCTCTACGCTGGTCGCAACACATCCACGACACATGCAGCTGATGCAACTGCAGCTGCTGCAGCTCTGATGCTACCAGGATTAGCTGCTGCTACCCATGACGGGTTTATGCGTAATGCAGGACTCAGTCCGGCCGCATTTAGAGCAGCTGCAGAGAACGCAGGCGGTTTGGGTTTTGCAGCAGTTTCAGAAGGTTCTTCCGAAGAGAATGATCACGAGGAACAACCGGAACCAGATTTGGACGAACACGGCAACAACAACAACAACAACACTAGTAGCAAGAAAAGAAAGCGCAAAGAGTCGGAGACTGGGATTCCTGCAGCAGCTCGAACAACCACCAACAGCGGCAGCAGCTCCAAGAAGGTGATGTTCTTGGAGTCGTTGGTGAATAAGTTGATGGATCAGCAAGAAAGCATGCAGCGGAAGTTTCTGGAATCCATGGAAAAGAGAGAGCAGGAAAGGATTGTACGAGAAGAAGCTTGGAAGACACAAGAGATGGAGCGCTTGAACCGTGAACATGAACTCCGCACTCAAGAACACACTCTTGCACTCTCTCGAGACGCAGCATTGGTCGCTGTTCTACAAAAACTAACGGGAGAGACATTGCAACTACCACCACCACCATCACCACCAAGACCATCTTCTTCTCTCCACGCCACTGCCACCACCCAACCAGCTCATAATCAGAACCGTAGCCACCACCAGCAGGAGCTTCTTCTCCAAGAGGAAGGCGAGAAAGTTCTGAATCAGGGGTCGAGTCCGTTTGATCCACACAGCAGCAACAGCAGCAGCAAAAGATGGCCGACACCGGAAGTCCATGCCTTGATCCGTCTGAGAATGGAGATGGAGTCCAGGTTCCAGGAGACAGGTCCCAAGGGGCCACTTTGGGAAGAGATTAGCACGGCGATGGCATCCATGGGGTACACTCGCAACCCCAAGAGATGCAAGGAGAAGTGGGAGAATGTGAACAAGTACTACAGGAAAGCGAAAGAGAGCAACAAGAAACGAGCTGAAAACTCCAAAACGTGTCCCTATTTTCAGCAATTGGACACTCTTTATAACCCTGCTGCTGCTGCTGCTGCAGGCGCTCAGATTGCAGGTCCTAGGAATCCGGCCAGCAAACCTGCCGATCATGAGCAGACTTTAGAGGAGTTGCAGTCTGAGATGCCTGATCATCTTCAGCAAGAGCATCATCTTATGAGGGATGATGATGATGATGATCAGAGTGCTGCCAAGCAAGTTGTACAAGGCGATGCTGTAGAAAAGGAGCTTGGTGGACCTCTGAAGAAGACAACAGAGGTCTGATCAGGGGACCCCTTTCGCTAGACACGTACGTTTCAGGGAATGACAAACCCATGATGCTTCCTCATCAGAATGACATTAGCAACAGCAGCAGCAGCAATCTAGCAAGCTTGCATTTTGGCCAGCTGATCTAAGGTGCATCTGCAGCAGCTGCTGCAACAAACTTGGGTGTACACAACACTTGTGAGCTGAACTTGAAGAGGGAGGCTCCTGGAGATCAAGTGCTCAGCACCTGCAATAGCTGCAACAGTACCAAGAAGGTCTAGACCTTTAAGGAAGAACCCATGTTGCAGCTTCGTCCGGAAGGTGCAGGCTCCAGCTCCAGACTTCTTCTGCAGCTACAGGATTCATTTACCTCAAGCTCTAGAAAAAGCTTGAAGCTTGGATCTGCAGTTGGACGCCCCTGCTGTGTACTACGTGTGTGTGTTTGTGTTTAGTGCAACAAACAAACCTTCCCTGCAAACTTGGTGCCATGCAAGCCATTTCTCTGGCCGTGACTTAGTGAAAATCCCTGATGAGCTTGCAGCTTTTGTTTTCATCTCCAGGCAGCTGATGAGATGGAAGGTGAACCAAGCTCTGGAGCTCTCTGTAAGCTAGCTCCCTGAGACGATCTCTTGATTAGTCATCTTGAGAGAATCATTGCCAGCAGCTTCTTGTAGCGGGCCTGTTCAGCACTTCATGGTCATCAGCTCTGGACAGGGTTATAGAACTTCAGTGTTTATCTGACTCTGAGAGTGAACTAACTGATTCTCTTCTAGATTCTTACCACTTCCCAACCCCTTGGACCATGATTTATAGAGCTTGGGCAGGGTTTGTTTAGAAAATTTTGGAATCTTGTAACTTCAGGATTGTTTTTTTTTTTCCCACCCCTGGTCTGTCAGGAAGAGCTGGATTAGCTGCTTCCAAGTTTTGGAAACCCACTGAGTTGAAAGTCAAAAATTGAATCTGAATGCTGTTGTGTTTGCCAGGTGTGCATCAATCAGTAGACTTCCAGTTTCTTTACAATAATTTACAATTGTGCTAATTTATTATGGAATTTTACTGATCCTCTTGCATGGGACTTGTCTTCTTGATTGATTGATTGATTGATTGACGAATTTGGTTGAAGGCAGACTTTGTTACTTACTGTTCTCCATAGATGATGTGTACAGGACTTCCCGTTTAGGTTTGCTGAACTCATTCCTTTATGAGCTCAGGGTTTTGGGTTGAGGTATATATATATTATGGGGTAGATTAGATGTACATTGTGTGCAACTGGTGTGATGTAATGTGTGCAGTATGGCTCTTTGAGTATCCTGGATTGAGCCAGTCTAAGCTTCAAGACATCAAATTTCGTTGGGGGAGCCTACTGATCATGACATCAATGAAGGTCAGAGACACTCTGCACGACCAACCATTTTGTTCTTTACAATTTGGAACTGGCTAAAACCAATTCTAGCATCACAGCCAAGAGCTTCTCATTATTAGACTACCTGGTCTAGGCCATGGAAGAGATATCAGCGGAGACACACCTCTAGATGTTACAGGTTCTTTTTAAAACAGTACCCATTCTAGAATCCTTGCTTTTTTTCCCCAACTGGTGAAAGTTGCAACTCTAACATCTCATCAATCCAAAAATTATTGCAAAGATTGTATGTGGTCTGGGTTCCCACTTCCCACCCCAGCAACACCCACAGTTTATACTTTCTACAATTTACAGCATCCAAGAATCTCAGCAGACTGGTTCAGTTTGGTTTTTGTAATTTATGAATCTCTGATGCAGGGGGAACTGGGTTTCACAAATTCCCTTCTTAATTGGAGTTAAATGTTGTGCTGAGCATTTGATAACTTGTATCCCCATGTAATATGCACATGGAGCTGCTTTATCCCCAATGAGCTAGGAAGAACAGGTAACTGGGATTTTAGTCCCAGAACTCATCAGGAAGAAATGAAGATTTGCATCATCCACAGTTGTATCTAATTCAGTGAGATCACTAAATCACTTAGTGATTGATACATTGTGTTGGGTGTCCATTTTCTTGTCCCAGTGTTTTTTGCTTTGGCTTTTCCACTACAATAGTTCAGACTTTGTGCAAGAGACACAGAAATTAACTTATCATAGAATATTGGAGATTTTGGCTCACTGCAGATCGATCCAACAGTATCAATGTCTTTTGTATTGCTGAACTCCGGGCAAATTTTCTTGCATGAAATGGGGTCTGGCAGCTATCATTTACACCCAAATATTGTGGGTTTTTTTTAATAGGCAAAATCACTAGATTTCTTGACCACACTGAACTCCGGGCAAATTTTCTTGCATGAAATGGGGTCTGGCAGCTATCATTTACACCCAAATATTGTGGGTTTTTTTTAATAGGCAAAATCACTAGATTTCTTGACCACATGGCTCCTCCGCCAAGTTTGCCAAACTCAAACATCTAATGTAACACTCTTTGTACTGCAGAATGGTCAAGCCCTTCTTGCCCATTATGTTGGGTAAGGTGCCAGGTGGGCCTGTTAGGACGAGCTAAGCAATGCACCCAGCACAATTGGCAAGGGTAAGGCTATTGCATGACATTATGATCTTAATTGGCAGATTCAACAACATTCATCTTCAACAAACACATTTTGGGCACACTACTATTATAAAACTGCATTCATCTTCAACAAACACATTTTGGGCCCACTATTACAAAACAACATTCAACAAACACATTCTGGGCCCACTATTACAAAACAGCATTCATCTTCAACAAACACATTGTGGGCCCACTATTACAAAACTGCATTCATCTTCAACAAACACATTTTGGGCCCACTATTACAAAACTGCATTCATCTTCAACAAACAAATTTCAGGCACTATTATAGGGACACACCCAGCATAACAGGCAAGGGTGAGGCCATTTCATGACATGAAGGTCTGGGGTGACAGATTCAACGATTTAGAAAAAATACGAACATGTTTAAATAGACACATTTCAGTCACGATTAGAACAAATTCTATGAAAATCACCACCCGAAGATTATGTCATGCATAATGTGGTCAAAGAAAATGACATAATCTGCCACCCCAGACCTTCATTGTGTATGTATATGTAGGGGTATCTAGCCACCAGTAGGAGTGTCCTGGCATGTGTTTTCATCTGCCAACTGAGGCACACAACCAGCAGCAAGTACTTGTCACACAGTCTTTAAAGAAAACGCTGAACTATGCACTGAGGAACTGTATATTCTGCATTACCAGTTTGATCACTTACTTACTTGCCTGACTCTCCCTTGATGAGGCTGGAGTCTCCACCTCCTCCTCCATTTAGAGTTGGTAAGATGGTTTTTGAAGCAAAATTTGCATTGGGGTTTGTGCTTCTTGTGATCATTCATTCATGACAACAATTTTGAGACCCATTAATAATATATGTGTTTTGGGATGCTCTCAGGAGTTTTGCACATAAATTGTGCCATTATAGTTTTTTACACACAGGTGACAGAAGTATCTATCTAGATTCTAATATCTAATATCTCTCTCTCTTCTCTCTCTCTCTCTCTCTCTCTCTCTTTAGTGTTCTATCACCATTCATGACTTTCAGAAGTGGAACTTCCAGACTTGCAGTACAGTTATTCATTAATGTTTTGGGATTTGTTGAAACTTGATAGATAGATAGATAGATAGATCATAATGGGTAAATGTAAAAACATAAGTAATATACCAACAAAAACATGAGTACCTACTTCAAAAACATAAGTAATATACTACCAACGAAAACATGAGTACTTACTTAATACCAACTTCCAACACATGTTTTCATCAATTCCCAATTTCAGACACACTCCTTCTAGTGTTCATTGAAATTCTTTGGAAGATTGTACACATATGAGAATACCTCTATTTAGCCCTCTATATGACTAATGGTAACTGGTAACCCACATCCAATATACAGTGCTATCTTGGGTTAGTTTCCCATTTGGGCCACCCACCCACTATTGTTTTGGGAAATAGTGGCTGAGTGGGGTTTTCATTTTGAATGATTTTGTTTAGGGTTTAGGAATTTTTGCTATTGATGACACATTCTTATGTTGTCAAGTTGTTGAAAGTAATTAGAAATTCAAGGATAGGTGGCATTCCATTGAGATTAGGTGGAAGAAAATAGAAATGACATGTGAACCACTTTAAAGATATCTCTATATTTTCACTAATGTTTTTAGTGGGTGTTCTAGAAAATAGTGGGTGGGTGAGCCACATGGAATGCCTACCCTTATTCTCCCATCCCCACCACATTCCCATAAACTTGAAAAATTGGATGGTTTAATGTGAAAGAATAGTCAAATGTCATCACCATGGCCTATCATTATGATCAACCGATCGAAAAATAATAATTTATCTTTTGCAATCCCCAAAAAGAAATTTTTAGTCCAATTTACACTAGAAAAAAAATTCCCTTTCTTTTTGTTTTTAAATGACAAAATTTGTCCCCCAGATAAAACTCCCCACTATTGATGAGGAACTTTAAATACTAACAAATTCTATCGAACAATAAGTGAAAGCTATTTTTTTAAAAAATCAAGAACATCTTTATATAACACAAAATTTTGGTTGCCACTAAATTTGGTCAATGGAAAAAACACAACTCAATACTTCAATCAATAAAATAGAGTTAACACTTGACACATGAGCTTGAAGGCCTTAACCAAGGTCCCAAGTAAGGTTGAACCTAAATAGTTGTAGGCCATATATTTTTTAGCCTAGTCTAGTATGGTTAATGTCCTATGACACAAAATGTGAGATAAAAAGTGCAAAATGGGTAATCCTACACCCACAAATGTATGGCATTTTAACAAAGGTTTTGATTTTTGTTTCCATATCAAAATCAAGTTCTTTTCAATTTGGAATCTATTTGATGTTGGAGGGGGGGGAAATCAATACATTCAATGTTTTTTCAAAATTAAATTTTTTTACCATAAAAAATCTTAACAATTTTGGATTTTTGGCATATGAGGTTCAAACCCATGCCAATAATGAACCTTTTTCTTAACCCATTATTTTCAGAAAGTGATCATCATTAAAAAAAATTAATTTGAGTTATATTACATTTATATAATGGTAAACATAATTCTTGTTTTATACCAAAAAACAATTGATATGAATTCATGTAAATTATGAATTAAAATAAGCATGATGAATCAACATAGTTGAATTCATAATCAAAAGAATGGGAACATGGTTTTTACATTTTTCAATGTAAGTTATGGCTCATAAACATATAACTAGACAAACAAAACCTAAATTAAACTCATGAACCAAAGCATGAATTTGTGTTTAGATGAAACATAGAATGAATATTTGAGCTCAAAGGCTAACCAAAATATATTAATAAATAAATAATGAAGTTTTGAAGTAAAAGTTCATCACCAATAAGTTTAAATAAAAGCTTGGCAACTATGTACATGTTGATTGTCAAAAACTGGCGATTGTAAACTTCATGGTTGTGCATGCATTACACAAGAAAGCAATTACAGTAATTTTGGTCATCTAGTTACAAATGACCTAGAACAAGTGCAAGACCTAAAGAGGATGAGCAAGAATTGTTTATGGTGAATTATGTTTAAGAATAAGGAATTCTCCTTTGAAACTAGTTGATCACTCATGTTGTAATTGAAAAAGAACCAACAACCCTTAAACATTTGTTAGAATGTTAAGGAGTGAATTGATTGGCAAAATGGTCTTATGTTGCAACTATAAAACAACCATGGCCTTACTCATTGAATTAATTGAGGAAAACACACCATGGTAACTATCCAAGCTTCCTTAAGGAAAGAAAGTATTAGCATATTTTAAAAATCAAAAAAATGAGAACGAAAACTCAAGGGTATATTGGTTTAGACTATACAAAACTTGTTAGATTGATGGCAAAGGACTATTCTCAAAGAAAGAACATAGAGTATATAATGAAACATTTGCAACCCATAGCAAAGTTTGCATCTAAAAATATATTGTTAGCCATTGTAGCTATGCAAGTATAAAAGTCACTAAGTAGATGCAATTTGAGTTCATTTCTGAAATTCAAGGACCTCGTCTACATAAATTCAAAGGCTTCAAAGATGTTGATAGGGTTGATTTGGCATGCAAGCGTAAAATGTTGATTCATAAGATTGGTTCGTCCTCTCTTTTCTCGACAACCTTAATATGATCCAATTTTTTTAATTCATTTGTAAGATTAGTTCCTCTTCCCTCTTCCTTCCCAACTATAATATGATTGAATGCATATGATCAAATTGAAAGTTTTAAACTTACACCATCTATTACTCAATTGATTAAGTTCAAATCATACTTTATTTTTTAAAGTTAAGCTTCATGTTTAGGCATCTCAACTTAAGTTACCACTTCCTTAGACTTCTTTTACGTAATATATATTATCATTCGTTATGATGTCAAAACTTAAATAGTTTGAAAAGTGTGAGAAAGTCTAATATCGTATCGCCACGCTCGTTTCACACCAATATTTATTATTTTAGGGGTATTGTGCCAAAAAAAAAAATTCTGAGGGGGGAAGTGCGAAATGTGAAACAAACAAAATTAATTAATTCTACGGTGTAAATGCGAAAAGGCAAAACGCTCAAATATATATTATAATTATATATATATTAATTCTAGTGTGCGATCAAGCAACCCCCTGGGGCGTGAAAAAAAACGAAAAATGATGGTAAAATAAATAGGTAAGCGACAAATGAATCAGAAACAAACAAAATATAAAGAAAACTCTGATTGCTCCTGGAATTGAACTAGGGTTGGCCAAGTCTGACCAACTGCACCAACAACAAGCAATCTGTGTGATTTACTTTTTTATTCTGGTTGTTTTTCTTTATTGTTTCTCCTTTCTAGTATTCTTCTTTCAAGTTTCCTGCTCTTTCCTTTACCTTCTGTTGCCTACGACTCGGACTCATCCGTTGCACTATCGATCCAAGTCTGATCTGGTCTGCTCACTGCATCATAATCTGAGGGCCTGCAAAATAATCGAACACTGCGAGATCAGGTAGGAAACGAGCTTGAATCATCCCAGCTGTTTTTAAGCAAGTGGAGACGAATCAACCGTTCGAGCTTTGCCAAAAAGTTTTTGATCGATGACAAGCAATCAGTGAATTCCAAAATCTAGGAAACAAGCATGTTGACTTTCCAAATTGAACCCACTGACATACCTAGATTCGACAGCTCGAAGCAATTTTGGGAAGAGAAACAGGTTAGGAGAGTTGTTAAACAATCAGAACCACTCACAATCAACCACCACATTGATCGATAGTTGGAATGATTCAGAGCAAAGATGATGAAAAACTCACAGAATGCAGAACAGAAACACTGCTTTTTTAATCTTGCCCACCTGAAATTCAGCAAATTCTTCACACAAACTCGTCGGCCTCCCAGTCGGCCAAATCAGCCTCATCATCCAACTCCATTTCCTCTAAGCTAGGGTCAGTTTCCATGTAGCCTTGCATCACTTCTTCAAACGGCAAACCAGCAAGCAAGTTGAATAACTTATAATGTTCAGAAGATAACCACATAACCACCAGATAACCTGATACGTAACCAATTTCTCCCTAGCATCTTGTCATCTCCATTGTCTGACGGCAAACTAGCAAGCCTAGGCTTGCATAAATAAATTGCCACTTTCAGAAATGAGCTAAAATTGCAATTGAGCTGGACAAACAAATTCGTTGGTGCTGAAATCATATCACTCCAGCTCCGCTTGACGCAAGTTGACAAGCTACTGTTCAAACTGAGTTAGGATAGTAACTTTGCAATGCACACAATTGTTCAGAACAAATGCCCAAGGCTTGAAACTCTCTATAACTACAAGGAAATAATCTTACCAGACATAGTGAAGTCGGTTGGATCCCTGTCGCCATCAGGCCTCGCCACCACATCCTCATCCCAGGATACATGATTTGGGGCCTCCATGTCCTTGAGGAGCTTTCGCTTGAAGCACTCCAGCATTGCCTCCCGTTGGAATGCAGCATCCTGGATGCGTCCCAGTTTGCACATGGCAAACCCTTTCCTGATCAGAACATCTTGCACCCGCACTTGCAACCAGGCGCCCCTAAGGAAGCCCATGACCTCACCCCTGAACAGAGCTGCCGTTGTTTGAAGCTTGACTTTGCTTGGATCAACCCCTGCTTTGATCTGCTTGGCTATCTTTGCTGCCTAGAACTAATTGTAGACCTAGTGGATTGCATGCTTAAATGGCCGCTGGAAAATTATGTCCATCACTTGCAGCTTAGAGGTACAGTTGGCTGACACAAAGAGGAGGAGAATGTGGGGGAAATTCTCTTTCATGAACCCTCTAAACTTGGCTGAGATGTGCACTGACCAACAGTCGATTAGCCAGATCATTCGCTGCGTTAGAGGATTCAACCCAAGATCAAAGCACTTCCCCTCAAAATATGGGTGCAACACCTTCTAAACGAAGCTTCTCATGGTCTTTTGGGTAAACCAATGATTGGCACTGTGGGTGAGGTGCCGCCCCTCTGAAGCAGCTATCACTGCAGCTGCATTCTTTGGTAAGACTTGCCCCATCTTTCCTTGGAACACAACTTGAAGAGGAAGCAAGACCCCATCTGCTGCAGTGCTCCCAAGCACCGTGAACTGACGCTTATCCTCCTTCCCCAAACTGAGCACCTGCTTTGCCCCCTTGACTTCATACGTCCGTTTTGAGAAAGGCTTCAGGTGCACTCCTGTCTGGTCAGAGTTGACCACAAGGCAATTTGGGACTGAATGCATCAAACAGAGCGCCGCAACCCGGAATGCCATCTCCTCCCCCTAAACAACCCAGTCCTCAGGAAGCTTCCTGGCTGCCCTCGTCATCTGTTGCCAAGTCCAGCCAAGGTGCCTCTGAGCAAAAGCTTTGGCGAACGTTTTGGAGACGTTAAACTTGACAGGTTGACCGTCCTTGTCCTTGCCAACCACCCTGTCAAACAGCTCAGGAGCCCCCACAGCGATCACACCCTGGATCGTGGTTCTAATGATTGAGTTGTCAATTTGCTGGCCAAACAGGCGCATATCAATAATCAACAATCTGACTGGTTGTCTCGGGGTGATCCTTGAGAATGCCTTTAGGCTTCTCCGTGTTGTGGCGCACCTGCGCGGCTTTCTTTGTTGCCATTAGGCCGATCTTCTCCCGCATATCATCTTTGAGAAGCTAATGCCCCATCCATTGATCCTTTGCATACCAACCCTTCATGGTGCTGATCGTTAGCGCGTCAAATGGGCTTCCAATTCTGCCAGGCTTCCTGATGTGTTACAAGTGGTTGAGAGCGTCTGTGAGGGATCGTGGATGCAACGCAATAGCCTGGGCAATGAGAGGCCACAGATCGGGGTTGCCCCACCTCAAATAGCTACCTCCACATCTACTCTTCTTAGTTGGGGGTTGGGTAGCTACCGGCTCTTCTACTTCTACCTCCTCAACAGGAGAGATGAGCACCACATCAGGTTGACGCTTCATCTTAGGTCTTCCTACAAGCCTGTTTGCCTTTTGAGCTGCCACTCGCCGCTCCTCATCCCTAGCAAGCTTCTCAGCCTCCTCCTTCCTTTTCGCCCAATACACCACATCTCGCTTCTTTTGCTCTTTAATATCAACAGGTGTGGCTTTCTTGAAGAAGTTGGTGATCATGGCAGTAGCCATGATCTACCCAGTGCGCCCCCTTCAGCTGCTCTTCTCTCAAGTTTCCTGAAATGTGATTCAAGTTGAAGCAAGCCTGAGTAGAACATGATTCCGAGTCGCTCAGGCCCACTGGAAAGTTGGTTTCAATGAAAAGGCGCGAATTGCAGACCAGCATATGGCCGTCGATCCCAGACTTGCTTTTGCTGAGACCGTACGATTGTGGTTGCTTAGCTATTGGAGTCGCGACGGCTGAGCCTATGCGGCGGGGCAGCGGCGGCACAAGCCAAGGCTGGCCCACCCCCGCCCGGGCCACTGAGCCGTGGCCGCGCACCAGAGCTTGGCAGCCGGCCCGACAGCCGGCGGGCCACGATCCACCCCAATTCCGGCAGACCCATTGAAGTGTGAAATGACAGACCATTGTAATTAATTATTTGTGGGTCGATGCGAAAATGAAAATCGTCCAAAATTAAATATTTCGCACCGGGTGGTGTGAAACAAGCGTAGCGGTACGGTAGATCAATTGAGTGTGGTGAAATCTAAGGGATTTGAAAAAATGAAAAACATTAAAAAAAAAAAAATGGCTAATTTAAGGAGGAATTACTCAAATTGTGATTGGAGGAACACATGCACCATATATTGAAGCATTATGGCAAATTGAAAAGGAATTTTTTTTCAAAAATACAAATAATCTTGCCTTACCTTTCAAAGCAAAACATAGGTCAATATCTCAATGCCAAAGTTAAAATTATATTGAAGGAAAATTATGGTGTCTAGTCATTCAAAATGATGAACATTCTTTAAAAGGAGAATTTAAAACACTGTGCAACAACCACAAGAAATAGGATGATTCATGTTGAAATGGGAAAAAAATCCAAAAAAAAAAATTATCTATTAGCAATCTATGATTCAAAAGCAATATTGATTCATTCATTAAAAAAAATCTCATCCACATGGATGCTAGTAATATCTAAATGAGAAATATGAGGTTTAAAGTAAATCAACAAAGTTCATCTTCTAAAGGAATTTGTGCCCGTAAAAAAGGTCGTAACATACACATTTATTTCAAACAAGTTAGAAATATTCTAAACCAATTATCTCATGATTTACACTTGAGCTTCCATCCAAGGTTTAAGCCAAACAAATGGCACACAAGTTAGAGCAACTCCAAAACATGGCATGAACCAATAGAAGTGAAACACAAATGGAAACAAAGTGAGGAATGTCTAGGAGTGAAAGAGAACAATTCTTCAAACTCTAAATATTCATCCCTATTTTGAAAATTGAAGTTCCTAGAGAGTCTCAAACACTTGTAATGATATTTGAAAAGGTAAAACAAGTTTGATTTGAATGATTTTGGTGTCATTGAAAGGATTTTTCCAAGGATCCAGATTTTATTAAAGGATACTACCAAACATCCTATAGGCATTATAGGAATCTCCATATCAAGCAAAGCCCCCCACAAAAAATTTGAACACCTCTACTACACAAGATGACACACTCTTGCAAACGCTTGGGAAGTTTGCTAACAACTATCAACATTTGACCACACAATCAAAGGTTGTAATCTTAGTTTTGCAACAAACATCAACAAGACACAACAAAAGCCATAATGGCATGATCAAACCAAAACTTTTATACAAATCTTCTACAACTAAGTCGTTTACACCACTAATGGACACACAAGCACTCCTCATCACAATCCTCTCACAATCTAAACATTGCTTATGATTCATCCATCACATGGATCTCATCTTTCCATCATCATGAAACAAATTCAACTCTCTTTATCAAACCATGCCATGTAACTCGAATCCTAAAAATACTCTTAGCCCAATTTTCTCCCGCACCAAATCAATTGACAACAAAGGACATTGTGCATCAACACTAATCTTGATGTCCCACTCTTCCAAGAAGGGACCCATCGCCATGCATGAAAGTTGGTGAAGTTGTTGAATATGTTGTTAAGGGTGGGAGAAAGGATGGTCATTGCAAACCCAAAACAAACTTGAACAACCTGCATATAGTGCTCAGCTCAGTGGAGCAGGCCAGCAATGGTCTGCCAGTATTGAAAGTAATGCACATATTGACAGAAGTTCATGTCTTTAATTCATATGAGAACATAAGGAGCATACAAATAGTGTAATAAAGAGTCATACTTGTCACTTGTGTAACTTCAACTTGCTGCAAAATCTGCACATGAACACAAAGCCCATGGTTGCAGCTATCATGGCCCCTTCCTTTTTTGCCATGCCAGCAACTTGAGCCAGATGAGTACACTCCTCAAAGAGTCACAACTGTCTATGTCACCATTGTGCCTCCTTGTTACTTGTGCAATTACATGAAAGACATTTTGAGCTTCTGCCAACTTTGTTGGAATATGTATATCCTCCTGCAAAGTGCAACAAAATCATTAGTAATAAACACATCAGCCCCCAAGAAGCCTGCAGAACATCTCACACATTTACATAATGAGCAACATGGCCAGATTCAATTTCACAAGAGAAAATGAGGAGGAAATTTGCTTCCAAACATCAGTTGTTTAAACCAACCAATCTTGTGGACTGATCTACAAGATACCCATCTAGCATATTAGGACTCCAGGAATTTGCAAGATGTTATAACCTTGATTTCCCAAGGGATTTGGTACAGTGGCATGGATAGAGGATGTATAGAGATGCACATCACCAGACCTATGAAGCCAACACCCATCAAATTTTGCCTCATGTACTTCATTGCCACATATGCTTGAAAATTACAGTTTTTAGCTGCAGACTGTGAGATTGGCCCTTGAATTAAAGACTTTAGTCGATGCATGAACTCCTCCAACTGCAATGCAATCCACAGATTACCAACTTAAGCTTCTTTTTCACTCAGGCATCATTGATGGCTACAACTAGGTTAAGGCTGATTCTGCATTCCTTCGATAATAACTTCTCCTTTCAGCAATGTAACTTTCTTTTTTGTGTAACTGGCAATGAGATCATTCCTCATGGGTCTACTCTAGCAATTTCACCAAGTAGCATGGTTGAATCTACTCACCAACTGAACAGATAAACCCATTGTTATGATAAGATCAATTAGATATTGACATAAGGAATCTACATTAGTAATGGGTAGTGCAGCACCATATTCACAAAACATTGATACAGAAAGTAGGCCCTCTGTGCTCCCTTTGCTTGAGCAATGACTTTGAACAGCTACTCAAGAGTGTAAATACAAAAGAAGTAATATTTTTCCTAACAGAAAACACATGATGGCAAATAGGCAAATGGGCATGAGAGGCACTTATGGCACACCCACTGCATTGTGTTGTTCAGGCAAAGTATTGTAAAGTTTGTGCAGCAAACATATTGAGGTCCCTGCCAAGCACTCTTGAAATCATTAAGTCACCAAATGGCAATTTCTGCTGATTAGCACCCCCATCCTAGAAATGAACAATTTTTCTCAAGTCAATTTCTAGCATCCAGTGTAAGAAAATCCCTTAAGCCACAATGCTTCAACAGTGTCCACTATTCAGATTATCCAATACTACAATGAATCTCTCTCTGACGCATTAATGCATGAAGTTGCAGTGAAGAAGAAACCTGGACCTCTGCTATTCTAAACCCTAGAACCTAAAACCCTAAACCCAGACCTCTGCTGTTTCCCCAGTTGCAAAAAGAATAATCTTGAAAAACTTCCTGCAGTCTAATTAAGTAGATGGCACACACTTTCTCCACTCACTGTGAAGTATGTATAGCAAAGTATTAAGTGAGCATGACAAATTGACAAACCTGCGTTGTGCAGATGGATATGGCCCCCAGCAATCTTCGGCAAATAAGTGTAAAATGCATTTACAAGTGCATCCCACTGAACAGTTCTCACAAACCTGATTGAGTGAAAGGAGAGGGAAGGAGGCTAACCATTAGACTAGTATAAACGGGCTGCACATGTATTCATAGCTCTTTGGAGCGCTTATCTTTCATGAATGAAATTCATCAATGAATTAAGCTGGATAAGTTATTATCTGAAATAATTTGTGAATTTTACTATAAACATTTAACCTTCTACAGATGTTTTTATGATTTATGATGGGATGATGGATGTTCTACACAATAGTGACATGAAGGAGGTTGAAATTAGGAGGATAAATTAAGACTAATAAGGAAGGAGGCTAGCACAATAGCCTTTGAGATTAGGATGGCAAAAGGAATTGCAATCTGTCTTCTCTTTGAAATTGCTTCTAATCACCTCTCTGCCATTGTGTCGTTGCCTCCCCATCGTACCTTGTGAAAATGGAACCATTATTAAATTGAAATTGCAAGTGCTTGCAATTGATGGTCACCTTGCAAGTGGGTGTGGCTTCAATTTGCCACTTGGGTTTAAAACTTAGTCATTGTAACCATACACTGGCATTTAGAGAAACATGTAGGTACTGAGGTCAGGCAATTACATTCCTCTTACAACACTTGGAATGCAACTGCCTTTGGAAGGAAGCAAGAACCACAAAAGATGCCACATGTGACATTATCACTACCAGTTGGCAAACTACAGATTTCACCATTTTCAACCTTTGTGAAGATTCACCTTGTTAAAGGTTGTCTTTTAACCTTGATTAAATCATTATCCCATATTGGAAAAGACTAAATTGGGATATGGTGGGAATAGACAGAAGAATTTCACCTCTTGATGTGTACATTTCCATGCAAGCATAGCCTTCAACACTGCAACAGTTACAAATAAAATTGAGTTTCCATAGATTATTGCAAATTGACTCTTACATAATTTGAATTTCTGACAACTCTGGGAGATGGGCCAAAATGAAACAATGTTGAATGACTGAGTTAAGAATAACTTTGTGCCAAACTACTCATCCATCTATGTACAATTGGTTGATTGGGAAATGGATTACATAGTAACAAATCAATTGCTGTCAAAATGGGGCAAACTGATTATTGGTCAATAGCCGAGGTAAAAATTGTCTTGTGAAAAAAGGCTACATATATGCTAAATTAATGTGTAGAAAAAGTTATGTGTAGCAATTGCAATGCAACAAAACATGAAAATTTAGGTGTTGCCCTTTCCATTTGCTGGTCTTTCCATGAGAAACAGTTGTCCAGTCGAGGGGATCCAGTGTCTCTTCTTGGTACCAAATGTCAAGGACTCTGTTCATTAGTTGCAAAAAATGCAAAAAATCTTAACTGGAAAGATCTTGGAGCTAAGAGTAGCCAACACTCTGTCACTAGTTGGTAACCAAGTACAGATGATGGGCTTACAACTGGGCCACAGATTGCAGAGAGTGGGAAACCAATGTGTGTGTGTTGTGAAAGTAAAATTCCCCGCGAAATCGTCTCCCTGCAGCAGCAGTACAACACACATGTCATGTGCCAAGTCACAACCCAAAGTAGTTCTTTCCATGTGCAAATCATGTTGAGCACATTCACCTCAATTTTCCATCCCACACTACAACACAAAGCAACCAGACATCTGTGCATAGCCTACACTTATCTATGATAATTTGAAACTTTTTCCTGGTTCCACCCAAAATACAATACACAGCAACAACACACCTGAGCATAGCCTTAACACATCTACAAGGGAAGCTCTTTCATGTATTGAGTTGCAGGTCAATCAGAACTGCAGAGAGTGATGTGATCACAGTTCTAGCTTGTAGCAGCTGAAATAAATATGCAGTAAAAACTAATAGTCATTCACATATGCTGAATGAGTGTCCAAGAATTGGGCATCACACTATGATGTAGAAGGAAAGAAATATTTACCTTGCAAGAACTCTGGGTACCAATATTGATCATCTTGCCACATTTGATCTGCATCATGAGCCACAACCCTCCTGTTACATAATGGTTTTCATGTGGCCTTTTCTGCCTCTTTTTAGTCCCCTTACAAGGCACAATGGACAGGTCTTCTTGGGTCTACCTTACCTAGGTATTGTTCAAAATCCACATGGCTATTCTGTAAATTCGCATGCCCATTTTGTAAATCCGCATGCCCATTGTGAAAACCATTATATTATGGAATGTGCTGGGTAAAGGCCATTGTGCCTATTTCACTGCCTGTTCAGAAATTTTGGCTCGCCCAAATTCCTAACAGGCACCTTATGGGCACAGCAGCCTGTATCCAACACATTCCATAATGTAATACAGTCTGCTATGCAGAACAGTATTAGCCACAATGGTGTGAAATAAGCCTGGTGATAATACGTACCATATGGTATGTCAGCATAAGAGAACCATCCAGGAGCCATCTCCTCAGACTCACAAGGTTCACCAACAAAATCAGGCACATGGTAGACATGCACCTGCAAAAGGTTCCCAAAGCATCAAAACATTTGCAATCCCTGATGAAGGAATATACACAATTTCTGCTCTGTTTAGATTTCCAAAAGACCAGATGAATGTCACCTAGTAGCAGAAGCACGTCAGTCCTCACCTCCCAGGGTTGTGGGTTATCATCAAAATGGAAGGTCAGAATGCCCCGCTTCTCCATTGACACAGCCACAACCCCTGCCTCCTCTTCGAGCTGCACAATTACAGAAACAGAACAAAACCATGAATGTGTCAGTGGAAATTACAGAGAGCTTGTGGATGATTCTACCTACAATTAGCCATACACCTCACTCTTTATGAATAAATCCTCATTGTCATAGCTGCCAAAAGACAAA
Source organism: Sphagnum tenellum (assembly GCA_963921925.1). NCBI lineage: Eukaryota > Viridiplantae > Streptophyta > Sphagnopsida > Sphagnales > Sphagnaceae > Sphagnum > Sphagnum tenellum. Next base: position 6,233,844 of record OY998146.1, read on the forward strand.
TGCAAATTGCACATTCAACCCATCAGGAAGCTCAATGTGGTATGTGAGGTGGAGTGAATTGGGACAGAAAAGGAACATCAAAAACTGAAAACAGTGTTGAAGTTCAAAACCAACCCACCTCACGAGCAGCTGCTTCCTCCACAGTTTCACCAGTTTCAACTTTGCCTCCAAACCCATTGTAGTAGCCTTGTCCAAATCTGCCCACCACAAGATTCACCACCAAAAAACCACCTGATTTTTTTGTCTCACGAATTTCCTCTAGAAAGCATAAAAGAATGATACGAAATATCTTGCAAAGACTTTTTAGGGTTTAGTACTTACCCACGTTTCTTCATACCCAATAGAACTTTACCCTCTTTCTCAATGATCACAAGGGTCAACACCTTTGGCTTCATTGTCTTCTCAGCCTCGTTTGGTTGGATCTGCATGTCTTTTGCACTGGGACAAACACTCACGTGCAAAAAACTCAAACTCCTAGGGTTTGGTCTGCTGACGATGAAATGCTTTCTTCTACCTGCTGCTGCAACCAAGGACGAAGTTGGTGAGCTATGATTCTCTCTCGTTGCTGCAATGTTTGTAGGAAACCCCTTCTTCTTCTCCTTCTTCGTCTTCAGTTCCGCAAACTGGCACAAGCTGTTTGTAACAACAATACTATTTGCAGGCAAACTAATCACAAGACCCAAGTTGCGCATGATGAGAAGATGGGTGTGGAGAAGCGTGAGGATTCATTACCACACCCTTGTTTTTGCAACTGATTTTTGTGGGTACCTTCAAAGCATCAGCAGCAACTCACGCTTGACACTTACGAATGTCAACCCAGCTCAAGAGAAAGGTGTAAGAGAAAGGAAAGCAAACAAACCACCATGTTTGTCAGTTCTCTCTCCTCCCTCCCTCCCTCACATGATTGTTTCTAGACTTCTAGTACTTCAGACTTCTTCTCCAAGGACTGACAATTTCCAGCATTGCAATAAATGTCAGTCTGAAACGGAAGGCTAAAGTCCCCCAGGGTGGGCACATTTCAAATTCTGGCATCCCATTTAGGGAATGTTCCCAAGACAATAAACAATTCTCACATCAACTTTAGAGGAAGTTCCCTGTCCTACTACGGGCTTTACCCATCCTAAAACATGAGGCGAAGATTATGATGAACCTAGACATGCATAGATCATACTATGGGCTTTACCCATCCTAAAACATGAGGTGAAGCTCATCATGAACCTAGACATGCATAGATCATACTATGGAGTTTACCTATCATAAAACATGAGGCGAAGCCTATCATGAACCTAAACATGCATAGATCATACTACGGGCTTTACCCATCATAAAACATGAGGCGAAGCTTATCTTGAACCTCAACATGCATAGATTGTGAGGCATAGGTGAGGGAGTGTTTTTACACCTACTCCTTAAGAGTGGGAGGGATCTTTTACACATGTAAGCTTGAAAGGGATCCTATCTCCACCCATAGGGAGTTGGCATAATATCCCTCCTCTCTCTCTCATATTTTCACAAATATAAGGTGTCATTAGATACACAAGGAAATGTCTTTGAATGTTTCATGCATAATGCAAGGCCCCAATGTAGGAGCCCTTCCTAAAAGAAGGGCCCTCCTAGTGATACTTGAGTTTGTCTCACATGTCAATCCCTACTCATGGGCCTCGCCCACCGTATAAAACATGAGACAAATCCTATCACAAGCTTAAACATATGTTGGTCACAAAGTGTTGGGAATGGGAGTAATCTCATCCTTACTATTTAGGAATGGGAAGGACTTTATGCCTTTAACTAACTAGGCATAAGATCCTTGCTCTATTTCAAGAAGGGTATTCATGAAGATAAGGTGCCTTCCAATTATATTTAGAATTTTGAATGTTGTGCCAAATATTTTAAAATGTGTTGTTGTCACAAGTGAATCACAAATGTGTTACTTATATGGATTATCAATATATTAATCAAAAGTTCATGGACTTGCTTTCTTGTCATGAATGATTATTATTCCACATGTAAGGGTAGTGTTTTTTATATTGGCAAATTTGCACCAAATTTTGACTTTAAAAATATGATTTTGATCTGTACAAAAGATTTCTCATGAAGAAAATGACCCAAATTTGTCAAATTTGAAATCTTATTTTTTCAAATCACCAAATTTTCAAATTCTCAGCATGTAGCCAAACATATAGAAAAAAAAATTTTGTTTTTTTCCATATTTAGTATCTAGCCAAATTTAACCAAATTGCTTTATGAATGATGGTCACTTTGGCTACATCACAAAATCCTTTAAAGAAACCTTGTGTAAAGGTAAATTATTGAAAATTTTATATAAAATGTAAAAGGTTGAAATTAATAAGGTTATTAGTAGCTTATCTAACAATAGTTATCATTGATATACTAAAAATTATTCATGGATGTCATGTTAAATGTTCATATGTAGATAAGATATAACAATTGGTTTAGTACATATCAATATTCAAAGGTGGCAAGAAATATTCATAACAAGGTAAGTTCATGGTTTTCCAAGAAGCCCATCATTCTTTCAAATGTGTTTGGATCTTCAAGTATTTTGTTCCACTTTTTAGCACATATTTTTCTCACTTTTCTATATTTGCATTAATCTTCATAACTTATGGTTTTTTTATGCTTATCATTTCTTTAACTTTATGTGAATTTTTGCTTCACCATCGTCCACAATCCTTGATCACTAAAGTTTTTCTTCATAGTTTTTCACTTTGCAATGAATTTTGTAAGCTTTATGTTTAATATATGCCTACCATCCTTTCAAATATGCAAATGCATTTTTGTCTCATTGTCTTTTGCATTTTGATTAACAATTTTTTTTCACACTCCACTCTACATTAATATTTGTAACTTTGTAAACATTGTGCTTTACAATGCATCTTGCATCCATGGGAAGTCATTCTTTTAGTGAAGTTCTTTTATCTAGTTTTGCAAACATGAATTGAAAATGTATGACTATGAATGAACTAAATTGAATAAATTTCTCACATCTTGTCAATGTGATGATGCATGGTTTGTTTTTGAAAAAATGGATAATGTTTTCATTTTGCGCTAATGTCAAATCCCATCATGTATAAACTACTAAGTAACAAAAAAGTTAAGGACTCAATCAAAACTTGATATACCCCTTATATTCTCATTTTTCCATCATGTAATACAATGATTACAAATGGATCAATTTCTTTCATGTCAATAGAAATTTTGTTCAACATTTAACACAAAATCTAATTCTATAATGAAAAAAACGTGAAATATATCATCCTTGTAAGTATGTTTGTAGCTTGTAATTTGTATAAATTACTGCATGCATTTAAGTATTTCCATTATTACAAATTGTTTATTATTGGGAAGTCAAGTGTCTATTTGGTCATCCATGAATTTGTTTGTGTTATCAACTTAATTATAGAAAATAAATTAAAATAGCAAAATGGGAACGACTTGGTTGAGATCATGGACAAATTTAAGGACTTCTATTGCCTATTGGTATTATAAATGGTGCAAATATTTATATTTACAAATCATTCGAAAGCCGAAGTTTTTGTAGTTGACTAGGTATTATTCATTCAAATTAAAAGGCTACAACATTCAAATGAAATTTATAGTGGACAATCAAAAGAGGTTTTGAAATGCGTTTGTTGAAATACCTAGCTTTGTCAATGATGCACAAGTCTTCAAACTTTCTTCTTTGGACCATAAGGTCATCGAAAGAAATTTTGTTATCAACAATGGCCATGAAGGTATATTATGACCTTCCATTCAAAACATACAAATTATCCCCTTCGACTTTGGTTGATGTTATTACATAAGTAATCAAAATTATACCACACTATTTTTCAAATCGTGTATGATTGATAATTGTGTTGTGACAAAAATGTGTTTGGGAACTCTTTCAATGTATTTAAAAAACATTCAAGGAGCTTTTGCTAAAGACCAACTTATATATCCTTTTGTTGGTTAATGTCAAGGTGTGTCATTGTTTGTTGCATAATTTTATTTTCAACAAGAAAGACGAAAAATGTAAAATCATTAATGATTTAATTAAAAGGAATCAAACCAAGTTGCAAAGAGGAAGCATGAACAATTAAATCTAATAGAAGTAGGTAATAACCTCGATAGTTAACATTTTCCTGTGCATGCTAATGAAATCTCCAGATAATACAATGAACACAATTAAATTAGTATCTTGAAAATCATGGGCCATGGGTTTGGAAATGCATATTCTAACTTGTGGTTTTATGTTTCACTAAAATAAAAAAATGTACATGAATAATGTTCAAGCCTAGAAACTAAGGTTCAAAATTGAAAGTATGAAATCTAATGTCAAAAACTAAAAACTAACTAGTATTGTTATTCTTGATCTTCCAATTAACTTCATCATCACCAACAACATGAAGTTGGCTTCTTTATTTTTATTTTTTGATGAATTTGAAAGTAGGTGATTGGTGGAAGCATTTCAATTCTATATTGAATAAAAGGATGACACACTATTGAATCAAGTTTGCTAGAATGTTGATCATGTTCTTGCTTGTGTGATTAATTTTCTAGTTTTTAGATTTCAAATATTGTAATTTGCCCTTCATTGTTTGCTCTTGGACTTTGTTGCAACACTTTTCAATTTCAAGTTGTGTGACATTTTTAAAATATTATTATGTCTTTTTTTAAACCTCAATGATTTGGGGAAAAATGTTTATGCTCTTGCACTTAATACATGTGTTCTCAAGTGTTATAGGTCATGTTAATTGATTTGTAAGCACTATTTCTGATAGAATGTTCACAATTCTGACAACATTTGTAAGTAACAAATGAACTTTTAGTATTCATATAAATTTACAATACGTAATTGACTATTTAGTGCTCCATTTTGTAACTAGTTGTCCCTCTAGATACTTCCACAATACATTGTCCTTTTATATATGTCACAATGCAAAAATGTTGAACCTTCTAAATATTATAGAATCTCCACCAATGTTTTGCTTGTGATCATTTAGTAGAAATCTTGGATGAGGTTCATTAATCCAATGAATAAATCCACTAGAAGACTCCTAAGGCCCTAAAAAAATACACAACTTTCAAAACCCTAGAAGAGTCTAATAAACACAATCAAGTCATATTTGTTTGACTACTCTATTTATAATTAGCTAAATACTAATTTGAATGGTCCAAGTGGGTTGTTATTAATAGTCTTCCATCTATTTACAATTTGGGTTTTAGTTTTGTGGGTGGGGTTGGAAAAAAATTAGTAACTAAAACTTTGATTTCTCTTTATAGGATCACATATCAAATGTTGGTGGAGATATTCTTATAATGTCCTTTAATTCCAATTAGTAAAGAAATGGATAAATAACGATTCATAGGAATTATTTATATGCCTTAAAAAGGTAATATAAAAATTAAAAAAACATATGATTATTTTGGAGTTTAGAAAGGACTTTCCAATGTGTGCAACATCTTGTGTTGCAATTATTTTAGAATTATAAATGTATCCCTAAAATTAGAATTATTACAAGTTGTATGATTAAAATGGAAACCAAATTTTTTTATTAAAAGGTGTTAGTGCAAGTGACAATACACATTTAGGTATTTCTTGGAAGGGAAAATTTTAAAAAATTGGTAAAGTTATTTTCCATGTGTCAATTTTGATTTTGATTGAAATATTTTTAATCAAAGTGTTATATAATATATCGGGAAGGGTTTGCACAATATACTCTTGCAAATCTTGATTTTTTATAGATACATGCATTATGAAGATGATGACATCATGGGAAAATGTGTAAAAACGGTCTCATAATCTAGTTTCTATGAAGAGTAGTTTCACATTACAATGGACAAAATTTAAGAACATGGTCACCTCATGAAAGCTCTTGTGACATTAAAATTGAGGTGTGGTAGAATGCATTGTATCCTATTCATGTGGTGAAGTGCAAACCCCATCTCCCTTAGCATGAACATCTTCCACAAGCAAAAGTGTATTTATTGTAGAACATCCCTAGAATGATTTGACAACCTCATAGGATTTTGTATAGAATTTTTTTCAAAGATGATGTTTATTGCACTCTTCAATCATCAAATCATACAATGAATTTTGGCTATCAATATCTATATGAAACTTTCTTGTAATCATAATTTAAATTGTTCCTTTTACCTTTACACATTTTGCCAACATGAGGAATTCTTGCTAAATTGTGATCTTGTGTAGTTCTTTGATGATCGCCCATTTATATGTTGTGCAAAGCATTTGAGAACATGGATCAACCAATCCTTCTACAACAAGGTTCTTGCATTTAATTAGTATCAAAGCATTTGCAATTGCCTTGTCTTTGGTGTGAAGGTGTGGCATATGTAACTGCATTGATTGGCACAATGTTTGTCTGATTCTTTCCATTGATGGGAAAAACGTGTTATCCAACTTGTTTTTTCCCTTCCCCATCCTCTCCCCTACTGCTCTTTGCATTTTCTTCTTGCTATTGTGCAGAAAAATCACATCCACCTTTACTCTCCACTGATAGAAATGAATGTTTGTTGTGTGCAAGAGTAATTGAAGATGTCTTGCAAAGAAGATGCACAATACGCACCTTCAAGAGGACAAGCATACAAAGGGAATACAATGCTTTAGACAGAAAAGGAGGATGCTTGAGGCATTGTAGATTTGTAAACTATATTTGTATATGCAAGAATGATGAACCATTGGTTGTGGTAGGACCAAGGATGCACAATTTTAAAAGATTTTGCAAGAATGCTTCAATATTTTACTACTTGACCCTATCACTTGGTGGTAACTTATTGATAGCATGCCACAATATGTCAGCTACATGCCAATAAACATTGTTATATATGAACCAAGTTGTAAGATGACAAATCACCACTGCGGTTACAAACAAGTGTCGCCTAACCCTTGCAGTTTTAAAACAATTAATTCTTCCCAAATCATCTCCTCAAATGACTCCACTCCCCTGTCCTACCCAGGTTTGTTAGTTCGTGTGGGATGTGGAGAATAGGAAAAGGGCTTGTCATTAGAACCATCTGGAATCTGGGATACCTTATTCCAAGGCTGGCAGATCAAAAACCTCAGAACATTCAAAAGATACATTGAAAAACCTCTCAGATTATGAGAACACCCTGGCTGAGACCTTACATAATAAGCAAGGCCCTGTACAGCCTAGCAGAAAACTTAGGTTATCTTGTCTGAATGCACTGCTGCACACAGCTAAGATACAGTACGTCAAGTGGAGACATACTCAAAGTTGACCTCAATACAACAGAAAGGTTCAACACCGAGTAAAAGTTGTTAGTTTGCAAAGGTGTGACAAGGTCTTGAAGGTGTAGACAGCTACAATCCCAGTTGTCAGACAAAAACTAGCATGAACCTGAAAGCAGCAGTAGCAACAAACTGAGCACAACTGGATTTTGTATGCTCCCAAGCACCTCAGAAACTGTGAGAACTCTAGCAGAAATCCCTTTGGTGGAAATCTATTTCTATGCACCAAGGGGCTAGAAATACAGATCAGAGTTGCCACCAAAAAGCTTACAGGTTGTTGCCATCATGTTGCTAATACACCATTGAAAATCAGCAAATCACACAGCATTCAGAATGGTGCCATTCATAATGGTACTACCCCAACTGGTTGCCAGGTTCAAAATTTGATTATGTGTTGTCTGTCAAAAATGAATTGCTCAATGACCCACCTGAGTATTTCAGATGATGGTGCCGCAGCCAATCTGGACCTCTTTCTTCAAAGTCAGCTTTAGAAAGTGCAGACTTCTGAAATGAACTAGATGAGGCAAACACTGAGGCACCGCGCCAGGCATCAAGTTTTGGGTCAGCTGCCCTTACTACCTTGATGGTGGCACCTAATGGTCTAGTCATTCTCAGCTCTGCAAGCAATCGCATGTCTAAGCCTTCAAAAAGGGAGTTGCCTCCAGTGAGTAAGACTGAACCCTTCATCACCCGCTCCCTGTAATGCTGAGGCAGACGCATGAGAGCTAGTGCCAACATCTCCCCCAATCCAGCCTGATCCAATCCCATCATGGAAGGCTGCAACACAATTTCAGGGGCCCGAAACCTTTCTACACCAAGTGGAATCCGGAAGTCTTCAGCTGTTAGAGGCCGCTGTTGGACACTAGGGATCACAGTTTGAGCCCCCTGAATGAGCCCTGTTGATGGCATAAATGAAGGGTCCAACTCCTGTTCACAAACACTCAAAAGATCACCAATGGTAATGAGTGCACAGTCACATCATTAGCAGAAGAGTATTAGAGTAAACAAAAATCCATGACCTTGCCTGTTATACTGGGCCGAGAAGGGGAGCAATTTGGGGTGTAACTTTTACATCAATTGAACTATTGTCAAATCACAAAAAGACAGATTTACCTTAAGGCGGATATTGATTCTGGCCAACTCTGCCTCATCCTCATCATCCTCATCATCACCATCAGTGTCTTTACCCACTCTCTTGTAGAGCTCCCAGTCTTCATCATTCATGCCAAAGGTGTCCTCATCTTTCCCTCGGTCAAAGGCTGCAGTGGTGAGCAGCTTCATGCGCTCCTTCTGCACAGCACTCAATCTCTCTCCCCGGCCACTCACCCCTGATGTCAGTGATGTCACAGCACCTGCTGATGCCATTCCAATTTTCTGCCGCTTGCTCTGATCCACCCTGGCAGATACCTCAGCTTGCCTCACCCGCAACTCCTCCAAGTATAGCTCAGGATTTGCTCTGTCACCACCACAAACCCCCTACCTTGTAAATCGAAACCTTGGATTAGTTCACACCCATTGATTTTCAATGATCAGGGAACTACACACCAAATGTAGGCAGATCCTTGCTCGTTAGATGTGAAAAGAACTCCCAACAGAAACAATGATGCATTTGTTAATCTTCAATTCCAACCAGAAATTCCAATAAATCAAACTCCACCTCACTTGAAGTTATGAACTCCCTATGGGTAAATGGAGTGTTTCACACACAGAATCCTTGTCTGATCTGTTAGGTTGTGCCACTAGACTGCGGTAATGGGAGTCACAAATCTGGCCATTAGAGCACATCATCCCTTCTGATGGGACCTTGTTTACCATGATCTCATCTGGTCCCAAGAGAATTGGTCCAGCTGGAAGTTCAACTAATATATGACTATTGCTGCAGTGGGTTCTTGAGGCTTCAGTAGTATACAGTTGAAGATCACATCTCAAGCTCCAGGTAAACAAGCTAAACTCAAAGATGATACTGAAACAGCGATCAACAACTTACAGCCGACGTTCTTCTTCTAACTGCTGTTCTCGCTCACGTTGCAAGTCCTCTTCTTGCCGTTTTTGTTTCGCCCGAATGCGCCCCTCAGTAGTAATTTTCAAAAACTGTTGTTTCTTCTTTTCCTTTAGCTGCACACACAAACTTCTTGGTCAGCTAGCTACTACAGAAGAATTCAAAAAAGGCTCCTAATTATAAACTCCAACCAAAATAGAACTTACTTGTTCTGGTGTGAGAAGGCTGTTCGGAACCTCAAGGAGAGGATATTTCTCTGACATTGGTATATCATCCTCTACTTTCTTAATATCTACAGGCTCCCCCTTTGCTTTTCTCAATGACATCGTAGCCTTGGCTAGTGCAGCCTGCACTTCCTCACGGGAGCCAAAACTTGATGGTCTCAAAAGAGAGGCCTCTGCCTTAGCATCTTCTGCATCATCCAACTCCTGCAAAAGATACTCAAGCCCCTCAATTTCTGTGTCCAAGTCAGCAATTTTTGAGGATCGTTTAGCAAAGGCCATTTCCCGCAAGCGCTGCCCCTGTTTCTCCTTTATAGCTGCCCTTCTTGCTAGCTCCTCTTCACTCGGCTGCTCCTTCTCAGGAGGTGGCACCCATGGTAATTGCCACCACTTTGTCTTGGCTTCTGCCTCCGCACCCCCTTTCTGCAGCATAATCAGATTACAAGCTTAGAGATGGGCGATGAAAGTGTATCTAGAACAATTGCTGAATCTTTTGAGAAATTTTTAAAAATATATATATCCTCATACATACTGAGAACCTCTCCATACACACTATTTGAGTCAACCCAAATAGAATTGAGAGATGTTCTAATAATATCATAGACCTTTCAGATCTGACAACATATTGGTTGACAGGGGAGAGACGAACCCAACCCTAAAACACTGACAAGAAGTTTGAACAGTGACAGTCAAATGCATGTGCAGTGACCTTCAACAGCAACAGGTATGGTAGTGATCAGCAACCATAACATCGCCACTGACTTCAACTGGTCCTGTCAGTGTGTGAATGTCAAGGTCATACATTGACCGACATACTGAGTTTCTTTGACAAGATCAGCAGTAATGGAAGCGTTGGCCATTATGCTGGCTAGCTCAACAAAATTGAAAGGAGAAGGAGATGACCAAGGAAACCAAGAAGAAAGATGAACAACAAAGCAAAAAATATCAAATGAAGAAAGAGGAAGAAAAAAGAGAAAAAAGCCAACCATATTAAGAGTGTGATCTTTTGAAGGCAAATAACAAAGAAAAATGTCAACTCGACAGAGTAGGAACTGCTGGTTGGCTGACAGAAGTTTCCTCACAACATATTTGAGTTACTGGATTCAACATTTACCTTTCAAATCTCAATGACTTCTCAATTTCCAATTTACAAGGTGGTATTTACATGTCTATGAGACAAAGCCAGCAGCACAAATCACATAACCTGACCTTAAATGATGGCATCAGCAGTCAAAACTGTTCAAGAGTACAAATGTTAAATTTTAAGAAAGAGAAGGGCAGCACCTGAAAGATGCTCAGCTCTGCATGGTAGTCTTCAGCAACATAACAGTACTCTTGCTTCAGCTCTTCAACTTTCTCCCAGACTATTTCATTCCTGTTGGGCCACACCAGCCTCTATGATCAGATGCACTTCAAGTACCTCAACAGCCATGCCACTACAATTGCTCCATTCCCTAGACTGAACAGAAATCCACCATAGATAAGAGACTCTTAACCCTTCAATTGCTTTGGCCTAATGCCACACCTGCAAAGGGTCACAGAAAACGGACAGGATACAAGAGGTAATACTATATGCAGATTTACGTAGAGTGTATAAGAGGGAAAACAGACACCATACAAGTGATAAGGGTGCTGTAACGATAGTAGGCGCTTCAAATAGCTTGTAACATGAAAGCCTCCCACTCCTGTTCTACAGCAAGCCTCCATTATTGGCTCTCCATTCACCATCTGTTGCATGCAAAACCTTCCCAACAGCATCAGTGCAGTTCAACTAGAATCCCGCAAAGAGGACCAGGAAGCCAACTCTCTTAGAAACATGCATGTGACAGGGACTACACTCATGCCTGTGTGACTGGAACCATGCATGAGAAGGGAGAAAGATACCGGGATGACATGTGTTGTTGTGTGTCCTGAGCAAACCAGCAGCCCATCCGACTCACACAAACCTAATCTCTGGTTGTACGCATAACTGAACATACCATCACTGCCAAACTCTGTCACAGAACAGTTCATGAGAATGGCAAGCCCTTGTAAACAAACAGATGTCCACTGGCTCAAGCTGCATTGCCATATGAACCTTCAAAATGAGCTGTCTACTTCAAAATAGCAAGAAATAGTGGACAAATATGAAGGAAGAAATAAAGTACCCAATGAAGGAACACCATAAGTTTCAAAGAGAAGTTCAGCCATGCGGGTACGAGAGAAGATTGGATTGCAAGGGGCTTCTGTTAGAAGCACTGGATGATCCACCTGCCCTATCAACACACAATCATTCCTCAGGCACACATCCCTTTGCATTCATTATCTCACTGCTCAGTTCACAGGCCAGCATTACTTTGTAGTTGTCAGTGTAAAAAGCACTGAAAATTTTGAAGCTTAAAAATCTCTCTGATTCATACTGCAAAGAAATCGAACATGGGAATTCTTTCTGCTTGTGGCACACCTGATAAGGACATAAAAACTCCAAACTTAAACTTACCACAGCCCCATCAACTCCTATCCTGTCAAAAGTATGGTCCAGGATCTGCGTTAAAGCAAACACCAGCACTGTGTCAGCATATTACAACCCCATGAAGTTGATCATCCATTTAAAAACAACTTTGGAATATGGTCCATGGAATCTTATGAACAATGGGCAGCAGCGTACAGATTCCATTGTCTCAAACTGGTAGACCACATTGCCATCAAATGCACTCCGCAAGGAGGAGCGGGTGAAGTCAAATAGCTTTACAGTCCCAGAATCGTAATCACCCACAATACTCGTCAATTCACCTGCAAATAATAATAACTATGGATCATCCTAACAGTCAACTTATAAAAAATCTTGGTTGACCTTGACAGAAGCTACAGCATTAGCAGACTGACGTTTGAAATGATGCTTGGAAGAAGTATATCCAGGAAGCCATCCCCAGATCTTACGTCTAGTGCTTGCAGAACAATACAAGGTCAGGTACATAGGAATGGAATAGACATATATGCAAAGTTATTAACTTCATATCTTTTCTTCACTTGCAGAGGTTCAAGAAATCCCAAAACCCTGGAAACGTGAAAACCATGATAACAAGAGTTGGAGGAAGTGTACCAGAACCCCGATGTCGAGGTCTGTGCAAAACATTATGGAAGGAAAATCTAGGATCCTTTTCTCCAGCCCAACTGTTCCACCACCCTCCTTTCTGTCAGCAACATTAACATGACTTAAACAGAAACCCTTGACATAAAGACAAGATCTGAAATTTAAAATCACACAGTGTACAGAAGAGACATAAACTGAATTGAATGCAATCATTCAATTCGGAATTCACAATCAAAACACAAACAAGTGATAGCAGAAGTTGGAATGTGTGGACAAATGAGAAGTTGACAGAAAACAGTACATGTTGACAACTGCAACTGAGTTCTTTTTATTTTTCCACACTCTCTAAACCCTACTGCCTCTCTCTTTTCAAGGTTTAACAATTCCAAACCACATGTAACCCCAAGTAATGCAGGGTTCTTCAATTCCCATCCCAACAACCAAAGGCCCCTAGTTTCCTCACTTGTGTATGACGAGTTGACCAATGTGATCCACATTGCAACTAGGACGACTAGTGAAAGCTAAGCACTGCTAGCATGTGTGCACACGGCAGTAATTTTCCACCAACATCCGCTTCCAAGATGGTCACAAGTAAATCATCCCCTTAAACTCGTCCGAAAAAAAGAAACAAAAGCAACCAAAAACCAAAAAAACACTAAGCTCACCATCACAAACGCATACGAAAAGTAAACAGGCCAATAACTACAAAATAACAAAACCAAAACCAAAGCAAGCAGAAGCAGGAAGTAGGAAGACCAAAAGATTACAGAATGCTCAGAAAGGCGAGAGCTATAGCAACGAGTGAAAAAGAAATGCAAAGAAAGAGCGACTTGCCCGACACGACAGAAATAAGCACCGTTATCGATCACCAGTGGTCTGTGAGACGGCATCCGAGAATAATCAGATTGCCTTTCAGGCCTTCCTTGCGAAACCATCTCTCTCGGGCCTTCCTTTGCTGCTGCTGCTTACAAATCCTCCTCTGAAGCCGCTTAGGTAGTGGCCGCCGTCATCACCACTGCGCTGTCAAACTCTCTCTCTCTCTCTCTCTCTCTCTCTCGATGCTCTTTGCTCCATCACCCGTATTCTGCCATCGCCAAACCTAACCCTAGCTCCTCCACCTCTTTGGTTGTCTTTTCTGGCTCGCTGCTGTTGCTCGCTGTGGAGTTTTTTGCGCCATCGCTGCTTCGTTTGTTTGGCCGCTGCCTCCGGTCGCCCGGTTGCCATGCAAGCGGTTGAGAGTTCAAATCCCGCTACGCACATACACTACATTACCGTGTTGTCCGGTTCTTGGTTTTGAAAGGAACCATTTTATTTTAATTTTTAATTTTTTTAAATAAATTTCATAGAGCCTTTGGTGCGAGTTTGAAAGCAATTTTCCAGATTTATAAAATCTTGGGTTCCCCAGACTTCCCAAGAATTTGGAGCCCAGTTTGGTTAAGAATCGGTTTGGTTTGGTTTCATTTACTCTGCATCAAATAAAAATTAATAATAAATAATTTACATAAATATGTGTCACCACATTCAATAGTAGTGAGGTAATATAGTAGTACCTTGTGGGCTTCAATACAATCTTGTCAAATAATTAATAAATTCTGAGCTTTTTTATTCAATAATTTAGTTTTGATTTTGAAGATTTCGACACTTACAAAATAAATATAATAAAGGTATTTGTATTCTCAAAAAGTTTTTAGTTGTCTTCCTAGTTCAATTGCTCACATATATCCGTATTGCCTTCAAAAGGGCCAGGGTTCAAATCTTATCTTAAATTTTGAACTTTTCAACATAATAAGATAATTTTTTTGAAAATTTTGATAAAATTTAAAATAATTCAATTTGTGCCAGAAAGCCAATTAAATATTATGTGAACCTAAATGATGTGGCAGTGAATATGTTTTCAGTGTGAACACAAAAAAAATTTAAGTATTTTTAACTTATGTCATTTTTCATGTTGTGACCAATGACAGCAAAAGTTGCCAAATTTTAGAAATTCTTTTTAGACCAAATATTTTGTTGCATTTCAAAATACTATTTAATTGAATTGGGGCAATCATTTCACCAATTTCTACAAATTGAATAATTTTTCTACAAATGTGTAGCTAATTAAGTTTTATTTGAAATACTCGTTAGTGATGGTACCAAAAAAAACCAAAAAACAAAATCATTATGTCATCACTATCATATCCCTTACATTTATCAAACCAAGTGAAGATTTAGGACTATCACAAAAACAAAACAACTAACAAATGTCACACATCCACTAGTGTTCGATGAAGAGGTTTCATTATAATTAACACATCATTTTTCATCATGTGCATGTGTACACTATTCATCATTTTTGGTAACTTCTCTTCACAACATTATCTTGTGTATATGTTACAAATGTTCACAATAGCAAATGAAAATATATTTAACAAAACATTACACTTTTATTTTAATGTTTTCACATGTCATTTTTAACCTTTCTATTAGTGCCTTCATGAAGCTAATTTTTTTCATATTTATAACCTATGTAATACATGAACCATCCAAGTACATGTTGTAATCAACCCATGTGTAATTGATAAATAGTAATATAATTTGAAACTACATTTCCAACTACATACTTATAAACCATTACTTCAAAATTTTATTGTCAACTTATATTTGTTTGCATTAACATATCGATAGGCCTTCCACCTTTTCAAATCAAAGGAAATGTTTTCATGTAAAAGAGAAGATTACCTGTGACATTTTCTTAATAATTTTTAAAAACAAAGATTACTAAGTTTTATTACACAAAAATTAACATCATTGCCTTGCCATCTTGGATTGTGTCACATAATCACACATGGGAAGTCGTTTCACCATGATAAACTTGTATCAATGTTCATAGATGAATTCATGACCAATTCATAATTTTGTTCATGAACAAAAAAAACTTTAATAAAAACATTATGTACAGCTAAAGTTCCATGCTACGTGAGAAAACACATATGTAACACATTTATGACATGTTGTTTTGCATCAAGACATGTGTAACACCATGTTTTATTTTGGCTCATCTAATATATTCATAGCTTGTTTACATTACAATTCATTACACTTTGTTGATATGATGAAATGATCAATCTTTCCATTTTTATGTTCATCAATAAAAAAATGGGTATTTCGATCACATAAATGATTACATTTGTAGTTGTTTTTGTCCCTTATGATTACACATGATTATGTGATTTTTTATTTCAAGAGATCATGTCTTTTTGCCACTAGTCACAAACATGACATTAGTTGCAAATGCCACAATTCCCATTCTTATAATCATTCCATATGTAGTCATGAAGGCCATATCCATTGGCAAACATCAATCAATATGGATCTTGGATTGATTTATTCAATGAAATTTGGTGACTTGTTTTGTGTTGCCATGTGATTAGCCTATGCAACATAAGTTATGCATCCCAACATGAATGCTTACCTAGGCCACCTACACTAATTTTACCTACACTAATTTGACATAGACAAAAAATGTGTCAAGCTTGGTAACCTAGCCTAAGTGGGCTATTTATGTTGCAAGTGTTAAAATTTAATCCACTCACTTTAATATTGAAGGCCAAAGTTCTCACCATGCATCATAATTTTTTTTGTAATATAAAATGTCATTACATTAATTTAATAAACATTTTTTCTAACATATTTAAATGACTTGCTCTACATACCTTGGTCGAAATAGCTTTGCACACATAAGCTTTGGTGAGTTATATTATCCTAAAACCTACCTAGGTCTATTTAGGTTTACCTAAGGCTTATTCATATTTACCTAAAGCTTAATATTGTTATTTCATTGGGATTTATAAATGTAAGTGAAAATAGTTAACTAAAGATGCATATCAATATTGAGGATTTCCATTAGTGTATTTTACCAGTAGCACATAAAAATGTTGAAATTTAATACAAAAATGTCATTCTTTGAATGTAATCAAGAATACCTCCAAAACCATTATAGATTCCATAAGTGGTCAACCCCATTCTAAAGAAAAATAAAACAAAGTAGTAAACCTAATTTGAAGAAACTTGGAGACATAACAAAACAATGGTGTGAAGACAAATTGAAATCATCATAAAATTCAACAAAATCACTTTGAACAAAAGAAAAGACATGAAAACCATGGAATCCCTAAATAGAACCATAGTTAATAATATGAAGTTTGATGTAAACCATCGCAACCCTAGCCTTGGGCTTGCAACTAAGGCAAAAGGGGTTGCAAGGTTGCGGGCCAAGAGGAAGCCTGGGAGTCACATCACATACTCTCGAGAGTGCAAAAAAAAGTGAGGGAGTGAACCGTCACACTCCCAAGGCAACTCTCACTTTGGGAAATGGAGTCCTGGTGGATTCCCAAAATTTCAGAGAGCAATTTTAGGGGTCAAAATTCAATGGCTTGTAACATTTTTTATATTATTGAAAAGCTCTTGAAATGTAGATGTCTAAATTGGGCTCCTATTACTTATTTGGACATCTAAAACACAAGTTATGGCCAAAAGCAGGGCCGAAAGTCAAACTGCCAATTTGACTCTCGACCAAAAAAAGTCGGGAATCGGCTCGATTTAGTTAGCTGTAAACAACATGCAACATACCGTTGGAAAGCTTTCGATGAGAGCTACAACTTTGCTTTAGATCGCACCTCAATCCAAGGTCTGCTCACAAAGTTATGGGGCTCCAAAGTCGTGAAAGTCCCAATTAGCGTGATTTCGGGACTCCCACTTGGGAGTCCCAGGAGAGAAAAGTCATTTCGATGTGGGTGCCGTGGAGAGGTGCAGAGT
Organism: Sphagnum tenellum; assembly: GCA_963921925.1. Classification (NCBI taxonomy): domain Eukaryota; kingdom Viridiplantae; phylum Streptophyta; class Sphagnopsida; order Sphagnales; family Sphagnaceae; genus Sphagnum; species Sphagnum tenellum. The sequence continues at coordinate 6,251,207 of OY998146.1, forward strand.
ATACTATAAAGGAAAAGGTGGTGGCTTCCCCCAAGTCCAGGCCATGGTGAGTTTTATGTGTTTGTGTTGCCCGTGGTTCATCTTAGCACCAAAAGTGTTCCAACTACGCATTAATCACCTTATGTGGATTTTGTGCAAGCCTGTGTGAGTGAGTGAAGCTTGTCAACTCTTCCTAGTCCCATCCTAGAACTCCAACATGCCCTTCTACCCCTCAAAGTGTTGTGAGTTAGGGAGTGTGCCCTGACTCCTCCCCCTTCCACTATCTTGTACTTGGATTCACTTTTGAATCCTTCCAACAGTTGGGAGTGCGTCACTACCTAGGCCAAAAACATGTTCAACAAAATTATAACAAATTGAAACATTCAAAGGGTATTATTGTCTGAATACAACTATACCACATAATTATGTTACATTTATTTATTAAAAAATCTATTGTGTTGTGATTTTGTGAAAATAATAAGATCCCATGTGGAATCCATTTTTAGATGTATGATAATGCAAGTATAAAAAATGCCCTCAATGAGAAAATTAATTTTTGTTGTTGAAAATAACAAGACCCCCATTGAATTCATTTTTTAAACTTGTGATGTGCAAGTTTAAAATGTAACCTTGAAAGGAAAATTCATTTTGAAAATAACAAGACCTTTTGTGGAATCCAATTTTTAGACTTGTGATGACACAAGTTTAAAAAATGTCCAATTGGAAAATTATTTGTTGGTTTAAGAAGTAATAAAATCCCCTATTGAATCCATTTTTTAGACTTGTGACAAAGCATATTTTTAAAAAAAGCGTGAATAATTATTTTTTGTTTTTTTTGGAAATAATAAAAACCCCCATTGAGTCCATTTTTAAGACTTCAAGTCTTAAAAACTAGACTTGATGGGAAAATTGGAAGGTGAATGCAAATCTTAAAATTATAAATAAATTCAAATAATAAAATTATTTTAAAAACTTTTGCTCAATTTTACATGTAATATTAAATTGCGACCAAAGATGTTTCAAAATTGGACTGTGGAATTGAAAGGTTAGAGGTCATTTATTGTGTGAAGACGATACACATAGTAAGAGTGGATAATGTTATGAAATGAAAATTTTAAAAGTTGAGATGGCAAGGAATAAGTTAAAATGAAAAAAAAAAATTGAAATGACACAATGGAACCAAAATGACAAATGTTGCAAATGATTTATCATGACAAAATGTGATGCCATAATGAGATGTCTTTGATGGCAAACAAAATGCAATGAAACCATGATTGTTAAATAAAAAAGGTAGAGTAATGAAAATAAGTTGATTTGGCAAATTGAAACGTTAGACATAATGAAAATTATTTCAGTAATTACATTTTTTTTGTAGTGTAAAAAGAAAATTTGAAAGAGAAACAAGGCTATTAAGTAAGAATATGGACATATTTAGATCTTAAAGAATGATGTTAATCATAGAGACAAAAGTGAATAACCCTTGATGAAATATTAATACAAGAAAATTGCATTATCTTTTTGTTTATGGAGGTGTATGAATTAATATTTTGTAATGTTGTATGACTGAACATGATATGCATGTATGAAAATAGATTTGTAAAGTGTTTCCAAATAGGGATTAACCTTATTAAAACCTAAATTTAGATGTAAATAATGCATTAATTAATATGTTCATGAAATATTCATCCTAATAAGTAACAACAAGAAGCTAATTAGTGATAATTTTATAAATATGTGAACTGATAGATAATAACAAATAATTGTTAATGATGACCAATGTTTGTTGAGTTTAAAAAATAATGACACATTACAAAACATGATTTAAGCAAAATTGTTCAACAATGTCTTAAGAATTTAAAACCACTCCCTTGTTGTCATATCATCAAGTCAACAATAATGACATTAACTCATCAAATATTGTGAACATTTATTAAACCTAAAAACCAAAGAAAATATGTACAAATGTTTACACATCACAAGCAAATATATAATGAATGCTACATTTCAATGTTTTTTCTATTCAATGGATTTTCCATTTTTACTTTTTGAGTCCCATCTTAATAATCGAAACTTTCAACAAAATTAATTGTCATACATGTTAAAAGTCAACCTTGATAAAAAGTCAAAATATTCTTCAAAAACAAAATCAACATGAAACTTATAAAATTATAAGACATAACCTCAAAAAAATTATGATGATAAATATATGACGACCTTATGACGAAGGTACCAAAATGCATGATACACAATGAAATCTATGATATCATGAATCTTATTGAGAAAACTATGCAAAAACGTGTTGGTAAGCCAAGGGCAACTATTATGACATATTAATTAAAAAGCCTTAGTATCCAAGAATTGGACTAGAATGGACAAACTTCATTTTTTTATGACATAATACCTTGAGAGCTATGTATTGTTAGACAAGGTTGATAGTAGGTATATATGATGCGATACGAGATAAAGTTTTACCTGAACATATATGTAGAACAAAAGAATGTGCTTTAACATTATAAATATAATTACACATACATCCTTGATCTAGAATAAAGCACTCAAAAGAATATTTCTAATGTATTCAAAAGACACCTTACAGTCACTAATATCCCTCCTAGAAATGAGGAAGGTGTAAGGTTTCTCCAACTTCCAAATAGAGGCATAAGATCCCTCCCATTCCTACCACTTGGCAATCTCCATATGTTAAAGACTCATGGTAAGGTTTCACCTCATACTTCCACGGGTGGGGGACATTCCCCAAATGTGGGGTGAGATGTGGGGGAGACAGATATAGACCATATCCCTCGTTTAGTGTCCAAAAAGATGCCATCTCTGGCAGTTTTCCAGCAATTCTAACTGCAAAGCTCAGCATGCACACAATTAAAAACCTGGCAAAGCTCTTACTTCCCATGATGGTGGTTGTTACTAGTTCCCAAAGCCTCAAAATTGATTACATATGATGATTGACTCTACCTATTCAACTTAACTCAATCATTTCACACCCTGGGATCTGATCTAGTCTTCAAAAATGAGGGTACTTGTTTTGCCAAGTTCACTTATGAGAGATTGAAGGGAATGCAATCTAAATGCACTGTGGTGTAGCATCCATGAACTCATCAAATGAAACATGTATTCATAACCCTACTGTATACTGAGAAAAAAGGCCTGAATTCTACATTTTCTTGAAGAGAATTGAATTCACTTCCATCAATCACATACTTTCTGATCATAAGATGAGCTAATCTCCACAATTGCTTACTCGAAAAGAAATACACAAGGTGGACATGATTATCATTGTCAAAGGTCCTCAAAGAACTTTGATTTCCCTTTTGAAGGCAAGGCAGGTTGTTTCCCTTTCTTTTTACGTCTCCTTGATCCTGCACACTTTTAAAGAGTGCAGTAGTCAATTGATTAAACTACTATTGAAACTAACCTTTACATCAAATTCCTTACAGTCAATAAACTCACTGGTATCAGGTACCCGTCTTACAAAGCAGGTGGACCAGAACCAGGCCACCACTGGCTATTTTTGCTGAAAAAGCAGCAAAGATTCTTGACATAGACATACCTTCAGCTTCCATTTCATCATCGCTGTCATCACCACTTATGATGGTGCTGTCAGTTTGGCCATTGCCTTGGGAACCAGTATTTTCACCAAGAGATGCCTGTTGTTTTGTATCAACACCCTCACTAGCTTCATCATCACCTTCTTGCAAATACTTCACATCCCACAGCTGCACCCATCCCATGATCAGCACATCTGCAGTACATCTACACCAGTGTGGCATCATCTGTCACAAAAACAGCAGCATGACAGGACATGATTATTCCTTGATTCTCATGAAATAACCTGGTGCAAACACGAACCTTGACTGTATTGTCATGTGAAGCACTACCCAGGGTTGTCCTGTCATGAGAAAAGGCTGCAGAGACAACAGAAGACCTATCAACACACTTGTGAGCTGGTGTGGGTTTTACAGAAAGCATACATTGCCATAGGAGACAGGCAATCAACCAGTACAGCATAAAACCAGTTGAATCAAAAAGGATAAAAGAGCCCATGTAAATTGCAAAAAGCATACCAAGGCGCTCGATAGGGTATTCAGCATGCTCTCCTATCACCCCTATCATTTTATTGGGAAGAATGGTCACCACCCTGCCTACCCCAATGACCAGAATCATAGTTATAATAGTAAAACAGAAAAGCAATGTGAAGGATACTGTCAGTCTCTTGCATGTTCAACGACCATGAACAGCAACATGTACAGAAGTGACTGATATAATTTTCCAAGAGACTTCACTACCTACTGAACAATCAGAATGGTGAACCAATCAGTTTTCTGTGTGGAAGGCCAGAAATGAGATGCAGCCTAGAAAGCTGCCAAGTAGATTCATACCGAATGATGCCATCCATTGATCCTGTAAGGAGTGTGTCTTCATCTACCTGTTCCAAGAAGAAACAAACACTTCTGTAACTCTCATTTTTACACCTAACATATAGGAAACAAAAAATTTGGAAAGATATGAGGTTCCTTTACCTTTAACAAAGCATCAACAGAGTTTGGATGCCCAATAAAACGGTCACTGCACAAACTTGGCACAATATATTAAGATTGCGTAGAATTGCAACTGCTAGATGGTGTGTGGGTATAAGCCCTTGTCTCAATGGCAGAGCAAACCAGCAGCAAAGACCACTTAGAGCCATGAACTCAAACTTCATGGTCCACCCAGAAATTTAACATCTTCTTTTTCTGATGATGCTACGTCAACAGTCCAAAATCCCACCAAATAATTCCTTTCCAAATCTGCTGACATTATAACCACTTAACCAGCAGTTAATACACAGGTAAAAGTTCACACCTGCAATCAAGCATATGGCCCCAGGAGTACAGCAGTAGCACACCATCCTGTGATCCACAAACTACCTTGCGCCCATCCTGGATAACACATACAGTATCATCAAGCAGGACTTCACAAGCAGACATTACACGCAAGATCTCCCTTTACAGGTCCGTGCCAAGCTGAGTTGAGGCTGATTTCTACAAACAAATAGTTCCAAATGTGCAGTTCTAGCAATGATATCTACCCAGAGTACCATCCACTGTCCTACAAGTATTTGTTCAAACCTGACACAACAGTGAGACTTGCAATAAGGCTACACAACAATTTCCTGCAGTATTTTTGGATTTATCAGTTCTACAGTTGCTGTCATAGGGATGCAGGTATAAACCAGATGTAAGATAGGGTGGGTTCAACAGGAAAACCTTGCACATCACCACTGACAGAAGTTCATCCTCTGCAAACTGTGACTTCCCATCCACCTGCATCTCTCCAGGAAAAGATCAAAAGGTTTAGTGAATCAATGTGACTCCAATTGCCCTCAATAAAGTAACACAATTAAAAAAAATCACAATCAGTTGGCTTGGTGAGGAGGGTACCCTGTTCCGACGTAGATTGCATATAGAAAGTGTGCCATCACCACTGGCACAAGACACAACAATACAGAGTCAGCATATCAACTAGTTTCAATGTCCATCTTTCTTTGCATATGACATAATAGTCCCAAAAGGTGTACACAAACCTCGAACAGCTCACTCATAGAAAGAATGGTGAAGCACCAGAAACAACCTGGCACCCAGGAGTTGCATGCTATCTGGAACAAACTCCATGTCTGCAACAAAGTCATCATGTGCTTTAAAGCTGCTGCAGCATACATTTTGTCGTGTGTCCCACACCTGTTAAGTTCCAACCCCCATGATTATCTGGCCAGAAACACTTCCCTAGCAACAGAAATTTGATTGCAATCATTCTCTTGTCTATGTGTTTAACACCTGTTATGTTTCCAACCCCTGTGATTACTTGACCAGAAATAGTTGGGTAGCAATGGAAACTCAACTGGAATTATCCTCTCAGCAACAATTACTATTCTGTGCAGGAAGATCTTCGCATAAGGATTAAGAGATTCATTCAGAACTTCTCCAATCTTATGACTTAAGTCAACCTGAATAGAAACAAGAGATGACATAATAAAAATGATTTAACAACAGGGAAAAGAGGAACATCAACTGAACTATAAGAGTGTGATACAAGACTGACATACAAAGGATTACTAATTCTACCATTGTAAGTGGCAATGACAATTTCTGGAATTATCAGTTGCATACGTACCTTGATAGTGCCTTCATCATCACCAGATGCAATGGACCAGTCTGTGGCATTGATAATCCGATTGATTGCCGCCCTTCACACACAACCGTATCTTGCAAATAAGGTTATGGAATACCTAGAACATCAACAAAGTTTGCAACAAAACAAGAGAAACTAAATCCAGTTTCTGTTGGGGCACAGAAGGCTATCATATTACATTCTCAAGAACAGAATTAATATATATGAAGAGTTCTGAAATGATCCTGAAAGACAAACACATTATGTAACATACCCATGTGCACCAGTAAGACGAGCCACTGCTTGACCAGTCTCAACATCAGTGGCAACTATGGAGCAATCTGGTGAACCTGTCAGAAGCACTACAAGAAAGAGGAACAGGTAGTGAAAGTAAGCAGGTTTCCAATTGTGGCAGGCAGGCAGCAAGTTCACAAGAAAGAATATTCAGTTCATGTGCACTATGATGATGCAATGGTAGAGGGGGACAAACGTACATCGGCCATCACCGGTAAATCGCACAGCACGACAGGATTCACTGTGTGCACTCACATTCCATTTCCTGCCACAATACCCAATTTTGCATAGCCGTGCCATAAAGAAAACACAAGCTCACTAAGCTGCTTCTTGACCATCATGTGGGAGGATAAAAAAACGGAACTTACCTTTCAGGCTGCCGTCCATCTCCATATTCGTAGCTGCATGAGAACACAAGCCTCCTCTCAATCAAACCATATATCTTTCCTCACGGTTTGCAATGCTTGCAGCCACAAGTGATTTCATCAACGACAGTGAAAATTCCACGATCACTGCTAATGCAAACACTCAGGACTTAGAGGTTGTAAGCAGCGTCGAGGTTTGGAGCAAAACACTTTCCTTTCCGCTCATAGGTTGCAAGAGAGAGCGAAACTCACAGGTGGAGGCGGCCAGTGATGAGGCTGACAGCGACAAGCGAAGCAGAAGGATGGAATGCGAGATCGAAGGGTTGTGTGCCCACGTCTATGTCCACTACGGCCTCCGCCATCACTGCTGTTTCTTCCTTGGAATTTGCCTTCTTTGCCTTCGCTGTGCAACACACATTCACACGCACACGCAAAGGAGAGGAGAAGGAGAAGGGCTCTCGCGTTCGCGTTAGTCTTATTAGGGTTATTTGTGCTTCAAACCCTAAAAACGCTAAAACCCTTGCCGGTTCATGCAACGTCGTCCTAGAATGTTTGTGTTGACGGAGGACGGGAAGTGCAGGAGTGAGAATCTCGGGCTGGTTACAATGGCCAATGCGCCGAAGACCATGCTGGTACTGCGGCGAGCTATGGCCACGGCATCAGAAGCCACTGCTGTCCAGGCTGCCTCGAAGAAACCAGGGGAAGGACATCCCAAGAGGAAGAACTTGTTTGACGTGGTGAAGGTGCTTCCGAACTGGGGCTTAGGCAGCAGGGTTGCCAAATCGCATTGGAATCCAGAGACATTCTACAAAATCACCGAGATCAAATTGTACAAGGTCAGCCTCTTACTTGTAGTATGCATATGAGATTATTTGTAAGAGGGTTTTGTTGCATTGACAAGTAGGTGATTTGTTTTTACTTGCAGGATCCAGGCCATGGAGCGGCCTGGGGTATCTATCATGAAGCAGGCAAGCTCCCCTGACCTCGTTCTGTTTATCTTCTTGCCAACTTTCTGTTCTAATTGCAAATCATCAGTTGCAGATCGGTAGCATACAGAGCCATATTGCTGGAAGCATTATTGAAGATCTGGCTTGGGAAGATAACGTGTTGAAAAGAAGAAGCGACTTCTTTGGCACACAAAGTGAGATTCTGCTGAGGTCACAAAGGAACCCTAAACTGTAAACCATACAATGTTATGTACAGGTGTAGAAGCAGGCAAGTTGCAGAAGATAGGTGGTGCAAACAAGAGGTGTTGGAAGCACATAGAGGCCACAACTTCACAGACTTGGAGAACTGTGGAAAAATCTCAGGTACCATCTGAAGCATGAAGATGGAAGCCTGCTTTGTTTTGCTTGAGTGCAGAATGTAGATCTCCTACAACAAAAGTTACATTGCAAGGACTGGGGCAGCAGCTCCAGGATCAGCAAAGACATCACAGTGGCAGCTTTTTGCAAAACTCATTATGAAACAGTGTTATTGGTTTGAGAACCACAATCTCTTCAAACAAAAGTACCCCATTTCTCCTAAATTTCAAATCACAGATCTCCAGTTCCTTGATTTCTCTCTACAAAATAGGCACCTGACCATGGCCACTAATACTAGGCACCAAACTAGTATAGTGAGGGAGAGAGCTATCCGGGAGAAAGAGAGCTAAAATACCAAACAAGATGAGAAGGGTGAAATTTAGAGGACACTTGCAGATCACATTATTGAGAAAGAGAGCTGAAATGCCAAATGGGATGAGAAGGGTTGAAGATGATGAGGACACTTACAGATTGCATTATTGAGACTTCTTCCTATTGGAATGTACTGGTGTGCTAATTTGTGTGTGATCATCAATGATGCTGTTGCTGTCATGGCCAGTTCCTCTGCATGTTACTCATCCCCACATGAGAAACAATATAGTGGCTAGAGCAGCTACTGTGAAGTTTCAAAGACTCATCAGGTCACTGGACTCCCTTGGTAAGACTGAACTTGCCTCAGACAAATTGTTGGTTATGAACTACTGCACTCCCTCTGATCAAGCATGTTCTCACATGTAAGAGATTTGTACATTGTGTGTTGGATGTCAACCAATTCTCTCCCTTCTTTTGAGAACAGAACTTGACATGAGAAGAACCTCCAAAGTTTCACATCCAAGACATTAGGTGTTTCACATAAGAACTTGATAGGGGAACTGTAATGCCTTGGGAGCAGGCAGTGCACCCTATGATGAACCCAGGGTGGAGCATGAGTTATGGGGTGTAAATCCCTGCCATCAGGGCATTACCCAGTGTAATGATCAAGACAGCGCAATGGTCGGGAAATTATGAAACACAATTTCCAGCTATACTGTAATTGATATAGTTTTTGATGACTACAAATGATCTTTGCCGTCAATGCGTGACCAAAAATAATGTGTACCATTTGCTTTGTCCATTTGTGAAGAACAAAAAGATTTCCATTCATGGGTGACTAGGGTAGAGATATGCCCCCCATCAAACATTGCTCAGTTGTCAAATGTTGGTCTAGTGCAGACTAGTGTTGAAGAATGGTTGCATGCATGTGGATCAATGTTCAAAAAGCGCCAGCAAGCTTGCAGAGGATTTTTGAAGGTCTTATGATTGAACACTTTCATCTTGAGAAATTGTGTTTGGTTCTTTTGTTTAAATGGAATGTTGTTTTTATTTGTGGTTATGGGTGTTGTAAAAAGACAATAGTAAAAAATTAATAGACATTGTTATATCCAAATATGTTTGGTAATGGGAGAGGAACAACACATTTTCTTCCATAAGGTGGAAAATATTTTAGTCAAGGTTTTGAGCATTTGGTTATGGTTTGTTTGAAATAGTCTAGGAAAAGATGGAAGCAATATTTTTAAAGGCAATGTTTGGTTTACATGTGGTTTGGACTTATTTTCACAAAACAACACCAATAGATCCAAAAAAATGTTTGGTTGTGGGGGTTTGTTTGGCACATTAAAAGGCATGCAATTGTTCGTAAATAAACCTTAAGAAAGTCTTCCCACATTAAATCAACATCTTCTATTCATGTGCAAATTATGAGAAAAAATATATAACAATGATTGATATAACTTAGTGATCCCTTACTTTTTTTAATCTCCTTGATGCAACACTTTAGACTATAAATTGTTAGATCCAATGTAATCTAAGTATTTTTTGAACCTTTGGTTGTAAATTTGATTTACGATTTCTATCCCTATCTTTGACAATGATCCATTTTCTACATGTTCTACTTTCACCTTGAAATCTACTGTCTGCAAATCTACTTTTGAACCTTGCTATAGTTTTCTACCTATTTTACTTTCTTTTTGAGACTTGATTTTTGTTGATATAATTTTATAGTTGACCTACATGATCCATATTTACTAATTTTTTTGAATTGTCACTTGTTCCTATACTTTTCAACATTATAACATTAGGACCTAAAAAATTTAAGTGGAGTTGAAGTTGTTCTTCTATTTTAGAGGACATACTTAGAAAGAACTTAAAGTAAAAATGAATTGTTCATTTGATTTCAACCTCAGTTTAAATTTGAACTTGTGTTGAATTTTTTTGAAGGAATGCAAAGTGCTTGGTAAGAATTTGTAAGGGTCCCTCCTTTGGATTCTTTGGAGGACTAAAAAATGTGTTTCTTTTTAGGGCTCAAAATTTTTATGTCCTTTGATGATTTTTGTGCATTGTATCCTTGTTAAATAAAAAATTATGTGACATGAAAATCAAAATAGAACATTTTGTGTATGATGTATGGGAATTGAGTTGATTTATTGTTTGCTTTGCATGGCATGATTTAAAACGACACTTGGCTCTTTTGATAAAACACTTATATATATATATATATATATATATATATATATATATATATAATTTTTATTTTTTATTTAAAAATTATGATGGATGTGGTGGAAACCAAGGATTGGATCAATGGCCAACTTGTCCAAATTTGATGGGAGCAATTAAACAAAGAAATTGCTACCTTGAGGCTTACCATGAGGAATTTGTTGTATTATGGGTGCAATCACAAAAACACAACCACTACTCTTGGAACTAGTTTTTAAAATTGTGTAAATGGAAACAAACCATGTGGAAATTTATTGTGAAATGGAAATCTTTTCATGTAGTATCATTTAGTATCTTTCAATTGAAGTTGATGTAAATCTTGAAGTGTTTCAAAGAATTTTGGCATGTCTAGAATGACTTTATTAACATTGTAACCAATTTTAACAATGTTTTCGTAACGTAAAATCAATTCACACAAGTTTTTTGAGGTTTTTGAAGCTAACTTTTATTTTCTCAATGCATTATTATTTATCATCAATTTTGGTTCTTTAATACCATTTTTTTGAAAAATATTACCATAATTTCAAAATCAATTACTCTAAAATCACTATGGACAGAGTAGAAATTTTAAATTTTAAATTAAAAAATATTTAAAAATAATTATCATGATTCTAAATTTTAACTTGAAATTATTTAGACTTGTACTTGTAAAGTTAGTCGAAATTTGATTAACGTGTAAAGAAATAGTTATAATAAAAATATGGACAATGAAAAAAAGCTTTTAATGTTTCTTTAATAACCACACCACAAAAGGTTGTGGATGTGCATCATGTTTGCACATTTGCATGTTTACAAAACATGATGTTAGAGGTTGATTAGCTTTTCCAAAGTACCATAGTACTTTGGTAACTTTGACACTATTATATTATTTGTAAAAATGTTGAAAATTTCAAAAGATAGGTTTTCCAAATAACAAATTATATTGAAGGAAAATAAAAAATGTTTTGGAATATTCAAAAAAAAAAATTTGCAACATCAAATCTTTTAAATTAATTAAATATTTGACAAAAATGTTTTGAAACCAAACTTATACTACATGACATTTACGAAGGGGTCTTAAAAAGAAATCTTGGTGGCATGTTTTGAAAAGCATTTTATGCTTTACCATGTTTTAAACCAAAGTTGTACAAGGAAAGATTCATTGTTATTTTTCATGTCATGATTAAATAGAAATGTTATTTTCAAAGTGATATCCTATTAAATAACCAATGAATGATGTAAAACCTATAACCATTTATCATATATTATTATGATTTATGAAAATTCACCATAATTTCGTCCTGGTCCACACTACTCACCACATATTAAGTATAATCATGAAATGTTTTGTCAACACCCACATAGACAACCTTTTTCTTCAACACATTCAAAATAAATGTTTTGGTATGCATTTAAAAGACCTATTGTTCAAATAAGCTTGGGCGAATCCTCATTAAACCTACATTTAAGATGAATGCAATCATGTATAAAATATTATTCCAATTTTGTTATATGTCTATTAGGTAGATAATGAAGACTAGGGCAAACACTAAACATTAACAAATTAATTTTACCTAAATTGTTAATGCAAAAAATATGCATGTTTGCAAGTTGGATGCCCATGAATAAATTAATGTTCAATTTTTTCTTGTTTCTAATTTATGGTGATTGTGTTAAATATGATTGAGTTTGGTATTTTTGTAAATTAAAGTTGTGGCACAATGGGTGGGAGGTCTTGGGTTCAATTGTTTTCCAATGGAGATCTTTGTCATGGATGGTTCTTATCTAGGAAGGAAGAATAATCATTCCTAAAAAATGGTTGTATAGTTCCTCAAAGGAAATGTGGTTGCCTAGGGCAAATGGGCCCTTGAAGTTTCCCATAGAAACGTGGTTACTTGGGGCAAATGGGACCAAAACATGATTTTTTAAAAATTGTAGCATAAGTTTTTAAAAGAAAGATGGTTTCTTTGGGCACATGGGCTCAGGTTCTTTAAACAAACATGGTTTCCCCATGTTCATCCATTGCCTAGGGCAAACCATGTTCCTAATGGAACGTTGGGCCCACTTACAAGTTCCCTAGGGAAAATATTAGGCTATTATTCTCTTGCTCCTTAGACAACTTGCTTCAAACTATTTTTTTCTTTTAGCATGTTGGCCAAGGAAGTTAATTCCACAAGGATTTGGGAACTTTCCTTCAAGAAGTGTAACCAAGTGCCCCAAGGAAAACACATGTTTGAATTTTGTTCTCCCTTGTGAATTATTTTTCTTTGACAACTTGGCCCAAGAAGTGTGGCCAAGTTGCTCATCCTAATGTTGTCCTCCTCCCAAATGGCTTTTCTTAAGCTTTCATCCAAGGAGGTTGTCTAAGGAAAATATTGGTTGTTGGAAAATTTGAACTTGCAACTTACCACTTATATTAAATTCTTTAGATGACTTCTTTGAAGCTTTCATTCAAGAAAATCATTTGAATAAAATAATGGCTATTTAGAAAAAGATTGGAACCTAAAACCTTAGATTCATAAAGCTAATTCTTAACCATTATATCATGCATCTTTACTTCAAAAGTATGGGATATCAATTATCCTTCAATCATTTTCATAATTTGGATCCAATAGAAATTGATGAAATACTTTCGAAATGGGCATTTGTTTTACGAAAATGTTGAACCATTGCTCATTGCCAAAGATTAGCCTATACAAATCTTATGGAATAACAACATAAGGTCACAATTACAATGGCCTGAAAGGCATTCGACATCAAATTCATACCAAGTAAAAGTTCAATGGGTGATTTAAGGCACACATCTTGAATACAATTGGTTACAACATTGTGTTGTGGATATAGTTAGAAGTCCATGACATTTTCTTAGTGTAGCATACAAAATATAGATTAAATTTATGTTCAATTTTTGTGTTGGGTAAAACCTTAGGATGAACATTGAGGTCATTATTATTGTAAAGGCTATACAAAGTGATAGTGGAATGTGGAATTGATTTTAATAATGCCTTCATCTAAGACCTTTAACCATGATAATGGAGGAGACCAAAAAATGAAATCAAAACAACCTAGATGTATAATCAACTACAAAAATGACCCTATATGATTTTATGAACCCATCTTGTAAATAATTGGAACGTTACAATGTGGAAGAAATAAGAAGTACAAACCAATGTTGTGTGGTTCTTGGTTCTTGGGTTCTAGAAAAAACCTTTGATTATGGTCCAAAATCTTATAAGGTTGGTTTTGGTTCTATTTAGGTTTGTTTTTTAAATTATAGAAATGGGATTTGGTTTTGGTTATAAGATTATTTCAAAATAGAACAAATCTTAGTTCTAAGGTAGGTTTTGGTTAACCTTTAATTAGATTCCAAAATTTGAAACATCATTGGAAAGAATCCAAATAAGGAATTTTTATTTCCAGAAATAGGTTAGATAGTTACAAAGCTTTGAGAAGGCGAAATGAAATAATCTAACCTACTTTTACTAATTTAAATAGCATTACTAATGGATCAACACCATTTTTTATGCCAGTTGGTTTCATGTTCTATCATTTCATATGCTTGTATGCCAATTTTCAAATGAATCATCTTGAGACTTTTGAATTTAGTCGACAAGTTCTCTCCCAACTAGTGGTCCCCAAATTTGCCCTTTCAAATCCATGACCTAAAAAATCCGCAATGGACATTTTTTTTGCTCCAAAATAGCCCACAAATATGCCCCAATTCAACCTTGAAAAATTACCTTAAACACCCAATAATACATACCCATAATGTGCGTTTTAAACATCTTGTTCCAAAATTAGAAAAACACCCGAAAACACCCCTAAAATTTGGCCTAACGTTGCCAAATTCAAGATGCCAAAAAATCCATGCAAAGTGGCATAACAAGGAAGAAATTTTAAAAACTTGAAACCTGGCAATTTTTTTGGTTTCATCACATTTAGTTATAGGGTTTGAGGTTTGGGTAGCCTTCAAAAAATAACCTTGTTCCACACATTGCTCTAAAGACCTTTAACAACCAAAACAACAAGTTGATTATATCAACTTTGATGAACATGAACATCACACTTGGAAATAATTTTTTTTGGAAAGATGCAATAAACAAGAAACAAAACTTACTTAAACCCTATAGTTGTTTTCATCCATATCCAAAAGCTCAAGTGAATTTTTTTTTAAATTTCAATATGAGATTCCACAGTCCCCAAGGTTTGTCAATCTATAAACTAAACATAAGGAAAATGCACCTTGTTGGTTCTCCACCATGCTAATGGATATTTGCATTGCTCTTCATTGATTTTCTTGGTTTTGAAATGGGTTAGTTATTCTTTCACCACTTATAATGCCAAATCATCATCACTTTTTATGACATCATACAACTTGTAGATTGGGAACTTTGAGATGCGTAACTACCTAGGCCTTTTTCATTTCCAATAATTGAATTTAGGATTTTTCATTCAAAGAAGGAACGAGAACAATACCTTTCTATCATATTTGCTTACAATATGAAAAACCCTTTTGCTTGCCAACATATTGAATGACCAGCCCCAACTTTTTGTAATGGGATCTAATATCAATGCCAACATGTTATGAACTTAGCTAGGTTGAAAAGAAAACATGAATAAAGGAAGGGTATTAAAACTATTATTGATTGTTTCTGCATGTGTTAACATAGGATTTGGAGTTCATTATCAAAATCTTGGGTCTCATCCAAATCAAGTGTGCAACAACCCATTCGCATTGGCATGTTAATGAAATTGTTGAAGCAAGAACATTACAAAATAGTCGATAACCTTGGCTTGGTTCAACACACATTGTTGAACCATGGGACCCAAAATATTTGTAATAACTTGGGCTATAGCCCAAACTTGTGGATTTAACACATGGCCTTGAAATTCAAATATTGTTGTCATCCATAACATAATGCAATAGTGTGTTCGAATTTCAAAGTCTTTTAAAACAAAATGATTTTGAAAGTAAACCTAGTTTTGATTCAAATCTTGAGCTTTCTTCGGGAACGTTGTTGCCAACCCGCCACAGAATTGGCGCAACTGATTGAAAAAAGACGCCAATCTTGTCCCACATCTCATTGAAAGACATCGTGTTCTTGTATGAGTTGATGATCTACTTGCTGTGTTGGTCATTGTTGTACTACCTGATCAAATTGCGATATTCGCCCTTGATCTCGTTGATATCCTCTTTAGACCATAAGCGATCAAGATGGGGCCGATACATGTTTAACACATCCAAAAGAAGTGTCACAATGCCACCTTGATGAGTTCATATGGCACAATAAGCAGCACATCGAGCTTGCTTGCGTTGTTATTGTTGATCTGTTTGACCTTGACACGGTCGCATTCGGCGACAACGAACATGGTGAATTGGGTAATTTGTAGCACCACGTCCTTCTAGTTGTCTTCGTCTTGGCCCACATCACATTCTTGGCTTAATGACCTCTAATCTATAACATGCTCGATGATGTGTTGGTGCTCAATGCACTAATCGTCATCAACGTATAACTTGTTTCCAATGTCCTTTTCGTCATCATCAATCTCAATGATGCCTTTCACTTGGAACATATTTGATCAACAAGTCTTTGAAGAACCCGATCTTGATCTTTTGTTGGACAATGATGAGCAATGAATTCTGCAAATGGACGATAGTTTTGTTAATCTCATTGATCGCCGGCATGACAACGAATGTGATCGTCCGCCACTTAGTGGATGGTGACTTGAAGTGTGCATGGGCGTCTATGTGCTTGACGGTTTGGTGTTGGTGCAAGATGTAGAACTTGAGCATGCCGTTGGTGTGTGCCCACCAGTTTGTGTTTCTTGGGCACATTTCACCATTCATATCCATGATGAGCTTCTCATGGCGACGCAAGTGCATTCACCACTTGTAGATGACTTCAATCCACTTCCCATCTTGAAGCAAAGCAACTGTGTTCTTGATGATAATGTCAATTTGATGTGGTAAGCACTACACGCGTAGCACCAGGAATTTGGTGGTTTGCTCGAGGCAAGTCATGACACCACAATGGCATTTGATCATTGTGTTCTCTCCATTAATCGACATGGACACAAGCTTGGAACGCCAAATTGTCGTTGTGTTGTTCAACGCATCTAAGAGCGGGCTATTAGGTTGAAAATGTCTTCTGCAGTGTGCCATTCGAACATTGGGATGACACCTAGGTGCAAATTGGATAGGATGTTGTTGACACAAATGTTAATGTGCATATTGAAGAACGAGCTACTACGATGTGTGCTACCATCCCCGACAATCGAGAACGCCTAGACCGAAATGTGTAGCAACAAATCCGCAATCTTGTTCAATTTGGTGGCAAACAGAGCGCAAACGTATTGGCCGATGTTATGATCATTGATGCTACCCAACTGCTACACTTTAAGCTGGTCCTTGGTGTGACGGATTATGGCAACGGTCTATCAGAATGACATGCCACACTTGACGTAGTTGATCACCATGAAGAGGCGTGTGTCGTTTGGGACGTTGACCATGTACATCTTGTTGTCCTCATCAAGCTTAAAGAGTTTCATTGCGTTGCGCTTCAAAGGGATATTCTTCTCCGCCTTTTTGTGGATCCGCTCCATGTTCATGTGGTGGTCCTCCTTGTCCTTGTTGTCGAACTCATCAACATTGGTGATGATTTGATCATTGTCATAGTCAAAACTGTTTGATGATGATGTCGATGATCGACTGTCGCAACCCTAACTTGGCCAAGTGTGGGGGTGAAGCCCAACACTTGGAAAAGTTGGGGATTTGGAGTCCTGCGAGACTCCCGCATGTTCAGAGCTCAACAGCAAGGGGAAAAACACCTTGCATTGGGGTTTTCTTGGTGTCATTGGAAAGGTCTTGAAACGTAGATATCCAAAATGCCCTCGCATTCTCGATTTGGACATCTATAAGCCAAGTTATGGGCAAAAGAAGGGCCGAGAGTCAAATTGGCAGTTTGACTCCCGACCACTAAAAGTCGGGAATCGACCAGCTCCCGATATCCGATTCAAAATTGCAATACGTCGTTGAAAAGATCTTGATGAGGGCTACAACTTCGGTTTAGACCTCGTTGCGATCCAAGGTTAGAGTGAGGAGCTACAACCTCTCAAAGTCCCGGGAGTCCAGAACCGGGACACTTGGGTAGATTTCGGGACTCCAACTTGGGAGTCCCGGGAATTAGTGCCAATTGGATGTAGCCTCCACGGGTTGTCGCAGAGTATATTATATGGGGATGGTGGTGGCATCCCCCGAGTCCGGGCCGTGGTGAGTCTTGTGGTCCGAAGTGCTCGTGGCTTGTCCCAACACCAAAGGGTGTCCCGGAAAGTGATCTAACCACTTGGGTGGTTTGTTTTGATGCAGATTCTAGCTTGATTAACTAAGTCCTCTTCCTAGTCTAATCCTTGGGCTCCCAACTCAACCCTCTACCCCTTTCTAGAGTTGGAAGCCGGGAGCGTGCCTCCAAATCTCAACTTCCGCAACTTGACCTTGTGAAACCCTCAAGTGGGTTTCACCCCGTGACTTGGGAGCACGTCATCGACAATGAGATAATGAAAGAAATGGTGTCATGGCTGGTGTCGATGTACATGTGCATCTTGTTTGCGCACTTGACCTTGCCTTCAAAATACGCTTTTTGTCATCAACACAAAGCTCATTGTATTCCTCCAATGTTTCAATTACTTTAGGTGCGATATATAGTGTTGTTTGATGAATGGCATTTTGAAGATATGAATATTGTTGTTTAGCTTGCGCTTGGGACTTGTTGGCTTGACATCCCGGTTGTGGTACATGCAAAATAAGAAGTGCATGTTCGTCATGATCAACATATTGCCTTTCTTTTCGAGTTCAACAATTTGGAGCTCAAATTCAAGCGCATGCTTGCGTTGGAACGATGTAGTGCACTTGGTCGACTTAGACATGGCAATAGCACGAACTAATCTACCTTTGGTTTGAGACCTCCACGTACTCACACGTGTTGTTGTGGCCTTTTTGATGTGCCCGAAAGTACAAAAATGTTCCCATTGCCTAGAGAATACATGTGGTGGCACAACACGCACTTCCTATGGCCATGTTGCTACCTATGACACACATTGCATGCATATGACTTATTTTGTGCATTGACATTACCCTTATTTGGTGCACTTTGTGTGTTTTAAAATAGAATGTAGAAATTTATGATGCATGATTTAAACCCAATGATGAAAAAAACAAGTTTCAATTGACATAGTCTTGTGGTGAATGAAGTTTGTTTTAGGTGGTGATGAATTTTTTTCAAACATTGACAAAATGTTTTTGGGCAAGAATTAATTGTTTTTGAATTACTAGATGTGTACGAATGGTTGGACACATCCAATTGGATAGACAAATCTAGATGAACTTTAAATTGATGATGAATGCAATTTGTGTGTGTCTTGTCAACTTTGACAACCTTGGGGCACGCCATTATGTAAACATGTTTTGTGCCATTCTTGTTGGCCCTTCCCACTTTTCTTGGTCCACATGATAGTTTTTTGTTAAAAAAATTGTGTTCCCTTGATTGAAATATTGTTTAGATTAATAGAAACTTTAGAACCATGAGTGGCATATTGATGACATTTAAACATAACATACCCCCAACATGATTCCACAAATGGTTGTGCCAAACCCAACCCTTCACATGAAACAATAGAAGTCAAAGTTTGGGTCATGGTTGAAAGATTACACCTCTATCTTTGATGTACTAGTGGGTGCCCGTGACCTTCGGCCACCTTGGTTCATATTTTAGAAACTTTTAACTTTTAACTTTTTATTTTTATGTATTTTTTATTTTTATTATTGTTTTATATATATATTTATTTGGATGCAAGTTTGAAGTTTGGAGAAAGAAGACACACCTCATTTTTTTTCAAGTAGGGTTTCTCTTATTTTTTTATTCTTTATTTGGTTTTTTCATTTTTTTCATTTTTTCTTTTAAAATTATTTTATTGTATTTCCCTTTCCTTGTTTCATTTGTTTCCATTCCTTTTTTATAGTTTTTTATTTGTTTCATGTTTTTATTTTTTTTATTCTTATTTTTTCTATCTTCATTTTATTATTTTTATATATTTATATATTTATTTTCTTTTTTCTTTTAAAAAAGATTATATTTTTTAATATGTTCTATAAAGAAAATATTTTTTTAAAAAAATTGTATTTTGTTCGATTAGATGCAGGTCCCCCCCTGCCCTGCCCTGCCTTGCCTCCCCCCCCCCCCCCTGCCCTCCCCTGCCCTGCCCTCCCCTCTGCCCCTGCCCCTACCCCTGCCTAGCCTTGCCCCTACCCCTGCCCTGCCCTGCCCTGCCCTGCCCCATGTCCCTAAACAAACAGACCCCTCATTTCTTGAGACTTGAAACGAAAAGGTATGGGTTTCAGGACGTGGATGGACAGACAGACATCAGACAGACAGACACCAAAACCATCCCCAAAACGTGTGAAATAAATGAAAAGAAAAGTAAAAGACGGACAGACACACACACACACACCATGTTGTAATTATATACTAGTGGTGCTCGTGACCTTCGGACACTGTGAAGTCACTCGGTTTCTTTAAACCAAGGACACACAAAGGCGCAAAGCAGCCTTTTTTTTTTTCTTTTGTTTCAAAAATTCGTTGAAAAGTCCCCATGAAAACATATATGGTGAAGCGAGTTTTTATCTTTTTTATTTTTTATTTTTATGTGGTTTTTATTTTTATTTTGTGTTTATTTTTCACTTTTATATTTTTGTTTATTTGGATGCAAGTTTGAAGTTTGGAGAAAGAAGACACACCTCATTCTTTTTCAAGTAAGGTTTTTCTTCATTATTATAAGTTTTATTTTTTCTTATTTTTCCAAAAAATAAAATAAAAAAAGAAGCAAATATGTAGCTTTAAATTTTTTTGCCGATTTTTTTATTTAAAATTTTGTTTTTTTTTGGTTAAGAGAAGGGGAGAAAATCCGAAGAAACAAATCCAAAAAAAAAAAGATAAAAAAAAAGCAAATAAGTAGCCTTAGATTTTTTTGTCGGTTTTTTTTAAAAAAAATTTTGTTTCTTCATTTTTGTTAATTTAAGAGACGGGGAGAAAAATCTGGAAAAACAAATTAAAAAAAAAAGCAAATACGTCCGGACAGACAGACAAACGGACGAACAGATAGACGGGCAGAGGTCGGTTCTGCCGGCGGATTAAAACGCGAAACTGTCCGACTGTTCGAAGGCCACTGTGAAATCATGGAGTACTTTGCCATAAAAGCTGCCAGGGGCATATAGCTAGCCAATTAATTATACACCATCAACTTGTGATTAGCAGTTAAGCTAATTAATTAATGACGGGACGATCAAATTACTAAATGAGGAGGGGTGATTAGTGACCAAGCCACAGTGGATGGATGATTTATTCCTCATCATCATTAGGCCTTAAAATGCCAACTAAATTAGGGGGATGAGAAATGAGTTCAATTAAATAATGATGAGGTGGGGATTAGTGAAGAAGCCAGAGTTGGTGGATGATTTCTAGCACATGCCCGTTTCCCGTTGACGGTTCTGCCGACGAGTTAAAACGCGAAATTTTCAGCTATTTAAGAACTTTTGCAGCAGAAGTCTAGACGTCATGGAACCAAGCCGATGTAGCCCTCCTTCTCGAGAGCTTTCCAAAGAGACCAAAAACTCAATATGGAGCATCCCGGTTATGGAATACCAAAAAGTCCAGCATTCGTCGTCTATATCCCTTGCCGCAAAAAAGATTCCACTACCGTGGGGAAGATGCCCTTTCTTGCGTGCGGTCCGCGATCGGTCACACAGGAGCTCGAAGGAGCTTGATGGAGAGTGATGGAGAGCGCAGGGTTTTGGACCCTGTGCATCTGGAGCACGCGATTGATGAACGCGGGCTCAAAGCGGCCGCGCACGATGTGACCTCGCGCTCGTTCACTCCACTCCTTAGAACGCGAACACCCACCATACGTCCTGATTAGCCCTTGCTCCAAAGATTGCATAAACAGCAGTTCGCCAAATGAAGGAGAAGTGATGTTTCTCCAATCTTTGGAGGAAGGACCAGGTCACGCTTCTCCTCTTCGATCCTTGCAATGACCTCTCGCAGACCCTCGATCGCTTTTTTATCGTGCATCGACTTATGTTCCAGATTATAAGATTCTATTCTTAGGCCACAAGCCCACGTGCAAGTCTCTTCCAGATTATAAGATTCTATTCTTAGGCCACAAGCCCATGTGCAAGTCTGGGAGTGAAGCCCATGTGCCACTGTGAAGTCATGGAGTAGTTTACCATAGAAGCTGCCAGGGGCATACACATGCCCGTTTTCCGAACCCCGGTTTCTTTAAACCAAGAAGGACACACAAAGGCTCAAAGCAGCCTTTTTTTTTTCTGTATTTAGAACTGGGAGTGAAGCCCATGTGCCACTGTGAAGTCATGGAGTAGTTTACCATAAAAGCTGCCAGGGGAATACACATGCTCGTTTTCCGAACCCCGATTTCTTTAAACCAAGAAGGACACACAAAGGCTCAAAGCAGCCTTTTTTTTCTGTTTTTAGAACTAGGAGTGAAGCCCATGTGCCACTGTGAACTCATGGAGTAGTTTACCATAGAAGCTGCCAGGGGCATACACATGCCCGTTTTTCGAACCCCGGTTTCTTTAAACCAAGAAGGACACACAAAGGCTCAAAGCAGCCTTTTTTTTTTCTTTTTTTCTAAAAACTTTTTTGTTTCAAAAATTCGTTGAAAAGTCCCCATGAAAACATACATGGTGAAGCGAGCTTTTATCTTTTTTATTTTTTATTTTTATGTGTTTTTTGTTTTTATTTTGTGTTTATTTTTCACTTTTATATTTTTGTTTCTTTGGATGCAAGTTTGAAGTTTGGAGAAAGAAAACACACCTCATTATTTTTCAAGTAAGGTTTTTCTTCATTATTATAAGTTTTATTTTTTCTTATTTTTCCAAAAAAAAGATAAAAAAAGAAGCAAATATGTAGCTTTAGAAAAGTCCCCGTGAAAACATACATGGTGAAGCGAGCTTTTATCTTTTTTATTTTTTATTTGTATGTGTTTTTTGTTTTTATTTTGTGTTTATTTTTCATTTTTATATTTTTGTTTATTTGGATGCAAGTTTGAAGTTTGGAGAAAGAAGACACACCTCATTCTTTTTCAAGTAAGGTTTTTCTTCATTATTATAAGTTTTATTTTTTCTTATTTTTCCAAAAAAAAGATAAAAAAAGAAGCAAATATGTAGCTTTAGATTTTTTTGCCGATTTTTTTTTAAAAATTTTGTTTTTTTTTCTTTTTGTTAAGAGAAGGGGAGAAAAATTTGAAGAAACAAATCCAAAAAGAAAAAAGATAAAAAAAGAAGCAAATACGTAGCCTTAGATTTTTCTGCCGATTTTTTTTTTTAAAAAAATTTTGTTTCTTCATTTTTGTTAATTCATGAGACGGGGAGAAAAATCTGGAAAAACAAATCCAAAAAAAAAAAGATAAAAAAAAAAAAGCGAATATGTTCGAACAGACGGACGAACGGACAAACGGACAAACAGAGGCCAGTTCTGCCGGCGGATTAAAAAGCGGAACTGTCCGACTGTCCGGGCCGGTTCTGCCGACGCATTAAAACGCGGAATCGTCGCGTCGGACGGATGCAAGCACGCACGCACCAAGTGCCTTTATATATAAGATTCAATAGCTTGAACATTGAGGGCCATGTTTCGCAAGTACATCATTTACTTACAAAACAATTGCACTCCTAAAAGTTTGTTTAAAATAGACTAGCTATTACATATGACAAGGCTCCCATAATTCATTAAAAAATGTGCAATGAGAACAATGTGTCCACTCTTAGTTTAAACATCTATAGATCAAAAGATAGATCATAAGAATTACAAGATTCAAAGGTTGAGAAAACAGTTTTAAAAAAATTCTTTTTCTGTAATCCTAGGTTTAATTTCATTAACAAAAGTTCACTTTGATGAAAATTAAGATGAGTATTTTATTTCAAGAATAACCTCCTAAAAAATGGAGCTTTTACATAAGACAATGCCATCAACTTTTTAGCTATGAATAATGCCAAATCCTTTTCAAATTGTTTTTGTTAAAGATCATCCTTGGTGTAAGAGATAACATTACCAAAAGAAGAGGAAATGGTAGATGGGGTGAGGCCAAACCCTTTTTTTGTAGGTCATTTCTCTCCTTTTGGTCCATCTTTTCTCATTCAATCCATTCAATTCACACTTGCCAATGCATGATCTCAAAATGCTTTCATAGTGTAAAAATATCCCATTTGTTATTCTACAAGTTATGATGATGCTTTTTTTCAATCTTGAAATTAGGGCAACAAGATAAATTGATAACACATTTAATTGTTTAGGAAGGTTGAAGTTGGAGTTTACTTTTAAAAAAATTGTGTTAATAGTCACAAAAAAAGTTCAAGATTTGACAATTTGTGTTTTAGTCTTCCACAAAATCTTTTTGTTTAGCTAGTATAGTCCATTGTTGTGTAACATCCTTAGTTGTGAAATTTTCTATCAGGGTGGTACTTGTAATTGCACCATAACTTGATATAGAATCATAATAGTCAACCTCCAATTCAAGTTCATTTGGGTAGGTCACCTCTTTAAGGCAAAGTAACAAGTCTTCCATGGATTTAAACTTTTAAAAAAAAGGAAAAAAAAATCAAAATAGGGAAATTATAAACATTGCAATGAAGAAGAAGATTCAGAGTAGGGTAATCACAATCAAAACGAAGACCCAAAACAAGTTGATAAAAAATAACATAATGATTAAGAAGAGAATTCAAAGTAGGGTGATCACAAACAACGTCATGATCAAGAAAAATACCAATAGCAAGGAAATCACAAAAAAACATCCTGATCATGAATAGGACCAAGAACATGACAATCACAAGTAACATTACAATTAGGAAGACGACCATAATAGGGTGATCATGAATAACATCACAATCATCATGACCAAGAAGAGGACCCAAAGTAGGGAAATCACGAACATCATGAATAACAAGAAAACCCATAGCAAGGTGATCACAGAGAACATCATAGTTAGGAAAAGGATCAAGATTGGGGCGATCACAAAAAAATCACAACATCCAAAAGGAGACCAAGACCAAAGTGATCATGAAGAACATGATGCCATTATGGTCAAGAAGAGGACCAAAACCAAGGCAATCATGAAGAGCTTCACGATCAAGAACATTACCTAGAACAAGGTGATCACAAAGAACATCATGATTAAGAAGAAGAGTAAGAGTAGGGTGATCATGAGGAGCATCACAATGAGGAGGAGGACCAAGAGCAAGGTAATCATGAAAAACATCATCATCACGAACACCACAACCACAACAACTGCCATTGCCAAACACCAAAAAAGAAAAAGTCAAGTTCATGATTAGGAATAGTGGCATGATCAAGAAGAGGACCAACATCAGGGCAGTGAAAGACATAGTCACAATTACGAAGAGGACCAAGCTAGTGAACAACATGCCTTGAAAAGAATTGTGTAGTCATCGACATTTGCAACATGTGTGAGCTTGTGAACATGAAGCAAGCTTGAAGAAACTTGAAGCAAGCCAACAAGTGATGATGATGAACATGTTGAGCACAAACCATAAACCCTAAAAAATGCCGAAAGTGGGACTGATGTTTTTCAAAAAATCTGAGTCGATTTTGGTTTTGTGCTACTTGTGGATCCAGATTGCATTCCAGTAACCTCTTCAAACTGGGGGGGGGGGGGGGGGGGGGTGTAGATAGTGCAAATAACCCTGGTTCTGGTTCTCAATTGATTCCAGGTATGTTCCAAGTAATGAGAACCCAACCGGGCCTGGGTAACTAGATAACCCGGGTAATTGCAAAACACTAGTACAAAACCCTCCTTTGAAATGAAACGTACCCTGACTATTGTGGAGGTAAATGACATGAGACAGATGTGCCTCCATTTGACAGTAAAACTTTTCTCTGAGTACTTTGGGGAACAACATGCCCTGATTGTTTGTTTGCACGTGAGCATATGTGCTTGAGTTTGGCCAGGTGGCTCTAAGAAACAGTCAATCATTTTGCAACTTGAAAAGAGAGAAAAGCAGCTACAAAAGTTTGGAGGCAGTAGTGATTTCATCATTCAACCCCATCATCCATAGTCTCATGAAAAAGGCCATATCCTTCATGGCCCCTTTTGTTTGCTTGAAGAGAAAGGCAATGAGTCAACCAGACAAATATATAACACTTTTAGCTCCTCCAAGAAAATTAGGTGAAGTCAACTTGTCAAAATAGCCGAGGAAAGGCAAATTATGGTACTCCGTACACGATGAGCTGCAAATCTGCCAGTTTCCGCACACATGTTTTCTGTTCACACTCGTGAACTGGATTTTCTGTGTCTAACCCCCCTCCACACTGGTTAACTGGATTTTATGTATCCAACCGAGTTCACACTAGCGAACTGGATTTATGTATCCAACCATTCTTGTAAGTCCCTTTTTTTACTTTGATTTGTCTCAACATTTTCTTCTCCTTCACTAGACTGCCCATGCCTTGGGTGGACCAGCAGCACCTACACTGGTACCATGGTGAAAAGCCCAAAGATTTTTTGATTAGTTTCTACTACGCATCCTAATACTAAATTAGGTCCCTCATTCCAAGTTGCACAATAAGGGTCTAACTCAAGAAGGTGAAGGTACCACTGTAAGTGTGTGCTGGTTCACCCTGGCTAAACAAAACTAAACCTCAAACTGGGTAAGGTTGTTTGAGATGCCATTTATCACAACCTCATAAAGCCCTTGAAAACATTTCCGAAGTGTATTTAGAGGGCACCTTGCATTCATGAATATTTTTCTCCCCCAAAGAGTAGAGATCTTGCATCTACTAATTAGGAGTGGGAAGGATCACGAACAAGTGTATAAGGTCCTTACCATTCCCATATAGTGGGTATAAGAGCCTTCTTACACTTACCAGCTAATGATCTCCATATGTTTAGGCTTATGATAAGGTTTGCCTCTTGCTTTACACTGGGTAAGGCCCATGTGTGTGAAATATTCCAAAAATCCAGGTTTGAACTTATTGGGTCATCCGAAGCCCTTTTTTATATGGGGAATGGTCCAATGTTGGGACTTTACATTACATGTTGAGATGCTACCAAAGGGACCTTGTGAGGATCTTGTTGATTCACTGGTCCACTCAACGAGGAGTGATGAACTACACCCACATTTTGTAATAGTGGGAATTGACTAGTGAACTACACTAACATTGGGGTTGGGGTAGGGGTCGAGAATTCCCTTGGCTTCCAATATAGGCTCGAGAGTTAATTATGCCAAGTTCATGGTGACCATATTCCTCCTGTGGGGCTCAACAAAATTGCCCCCAGGGACCAATTCTATAGCTCATAAATTTGCAGAAATTTCTTCACCTTTGGGGCCACCAATTTTCCCCCAAAAGTGTGAGGATCCAAAAGTCAAGCATATATTTGGCCCATAGCAAATGTGGTAGAAAATATGAAATTTTCGGAGTTTGAATGGTCACTGTTTTGACTGGATGAAAAAAAAGTGTTCCAAATATGACTTACAAAGAAACTCTCAATAAGTTTTGAAATTGGGCAAGAGCACGTTTTGCTAAAAGAAGAAATAAAATAATATCTTTTTTTCCCATCAATACATATTTTTCCATGCTCACCAAAGCTCTCTTCTCATTCACCTTTGACAATGAGTAATGTGCAAGCCTCGTGGGCAAGGTTTGAGTGACTATTGCCGACTATTATTGATTGTAAGGGTGGGTGCAATCCGACTTAAACGAGTCAAAAATCATGTTAGACCCAAATGAAAATTATAAAAAAATTATGAAAGGTTTATGTATCACCATAGCAAGTTATGCTAAATGATTTAATGTGAATATTTTCAAAATTGAATTGAATTTTTTAAAATTCAATTTTAAGTTTTGGTTTGAATAAATAATCTTTGCATGAGTGCATCCCAATTGTATGTGTGTGTGTTTTTTGTGATGTTGCTTTAGTGATGATCATCCACAAATATATTTAGACAAATTTGGTAATATTCAAATATGAAAGTAGAAAATCTTAAGCACACTTTCATACTGTAGACAATTGTGACAACGTTTGGCAATTTCTTTTGGTTTTTTGGTGAATGTGTTTTTTTGGAAAAAACATAGAATTTGTCACAGAATATTCTTTTTTCAAAATCCTTTTTGGATAATAGAGGAAAATTCCCACAAAATAAATCAGTGGTGCAACCATTGTGTCTCATAGTGTTCATTTCGTGAAGAGCCCTTCAAATTTCTTAAAACCAACTTGATTCAATGGTCAAAAAAAATTGGATGACGAAAAACTACTAGTCACACTAAAAAATAGTTATTATTGAAGACAATGTGTAGTTTAAATTAAAAAAAAATACATTTGAGTTTTTAATATGTGTGAATTTCAAGATTCCTTTGCCATAAATGTTTCTTTTTTCAAATTTGTGAGCTGGGTGGCATGTCGGTGATTATCCAATAGATGTCTTACCCAAATTTGGCTACGCACCAGAGAAGATAGTACAAAAGCCTAGATTTCATGCCATAGTTTGGTGACATGCTACAACCTAGTGCCTCAAAATGGCAACTTCAAGAAGCTTTTCCTCATATTTTGGGGCTAAAGGCTCATTTTTAGAGTTTGTACATGTCGCAAGCCCTTTTTTTTGGTCGCGACGTAGCAAAATTTGCAAAAAAGAAAACAATCTTTTACCATATGTCAATGGGGTTTAATGTAATTGTTGTACAAAATAAAATGTTAGATTATAGTGTAAGAAATTGAATCATGAAATAGTGAACACATTTTAGTTTGATTTTAAGTTTTGATAAATCTCTGAATGAGACAAGGATTTTTTTAAAATAAAAATTTATACAAAATTTTAAAGATAATTATTTATCAATGTTGATTATCACATAAGTGGTGAGATATAGGGCCAATTTCCAACAAATTTAACAACGAGTTGCAAAAAAACTCCAAGGCATTTTGTAACATAATTGCAATGGAATGAATGCTACTATTTCCAAAGATATAATGGTAGGGGCTTGCCCTAACCAAATTTCCTTTTTTTAGAGTCCATGTTCCTTCTAACAAACATCTTGCCGAGACTTTTCAAAGCCCATTCAACCATGTTCATATCCCCCAAACACAATGATCTTCCGGGATATTGTTTTGGAAAATACATTGTTTTGATTTGTTTAAGAAACTATAGAAATGATTGGAAAATGTACATTCCTCTAAGGTAATCCTATTGAGAGACAACACTTAAAGTTGAAGAAGTGTTGAGCTTAAGAGTACAAGCCATCTATGGGATTAGAGGCAAGTTGCTTAAACTTGAGTTGGTGGGTGAATGGGTTACACATCAAGCCAATTCACAAGCCACACCAGGGAAAAAAAAAAAAGTTGAAATCTTGCACACTTTTTGCCTTTCTTTTCGAGACTCCAACATCACAAACATTTTTGTACTATTAAGCTGAACACTTCTAGAACGATATTATATTATGAGACATGTAAAAATATACAAGGACATGTTTGAAAAACATTAGACATTTTATCCAAATGCATAGCAACTCGAATATATTACTTGAGGTCTATCCATGTTTTTTTGGGGTGATATTTGCATTAACACATTTGTCTTCCTTTGAAGTTAAATGGTTTAGCACTAGTTCACTAATTGGTTGTTAAACTAAACCTATTTTAGTGTTATGAGAAAAGATCAGCGTCAAAAACATTGTCAAACATCCATTATTAAGTTGTTGAACACCCTTTCTACACTTCGAAACATTCAATTGAAATAAAGGCAACATCTATCCATAAAACATGTACGAAAAAAATTCAATTTAAATTCTAAGTAAATAATTAAAATATCATATGCACAAACCATTTCGAATATATAATTTCACTTTTGAAAGCCCATTTTGGTTGTTTTTTTATGAGGCTATGTAAGTGTGATTGGAGCTTGCTCTCTTCTTTTTGCATCCTTATTATTATTGACTTGAAAGAATGACCTTCCAAGATTCTCATCACAAAATATAGTAATAGTTCTAGACTCACGAAAGACAGAGTACCTTTGAGTAAGGATGGTATGTATTATATAGTTTGTGACTTGTGCGTCCCAATATTTCTATGTGGCCCAACTTGTCCCTTAGAGTCATGACCGTATGTACTAGATACCTTGTAACTCATGTGTCCCACCCAACTTACTTTTGTGGGTCAAGCTCTTGAGTGTCCTAGATCTTATTCTATTCAGGATTTGGGTACTTGAAGAGTGAACCCTAGGAAAAAAGAAAAAACAAGTTTTTAAACCTTGTGATAGCTTGGCACCATTTTAAAAAAATTATTTGGTGGTATGATGTCAAAAATGCCTTGAAGATATTGTATTATATTACTAGGTATTGATTGTTATCATTAATGGATGATTAAAAAAATTATGGAGGTATTGATATTGTATTACATTGGTAGGTATTGATTGTTATAATTAATGGATGATTAAAAAAAAATTTGTGGAGATATTGTTTTTATATTGGTAGGTGTTGATTGTCATAATTAATGGATAATAAAATAATAATTTGTGGAGATATTGTATTACATTGGTAGGTAATGATTGTTATCATTAACGGATAATAAAAAGAAAAAAAAAGTATTTTTGAACTTGTTGTAATCCTAATTGTTTTTGTCATATCCGTACATGTCTCCAAATTCTAAATGATTGACTTTGGGATGTGCTCCATTTGTTTTTCATTCGTGATTTTGGTTTTCATCCAAAAAAGGGAGACTTCCTGTAAAAACAACCCAGCTGTGGAGAGGTGTCAAAATTCCAAAAAGCATGTCTGCAAAATGCCTGAATGTCAATTCTTTGTCCAGACTTGAAAATGGACAAAGTTTTTGTCTACAGTGAGATCTCATATTTGAGTAGATAGTGGTATCAGAGTATGTTACAAAACTTTGCTCATTGCTCATGCCAAGTCCCGTAATACGGGAAAATACCCTGCATGGCCCCCGCCCCACATCACCACTTAATTAATTGCTCGGTAATGACAAGGAAAAACGCTGAATTGTGTGCATGGGAGAAAGAAGGGTCAACGACCGCAGCCAAATTTGCCCCGACACCGGCTTGAATTGAAAAAGTCTTGATTCTGACAAATTGCATCCACGATACTGTGACATACTTAACTAGAAGGGGAAGGAACGTTAGGGAATGGGGATTTCTCTTGACTTTGGATTTTGAAAGAACCATAGAAAAAACGAAAAAACCTCTCAATTATGACAAAGTCCAGGTTTTCTTTTGTTGTTGGGGGGGGGGGGGGGGGGGGGGAGGGGGTGGAGGTATCAGTGATTTCTTTCAAGTTGGGGGTTTGAAGGTTCAAAACCACTAAACCCTAAAGGAGAAGTCAAAAAAAAAAAATATGAAGTCTCTTAAAAACCTACCCGTCTTGCACTTTTCCCAGTCAGTGTTTTCTTTTCCCCCTTCTCAAGTTTATGATATAGCTGCTCTAGCTATTATCCATAGATGATTTAGCCAAATTTGGCTCTAGGAAAATATGAAAATGAAATAAAATATAGCATCCTTCTACATATATTGTTGGATGCCTGTTGGGGAACCTAATATAAAAATATGGCGATATTTTTCCGAAAAAAATAATTCTTCAATAAATTTGATACTTAAAAAAGCCCCCAAAAAAATCATTATTAATTCATTTTGAATTAATTTTTTTGCCACTAAGAAAAAAGCCACTGGGTTCTGGCAACAGTTTCATTTGGTCAGCTTAGTTGACGCGACTCAATGGGCCCAAGATTTTTGGGAAATTTGACAGTTCTCAAGGCCGGAGTCCATAAGCAGGTTGGTGCCGACACACATGGTGAAAAATGGCCCCCAAAAGTATAGAGAAGGTGTCTTCCTTTTTTTCCCTCTGTATCTTTTGAATTTTGTGGTTTCTAGAGTTTAGCGATTTTTTTCCAAAATTTAGGCAATTTTCTTTTCGAAACTGCACTAAATATTTTTAAAATTCAAATTTTACCCCCCCCAGAGACGCTGAATAGTGTGCAGAAATGAGGCTAAAAATTGTTTCTCGAAATTGTGGCAATTTAAAAAAATTAAAATGTTTTTTTGTCAAAAGACTTTTTTTTCGAGATCGAAAATAGGGGAATTTTTCTTTTTATACAAGAACTAATATTTAGGGCTTTGAATCCCAAATATTCTCACTCTCTTATTCAGATGAAAATAATCCGAGTATTCAGAGTCTTTCATGTTTTTCGAAGGAAGGAATTATAATAATAATTATTATTATTGTTATTATGTTTTCTAAGAAAGATTATTGTGATACTAATATCAAGCAAGAATAAATAAATAATTCACAAAATAGAACGAAAAGCTCCAAACTTGAAACCTTTCAATGTGTGAATGCCAGTGGACGACTTTGTGGAAAGAGAACATCCATGAAACATCTAAACGAACTATTATTCCTATTGAGTTACCGTCAACAGTAACAGTTCTCTCCCCGACAGAAACTGGTCCACCGCATTCGGCCTGGTATAAAAACCGTCAGTCTCGTTGCAGTTCTCCACTTCGCCCGACTTCTTCTTCCTCAAGCTCTCTGATCGTCCGGAGCGCTGCTGTGAGGCTCTTAGGAGTTTGCATCGAGGATCCAATTCTTGAGACCTGCTTTCACGAGTGTTCTGAATTCTACAATATTTATTCTCACTACCTAGTGCAGCTGCTCTGGCGCAGAAGAAGAAGATTTGGGATCCTTATTATAGCTTGCTGCACAAGGTTTTTTCAGCTAGAAAATTTTCCAGAACTTTATAATATACTCAGCATTGCTATTGCATTCTAAAGCTACGAATTATTATCTGTTGTTCCTTCTCCTGGTCAGAGTTTTATAAGAACTACTAGAGAGACGAATTCCCAGTACTACTCGAGCTACCTCCAGCTCAGGGAATTTTCCTTGACTAGTACTACCAAATTTCTTTCCAATCATCTGTGTTGTAGAACTTGTTCTGGTGGGTTTTGAATAGATTTGTCTCTCAGTCTCGTTGCAGTTCTACTGCACTTTGCTCTTCTTCCTCTATCCTTAGCCTCGCTAGCAAGCTCTCTGATCGGAACTGCTTTGAGGACCCAATTCTGAGCTGTTAAATTTGAGAAGCTTTGAGGAGCTGAACTCTACAATATTTTTTCTCACTACCTGCGCTGCAGATTTGGGGTGCAAGCTAATTGCAAGGTTTCTCAGCTAGAATTTTTCCAGAGTTTTATACTCTGTATTGCATTGCATTCTAGACCTACGAATTATTATCTGTCCCTGATCCTGGTTGAGGTTTTAGAACTACTAGAGACAAAATTCCCACTACGTCGAGCTTCGAGCTTGAAGGGAGTTTGTTTACTAGTACTAATCCAGTCAGCGGTGTTGTAGAGCTTCTGGTCGGTTTTCAATAGATTTGTTGTGTACGCAGCTTCTAAATCGTGCATCAGAATTCTACTAATTCATAGTCACCTCTGTAGAGCTCTATCTCAGATTTGGCCATGTCTCGCGCCGAGTTCGATTTGAGCCAGTACTGCAATACTGGTGTTGGTCAAGAAATCCTAGACCCGGCCGGCCTGGGTAATAATGGTGAAGCTCCATATCAGAGAATTGCAGGCGTCATGAGCAGAAATAGTGAAACCATTGATCCCTGGTTTCAAGTGTGTAAAGAAGCCGCTTGTAATTGCAGATTATGTGCTTCCAGCAGCTTGCAGCAAGCACGCTCATGTTTGAGCGACCTGAATCATGAGGACGTGGTGCCAATCATTTCTTTCCCAGAGCCTCCGCACAAGTGCTACGAATTCCCTTGCCCCAAGTGTCATTACAAGGCTCCTCGAGATTTGAAATCAACTACCCGAGCTTTACAATTCCAGCTACTCCGATCAGTCCAGCTCTGAACTGGAACATGGTGCAGAGGATTCAAAAAGATGCTCAGCAGTACTACTAGATGGCAGCTCTCAAGAAGTGATCTTTGTTCAAGAGTACTTGTAATCTCACCTCAAGATCAGTTTTTTGGAAACTGCACAGGGTTTGTTAGACAAGGGTCTGGATATTGAACCAGGGAATAAGCAGCACTGTGCCTAACTAGTGCAACCCCACTAGGCTGCATGAATTATCTAGTCAGTAACTAGTGAAATAGACTCGGCAGCTTCAGCCTAGAGTGGAATTAAATTTGAGATTCAAGTAGTCCACATATATATATATATATATATATATATATTCTAACATGCAGCTACCATAAGAGCTCCATGGAGCTACATGTAGTTGTAGCAAATGATGAGCCCCTTGGACTGCTGAAATTGTTGCCAACCAGTCCTAGTGTGGCTGACTACTGTGTCCTACTTCCGAATTAATAATAAAAGAGTCTATGAATCAGATCCTACAATTTAGGCTACTTCTCTATTAGCTCTAGACCTTTATCACATGACCAGTGTTTTATTTTTTCCAGTAATGAAAAAGAACTGTAACCTAAGTGGCGATCATCCATAGGAAGAAGATGCAGAGAAAATGCCAGTCATCATCCCAAGGAAGATTTAGCCAAATATAGAAAAAATTACTTCATTGTCAAAAAAATTATTCTTAATTTCTCTTTTTGGCGAAATTTTGGCAGTAATACAAAAAGGCTGTATAATAATGGAACATATTATCCAGGTACTTTATCTGGCAGAATGTGCTATAAATGGCCCATTCCCTGTGGTTAAATGGCAGGGAACCATGGGAACATGGGAGAAACTCTGAGGGAACATAAGGCAGATTCCTTGGACCAAGCCATTGGCAAGGGTGGCCGATTCTACACAATTAAGTGTGGAATTCAAGTGCCTAAATAATCCAGCCCAGCCTGTATCGGACATGTAATCTGTGCATAATCATTGCTGGGTACCCCAGGTGTGAACTGACCTCTTAATTTTAGTATGATTTTCTGTCAATTGTACTAAAGTGAGAGTAGCAAGTGTGGTATGCATATATGAAACCTATATTCGCAGAACGGAAATTCACTTGATTATATGTGGCCTTCATACATATGTTGAATTTTTTTTGGCCGACAATACTGTAGAATCAATAGAGGCTGCTGATGGTATATTTTACACCCAGCCTCTTGATTGACCAAGAGTATAAAACATGTGCCAGGAAGTATTTTTGTCTTAGAGCATCTCCATCAGTGACTCCTGTATCAGCATTCGACACATGCAAAATTCAGTCTTAATTATCCCCCCCTGCCC
The DNA here is from genome assembly GCA_963921925.1 of Sphagnum tenellum. Lineage (NCBI taxonomy): Eukaryota > Viridiplantae > Streptophyta > Sphagnopsida > Sphagnales > Sphagnaceae > Sphagnum > Sphagnum tenellum. The sequence goes on from OY998146.1 coordinate 6,286,069, forward strand.
ACCCACTCTAGTGAAAAATGACCAATATAAACTGAGAGAGCATTTAAGTCTCATCACATCATGGGACAATCATTATCATTGGCCAATCAAAAGCAGTTTTCTTGCTTTTTCATTGTTTTTTTTTTCGTCAGAATGAAGCAATTCATTGCACAAGGGGAAGGCAAATTTCCTTTTAGTGCAGCTCTTGGAGGTGTAGTACCATGAGCAAATTCCCTCCTGTGCTCAGTATGTGACCTTGCAAAAATATTTCTCATATCCAAGTTCAGTTTTTACTTTCTCAACCCCACCCATGAAAGTGAAGTTGGGACTGCAAATAGGTAGGAGACTATTCCAGCCTGAGCTACATGAAAATAGGTGGCTACCCTGGGCCAATCACTACGATTGGCCAATCAAAAACACGGATCACTAGTCAAATCATATTTATGGCGCTCTTCTCTCCCACATTTATACCTATACTGAGTCCTTTATCTGCCTCAGCACACGGTGCAAAAAAGTGCTTGGCAAAAACAATTTTCCTGACCCAAACCTCCATAGTTTAACTTTTCTTTAACCAGTCTTAATGTGCCGGGTCACACTAAACCCCGCTGGGGATGCTCTTAGTGTCAAAACACTAATTTCACAACATTAATTTCACACCAATGTAGGGGGAGAATTGATAGTTGGTTACATGCTACCCAAGTCATTTGCCCAAAAGCTCATTCAAATTCTAGAGAAATGGAAATTAATTGTTTAAAAAATTGTAACTCCAAGTTACCTTTAATAGGTGATAACCTAGACATTTACACCTCTGACTGAATGGTTTTCCAAGTTGGCAGCTCATCATAGGTAATAGGTTGACAGAAAATTTCTCCCTGGACATTGATTCACACAATTTGACTGGTTTGCTTCATCTGAAATTGTCAGTACAGGCGTTCATACTTCTGTGCGTGAAGACCCTCTTGTTTAATGTTTTGATTACCAGAGATAATAAATGAACTAGACATAAAGGATTTCATATGACCTTTTCTGGGTTATTGAAATTTGGGAATTTGAGAGTTTTTTCAAATGGCCAGAATGTATATTAAATTCCAGGAGGTACTCAATGATTCAGAAGGATTGGTTATTTTTTAATTTCATAATTTTTATAGCCAAATTTGGCTCAATAGTCTTATGACTGATCATCACAAAATTGGACAAAACAAAATAAAAAACTGCTGCGGAGAGCCCTGCCCGGAGAGTTCCAGTATGACATAAGAACTGTGAACCCTAAATCCACATCCACTAGGGTTTTGGGAGACTTGTGAGACTACAAGCCCCAACACATGGGTATGGGAGATTTCTTTTAAAATCTAATACCCTGCAAATAGGGTATCTTAATCCTAGCTTTATGCCTGGGTCAGCAATGAACTTCTCCACCAAATGCACTCCCAATGTTGTTGGAGGATTTTATGGATTGTACACTAGTGGGTGCTGTGTTACATAATCCCTACAGTTCTGCCTGGCACCCCTCTTGGCAGCCCGTTCTCTGGTACATATCACATTGATATGTGAGCTCCAGCTTACTCATGGGTCTTCCTTTGCAAATGGAGGAGTAGACATCTTCAACAATAAAATAGTTTAATAAGACTCCTTCCAGATCCAGTGTTTTGTTGTAAGATCCAACTGATCTTGATGCCTACTGTACAGTACATAAGGCTGACAGCTAGAAACACATACTAAGATATTTGTACCAATGGCCATACACACAAAACTGTCCATTACAGTATATGGAGAGGCTAGGAGTCGGTACCTTAGTATTGAACTCTTTTAGAGCTTTTCTCTAGCCATCTGGCATCGGTAGTGTAAAAGCTCCTTATAACCTCAATTCCAGTCCATTGCAGGAATTCGACATTACAAACTTAAGAAAAAGAAGCTGTTCACAGCGCAAGGTGGGCTCAATCTGCAAGAGACTCACCAGGTAGATTGACCGTTTTCCACCTTCTGCATTGAAAGTTGGATAGGAACAGAAACAAGTACATACTTCTAATAGCTTATAATCACTATTGAGCACTTCCTATTTGACTAGCAGAAGCTTGTATGATCACAGCATTCAATCCTCAACCACATTATTTCATGGAATACGTGGTCAAAGCATCTGGGGTTGCCTTGTCTCATCATCATCATTTCAAACTTTGTGTAAGCAAACTGACAGTAGGAGAATTGGCTGAAGAATAATATTGTATTTTGAAAGCTGCAATACCATCCCTTTTCAAAGAGCCTCCATTCACCAAATTTTCTGTGAAAAGCATTTTTTTAAGACAAAATTTACCACATTTTGCATACTGACACAATTTCTTTGTTTTGGGAGAAGTTTTTTAGCATTAATGCTTTGTTTTTGGTTCTTTTGGATTGCTGAAGACACTACCGACATCATAAAACTGGAAGGAAAGAAAAACCAGAAAAAAAGGACTCTTCCTCATAATGGTTGACTACAGAATTTTGCAAGATGAAAACAAATTGGGCGTTTTTCTTCAAAGCGAACTAGAAGGGTTGTTGCCAGATACTACCGTTTATGTTTTGGATGGTCAGCTTGAATTTTTGTCCTTCTCTGAATCTTTGAATTTGAACAAGTGAAGGCCCCAGGAGAAGGCCTAAAAACAAGGAAATGAAATACACCAATCAAAATTCTACACTGACCATAAGGGATCTAGGGTGATGAGTGTCGGCAAATTCTTCCCTCTTCACATTACAACATCAAGTTCCAACCTTACTAGGTATACTTCTAGCCTATTGAGGTTTGATGTCTTGACAATGTTGAAATGTCACCATTTTTTGGCCATAGTTACCCAGCACCCACCAGTGCACCATGAAGGATGAATGGTAAGTCGTCAGGAAACAGCTTTCTGTTGGGTTCCAGTTCTTTAACTAACCATGGTGATTAGCTCAGTTACAATTTTTTTTCCTTACCTACCTACTAACAACCCACAAGCAGGTCATTAGTAGGTAGGTAATAAAAGCAGCCCTTAACTATGTATAAACTATCTACTTACCTAGAAGCTGCCTATTTTCTTACCTATCTGCCTATAGATGAGACCTATTCACTACAGAATTGGTTACCAAGGAGAAACCAAATATTACCTCAGTTGAGGTTCATCCACAGCTGAGTAATAATGGACATCTAGTGGCTGGTGGCTTGGTGGGTGGTGGTTCACTGTGGCCCCGGTTTTCTGGAAGTTGTTTTTTTTTTTTTTACACTCTTACCCCTGTCCTGCAACTGGAAAACTTACTAGTCTCATCTTGACCTAGACTATTGACCCACAGGATTCAAATCCTTCATATGCGCAAACGTTTCCCATTCCCAATAGATTCCAAGCCTTGGGTCATTCCTAAATTACAGGGCCGACAACAAGACCATAGCTCAGTCTGGCTTCCATCTACTCCTTAACAGGGTTTGTTTTTGACCTTTTTCAAGGTTGCTTAACTGGCTACAACCAGCCAGGCCGAGTGTACAATGTGGCTATTTATAAATTTTCAGAGTGCAATTAATTGGCTATTTCATTTTTTTGGGGTAGTGTTCAGCCTTTTTTTTTCTGGTGATCTGTGGCTAGATTTTGACATTTGTTGAGGTGGTGCGAGGGGGCTAGTAGGATGTATAGGATGTAGTTCGCCATCATCGTTCTTGGGAAAACATGTAAGTTGCTATTGTACATCCATCGGATGTGATTGGATCGCCATAAAATCTGTCGATGTAGCTAGCAAGGATGTGACCTCATCGCCCCTTTTTTGCCAAAGCCCTAATTCTAATCGCCCCCAACAGGGGCAAGCTTTCTCCATAGTAGCCTTGTTGCTCTCACAAAGTTACTACCATTGCCAAGAGTGGTGCTCCAAAGTGCAATTCTTTTGCCAGACTTGTTGTAAGCTCCTTTAGTGAACATTGCCAAGATTTGCTCCTCTTGTAGTTGGGATGGCCTAAATCATCTTCTTCATTCCTACTTTGCCAACTATCCAAGAATGTGGCAAGTGTACACAACTTTCTGCTATGCTTGAAAGTTGAAACGACTATTCCCAATTCTCAACCCTTCAAATCATTTCCAATTTCCCATTCTTGTTTTTGTTTGATCTTTATGAAGGTCGATATTGTACTTGTGCTTGTGGATTTGTGTAGAAGTATGGGGGTGGTCGTTTCAACTTTGAATAATGGCGAGATTGGGATTCGAGAAGGTTGTAAATTGGTTTAATGGGGTTTTTCTTTTTTTAAATTCCTTCATCATGTTTTGTTTTATGTTGGATGGCAAAGGCTATGGAAGGCTTGATAGTAGAGTTGGATGCATGATTTCTTAAACAAGCAATCATGGATGCTATGGGGATGGTTTATCCCCAATATTGGCTACAAGCAGACACACATGTGACATTTCCTTGACATCTTGAAATGCCAAACTTTTTATATTGTAACCCACATCCATGTGGACAACCCAAGGACGACAAATCTACCCCTATGGTTCCTACCATTCTCTCAAGTTGGGATTTGGATGTTGAACCAGGCTTGTTTAAGTTGACCATGAAATCCAATGCTAGTCAAGCCATGGTTGAAGTTGTGGCTTTTGCATCTAACAATGTTAACCTTACCATCATCAATCCTTTCACATTCATGTGACGAATGATCCATGCATCACAAATGTTGTCTAATGTTTTTCTTAAATACTTAAAGGTGGTAGAAATTGCCATGGTTCATGTGCATGGTTTTGTTGAAAATGAACAATGTTTTAGTTTTGTTGCATTCTTGAAAAATAAAATGTGAAATAAATTGGACAATCATATCTAGCTGGTTTTTTTTTATGTATGCACAAAAAAATTTCACACTTCACAACTTTCCTTATGAGGATACCTATGAAATGTGGTATAGTGTTCAATTAACAAATGGCCAAGGCCGATATGCTTAAATTTTATTGGTGATTTCATACCCCTCTTCTCATATGCTTGTTGTTGGATAACACTTCGACATGTGTCCACTTTGTGGTTGGTGCGATGACAATTTGTTTAATACATGCTTGGTTTCATTGTTTAACATGTTGGTGCTACTTATGCCATGGAAAAAGAACTTTATGTTTCAAGTTTTGAAATTCTTTCTTCACATAGTAATGTGTATTCATTATTTTGCATTATTTGATAACACTTATACAAGGCCTATTTTAGGTCAACAAATTTGCATCTAGTGCACATAGCCAAATGGGTCAAAGCACAATCAAATAGACACTCGCTAATCCTTGCACCCCTTCAAAAAAAGTAATCTAAAAGTAATTCAGTGTTCAAATAGTTTCCCATTTTTTTCCCACTAATTGTTCACCTTGTAGGGTTTAAAAATAAGTGAAGTGTAGGGGGGTCAAAGTGTAAGCCCACGTTCTAGTGTTCAACAAGTACAAAGGGATAGGGGGCAAAACGAGAAACAAGGGGGGCATAGGTGCCATCACCCTTATCATCAAAAGTTCATGACGCCAACTTAGACACCTGCTGATCCTTGCAGCCCTTGGGTTGAACCACGCTCCACATGTTCTACTGCAACCTTAAGGTTCTTGCAACTCAAGTTTGATCTTCTTGCAAGTCAGGTTTTATCTTCTTATGATCTTCGAATAACATTAGAATGTTGTGGAGTTCGACATTTGGAAGAACTTAGTTGCTTTTTGTTCAAGTGCATTTGTAGTCACTTCTTGTTTTGAACAAGAACCTCCATAGTTTGACTTTTCTTTAACCAGTCTTAATGTGCAGGGTCACACTAAGCACCGCTGAGGATGGTCTTAGTGTCAAAACACTAATTTCACACCAATGCAGGGGGAGAATTGATAGTTGGTTACATGCTAGCCAAGTCATTTGCCTAACAGCTCATTCAAATTCGAGAGAAATGGAAATTAATTGCTCAAAAAATTGTAACTCCAAGTTACCTTCAACAGGTGACAACCTAGACATTTACACCTCTGACTGAATGGTTTTCCAAGTTGGCAGCTCATCATAATTGGTTGACAGAAAATTTGTCCCCGGCCATTGTTACACACAATTTCACAGCTATGCTTCATCTGAAATTGTCGGTACAGGAGTTCATACTTCTGTGCGTGAAGAACCTCTTGCTTAATGTTTTGATTACCGGAGATAATTAATGAAGTAGACATAAAGGATTTCATATGACCTTTTGCGTATTTTGGGGATTTGAGATGGCCAGCATGTATATTAAGTTCCAACAGGTACTCAATGATTCAGAAGGATTGCATAAATTTTTACAGCCAAATTTGGCTAAATAGTCTTATGGATGATCATCACGAAATTGGAAAAACCCAAATTTTAAAAATGCTGCCGAGAGCCCTGCCCACAGAGTTCCAGTATGACATAAGAACTGTGAACCCTAAACCCCTAGCCAGTAGGGTTTTGGGAGACTTATGACAATACAAGGCCCAAGCAGATGGGTATGTTTCTGTCAGAATCTAATACCCTGCAATTAGAGTATCTTAATCCTAGCTTTATGAACTTTTGAACAATGAACTTTTCCACCAAATACACTCCAGATCTCGTTGGAGGATTTTATGGAATGTACACTGGTGGGTGCTGTGTCGCATAATCCCTTCGGTTCTGCCTGCCACCCCTCTTGGCAGCCTGTTGTCTGGTACATATCACATTGAGATGTGAGCTCCAGCTTATTCTTGAGTCTTCCTTTGGATATGGATGAGTAGACATTTTCAACCATAAAATAGTTTAATAAGACTCCTTTCAGATCCAGTATTTTGTTGAAAGATCCAACTCGTCTTGGTGCCTACTGTACAGTACATAAGGCTGACAGCTAGAGACACATACTAAGATATTTGTACCAACTAGTGGGTGCCCGTGGCCGAAGACCACTGTGAAGGCCCCCGGTTTCTTTAAACTTGGTTCATGTTTTAGTTTTTTTTAGAAACTTTTAACTTTTTTATTTTTTAACTATTTTTAATAATAATAATAAAGTGTTTCTTTTTCACTTTTATATATATTTTTATTTGAATGCAAGTTTGAAGTTTGGAGAAAGAAGACACACCTCATTCTTTTTCATGTAGGGTTTTTTCTTCGATATTTATAAGTTTTGTTTTTTCTTATTTTTCACTCTTTATTTGGTTTCTTCATTTTTGGAAATTTTTTTTCTTTACTGTATTTCCTTTTTTTTAAATATAATTTTTGCTTTTTCACTTTTTTTTTGGTTTATGTTTGTTTCATGTTTTTTTTTTTTTAAAAATTTTGTCTATCTTCATTTTTCTATTATTATAAATTTACTTATTTATTTATTTTGTTTGTATTTTCTTTTATTTATTTATCTGCAGCGGCTGCCCTGGCCGCCCTGCCCTGCCCTTCCTCTTCCATCTAGGGACCTCGATTTCAAGACCTGGTCCTGTCCGTCCGTCGAGGTCCTGAAACCAAGATCGGCACCTGGACGGACAGACAGACGGACAGACACCATCTTAGCTTTAATATATAAGATGGCCATACACACAAAACTGTCCATTACAGTATATGGAGAGGCTAGGAGTCGGTACCTTAGTATTGAACTCTTGTAGAGCTTTTCTCTAGCCATCTGGCATCTGCAGTGTAAAAGCTCCTTATAACCTTGTTTGCAATAGTCATCAACTCTAGTCCATTGCAGGAATTCGACATTACACCACTTAAGAAAAAAAAGCTGTTCACAGCACAAGGTGGGCTCAATCTGCAAGAGACTCACCAGATAGATTGACCGATTCCCACCTTCTGCCTTGAAAGTTGGATAGGAACAGAAGCAAGTACATACTTTTAATAGCTCATAATCACTACTGAGTACTTCTTTTTTAATTAGCAGGTGGTTGTATGATGACCCAGGCAGCATATAAACCCTCAACTATACTATTTCATGGAACACTTGCTCAAAGCATCTCGGGTTGACTTGTCTCATCACCATCATTCCAAACTTTGTGTAAGCAAACTGACAGTAGGAGAATTGGCTGAAGAAGGCCAGAGTGAATTAACAGCCACCAATGCACCAGTTGGCCGTTCTGTCCATTGGATGGGTTGCGTTTTTTCATTCGGCGCCGGTTGGGGCTCATCACAGTCGATTTCTTTTTGCTGCTGACCACTGTACTTTTTTTTTCTTTTTTCTTTTTTGTTCTTGGCCGTATTTCCTGGACCTGACCTCACACATAGCTACCCTGCTCACTTTCCTACCCTCATAAGTATTGCACCAACCTACTGACATAGCTACCCTAATAACTAGTTATCCTACTGACCTAGCTATTGTACTAACCACCTACCCTACTAACCTAGCTACTCTATTAATTACATACCTTACTAACTTAACCATTAAGTTTAGGGTTGAGACACATAAATTAATTAATAAGTTTTTCTCAAATGTATAGTAATTTATCAAAAGTAGGTTAAATTTGGGGGGAAATTTTTTAGGGTTTACACATATGTGAAGTAATGCAATTGCATTTTATATCTTCTTCAAAAAGAGTGGAAAAAATTAAGTTGGAGAGATCACACAAAGGTAAAAGACATATCTTCTCTTTTGGTTTTGTACGAAATTTATTTGATTGTTTTTAAAGATTAACGTATTTTGCATTATATAATTTTTTTAGTTTGTATAGTTTTTTGGGTTTAGGACATATATCACTAAGACTTTTTTTTGTTAGGGTTTATATAATTAGGGTTGTAATAAGGCTTATGGCGAAATATCATTTGGATTTTTAAGGTTATGTTTTATTATTTAATGTATAAGAATTTGGTTCATATATTTTAGAACTTAAGGTTTATATTCTAAATTTTGCTCATTGTATTAGTTTTTGATCTTTTCACCATAATTTGAATTTCCTTTGTTTCCATATGTTCCATAGTTGCTAGAGTTTAATATTTTTTAACCCATTTTTGTACGAGTTATGATTTTTTAAGGTTGCGTTTTCAATTGGGACTATAAACTTTGGTGGAACGTTGTCATCTTTTATTCTTAAAGGTATGCATTTGTCTCTTGTTACTTCTTTTGTTTTTTTGTTTATATTTTCACAATTCAACGTCTTTTCATTTCCTAGTTGTTGGATATAAAGAAGGCATCAAGTTTCATTAAGTATGCAAGCATAGATAAAGGTTTTATACTTTTACATGGATATTTCATATTCAATATTTCTTTGTAGTTTATTTTTTCATACCCATATGCGAATAATGCATTGACAACCCACAACCTATGTTTAATTGAAATGTTAATTTATACTTTTCTGATATATAGTAAATAATTTCTTGGTTAAAATATTCATATAGTGGGTCAAAAATATTTTATATTTTATAGATATATAACACAAGTCCTTATGTAAACTTTATTTTTTATGGTGTATAATATTGGTTTAAATATTGGTCCAAATATATTGTTATTTATAACACCTAATATATAAATAATGATATTATGGATTTATAATGTTGATCCATTTCAATACATATAATATTTTCTTTTTTATTTATAATAATATATATATAAACCTATGGTTATGTATTAATAGCTAGGTATGAAAATGTTCATAAGCTCTTAGACGTCATGCTAGAGTTTGTGTGGGTTTTAAAAGCTTTGTGAGGGCCAAGTTGTTATGTAATGTTTTCGACACTTTTAGAAGTTGAAAGATGACTTGACTATCCAGAAAACACAATAATGTTCATAAAAAACACAAGAATTTATAACCTTGACAAATTATTAGTTTCAACAAAAGCTCAAACCTAAGGTTATTAAATTGACTAAAGTGTGGACATTGATCAAACTAAACAACCTAACCTAAACATGAGTAATAGGTTAATAAGCTATTTGTTAAGTAACCTAATTAATTACCTGATAGGCTACCTTCTTAATATAGGCCTATTATGTAATTTATTCATTAATGTAAGCCTTCTAAGTTAATATCTTAGATGGTCTATGTAGGTATTGAAGGTGATTGAATTTATTAAGTAACCCTACTAGTCATATAGGTAATACACTAGCCTAGGCCACGTAAGCCTAATAAGCATTTATGATAGTTTAATGTTTAATCCTTATTGTGTTATAACATTTTAAATTTGAACTAAAAGAATTTATCAAAAAGAAAGCACATTTTTCCATATAATTGTTATAAGTATATACTATTGGAATATGATTCAAATTTAGAGTTTAGGAAACCCTAAATTAATTAACAGTTTTTTACAAATTAATAGTAAATAAAATAAATCTACGGTGCATTTAGGGGGAATTTTATATGCAAAAAAATGCAATACATATTTGCAAGATCATACTGAAATAATACATAGGTGATTGAAGGAAACCATATGTGAAAACCCTAAACCCTAAATGTAATACTCGCATGTAATGTCATTTCAAAAGTGGTCTGGGTACCAAAATTATGTCTTTTTATATACCTAAATTAAACATTATTCTAAATTAATCTTATTACAAAATGTAAATTTTACAATGAATGTGAAAACCAGCAACTATTATAGGACCTATATGCGGGTTTTGCAAGAGATGCCAAAAAAAACCAGCGGCTATTATGGAGACTACATGCGGGTATTGCAACGAATGAAGAATGTCAACGATTTATTGTGCCCTATATGCGAGTATTGCAAGGAATGTAAAAGGCTAACGCCTATTATGGGACTTATATGCGGGTATTGTAATTAACGCAAAATGCCTGTGGCTATTTTTGGACTTATATGCAGGTATTGCATATTAGAAAATGGTCTTATGGAGTTCACAATAGAAAATGATGTGGGTATTATATGTTGAAAATGTGTGGATTATTTTTAAAAAATTTAGGTGATGTGAGTCCTATTAACTTAGATGTAAGTATTGTATAATGTTCATTTTGATCTTTGGTTTGATTCTTACATCTCAAGTACTAACAAAATTATGACAAAGAAGACATATATGATTAACCAGATACACATCAAACAAGTGTGAGTAGAAGATACTATTATATTGATAAAATATGTATAAAAGTGGGTGCATGGAAAATTATTAGAAAACCCAATGAAAAAAATACATTGGATCTCTATAACATATCAAAGGATCAAAGTTCAAAATTGGGTAGTCCAAAAAGTAAAAAAGGCTACAAAACCTTACTAATTATATAAAATGAAACCCTAACCCATATCAGTATCTACAATCCCGTGTTTAGTTCGGTATGCAGCTGCTGCATTTGTAGCCTTTGCTCCATGATGAGCAGTGTAAAAATGATGGCGTTGCATCTCAACCTGAACTGTATTTGCAACAAATTGAGCCTTTGTTTGGTCCTAAACCCTATAAACACCCCAAAATCACCAAATTAAACCGTAACACACATAGGATTCTTCTTCTTTTTCTTTTGCTGTAAAAAAGAAGAAGAAGAAGGCCTTCTTCTTTGCTGCATTGCAGCTGAGCTGTAGTGCAACAAAGAAAGAGAAAGAAGAAGAAGGCCTTCTTCTTTGCTGCGTTGCAGTTAAACTGCAGTGCAGCAAAGAAAGAGAAAGAAGAAGAAGAAGGCCTTCTTCTTTGCTGCGCTGCAGTTGAGCTACAGTGCAGCAAAGAAAGAGAAAAAAGAAGAAGGCCTTCATCTTTTGCTGCAAAAGAGAAGAAGAATAAGGCCTTCTTCTTTGTTGCGCTACAGCTGAGCTGTAGTGCAGCAAAGAAAGAGAAAAAAGAAAAAGGCCTTCTTCTGCTGCAAAAAAAGAAGAAGAAGGCCTTCTTCTTCTACTACAAAAAAGAAGAAGAAGAAGGCCTTCTTCCTTGTTGCAAAAAAGAAGAAGAAAGCCTTCTTCTTTGCTGCAAAAAAGAAGAACAAGAAGGCCTTCTTCTTTGCTGCAAAAAAGAACAAGGCCTTCTTGTTTGCTGTGCTGCAGCTGAGTTGCAGAGCAGCAAAGAAAGAGGAAGAAGAAGACTTTTCAAGCCTTCTTCAAACAAAAAAAACAAAAAAAACAAAAAAAAACGTAAGCATCTTACCTTTTCGTGGGCGCATAGGTCCCGCTCCAACTCCAGCCAGTCTAGCTCCAGCTCCAGCCGCTCTAGCTCCTGCTCCACAGCCACAGCTCCAGCTCTAGCTCCCGCTCCATAGCCTCTCGAGGTCTTTGGAGCTTTGGCGATGGAGTGAGGGGGGGTGGGTTTGGTAGGTGGTAGGTAGGAGGGGGTAGGTAGGAGGGGGGAGGTAGAGAATTTCGGGGCAGAGAGGAGGTGAAAAAAAAATTCTCGACCAGCACGGAGGATGTTCATCCACAAAACGGGTTGAACAGGCTCATCCTCAACTAGTGCATTGGTGGCTGCTGGTTCACTCTAGCCGGCTGAAGAATAATATTGGACTTTGAAGGCTACAATAACACCCCTCTTCAAAGAGCCCTCCATTCACCAAATTTTCTGTGAAAAGTATTTTCTTAAAACAAAATTTACCACATTTTGCATACTGACACAATTTTTTTGTTTTGGGGGAAGTTTTTTAGCATTAATGCTTTGTTTTTGGTTCTTTTGGATTGCTGAAGACACTACCGACATCATAAAACTGGAAGGAAAGAAAAACCAAAAAAAAAGGACTCTTCCTCACAATGGTTGACTAGATAATTTTGCAAGATGAAAACAAATTGGGCGTTTTTCTTCAAACCAAACTAAAAGGGTTGTTGCCAGATACTACCGTTTATGTTTTGGATGGTCAGCTTGAATTTTTGTCCTTCTCTGAATCTTTGAATTTGAACAAGTGAAGGCCCCAGGAGAAGGCCTAAAAAAAAGGTAATGAAATACACCAACCAAATTCCACACTGACCATAAGGGATCTAGGGTGATGAGCGTCGGCAAACTGCTTCCCTCTTCACATTACAACCCCAAGTTCCAACCTTGAGGATGTTGAGATTGTCACCATTTTTCAGCCATAGTTACCCAGCACCCACTAGTGCACCATTAAGGATGAATGGTGACTCATCAAAAAACAATATTCTGTTGGGTTCCAGTTCTCTAACTAACCATGGTGATTAGGTTGGTTACTTTTTCTTTTTTTCTTACCTACCTACTAACAACCCACAAGCAGGTCATTGGTAGGTATAAAAGCCACCCTTACTTATGTATAAACCATCTACTCACCTAGAAGCTCCCTATTTTCCTAACTATCTGCCTATATATGAACCTATTCCCTACATAATTGGTTAGCAAGGAGAAACCAAATATTACCTCAGTTGAGGTTCATCCACAACTGAGTAATAACAAACATCTAGTGGATGGTGGCTTGGTGCTGGTTCAATGTGGCCCCAATTTTCTAGAAGTTGTTTTTTTTTTCCCACTCTTACCCTTGTTCTGCAACCGGAAAACTTACTAGTCTCATCTTGACCTAGACTATTGACCCACAGGATTTAAATGGTGCCCCCCTGCAAAACTTTATTCATACACACACCATAGATTAGGAAAAGATATGAAGGGATAAGAAAAAAAGAAAAGGGAAAATTTACAGGACATCAAATTAGCTCAAATTAGATGTCAAAACCAATCCATGTCAAAAACCAAACGCTTGTAATAAGTTGGTCATATTTTTCCATATAAAAAATCAGCCACTTGTAGTAATTTAATTGTGGAGATGTGAGATATGTTTTGAAGGGGTGTCTTTGGTGAGCACAATGTCCATTCGTTGATGGGAGGAGTTGAACGTGTTTGAAAGAAGCACATGTAGTTGTTCTTGCCCCATGTGGAAGCTAGCATCATGTGCAATGGCAACAAAGGTGTCGTGAATTGCATCATGGGTTCATGTGCGCTTGTTGCCATGAACACAACATAAAAGGTGGATACCCACGGGGTCGATGGGACATGTGCACACATTGAAGGATACTTGCAATTGAGGGATGGGGCAGTCCAAGTTGTATTCGAAACATTGTGGAAAAGACTAAGGAAGTTGGTCCAAAGCTTAGGAAGATTAGTCGAATTGTAAGCCAAACACTCGCCCTTGGGTTAGAACATAATAGAATTTAGGCACAATGGGCTTTAAATATCATGTTAATGAACATGCTAGGAAGGGTATGATGGTGCAAATGCTTCAAGATTCCATCTTGAAGTCAAACCATTTGTTGCCCGATGAATTGTTCAAACAAAAGAAAACATGTGCGAACAAGGGGGTGGTAAGAGATCACATGGCGCTTTAAGATGTTGCTCCAAGGGAAGGTGTTATTGCCAACTTGTGCTAATGCTTCAAGAAAAAAGGGACATTCATTGATCAACCATAAACCCAACAATTAGATTGAGGCTATAAAGGCCCAATTCCCTAAATAGGTTGTTGGGGCAATGGTGGCTAATGGCATGAACATGGTGCCACCGAAAGTTATTGGAAGTAAGGTTTGTTTATGTGTTAAAGATCTTTTTAAGTTGTCAAATGATCTTAGACCCAAGAGGTGCCCAAACAGTTGAAAGAAGGAGGAGTAAAAAAAACAATGAAGGATTTTATGAAAGTGGAAGAGGGAGGTGTACATCATAAAAGATATGAAGGCCATTGCATAAAACAATGACTTAGAAATCCAAAGGCTACGTAAACATCAGCCATTCTAGGGAACAGATTCACATGTCAAACATCCTCCAACAAAACATTTTTTATGAAGGATGATGTGAATGATGAAATGCCCAATGAAATCCCAAAATTCTAATTCTTGTTGATGGGGTGGTAAACTAGGATGGGGTGTTGAAATCAAATAGTAAGCTAAAAGGTGACCATGCTACACATTTATGAGGTTGAATAAAAAGACCTATCACACAATGTTTAGTTTGGAAATGTTCATATGTAGATGATACAATAGAAAATAGACTTATGATGTGAGTATCATCTGCAATGGATGGAAATAGACAAGAAGGAAATGACTAATTGTAAAATGCAAAGCCTTAAAATGGGCTAATGCAAATATTGCCCTTCCCAAAACATCACCTTGGCAAGTTCCCATGGCAAAAGGGATGATTGTGATATTGCCTTCACAATTACGATGGTTGTAAAATAAAGGATACTCAAATGCATAGAATGCATGAACAAAGGGGATGAGTTGCATGATTTCTCCACCTACTACATGATGTTCTTGAAATATGACCCTTCTTAATACCAAATTGAAGGTGTTTGCCATGTCTAGCTAGAAACAACCTAGTCAAGGTAAAGGTTTAAGGTGCATTTGATGCCATGGACTACTACTTCACAATCGCCTTTAGTTGTGACTCTAAATTAGTGTGGGGAGAAATGTGTTGCAAAAACATTACGAAATTGAAAGCATAAGGCACAATTTGTGAATTGATACAATGTTTCCCCCACTATAATGGGATGAACTCCACTTGAAGGCTTGGTCATGGCTAAAAGGCAAACCATGCCAAGGACATGCGTAATTTGAGGTGGAATGTGACCTTTAGCAATATGATAACTAATTTGAAATAATTAAGAATATCCACTCGTTGAATCTTCTGGGTGAAAACAATCTTGAAAGTGTTCAAAACCCACCCCAGAATTATCATTTGCCAACAAATGGGGCGTGTGTTGGAATGTTAATTTGAAGGAATCAAAAGAAAGTTCGAGGTCTTGATCTAGTTTGTAGTTTTTTAGGAAAAACTGGAAATGGCCATTTAAGTTAAGGTTTAGTGCAATGAGATTTGAAATGGTGTCAAAAGATGTGGGTGTAGGGGGAAAAAAAATGGTGTTAAGGTGCGGGTTGTTTTAGAATATTCCCTTGCACGACCAAGAACTAAACTGCAAAGAAAGCATTTATGAGTTGGGGGATCATGTTGGGGAAAAGGCACTAAACTTGGACTTGCCACTAAAGCTTGGGTTTGCAAAGAAAACTCCTTTCGCAAGTTTTCCCATTCACTTGTTAAAAAACACTTAAGTCAACTCCATATTTCCCTATGCCCCACTACCCCACATGAGGGGACAAAGCGAAACACCATTGGGGTAGTAAAAGGAACAAATGCCAAGTTGCCACATCATAGGGGTCTTGCGTTAGTTTATTTAATGGAAAACAAAATGTCATTTGTATGTTACGTCATAGAGTGGCAAGGATGCAATTATACAATCAAGGACGATGAAAGCTTAAATGAAAGGACCCAAGGACATCCAAATACAAAACAAAAATCCAAGTTGATGCAAGTGGGGTGGGAACAAAAGAAGGTATTAAGTCAAGATGGTCATGGGGGTTTGGTTAAATGAATTGGGTGCTTGATTGGAACGTCGATAACGAACAAACCTTCAACTAGTAGAGTGGCACCAACAAGTGGGGCAAAAGGTTTTAGGTGAAAGTTGTAAAAGTATTGAAGAAATGAAGGTAGGTTGGGGGTCTGATCATGTGCAACTAGAAAGGCTGGTAGAGTGGAAGGGGAAAAAGGTCCTACATGTGCATGATCAAGGGGAAATGTAGGGTTGGGGCCTCACATTCACACAAAGGGTTAGAGGCCAGTAAGGGGAACTAGTGGGTGATGTGTGGTTTCTTAAATTGGGAAAGGAAATAATGGGAAATGCATGGTTTGCATGGGAGATGGGGTGAAAACTAGGTCTGTGGTGGCACATTATAAAACAAATGGGTGATGGGAAGGATGAGGTTTGATGGGACATGATGAATTAAAGGACATGTGATGTTTGGTGCCCATGAGGAAAAAGGCCTAGTAGGAACACATGCCCCACCTATTAAAAAACTACCTACTGTTATAGAATAATCCTAAATCTATAAAGCCAACCACTAAAAATTAAATGGATCAAAAGGATAAATATAGGAAACCACCTAAAGGTCCCTGGCTAAAGCATTATGCCAAAACCAAACTTTAACTTCACTAGAAGCTTGAGCAGCACAATCATTATTGTGTTGGGTTCAACATGACCTAGACATCCTAATGCTAAAACATTGTAGGCTTCATTTTTTGTTCCTAGTCCTAGAAAACCAAAAATAAGTAACATTGCACAAAAGTTTCCTAAAAAACAATTGCGATAGACTAAATACCCTCTTCACAAATATCCCAATCCACTCCAATAACTATGTACAACATCAATAAATAAAAAACTGAAACAAAAGCTTTAACCAAAACCAAAACATTGGGCGAAGGTTGAAAAAAATAAAATTAACCCTAATTGAAATTTTCTCTACCAATTTCTTCTTCTCCATCTACTACAACATGTGGCTATGATCCCTACAATCGTTTCGTCTACCAAACTATTGTTCTTCGACTCCTCCTTGGTCTCCTTTCAACTATCAATTTTCTTATTATTTTGGGAGTTTTCCTTTCCTCTAATGTAAATAATAAAACTAACACACAAAACTAATTCCTAGAAAAAAGAAGCAGCATCAACATTAAATGATGATGTTAAAGATTGGTCAATTTTGCTATTTACACTTAAAGAAGTTCAAGGGGGGGGGACTCTAGAATTTTTATTTATTTTTGGGTCCCCAAAATTAATTCGTATAGGCAAGCATGCAATTCAAATCCTTTAAATGGGCAAACATTTCCCATTTCCAATAAATTCCAAGGCTTGGGGCATTCCTAAATTACAAGGCTGACAACAAGACCATAGCTTAGTCGGGTTTCCATCTACTCCTTAGCAACATTTTTTTTACTTTTTTCAAGGTTGCTTAACTGGCTACACCCAACTAGGCAAAATTTATAATGTGGCTATTTGTAAATTTCTAAAATGCAATAAATTGGCTATTTCATTTTTTTGGGTAATGTTAATTGGCTATTGTGTTAGATCAAAAGTGAGCTTTTGGCGACCAAACAAAATGTACATAACATAATTTGACTATCTAGATTAATCAAAGGGAAAAAAACATTTTGCAACAAACACACTATAATTGCATGCATTGTTAAGGGAATTTTAAAAGACTTTGCCCATTTGCAATAGCAGCATGCCTACACCCACCCACAATCCCACCCCAAGTTCCAACTTGTAACCCCAGCCATATTAAGCAAAAAACAAAAATTGCAAATAATAAGTCCAAAAGCACAAGTGCAAGTTATATAGTGCAACTCTAAAGTCCAAACTCCAAACTCTCTAGCACTCACATTACACAAGATAATTCCAAAAACACAAAATAAAAATCTCCAAGTCCACTCCATAGACCTACATGACCTTTCAGAATATGTTTCAAAGTTGAAAACCAACCTATGCAATCATTTGACATACGTGTTTCAACAAAAGCAAAGAACAAATGTATACTTACAATTTTTTTATGTGCAAAACTTGGTACAAAAAGGAAAATGCCCCAACATAAAGGGGACCAAGAAAAGAAATTTAAGTTGCTTCAATAAACAAATCATTTGCCATTAAGCATCAAGGCAATATTGGGCCTTTGCATCCTTCCACTTGGTGATGACATCTTGAGAAGGAAAATTGCCAATTATGTACATACTCTAGAGCCATAAATATTTGTGAATACATAAATATAATTGTGTAAAAATGTTGGCTACCAATAGAAATGGAGGTGTAGGTTTGGCTATTATTCATTAGAAAAGGGAATGAGGGTGGCAATCATTCATGAAAAGAGGGAATGGGGATGGCAAAAATTTGATCAACGATGGGAGTAAGAATGGCTACAATGAGAATGATGGGGGAGGTGGTGTCATTACTTTGCAAAAGAACGCTTTAGCTTTTGGTTGTTTTTTTTTTCCCCCATGCTTACAAGTAGCCCGTCCAAAAACTAAGTAGCCATTTGGTGATTTTTAACCACAAAAAAAATGTTGTTTCTTATTAGTGGGATGGATCTTATACCTATGAAATAGGTGTAAATGAATAGGTGTAAGGGCTTGTTTCCATTGAAAGTTTAAGCCTTTAGCTTAGTAAGTTTGACTTCCAATAATTAACTTTGGATGTTTCAGAATTGCAGTTTAGTTTTGCAAAACAAACAACTTGTAAGTTGTACAACTACTTAAATGCACCTATAATAAGGACACTTATTGCTAATGGGAAGCCCTTGGCAACTTAAAAACCAACTCTAGCAATGTTTTTGTTAGGAATTTTCATTTGTCCCCAAAGTGGGATCATCCATTGGAAGATTTAATTAAGTGGCGATCATCCCTAGGAAGATTTTTATATCTTTAGCTACATAATGAAAACTAATTTTATGAAAATGGCAATTTTTACCCTTTTTTTCTCCTTTCTAATGATTGAAAACCTCCAAAATTATATTTTTATTGAAGTTATTAAATTTTTGAATTTTATTTTTTAACAAAATTTTGCCAATAAAAAAGATGCTCTAGAAAAAAAAAATATTTTTTTTCAAATTTGTTTATGATTACAAATGCTGTTTACAACTATTGTAATTGCA
This sequence comes from Sphagnum tenellum, assembly GCA_963921925.1. NCBI lineage: Eukaryota > Viridiplantae > Streptophyta > Sphagnopsida > Sphagnales > Sphagnaceae > Sphagnum > Sphagnum tenellum. The sequence goes on from OY998146.1 coordinate 6,305,290, forward strand.
TTTGCGATTACATTTGTAATTGAAATAGTCACAAATGACATTTGTAGCAAATGACAAGTCTAAAAAACAATTTTTTATAGTTTATGCTAGACCTTGATTGCACCCTTAGCTTTTGAATTTCATGCCAATGGAAACCAACTAGACTATCCAAAGTTGAAGGTACATCTATTCAATGGAAAGGTGCCCTAAGATCCCTCATATTTTCTAGGAGGATATCCATGGATATAATATGCCTTCCAAATACACTATGAAATTTCTTAAACTACTTCAAATGGATGCAAAACCTTAATAACCGTAATAGGGGGTTCCATTATGTGAAACGTATGCAAGCATGATGGTGTGAAATTACAAATTCAAGAAAGCACAAAACATAATTTATAAGTTACCACCCTACTTGACATGCCTTTCTAGGCAAACCCTCAAGTTAGGACTTGCCTAGTCGAAGCCCAAGTCCAAACCACTATGGGGTGGCCCTTGTGGTGGCTTGGGTTAGGTTCAACTCTCAATTTGACCACACTCATGACCCGCATAGGTGTCAACAAATGACATTTAGAAAAAAGGGGCCCAAGGAGATGTTCTTAGTGTGCTAAGTCCTTGAACTATACACAAGTTTGTGGTTATGGTGAAAAACAAGAGATGGTAGTCCCAATTGACAAGGCCTTGCACCACTTGGGAAGTTTATAGTAGGTTGAGTCCCACCCATTTAGTGGTTGGGGTTAACCTTATGTTATGAAATGAATATTAATGTTGAAGCTCACTAGCATGTAATTTGCCATGTGTAGGTAGTTTAGGTTTTTTGTGAATAATGTGAATGGAGGCAAGGTTGCAAAAGATCCAAGGCAAATCCAGGTATGACAATTGGTATTAGAATAGGGTCCTTGAGTTGTTGGAAAAAAAATCTAATAAGGCATTTAAATGTGGTTTTTTAAAGCAAATGGCCTTGGAACAAGTAATACAGAACATGGTGGTGGTGGTGCAACCTAAAACAAAAAGGAAGTACAAGATTGAGAAGGAAAAGGAAAAGGACATAGCCTTTGAAGAATTGGCCACCCGAGGTGAAACCATAATGGAGGATGAATTGCTTGAAGACGAGGTCCACAATCTAAGGGATTTGGTGGAGGAGGAAGCTATAATGGCTCTTCCCCACAAAAGTAAGAAAAAAAAGGGGAAGGATGGGGCTAGGCTAAACAAAGTTTCAGCCCAAGAAAAGACTCTTTCCCCCATTGCCCAAAGCAAGGTAGGAATTGAGGTGAGCATGGGCTATGTCGCAACCCTGACTTGGCCAAGTGTGGGGGTGAAGCCCAACACTTGGAAAAGTTGGGGATTTGGAGTCCCCCGGGACTCCCGAATGTTCAGAGCTCAACAGCAGGACCCAAAACACCTTGCATTGGGGTGTTCTTGGTTTCATTGGAAAGGTCTTGAAGCGTAGATATCGAAAATGGCCTCATATTGGCCATTTGGACATCTACAGCCCAAGTTATGGGCAAAAGAAGGGCCGGAAGTCAAAGTGGCAGTTTGATTCCCGACCACTGAAAGTCAGGAATTGACCAGTTTCCGATGTCCGATTCAGGAGTGCAATACGTAGTTGAAAAGATCTTGACGAGGGCTATAACTTTGGTTTAAACCTTGTTGCGATCGGAGGTCAAGGTGAGGAGCTATGACCTCTCAAAGTCCCAGGAGTCCGAAACCGGGACACTTGGGTGGATTTTGGGACTCAAATTTGGGAGTCCCAGGAAAAAGAGCCGTTTGGATGTAGCCTCAGCGGGGCATCGCAAAGTATACTATATGGGGGATGGTGGTGGCATCCCTCGAGTCCGGGCCGTGGTGAGTCTTGTGGTCCGAAGTGCCCGTGGCTTGTCCCAACACCAAAGGGTGTCCCGGAATGTGAACTAACCACTTGGGTGGTTTGTTTTGATGCAAATTCAAGCTTGATCAACTAATACCTCTTCTTAGTCTAATCCCAACTTCCGCAACTTGACTTTGTGAAACCCTCAAGTTGGTTTCACCCCGTGACTTGGGAGCGCGTCAGGCTAACCAATAAAAAACCTCCCATGGCTCCCAAAAAGAACAAAATAAAGGAAAAAGTTTATGAACCAAGCAAAGGAACTTTTGGCACATGTGGACTTGCATTCTTTTGAGGAGTTTAGTGGAAAGGGTGATTCTTTGTTGGGTGTAAACGGGATCCCATGAACCAAACTCGCCCCCTTAGGTGACTATTTATTGGGTGTTTATTCTAAAATATTTTTGGAATATTTTGAACAAAAGTTTTTTAAAAAATCTCAAAAAAATTTAAAATTTCCATCACACTATTATGTTATCATTTACATAAAAATTACTTAAAAATATGCCATTATAAAAAAAAATCAAGTCCTTTTACTGCTTCAAAGCATTGGGTACAATGTTTTCAAAATGTTTTTTGATATTTTGCATCCATTAAATAGATTTCAAACCTTTAGAATATATATAGCAATACATTGAAAATAAAATTATGTGAAAAAAATTCCATTTGGAGTTATTTACTTTTATACACACAAAACAAACACTAGTTACAATTACTTGTGTACACTATAATGTGACTGCATCTTACTAAACCATTAGATCAATTCAAAAGGGGCAAATGGGGCAAATGAGCCCTTGAACATCCATAAATGGACAAGTCTTCCGAGGCATGAGAGGAGGAAGTAAACCAAAAAGGGGCAAAAAAGATGTCCAAAGAATTTTTGGCCTTCTTTAACACCTTCCAACCCTCGTGGTGCAACAAGGCAAAGACATGTCACAACACAATGAAACTTTGAAAATCATGCACCGAATTACAAAGTGTTTGGGTGTTATTGGCACTACCCCGAGTGGGGGTTCCGCCAAGCTTGCCAAGCTCCTTTGCAGGGAAATATATGAAGGTGAAGAAAATGCAATCGTGGTTGCACCAATTTCAAGCATGTTTAGAAACCCAACACCTTGAATCGGACATGGAGCAAATCCATTTCACTTAGACTTTCTTCAAGGAACACACATGGGACTAATGGATGTCTCAACAGCAAGAGACACCCTTGTCCTTGAATCCTTTACTTGGGAAGAATTCAAGCTACGATTACACAAAAGGTTCATTCCACACCACTTGGTGTTCAAGGATGGGATAGAAATCCTACAATTCACCAAGAGGGATATAACAAGCTCCCTAACCCACTATGTGCAAGACTTCAATCAAATGTTGACTATGGTCCTTTTGAAAAAGGAGTTTGTCAGGAAATGGGTCTTCTTGCATGGGCTAAAGCCTTGGGTTCAAAAAATTGTCCATTAAAGGACAGACATCTTGGACAAAGGCCCTCCATGCCCCAAGGGTGAAATAAAAAATAGAATCACCTAGAAACAACACATTGGCCTGAGTAGTGGAAGCAAAGGTCAAAATAAGCACAAGTGGGGTCAAGGTAAGTTGAGGTCTCACAACAATAAGGAGAAGTCACTATGTAAGGAGCCAATAGCAAAGAAAGAAAAATAGGACTTGATGAAGGTCAAATGCTTCAACTATGATAATCATGGGCATTTGGCAAAGGACTATCTTAAACCACTTCAGGTAAATGATTGCATTTCTCAATGTAAGTTAATTCTCTAAGGGGTTTCATGGCCAAAATACAAGCCCACAAAAGTGAAGCCTCCAATTTGTTAAAGTTGAAATGTAAGATAAATAATGTGTTGGTATGTTGTTTATTGGATTTAAGAGCAACAAATTTGATCATGACTCTACAAGTAACAATTAAAAATCAAACCGAATTAGTGGCAAATCCCATAACAATGCATTTGGCACAAGGCATAATTAGAGACCCTCATTTAACATAGTATTAAGTGTCAAGTTTTCAATTTTTTGAAAACTTCACCTTGTGCGATCTAGATAATTTTAATGTAATTTGAAAGGACACATTTTTGGATGCCTACAAAGTAAACATCTTCCACAACAAAAGCAAGGTGAGAATTTGTGCCAAAGTTGGCTCTAAGTCAATGAACTTAGATGTGAAATATAATTCTACATTGGTGGGAGTAGGAATTAACCTAGTTGCTTTGCTTAATGAATTAAGGTTGCTTAGTTTTGATGTTTTGATGTTTTGAGAATCTCTTAAGGGGAACTTAAGCCACAAAAGGCAAGGCAGTCTCTTGCTTGTATCTTGGATTCATTCAATAAATTTTTGAAATTTCTAACATATGAACTCCCCGATGTCCTTCCAACTTGTGGAGAGGGTGACCATAAGTTAAAAATGGTGCATGGATTGAATCTGCCATACATAACACCTTATAGTTTAAACCAAAAACAACTAGAAGAGTTTTCCTTTTAAAAAATAACCTCCTTAGTTGAAGTATATTTGGCAAAACTAGTCGCTTCATGGGTCATCGGTTTTGTTTATTGATAAAAAAAACAACAAGTTGAAAATGTGTATTAACTACAATGCCCTAAACAAAATAACCATAAAGAAATTGCCTTGCATTAACAATCTATTAAATTAACTTAATGGGGCCAAATATTTTAGTTGAATTCACCTCATATTGAAGTTACCAAATCCACATCGTAAACGAAAATGTTGAAAAAATGACTATGAAAATTAGGTATGGCTAATATGAGTTTTTGGTGATGCCATTTGGATTATGTAATGTCCTATCAACGTTCACAACCTTCATGAACTCAATCTTCCATAAGAAGTTGGATGAGTTCATGATCCTTTACATTGATGATACCTTAGCGTATTCCAAGATTGCAAAAGAGCATGCAAAACACCTATAATATGATTTAAATAAGCTTTGACAAAATAAACTCTTTGCCAATAGGGTTAAAAGTGAGTTTTCTCCAAAATAGATGGACTTCCTAGTACAAATTTTATCAAGGGAAGAGGTGAAGCCCAACCTTAGAAAGTTGCAAGCCATAAGAAATTGGAAAAGACTAGTCATGGTCAAAGGAATTTTATCCTTCCTAGGCTTAGCTAACTTCTATTGAAATTTTACAAAAAGATTTTCGCACATGGCGAAACCACTTTCAAATCTCTTGATGGTTGAATAGGAAGGAAAAAATTTAGGTGGAAAAACCCCCAACCAAAACTAAGATTTTAAATGATTTGCTCCCAAGCTCCTTGATAGACTCAAATGTGAATCTAAGGTGAAAACAACGAAAAAGTAATGAGTTGGAGCATGCTCCCTGGCTCCCAACACTTTGGGGGTAGAGGGGCGTGTTGGAGCTTCAAGATGGGATTAGGAAGAATGACAAGCAATCACTCACTCACATGAATCTACACAAAACCAAACAACAAGTTGATTAGTGCATAGTTGAAACACTTTTGGTGCTAGGATGAACCACGGGTATATTCAGACTCACAAAACTCCCCACGGCCCAAACTTGGGGGGAGCCACCACCTTCCCCCTTATAGTATACTTTGTGCCTAGCCACGGGACCAGCACCCAAATGTCATTTTGTCCCGAAATTCCCAAGTGGGAGTCCCAAAATTCCCACAACTAGGATTCCCGCAACTTTGGGGCTTCATAACTTTGCATGTAGACCTTGGATTGAGATGAGGTCTGAGGCCAAGTTATAGCCCTTGTTAAGAGTTTTTAAAAGGTATGTTGCACACCACCTTCATGTGAGGAAATCGGGGAGATTCCCGACTTCTAGTGATTAGGATTCAAATTGCCAATTTGACTCCCAACTTTTCTTTTGGCCATAACTTGTGTTTGAAGTGTTCAAATGAATCATGCAAGCCCATTTCAGACATTTATGTTCCAAGATATTTTCACTGATATAGAGAATTCCTCAATTCATTGAGTTTCGACTTGTAAAATCACTCTCTAACAATTCGGAAGTCCACCGGGATTCTAATTCCCAAAGTGGAAACTCCCTTGGGAATGTGAGGGTTCATTTTCTCACACTTTCCTACACTCCCAGGAGCATGAGGTGTGACTCCTAGGCTTCCTTCTTGGCTTGCAACCTTGCAAGCCCTTGCCTTAGTTACAAGCCCAAGGCTAAGGTTGCGACATTAAAGGTCATTTTCCAAAGGGAAAGTAGTTTCGAACAAAGGATAAAGGAGGCCTATGTGCAAGACCTGGTCACATAAAGATATTTCAAAGCATTACGAAAATGGAAAATGATGAAAAACATCATTTTAAAGGAAAGATTGCTAGAATGGAGGTAATCCCAAATCTATGTGCTAACAATAAAGCTACGCAAAAAGATCATGCAGGAAAAACATGATGTGCCCATGGCAACGCACCATGGGGAATGAATTACAAGAATGGCCATAGAAAAAATGTTTTATTGGCCTGAAATGAAAGAGGATGTAAAGCATTTTGTGTGCTTATGTGTAAAGTGCCAGATCTCGAAATCCATTTATAAAAAGAAATATGGATTCTACAAGCCTTTACTAATCTCAAATGAGCCATGGGAGAATGTCTCCATGGACTTCATGATGCAATTCCCCAAATGGAATGGAATGGATGCCATTTTAATACTAGTCAATCAATTTTCCAAGTTGGCAAAAATGGCTACAACAAAGATGATCACAACTACTTTTGATTCATCAAAGTTATTCTTTGACATGTAGGTTAAGCACCATGGGATGCCTTAATTCATTATAAGCAATAGAGACATCAAGTTTATGATAGGTTTCTGGAAGCCTTTGTTCCAAAAAGTGGGAACAAAGTTGTCTTTTAATATAACATTTCACTCACAAACCAATTGCCAAACAAAAAAGGGTCATTGGGGTGTTGAACCAATACTTCAAAAATTATGTGAGGGCCAATAAAAAGGATTGGGGTGAACATCTAGGCTTGGTGGAGTTTGTTACAACTATACAACACACTTGGTGATAAAAATGTCCTTGTTTGAATTAACGTTGGGCAAAGAAACCAAGAAGCCTTAATGGACTTAGCCATTCCCATGAGACAAACAAATCACTCCAAGGAAGTTGTGGAGATGGTTAAGGGGCGTGAAGAGTTATATGCCCGAACCAAGAAGCTCTTGGAGCAAGCTCAAAAGTGATGTGAAAAACCGATACAGTGATCTTTGTTAGGTTAAAACCAGTGTTGTACTGGTATCAACTTTTGAACATACCAGACCAGTACAGGTATTAGGTCCAAGGCTGATTTTTGCCTGGTATATGGCAGGTATGAACCTGGTATTGGGCACATATAAACGTGGTATAAACTTGGTGTATCTCAGGTTTCATACCAGACTGGTATGTTCTTTTATACTAGTACTCATACCAGTACTACATACCCAGGTTGCACCCTGTGTACTGGTACAACACTGGTTTAAACTTAGTCACAAATATTTCATTAAATCTTTTTGTAGGGTGATAAGTTGGTAAGAGTTTAGAAACCATGAAAAAAGAAGTCTCACAAAGGAACACAAATGAAAAGAAAACGTTGTCGTAAATTTGTCAAAATCAAGAGATGAGATAAGAGGCAAAACTGATCTTGATTGCCTTGAAGACTATGGTGCAAACTCTTTGCTACTACAACAGACTTGGGAAAAATATAGAAACCAAAAAAAATCATCGACTTAGATATACCCAAACAAATTTTCCGATTCACTAAGTTCTTAGCTCAGGATAGGTGAATAAGATGTTCTAAGATTTTACCAATCCATCTAAGTTTTGATTATGGCCAACAAATATATATGTTGGAGATTGATGAAAGTATTGGGGAAGTAGGGCATTCCCAAAATAAGAGGCTAGGATGAAGTGGTACAAGGTGGGATGCTTCATGTACATGTGACAATGACATGAGAATGTATATGACAAGGTCGATCATTTGGCTGCATTGCTCCCAAGGGAATGGCTGTTGAGAATGGCAATCCACTATGTAGGCAGATTTGTCAAAGCTCTGAGGAGATAACTGAAGAGATTTTTGCAAAGCCATCATTCGAAGTAGGATGATGATGATGCTGATGATGAGCTCACAATTGAACCAAATTCGAAGATAGTTAATCAATCACCTGGTGGACTATGGCATTTGCAACAGGAATCGTTGTTGTACAGAGAAACACTGTGCACAAAAACATCATGCACTTTTCTACTTGTTAGAGATCACACTGGCATTTTAAGGACTACTTCACTAAATAAAACAATTGATTTTAGTGAAAGATTTTGTGGGGTTTCTGAATTTTGCAGAAACTTCATGCAGGTCATCCATCAGCTGCAATTTTGTACCACATTTTACCAAGAAAGTTACCCATCATCGCTTGCTCCCCTGCTGAGAGGAAGCTTATCAAGCACCATGACAGGTGATATTCTTATGTGTTGTTATTGTTGAGACCAATTGAACAAGACTATGGACAGACAAAACTTGAAGATTGGTCTCGACCATAACAACATATAAGAAGACCTTCTAAGAAGACTACAGACAGCTCGACCATAACAACACATGAGAAGTGACAGACAATGGCATTCATATGTTGCAGTTTCTATTTCACATGTGTCAATGAATCCTGACTTCATGAACAGAAATCCAGCAGATTGAAACCAGGCATCTGAGTTCAACAAAACCAGCAATGACATTGAGTTACACACAGGAAAAGCAGGGCTGGAGGTAGTTTCTCAAGAATATTTTGCAGCTTCAGTCTTCTTCCCCACACTCTGTCAGTTGGTGCAGGGCAGGGTAATTAGCACACTTGCTGGTTGGAGAAAGAGCCAGGGTGCCACCATCTAACAAAGTAGTCCAATTGCTTTGGTTCAACACCCTTTATGAGGCACACAATGAATCAAGAGAATCTTCAACCATATTGCCAGCAACCAGACTTTACAATAAATTCAGAAAATGAGTAGCACATTATCCCAGAGTATGGCTATTGCCAAATTGGTTGTGTCAAGGTTGCTTAGTTTCTTGTTCCAGTCAAAGCACATGTGCAGGACCTTGGAGGAGGCACATTCTTTTAGAGCAAGCAGAGGAATGATCTCTCTTCTATAGAACTTTTGAAAGGATTTGGTAGGACTGCATTTTACTATGAATCGATAATTCCAAACAGTGCCCTAGTGTGCTAAACCACTGAAGGTTGCTGATATATTGGCAATGTTGTTTTATAGATACAAAACACATTTCAAAGTGGTGGAATTAATTTTTTTTTACAATTTACAAAAACCTAAGCTATGGGTCATAACACATCCAGTGGCTCCTTTGATCGTGAATGTACCCGTGAAGTGATACAGAATTCAAACACATTCCAATTAGGTTGCTGCCTATGGCAATTTTAGTTCAATCAATCCATAGCTTTCCATTTATCTGGTTCTTGATACCTGCACATGCAAATTGTCATAATCTCACTGAACCATAATCTCTCCAAAAATGGTGCACTAACTCAGTGTTACCACCCCTCCATTGTGTTTCAAGAGAAAATTGAGCTTTGAATCCACTTTGCCTAGATTAAGTCTAGAGTACACTGGATGTGGCTCAGCAGTTTGACACCTCTAGCTTGATAATTTAGGGGGAATATGGCATAGCATTTCTGTGGGAATGAGTTTGCTGCATGGTCAGATTATGGAAATTCAGCAGCTGCCTGAACTACATGTCAGCATACATGGTGACTACCCAGTGTTCTACAACAGCCAGAAAGCTGCCGAAAACATGTGCTATCTTCCCTGCTATTGAAAACACCTACAGTAGGTTGCTATTCATCAGGATTGCAAAGATGAGGAATGCTGCTTGACTACCTGTCAAATAACTCTTGACTAGGAGTCTCTTCAATGTTATGATCATTACCTACTTTGAATGAATCGACAGACTTACAATTTGAACATCATACAGACACATTTGAAAGACTTACTAAATCAATCCCAACAAGGAAGAAGACACAAGAATTCGAACTTGTAATGTCTGAATTCTCATCCTGAAATTACTAAACCCAAATAGCATTGAGTTCTTTTATTTGGGTAATGCGTCAACTGATCTGGAGCAGCATCTCTCTGAAAGAAAATTCAGGAACTGGAGTTTGGACTTCAATGGCAATTCAGGCCTAATCTATATAAGTTTAGAAGGCTGCAAACAAAAGCTGTACAATATAATCTGCAGTACCTTTCAAGACCAAAGAAAGCATCCCTTTATGATATGTAAAAGTGTACTTTCAAGTTTAGAGACATTCAGCATCCACAATTTTATAATGTTGCTGCATGCACTAAGCACTTCTTACAAAACAAATAGCAACTCATGTCAAACAGAATGTGCAGAAGAAGAAGTTGGAAAAAGAGCGCCCTTCAATACTGATCATGCCATCACATCTAGAGGAGATCCTAATACAACATCTTTCTGTAACCTGAGTTGACAACTCCGACATCTTTGAACAAAACTTGACTGGACTGTGAAAGATGCAAAGCATGATGAACTGCAATCTTGACATCAAATAACAAGTAAGTATGTTTTCAGCATCAATGGTGAAACCAAATTGTCCCAAGGATTTGGCTAACACAGAAAATATAAAAGGTTTCAGGACTCCTGTTCAAAATGAGTAAGAGATGACATTAACTTGAAACAAAGATCTGGTTCTGAGAACAAGTGCAAATATTCAAGAAGATGCCACTACAAACAAGAAAGAATCAGAAGCGGAAGGGAAAATAATTTTTACTTCCGAAGATACTAGTGGTAGTTCAAAAATAGTAGGTAAGGCTTAAGTTTGAAAATCCAAAAGCATTTCACTCTATTCTCTATGGATTTGTTCATAGATAGATGGGAATATAGACCAGTGTGCAAATCATCAGCTTTTTAACCTTTGAAGGACATAATAAGTTTTATCATTGACTTGTTTCTGGAGAACACCAAAGACCATCTCTTAAATGGTGAGTACTTCCATTTTTTGGCGTAGGCCACCTCGAAGGTTGTTACTCCATGTGAAGCAGGTAATGAGAAGATCAAAGCAAATTGGGCAATAGAAGCAAACACATTACCATTGGCTTCATATTTGACTCCAAGGACATGTTGAAACAAGTGGCTCTGCCACAAGAGACTTTGTCCTGAAAATAAGGTATTACATTTAATGTTCTACTATGAACTCAAGTTATATTGGATGAAAGTTTGTTTGCTTTATGAAAGATCAAAAAAATAAAATTCCACATTTATACTTAAAAATAAAATTTTCTAACCATCTTAGAATTCATTGTGCATATTTAGAAATTGAAACCATAGTTTCATTGTCTTTTCTTTAACCATAAAAAGTAAATAATTATATTGTTTAAGAAAATCCAAGTTTGAAATAATGTAGACAATTTTTAGCAATGTGCATGAGGTATTTTGATGTTTGAAACAAACATCAATATTGAATGGATACAATTTGCATGGAAAGATTTTGATTTTTAGTTTAATTTTGATTTGGAAGTTTGAGAATCAGGCAATTCTTTTTTTTTTTTTTGTCACATTTCAAGTTTAAGTTTTCCATGAAAGGTGTTTTGTTATGAGGTTTGATGGGTGTCCGTGTGGATAAGAAAAAAATCCAAATTTTCTTTTGTCTTGTTATTGATATTTATGAATTTTTTTTGCACGGGGTCCATGAAAAAAAACGTAAAAATGCAAATCCAAGCCACAAGGTGCCAACATTTTGAGAGTAATTAATTAGGTGGAAATGCAACATTTACATGCATATTTTCACAAATGCTACACTTTAAATAAATGGAGACATTAATAGTTTTTTGTTATACATTGGAAGTTTATTTGGTAATTTGAATGTAATATAAATCAATTGTGAAAATCTAACCAATATGCTTCTGTTACACTAGATTTGCATTCATTTCAAGGTCATTTGCCCATGTATGGTATAATTGAGATCCAACTTTTGTGGTGCTTTCACTAAATTGTGATTTTAATTGGAATTTATTCATGAAATATAGTGGTTCTTGTTTTTTTTTAGTCAATTATTGTCTTTTAGAATGTCAACATTAAAATTTCCCATAATGATGATTCAACAATATTTGAGAGATTGTTGAATTATAGTTTGAAAATTGTTTAGGAATGTAAACATTAAACATGAATGAAATTTATACACACATACAATATGTATTTTTTTTCATGTATTAATATTAAAAGTTGCTACTATATATTCTAAACCATCATTAGTTATTGTATTGAAAGAATCTAGATGCATGTGTATGTCATACATCATCATTAACCCATGTCCATCATGGATTGAAATATATGAATACTTCAATGAATTTATAAATTTGTGCACATCTATTGATGCATGGTGTATTTTTGTTTCTATAAGACATAAGATATGGGTGAAAACACAATTAGGTGGACTATTTAAATTATCACAATTGTAATTTTTATGGATTATATAGATGAACTTAAAATGTAAAATCATATTGAACATTGGACTTCTTAAATGTTTTCATTATCCATGTTGCAATAGATTTTAGTGAAAATCTTATTAAAAATTATGGAGGAGTTTTAAGAAAAAATTGGATTCATTGTGGACTTTTGAAATGATGACATATGTTTGTCACACATAGAAAATGAAAATTTTGAATTCAAAAAATATGTCATAGTAATATCAAATTAAATTGAAAAATAGACAACCATAAAATGAATAATTTAATTGTGAGATGCATTGAAAATTTTCCAATATAATTTGAAGGTTATGATCATGATTGATGTCTTCATAATGTTGATATAAAGAAGTTGTATTCAAGGTTTGTATAATTACATGAAAATTATCTAAGGTTTTTAATTGAAGAATTAATGGTATCCAAGTTGCAATTTTTATCAATCTATTCATTTATATATGTATTCTTAGATCCACATAAAAAATTTCATGTTGGAGAAGAGCTAACGATTTTTTAAATTTTTTTTGGTCAATATTCCAATTTTAGAATTTTGAATCCATATAATGGTTTTTTAAAAATATGTTATTGATGTTTTTAAAATGCCATTAGCTCCATTCACAAGACCGTCATACATTGCATAGTGACTAACACATAATTCAACCAATATATATATTTATATTAATTGTAGAATGTAAACCCATAGTTTTACTCAGATCATTTGACAGTTTGTAAAATGGTGGGCATGATTGATGGTTAATGTCCATTGCTTTTAAAATAAATGTGGGATCTAATGTGTTAATGAACACATTTTCATTATGTTTTTGCACAAGTTTATTTGTATAAAATAAATATGGAATAGCAAAACATTTGGGTGGTTATCAATTACAAATTGAATTTATAAATTCAATATCTTTTGTATTTTTTATTGTAGTATGGAATTTGTTCAAGTTTGTGTAAAGACCATATCAGATTATTGCATAACTTTATTTAGTTCATGACATTGGACATACATTTGCCAAAAAAATGGTGCTAGTGCATTAACATTATCTTTGATATTTTGAAAGATCCAATTATCTTTCATAAGGGGTGTTTAATAAAAACCATTTGTTATGATAACATCAACACTAACCAAATAATTAGTTTTGAATGTGTGATATGGACCTTAACCTATTATCTATATCATAAAACATGATAACATTAACAAATGATATTTCATCTATCACAACAAGTTGTAATTGTTCTAATTGACATGTAAGCCTATTTAATGAATCTAATGATAAGTTTGGTAAACTAGATAAGGATTGTTGGACAAGTATGTTCAATGTTGAATGTATTATTAAACTATCAATATTGAAAGCAACTTTACCTATTGATGCCATAAGTAAAGCCTTGGTTTTTGTTAAGTTATAAAATATGTCTCTATTGTATAATCGTAATAATTCTTTAATTATGAGTTTCAATGTAAAAGTTTTAATACCAGTTCCAGCATCCCTTGTCAAAAATACATATCAATGTATCAAGGTACAATTGTTTTTTATGCATAACATCATCAAATATTAATCTTTTTTTTTCATTTAATTGTTTAAGCAAACTACGATATTCAAATTCTTCCATCATCATGGAATATGATGATTTTGTGAAAATTTCATTTTCTATCAATTGTGATTTTTGATTTGATCCATTACATGATTGAATGACAAAGTCAAATCATAAATCATAGTGTTCAATATTGATTGTGTTTGTTATAGGAATTGTAGAAGATGGATCATTTGCTTCATTATTTGTATCGTTAATCCAAATGTTAATTGAATGTAATGGTTTTGATTTTGAATCTATTGAATCATCCATTTATTTTGTATTTGGATAGGGCATTTGGTAGTCGAAAATAGATTTAATTTTAGAAATGTCATCATGTTGTTGATAATATGCATCATGCCAAATTACATTAGTTCCAAATTGCAAGTTTTTTGAATTTCAAAATGGTGATATAATAATACTTGTTCTTTCGACCAATTTTCAATATATTTATGTTTATTGTAATTTACAAACCTAATAAATTTGGGTTTGTGATGTTTTGAATTTTTTTTTAATGTTATAAAAAAAAATTATGTTCATGACAATCACTCATATTGATTATAATGATTAATATATTTGTCGACGATCGTGAACACATTATGTTCGTTGAATTTGGTTCCAATTCATTTAATGCAACCTGTGTATTTAACACAAAAGCACGTTCTTCAAAAGGATAAATATTTATGAATTGAAATGTTTGAAATGAATGATATAATGGTAAAGAAAACACAAGGTAAGCAACAAGTTGAGCAACCATTTGTTGGGCATTACAAAAAACATTACTTAATTTTTTGAATTCGTGTATTTGCATTTATATTATTTGTAATACATTCTTTTATGATAGAATATAGTTTTAATGTTATTTATTTATTTATTTTTGTCATATATGATGTGTAATATGTTGCAACTACATTTGGGTTCAAAATAAATTGAATATACATATTTGCAAACTGTAAATGAACATCACATATATTAAATGCATTAGTTATTATACTTTTAGGAATTTATTTTAAAATGTACAGCTTTGTTAATTTATTTTAAAAACTTAATATATATGTACTTTCATCAAGGTTTTAAAATTTTAGATATTTAGAAACTGATATATCATCATTTTAAAAAAAATTATATATATATATATATATAACTTTTGTTTGAAGGTATTGTTGTGAAAATGGATAATTTCCATTTATTTGAAAAAATTCTAAATTTTTTGTTTCACGCAAAAGAGGCAATGGTAATGAAATATACGAACAACATGGTTTTTTTCTTACATATATTGTGTTGATGTTGTTATGTGTTTTATAATGGGTTTGGTAACAATGCTACATCATAAGAAATATACCCAAAAAGATAATGATATTTTGTGATAAGTTTGTAGAAACAAAATGTTATATGATCATAATATCTTACACATGTGACAAGGTCAATTCATATTAATTTTGTTATATGAACAAATTGAAGGTCTTCTATTTAATTTGGGAATCTTTATTTTGAAGCATGTAATGTGTGTAAAGTTTTAATGAGAGGAATCAAAAATCTTTCAACATATGTACAAGTGACAAAGAAGATTGGAAAACAAAGTTGTCGAATCATTATAAATAATTTTTTTCACAACCTTTCAAAATAATCAAATGAATTATGAAACTTTCCAAACCAAGATAACCTAAGTACAATTTGAAGATATTATTTAAATTTGGTATCTCATACTTGATAAGCTTTTAAAGTTTTATCACATATTTATTTTTTTCGTATTTGCACCCAACCAAAATCTATGACTTTTTGGATGGAAATTTAACCAACTTTTAAAAAAAGGTTATAAATATTTGTTGAAAAATCCCCTAATTTATGAATAATTCTTATTGAATAATTTATTGATATGAAAACATTTCAAAAAATTGTCAAAGTTGCACATTAAAAAATGTTGGAAATTTTAATCCTTTTGAATGTTTATCTTTAAATAAATTTTAAGGGTGAAAGTTTTGATTTTGGGCAATAAAATATATAGTATTTTCATAATCCATTATTTTTTAAGCTTTAAAAAAATTATGTATCATTGAAATTTTTGGTGTATAATGTATTCTTTCATTGTTAGAATCAGAATTATCAAATGATGCCTTATTATAAGTAGCAATTTGAAATTTTGAATTCATATGCAAAGTAAACAAACTTGCCCATTGATGATGAATGGTAACATTCAAATATTATTATAATGGTGTTTTAATTAAATTTCATAAAGTGTCCATCACCATATTTGGATGAACATTTTTTTACGTGTAAAATAATTAGTATTCAAGAAATTGTTTTAAAAACACATATGTTGTTGCACCATCATGTAGTAAATGTGGTAGTATTGATTGAATTTGATCCACATTTGTAGGGACAATTATTAACATTACCATGCCCATACCCTTGGAATTTATACATTTGAGCAAAAGCAAAACGTGGCGAAAATAAGACATTTTTTTAATTGTATTAATTTTTGGATTAATGGAATAATTTTGTTTAAAAAAAATTTATTTGATACTTGATTTAAAGGTGGTTTATTTTCACTACTATTATGTAAACAACTTGTACATATGTATAATGTTGAACTAGGTTCTATTTGAATTTGAAAGTATATAGAATGTTATCTTGACAATTGATTTGAAAAACATTTTAAATGTTTTAAAAAAATACCTTTTCACAACTAAAACATGAAATTATGGGTGCATCTTGTATATTAACATTACGTTCTATTTTATTTAATTGAACATCATGTTTCGAATAAGTTGTTATGTGAGAATTGATTCTTTAATTTCTTCTAACATGCATTGAACATATGATGATTGAATTTTATCATTTATGAAGTATTCTTGGGATTTTTTTGTATGTATATATTTTTTATGTGATTCATAATTTGTGATCTTGTTATTTTAATATTTGAAAACTTGTTGATGAATTTAGATGTTTTTGTATAATAAGTTAGATTTGGACAAACCTTCAATGATTCAAAAATATTGCTGTCATAAAGTGCCCATTCAAAATATTCCCTTTTTCTTTTTGTGTTACATTAGGTTCAATAATCAAATGGGAGTGTTCCATTTGAATTTTGGGATTTTTTATAACTTTGATAAAGGAAATTGAAGTGAATAGATTAAAGAAAATCTCATTAACATGAACATTTGTGTTGTTTTTCAAATTTTTTTGTAAATATTGACTACATTTTGTTTAATTTTAGTAATATTTGTATTACAAGAAATGTTGAACAATGAAACAACATACTCCAATGGGGAATCTCAATTATCTTTCAAAATGTCCATTAATACTAAATCAAAATTTTCATTCCAATAAAAATGTGTAGTTAGTTGCAATAATTGAATAGGAGATTGTTGCACCATTGATTCCAAAAAGGATAAAAATTTGTTAAAATCTATGGTAACTTTGGAATCCTTAACTTGAAAAGTAAGCAAAGACTTAGATAGACCACTAACATATTGAATTGGTTCAAAATATTGAGAATTGTACATTATATGTAAGGGGATAGATTGAAAATCCATGCCACATTGAAACATAATGTGTTTTGATATTTTACTCAAAATATAAATTGGCCTTTGTAGATATTCAATTATCCAAAATACTACAGTGAAATCTCGTTGCAAATCTCCCATATTAACACTTAATGTCATTTTTGTCACATATTGATGTTCATTTGTGACCATGCCTTGATGTAAATCGAAAAAAAACTTGAATTTAATACTTGAATACAACATTATTGGGTTTTTTCTTTATTTAATATTAAACAATTGATTCAAATGTGCCATGTTATTTTGCTTCAATTGAAGAGATGATAATTGATTATCCAATAAATAAAATATAGAATAAAAAAGACAATTTCATATTTCATATTTGTATCTTGAAACTAAATGAAAGCCATGTGAATGTAATACATTTTCAAATGATGAATCAACAACATTTAATAAAGGTGTTTCCATTATTATGAAGTTTAATTTAATGGATATTGATATAACAAAAGCATGGTTCCCAAATAAACACATTAAAAAAAGATAAAATTAATCACTCATTCAAAACTATTTTACTTTTAAATATTTTTTGGTAAATTCCTTGCATTGAGAAACTTTTACATTGGAAAATTGCTAGCATTGAAAAATAATTAATTCAAAAAAATACATGTATTAAAATTTACATGTATTGAAAAATTGTTTTCTTAAAAAAAAATGTTTGCATTGAAAAACTGCTTACATGGAAAAATTTTGTTCATTGGGGAAAAATTCTTTCATTCAAAAATAATTTCGATTAAAAAAATGTTTGCACTGAAAAAACTTGTTACATTGAAAATTATTTACATTGAAAAACTACTTTTGGCCACTAGGTTGTTTTTAAAAAAAAGATCGCTTGGAGACCTAGTGGCATTAGGTTGTTTTGACATTTGATTGCGAGGGATTACCTAATGCCCACCATGTTTTATTTTTCTTCTTTCATTTCGAAACTTGGCGGCCACAAGGTCGTTTCAACATTAAACTATGAGGGACGATCTAATGGCCAGTAAATTGTTTTCTTTTTTTGCTTGGGCCAACAAGTTGTTTCAATGTTGGACTATGAAGGACAACTTGATGGCCACTAGGTTGTTTCGACATTAAGTTATGAAGGACAACTTGGTGGCCACTAGGTTGTTTCGACATTAGGTTATGAAGGACAACTTGGTGGCCACCAAGTCATTTCAACATTAGATTGCGAAGGATGACTTGGTGGTCACTAGGTCAATTTGTTTTTTTTCATTTGGAAACCCAATAGCCACCAAGTCATTTCAACGTTAAATTATGAAGGATAACTTGATGGCGACCATGTGGTTTCGACATTAGACTACAAAAGACCAATTGGTGGCCGTTAAGTGATTTCGACCTTGGATTGCAAAAGACTTAGTGGCCACCATGAAAGACCACACAATGACCTCCAAGTGGTTTCCATCTTGGATTGCAAGGGGGATTACCAAAAAACACCTAGTGGCCACCAGGTGGTTTCTATCTTGGACTACCATGGACCACATGATGGACCACTTCAAAAAAAAAATGAACATTTGATTTTCTTTGACACCCAAAAATAACATTTTGAAAATTTGTTTTTCATTACATTATTTTTGTATTTTTCATTATATAGTTGATCATGAAATGAATATTAGGTTTTGTTTGATGTTTTATGTGTATATTTGAAAAAAATATAAAACAGTGCAAAGGAAAGGAAATGAATTTACCTCTTTGAATGCAAATTGAACATTTGATAATTTGTTGTGTAACTACAAAAGATGAATTTGAGTAATTTCGTCAACAAATTTTATTAAAATTGTGTAATGTTGTGCTTTCGAATATCAATCTCCTTTTGTTGTTGTTATCACATTCTTGATTAAAACCATTGCAAATTGGCCTCCATTGTACACCTCAAGAAGTTGTTCATATTTTGTTTTGAAATTGTTACCAAAAACAAAAACATCTTGGTCAAATTCACCTTTTCCATCTACAATCAATAATTGTTTTTCACCTTTGTTATCCCCTTACACCAATGATGATGACAATAAAGGTACCATACCTCCAGTTCTGAATAGAATTTTTGATTTTTATAATGGAATCCATGTGAAAAAACATGGGAATTAATTCAAGTT
This sequence comes from Sphagnum tenellum, assembly GCA_963921925.1. Taxonomy (NCBI): domain Eukaryota; kingdom Viridiplantae; phylum Streptophyta; class Sphagnopsida; order Sphagnales; family Sphagnaceae; genus Sphagnum; species Sphagnum tenellum. The sequence goes on from OY998146.1 coordinate 6,324,793, forward strand.
GGAATGAAAGAATTGATGACACAATGGTTGCCAACTCAATTGTGATGACAACATACATGTCACCTTTCTCAAAACCCCTTTTAGATTTTGACTCAATGCAAAAAAATTCCACCTTCACAAACATGTTTTTTTGCAAATGCTACTCATGCATCTCCATATAAGGCACCTTCAAAGTGATTGTTGTCAGAGCTGCCCTGTTCAACAAATCACAATGCAAATATGCATAACCTAGATCTTCCATGTTCCTATTTACAATTCGATCAAAGGTGCCACACCTATTGAACACCTTTGCTTAAAATGCAACAACTCTAATTCCAAAATCCAAATCATCCACCACAACAACTAATCTAATTTTCTTCATTGGAACATTAGCCATTGTGTAAAAAGAAAAAAAACTTACCAAAATGAATTTGACAACAAACAAATGAAGTGGCACTTAGCATAATTAAAAATTACAAAAAACACGCACTTGACAAAACATACATTTGTAGAAATACATATTGTAAAAGAAGCAAAAAAATAGTCAACAAATGGTGAAAACTTAAACCAAACACATTATTCTTGTTATGAAAAAAAAGAAAACACAACAAAAATACAATGTTATATTTATATGGGACAAAAGACCTAATTTAAACCCTAAACCTAACTCTAAACCTAATTCGAATTTTCTTTGTACTTTATATTGACTTTAAGTAATTTTGATTATGGTTCATTTCAACTTAACAATAAAAGGTCATATCCATGGTTTGGTGGCTAAATTATGGTTTATAATAAACAAAACATCAATACTTTTAACATTTTATAAATTTTAGTTATTGTCTTTTAGTAACTTTGATTATGATAGTTATCTACCATTAACCATAGATATTGATGAGCCATGGTTTAATAACTAGATTGTGGTTTAATAATGAACAATACATCAATACCTTTGACATTTTATGAATTTGAATTATGCACCTCATGCTTACATTCAAACCTTAAATACCTCAAACTAGATTTGAAAGATATTAATACATAAACCTTCAAATTTTATCCACTTTAACAGTTATTTTCATTTCACTCAAATATACTATTATTATTCGATAAATGGTAACTTTTTTTTTTATCATGTACATAAAAAAATTTGGACACACAAAAAAATCAAAATTGAAAATTTCCCCCTTCTTTCGTTAAACGTATTAAGTGTTCAATTTAAAACAAAATATTTTTGTTCTTTCTTTTAAATATTTTAAATAGCATTTAAGTGTTGAATTTTTTTCATTCCCAAAAAAAAGATATCAGTTTTTATAAAATATTTTCTTGAGAAATAATCTTCATTAAGTCACCATATCACAAAAGAAGAAAGGACAAAAAAAAACCCACCCCCTTTTTCTAGCCACCCCATCCCACACCACCAAAAGAATAATTCCTTAAAAAATTAAAAAAATCCCACCTTCCTACCTTGAGAAACAACCAAACTTCTCCCTCCCATGCTGCCCAAGAAACAAACCTTTTGGGTTAGTCCCCATTTCCAAAACAAATCACCTATCCCAATCCCTTAAAAACCTCCTTTGGAAAGGTGTGGAATTACCCCTTCCTCCTTTTCTCACCCAAAAAAAACCCTTTTAAAAATTAAATTATTATTTTAAACCCCTCGTCCCCTTTTCTTATAGGTACATTTACAACTTGTCATTCTTTCAATTTAATTGAATTATCCACTCCTTATACCCATTGAAATCCCATAACAAAAAACAAACCTGTGAGAGAGGAAAAAAAAGAAAACCCTTTTGTTCTCCCTAAATTTCAACCAATAAAACCCACTATACCCCCACCCAACTTTATAAACTAGTTGTGTTTGCGCCATGCATGCTTGTTAAAACCTAAAATCATACATGCATGTTTATTATCTTAGGGCAATTATAACATAAAAGGCAACAAAAAATAAAAAATAAAAACTGATATCATCATGATTTTTTTTATTAAATCTTCATCAAAGCCTTATTGAAGTTTAAAAAATAACATCAAATTCATTTATATATATACTTTAAAAATGATGTGATTTATCTTAAACAATTCTTGCATAATTTTTCAAATCTCATTTTAATAAGGTTAAAAAGAATTGAAGCTAATTATTTCTATGTTTATCAAACATATTTTTATAAAAAGTTAATCAAATGAATTGTTTTTTGCCTTTCATAGTGATATGAAACCTTGTGATATAAAAATGTCAGTCACAACCCAAGAAAATAGAATGATATACAGACTTGATTAAATCAATTACCCAACATTCATATTTTGAGAAGAAATCCAACAAGTAGATGGGTAGATTTCAAAACAACCCATCAATTGGATGGGTGCATCCAAAATCTACAAATGCTTGTCCATTAGCTTGGGCCAATAAAAAACTTACACGCAAACCTATAACCTTATACATTCAGCCAACTTTTGATTCTCCAACCCTTATACCTGCTCAGAAGGTGTTGCCACAATGCCTCTGTAAGAGGCAGCCAATAAACAACCAATCAATTAGGGCCCACTTGTTTTTGAGTCAAGAAGGTTGTGAAGTCATAATATAAATCAAAATGCACAAGAAATGTGCAAGAACCTTGTCTGTAAATAGAATACACTACCACCTTGGAAGTTGGTAGCTTCGACACTAATTATGTTATATTTAGAAATATTGAAATTTTCACCCAAAAAAAAAATCAAATGACAAGAATTTGTGAAGGAAAACATTGAATCTTCAAGAATATTTTATTTGTCAAAATGATATGGATTAGTTGTTCAACAAACATGTGTTGAAGTTGCCAAGGTACTACAGTAGCTCTGACACATTGAACTGTTAGTTCACTCAAGATAACTAAGGAAGAATTCAGACCACCAAATCAAGCAATTTCATTGGCCATAACAATTTTTCTTCACACCTGCACACAAGCCTATTTTTCAACATCTATATACACAATACTATAACCCTGTCTGGATACAAGACAGTTAAAAAATGTTGTAAATGTAACTGAACTCATCTTAGCCGCCTGAAACAGCAGCTAACAACCTCTTCTATATATTTTGTCGTCTGTACATGGCACAGATGACCACTTGCACCTTTCAATGTTTGTACCTTATGGACTGAAATTTCATGAATTTTAACTCCCAAATCTACACCAAAATAGATCTGGCAAAATTTCCACAGAAGTCAATCAACCCTTAGCGCTACTACAGGCCCCACTCATGATCCACATTGTCCATTTATCTAAATATCTCTCATAAGAATCAAGAAATCTCTATTCTAACAATTCAGAAAAAGCAAAGCAAGCTTAACACTTCTTCAACAAGCCACAGAGAATTTTAAAGGAAAGACAAACAGAGAACAAAGGACCAAGAAACAAAAACCAAATCATTTGTCAAAGTTCATAAGATATACCTTGAGGACTTTGTTTCACAGCTAGATCCAAGAAGTTAATAGAGATCCACATCGTCTACTTCCCTAAACCTTAACTCACCCATCACCATCTGAAATTGTAACTCTTCATGGTTTTTTCAGGTCACCCAAGTCATCAGCATCATCCAATTCCATGCAGCTTTATCTTGGAACTTTGACTAGAAAATGAAAAAAATGCCAAGATATATGGTAGAGACATCACACACCATGCCACTGATACATTCACACACAGTTTTCCACCCAGATCTGGATCTTTTCAATGCAATTGATCACAAGCAGATCAAATCACCATCAGAATGTCACTTCTGAATTCTTCTCCCTCTGCAAATTGTCACAATCCATGTTCTCACCATCTGATCATAACTCACTAGAGCAACTCCCAACTGGCTCCACTGTACCAAACACAAGCAGGACACCAAAATGAAGGTAGAAAGACATGAGCCGTCCTATGACCTCATCCAGAGGCCAGAATGTTACCACATGCCTTATGTCTCACATGAATTGACTGTACAATGGAGCACACTAGACTACACACTACATTGCTTAGGTATTTGCCAGGGTATAAGCCATCCATGTGGCCAACATCAGAGCAAAATAAGTACTCAATGCCAACGTTCTGCCTAGGATTAATTGGCTTGACACCACAGCAAAACATCTTTGATGAAGAGGAAACTTTTAATGGAGACAAACACCTGTGAAAAAAAGAGAGCGCAATAATCTGGTCTGATGCAATCTCCTCTCACATTTGCTGGAATTGCCACTTCAAAATATTTAGTTAAAGACCTGCATAGGGAACCTTGGGTCTGAACCTCTTCAAAAGCAGTCTCCCTGTGAGAAGCCCTCAGTCACATCTAACTGGTCAGGTCCCTTTAGGAGGGTCAAATCCCCACACAAGTGAATGCAGAGAGGTCCAGGAAGGTGGGTGCAAAATAGTAAGGATGCTTGGGTTTGCAGTTTGTCTCAATAGGAGTCATGCTTGCAGTGCAAATCCTAGTGCAAGTTGAATTACTGACTTATGAACCTGACTGTCATTCTTACATTTCCAATTTGCTGAAAGAAAACTGAAACTGTCCTATTGCGAGCTGTAAATTTGGCTGCTGGTATCTGTTTCTTGAAAATGTGCACATTGGTATCCTAGACTAGGTTTCCAGAACTCTACAATTCATGAACCACATCCATGAACAATGGTCTGCAAGAAGGCATTTGATCTACAGTAAGAATAGCCTTCTAAGTTGAGAGCTGAAGGAGCCAACTTCCATTTGCACTCCATTATCCAGGTGCTGTTTGACAGTGACAAGTCACACAATATGATCTAAGAGTCAAAAGGACACATTACAAGCTGCAATTGTGAGTGTTTACAGTTCAACTCAGTAAGATGGAAGAAGAATTTTAGATAAGAAACCAGACACCACTCAGGCACATGATTCCACCCAGTGTTGTGTCACAAATGTAGTCCCTCCTCATCTTCATCATATTTACTATGATCACAAATATCAGCATCCTGGCAAACATTCTGGACAAACAATTCTAAAACATTTCTACCATTTGCAGTACCTTTCACAAAAGGTCTGTCTGTGATTCCCTTCTTTGTGCCTTCATTTCTGTGTATGCAGGCACTTGCTCAATCTCAGGGTCACTGTCTTCTTCACTCTCATAGGCCAACCCCAACAGACCACCAGTGGCAACCTTAGCTTCCACTTTTGCTGGTTCTTGAGAAGCTCCACCAGCATCAGGCTTGTTTGTCATCTCTCCTACAGGGCTGCTTGTGCTAGGAGTTCCAGCATCTGTGCTGTTGTGGGCTACTCTGGTAAGACGCTTTGGCTTCACCTCCAGAATGTTCTTTACCAGCACCTGTTGCCTGAAACCCCATTCAAACACTAGTAAACTTCATTTTTGATAGCAAGAAAGAGACCCTGGCTGCACATATGGTCAAACTTTTAAGCTGTGTTGGTGTGAATAAAATAATCAGTCATCAAACAGAGCCTTCAGTTTCTCTTGGCCTGCTTAGCAGACCAGAGACTGTCCTTCTACCACTAAAGCATGACACATAACTGGTATCTAGTGTCAAACTGGTCAACAGTTATTACCGAATTCCACTTCGTGGCTTGGGCTCCACACGGATGGGGGGAAGAGAGGGCACAGAAGCTGCATCCACCAAGCTCGCTGCTTTGTGCTAACTTCTGTTAAGGCAACATTCCATCATTGGCAATTCAATGAACTCCCATCCAACATCTACAATGATGGAGCCCATTTTTTATCAATCTGGAGTGCTATTGCAAGCTCCACCAGGAGTGGTGGAGCTTGCTTTAGCACTCCAGAATGGTCTCAAGAAATACCTACCAATACCATGAAGGTCAAGACATTGGACAATATGTCAGAGAAAGGTAACAATTTAGACAAAGAATCCAGCATTGAAAGGACCCCTCATGACATTGTCAATGTCTCTCAGCTGAACACCTCGCTCTGCATGATCTTCCACTTGATTGTACAGACATATATTATAAACAACCTCATGAGGAGGTACACTCTGGTTGTCTTGGGAATCAAAACTACTTAAGAAAGATGTCTGGATATCTTAAAGGCTGCAAACGCCCGCTTTTCTGTTCGTCGCCGCAGACGCTCTGCATCATCCTCAGCTTCCATTTGCTCCTTCAGGTACAGCAAGTCATCACTATCCAGAGCTGTTTGATCCACATCCATCATGCCTAGTCATTAGCTCAAGAATGGACGCACACACACACACAAACATAGCAAGAGAAAGAGAGAGAGAGAGAGAGCTGCACACACACACAGAGCAGAAACTGAAGGGGAACCTGCCAAATTTCTCTTGACCCTTCTTGTGGAGCAATTCATATGCAACCAAAAGTATTAACAAGCTAATTCCTCAGGTACACTCTGCTATGGGATGGAGATCTAATCAAGCAATTCACAACCATCATTAACAAGGACATTGCATCATGACCAATGTAAGCAGTTACCGCCTCGGCCATGTAGGTAGCCACCACGTTCACCAGCCACTTCCTGCATCTGTTTTCACCATCCGAGCCCAGATGTCGCGCCATATTCCCTGTCAGGGCCAGTTCTCAGGAAAAAGTTCAACTCCACCTTGTCCCTCTCTCTCTCAACTGAACTGGTTAAAGGATTTTGAGGCCCTGAGATCAAACTGTCCAGTAGTATGATTTTCTCACCATCTAAGGCACTGCAGAAATTAGCCTTATCAGATCAGATCACAAGTACCACTACCTTGAAGTTCAATCCCATGATGAATTGTCTCGTCCTAGGTCTTTAGGCTTTATTCAATGTTGACAGAGAATCCCTCAGAAAATACATTTCCCGTTGCAATAGGAGGTACAGGAAAAAAGCGTTTTGTGAAAGTTCAGAGCATAAATAAATGCTCAAACTGCATCTCTCTGTGACTTAAGTTGTAAAAACGATTCCACCTTATCCATGAGAGCCTGATGACACAGTCTTGCCTGCTAGGGTCTTCTTTCAACAGGCCCCAGGTGCACTAACCTTGGCTACCATACGCTTGAACGCAACATCTTCATCGTCTGTCTTGTCTTTGCCACCACCACCCTTGGCACTCCATTTCTTGTCTGCTTGCATGTCCTTATTTCAAACAACAGCAGCATTAGAGAGAGAGGGAGAGAGAAAGTCATGAAGAAACAACAGTTTCTTTTTCACACAATCAAAATGTACCTCCTCACAGATTGCTGAAGACAAAACAAGCAATTGAAAAGAAACAAAAAAAACAAAAACGCCAAATCACATGATTCATTCAAAAAACTGACAAAACAACACAAGATTTGGACATCAACAAAATATGACAAAACAACAAACAACAGCAATAGTAAGCAAACTCACCTTTCGGGTCACTCAAATTCGTATACTCTCTCACTTCTCTTCCTGCCATGCCTTGTTCGCAACTCCAAATCTCGATGCCAATGCAGTTTTGTTGTTACGGCTAAGTAGTACTCCAGAGAACAAAAAAAGAATTAAAGGAGAAACAAACAAAATCTGCTGGAATTCTTTTCTTTGCAACGATGCAACTTCGAATGCCCTTCTTGTCGTCGTCGTCGTCGTAGTCGTCCTCGTCCTCCACGCCTCCTCCCGAAGAAGCACAGAAACAAACAAACAAACAAACCAAACAAAAAACAGCAGACCTGCTACCTTCGTTGCAACCCTAAATGTATCCACGCCCCCAAACCCTCCCAATTCTCGTCTACAATTTTTTTGTCTTCTGTTGGCAGTTTTGCAAGTAACTTCTGTTTGATTTTCGTTCTCTTTTTTTCTTTTTTCTGAGACTATCAGACTATAATCTCTTAGCCCTCTGGATCAGGATTTACCTATTTATCTTTTTCCAATTTTGTGATATCAAAAATTTGGTCATTGTTTCCAAAAATAAGCTTAGGGTTTTATTCGAATTTTCACTAATGACACATTATTAATCCAAGATTTTCCAAACTGTTTTGGTTAAAAAAAAACTACAATTTTTGCAAAAAAAAAAATCACTTCACCATTGAAATTCTGGGTTCTTAAAAATTTCAGGAGAATTTTCGCTAAAAATTTGCTTCTTGAGTGTACAACAATGTGTTATTTGAGTGTGAAATGTGGGAAAAATGTGCTTTTCCAGCAAAATAATTTGGGCACTTTTGTGATATCAAATTTAAGGGAGAAATATTTATTACTGCGCGGGACCGTAATTCATGCTATATTATGGACCTCTATAACTATTCAGTTTGTTTGGGAAGTGTGATTTATGTAAAAACTAAATAACTTGAGTTTTTTTTTTTTTCAAAACCACACAACATGACTAATTGCCTCAATATTAGAGGCCTCAATATTAGAGTGCTCATTTTACCATATTAAAAACCTGCTTTGGGATCGGTTTTGGTCTCAGTTACAATCCGGTTATCACGGCAACCGGACCGGCGGTTTTTCCTCTAGTCAAAATTGAAGATTGAACCAAATTGATGGTTTTCCCATTTTATTTTATTTTTTGAGACGAATTGGACCATTTGTCTTGCCATTGTAAAAACATTCAACACGCATAGACCTTTGGGGCTGTATGGTTGGATCACAAGGTTCAAGGTTTAGGGTTTTGTAATTTTTTTAAAAATTTTGTTTTGCAACACGTTTTGGTGGCTTGGATCTCCATAACCTTTTCCAAATGACCGACAATGGTGATGGTTATTTGAGGCTTTTTTAACCATCTTCTTTCATTTCAAGTGTGGGTGAATTTTTTTTTTATAACATTTTCCTTTGAAGTTTATTTTTTATATTTTACTTAGTAATTTTATAATTTTATTCCTTCTTCAGTTTGTTGCAGAGACATGGGTTTTTGGACTTTGCGGAGTGTTGCAAATCCAGGCAGGTGAAAGTCTTTATGTTTTGGAGTAAAAAAACACATATGTTGGCCGTTGGAAAAAGTTATGTGCAAAATCATTATAATGTGTTTTTTCACCTAAGCAAATTTTGGTTGTAGACATTCAGACTCCCTGGAGGCTGGTACCTATTGTGTGAGCAGCCACTTTCATCATTTAAAAAGTTCTTGACAGAAGCCATTCTTGAAATCAAGTTGCATGCACTCAGGCATTTAAAAACTATTAAATGAGTCATCTTCTTTTTGGGGGGGGGGTGGGGGGGGGGGGGGGGGTGTCTCAAGTTCATTGTTTTAAAAAAAAATTCATAGTTGATTTTGGTGGGGTTTTTTTTTCCAATGGTATTGCTCAAGTGGAGATCACCTACAAAATATGAAAATAGAAAACCTTAACCATTTTGCCATATTTTTAGCACATTTTGGCAATTTTATTTTTTTGATTTTTTAAATTTATGGTGATCTTCCCCAAAAACAGGGAATTTTCGACAAGATATTCTTTTTTCAAATATTTTCCAGAGAATGGCAACATTTCATTACAAAAAGAAATCACTAGTTGATTTCACTTTCAAGAATGTCATCTTCAAACAAGTATTTGCTTTTATTTTACAATGTCTCATTTTTGGTTTTTTCAAGATGCATGACATCTACAAATTAACTTGTTTTTTTTCAAACAACATGTCCATTGGACATGATAATCTAGAATTTGTAAGTTCTGCTGAAGGAGGTTCAAAACAAGCATCTAACCATGAGTAGGATGCAACATGGCTACTAGTTTTGTCAACATTAATAACTAATCATGATATGTGGTATGCCCATAATCGCATGAATGGTTTTGGTCATTTTTTGTTGTGCACAATGGTGGTCGCATTTCAAAATGCAACTCCTAGCAACTATGTTGCATTTTATGTCACCTAGGACAACTTGATGTGAATGTGTTTAAAAATGTGGTCAAAAGTTCCAAAGGACTTATTATTTACAATAAAGAAATATGAAAAGAAAATTTAAAATCTATGATTTCATATATGACTAATTTTGTAATTATATTAAACATTATATGACTAAAGGCCTGTAGTTGTAACATACAAGTAGCAAAGGATAAAAGATTATTAAATGTTTGACATGGCACTTTTCATCTTATAGTCATTAAGTACAAGTCATAGAGGAAAAGTCATATATAATGTTAAGGTGTCATCTATTGAATGATTAAAATATTGGTAGACATTAGACCATTTATTTACTTGAATTTATACCTAGATCAAAATTGTATTTTTAAATTTTTGTAAAAAACATAATTTAGTAGGTGAGTAGGTAGGGAATAGGTATAAATAGATCAAAAAATGTAGGTAGGTAATATTTTTGCCTACCTAACCTAACCTATGTAGCCTATGTAACTTACCTACCCAACTACTTTAGTTTAACCTATTTATCTTAGCCCTTTAGAAATGCACATAGGTTGCAAGTATTGAGAATTGCACCCTAAACCTTCATAATGATAAACCAAGTCCTTACCAACAATATCAAAAAGTGTTCAAATTTTGTCAAGTTTTTTATTTCATGTGCTTATTTCATATGGTTACAAAATTATGAAACAGGTAATAGACAAGTTGTAAGATATTAGGTAGGAGGTAAGTAAATTTTAAGAGATAAGAAATAAAAGGTAGGTAGGTAAATAAGTTGGTGGGTGGATGGGTAGGTAAGTAAATGGATGGGTTGATGGGTAAAAAGGTAGGTAGGTGGGTCATGTGTGGGTGGGTTGGCATTTAGGAACTACGTAAGTAAATAGATAAGTGGTTGAGTAGGCAAATAGGTAGTAGGTAGTAGGTAGTAGGTGGGTTGGTGGGTTGGTGGGTAGGTAAATAAATAAGTTAGTAAATGGGTGGATAGGGAAATAGGTAGGTATGTAGGTAGGTGGGAGGTAGGGTTGTCTATGTTCATATCAAATGGTTTTTAGTTTTTTTTAAATCATTGTAATGACAATTGGACAATTGTGTCACTTTGTCATTAGTCATGGATGCCATATAAATGAAATAAAAGTGACGAAAACTAACACCTTCCATCTTATTATCACCTCATCATTTATTAGTCACATGCATTATTAATATATGACTACAACTTTTTACGCATAGGAGTCAAAGCAATAGTTTATGACTAAAGTCATACATATAATCATTTAAAGCTTGTAATCATAGATTAATTTTCCTTTTAGTGAAAATGGGACAAGTCTTAGCTTGAGTAAACATGTGCATTCATCAAAAGATGGGCAACATACCTATAGTTCAAGAACAAATTATCAAACTACTAAAAATGGAAAAACATAAAAAACGCCTCCTTCCCAAACAACAAGATATTTTGGGAGTAAGATCCCATACTTGAAGAATGACCTTGTTTAATTGGCATTTTTGGATGATCTTGCACTTTACATTGCTAAAGGTCATTGATAGTTTTTTTTATATTGAAAACCCTTGGTTTGAGGCACTTAATTATGCATAAGAATCCCAAAGTTATTTTATTTTTTTGGTCATCAACCTCTTAATGATGTATTGCTTTAAACCTTTGCGAAAATAATGGTGAACCATGTTTTTCCAACCTTGACATCTTATATCACATGCACTTCATCCTTTGACTTGTGGATGTCACATTTAGGGTTTGATACATTTGTCATGGCAACTAGTTTTATTGATTAGGCATGGTAATCAATTCATGTAATAGTTGGACTTTTTGAAGTTCATAATACCACATGTGTTAGCATGGCTAAACAAGTGAAGGTTTTGTTGGGTTCCTTTGGCTTGTTGGACAAAATCATTGCTTATGTCAAGGATGAACGGTTCGACTTAACATCCCTCACCATAATTTCAACATTAGTGGTAAGTTGTTCTCTATTGAAACTTGCCATTCTTTCATAGGTTCCTACTTTGGGGATGTTACATTTAAAGCAACACAATATGCCACAAATGGTTTTAAAGTATGTAGTGGTTTCATCAAGGTTTGCTTGAAGGAAACACAAGTTGCCTTACAAAAAACCATCACTTGAAATTAAAAAAATTGTTAAACCTTTTGCAAGAATAGAAAGAGGCATGCATATGTGCTAGTTTTCCTACCATGAAACTTAAAACACTTGTGAAAACATGTTTTGCTTCATGTGTGATATTTTGCCAAAAGACTTTACTATATGTGGGTGTTATTTGTTTTGGGCAACAAGTTATTGTTCATTTATTTTCAGAAGTGCCTACTAATTAGACTTTATCACCAACTTCCCATCCAAGTGTGATTTTGATAATGGAAATCACGTAAAAATCATTCTTTCATGAGTTCATATTTTTTGCACATGGATGTTGTCTATCCAAAAACACACATGATGCACATATTTGTAGGATGAAATATTTTCAATCATTTGAACATGAGTATACCCTTAGCTCCACCTTGCGCATGTGTTTATTTTAGGAACTGCCCACTCCTATAGTGTTAGGGTACATATTCATATCCCTCCTAGAAACAAGGAGAAATCTTCAACCTATTTTTAGGTAAGAGGTCCCTCTTGTTCTTAAATAATAAGGATAACTTTTTTTTAATGAAACCCTACAAAACTTTATTTATAAACACATTGTAGATTTGGAAAATGTACAAAGGAATAAGAAAAAGGAAAAGGGAAATTTTATAAGACGTCTAAGTAACTCAAATTAGATGTCAAAATTTTTCCATTGCATCAAAAATTGATTGTTTGTAATAAGTCAATCACATTTATTGTGTCAAAAATCATTGGAAAAAATCTCATCCTACACATATGTGCATCATGCGTGTTTTAAATGCATGATATTCATGTGTAGAAAACATGAACCCTTGAAATAATAGATTTTGTGTCAATTTCAAATGAACATATGAAGATAGTAAATTTGAAATGTTGGGCAATAATGACTTGAAAATTAATAAAACTTTGATGCCAGTGGTGAAAAAATGTGTGTTTAAACAATCTTATGACTATTGGCTATTATCTAATGCCTTAATATTTTTCCTTGAACACCACCATTGTCGCAACCCCATTTTGGCCAAGTGTGGGGGTGAAGCCCAACACTTCCAAAGTTGGGGATTTGGAGTTCTTCGGGACTCTCGAATGTTTGGAGCTCAACAGCAAGGCCCAAAACACCTCGCATTGAGGTGTTCTTGGTGTCATTGAAAAGGTCTTGAAGCGTAGATATCGAAAATGGCCTCACATTGGCCATTTGGACATCTGTATCCCAAGTTATGGGCAAAAGAAGGGCCGGGAGTCAAACTGACAATTTGACTCCTGACCACAAAAAGTCGGGAATCGACCTCTTTTTGACCTTCGAATTGAGAGTGCAATACGTCGTTGGAAAGATCTTGACAAGGGCTACAAGTTTGGTTTAAACCTTGTTGCGATCAGACCTTATAGTCGAGAGTTATGAGCTCCCAAAGTACTAGGACTCCAACCAGGACTCCAATCGGGACAATTTCGGGACTCCGACTTGGGAATCACAACAAAATGTGCCATTTGGATGTAGTCTCCGCGGGGCGTCACAAAGAATACTATATGGGAGAAGGTGGTGGCTTCCCCCGAGTCTGGGCCGTGGTGTGTCTTGTGGTCCAAAGTGCCCATGGCTTGTCCCTAACACCCAAGGGTGTCCCGGAATGTGAACTAACCACTTTGTGGTGTGTTTTGATATAGATTCAAGCTTGATCTACTAAACCCTCTTCCTAGTCTATCTCAGGATTTCTAGCACGCCCCTCTACCCCTCTATAGTGCTGGAAGTCGGGAGTGCCTTACGAGTCCCAACTTTCCGCAACTACATTTTGGTGGACCCTCAAGTGGGTTCACCTCGGGACTTGGGAGTGCGTCAACCATGAAAATTGAAATGCAACAAATCCA